>CM057159.1:17064188-17106688 GCA_029962745.1 Echinometra lucunter
CCAAAACGGACCGATTTCTGCATCGTTTTGGGGATAACAATAAAAGTTTGTTCGATCTGTTGTCGCCCTGCATAGTATATCGGTCTTGTGAGTGTGACTGCGGCTGTACGAGTTTCTTTGCAAAGCTCTCGTTGATTATTACGTCATATATCAGTTGACCCAGGGGCGGATCGGGGGGGGGGGGGGGGGTGAATCGGCGGCGTCCCCATTTAAAAACCCAGTGGACCCCTTTTGAAACCTGAAAATGCCGAGGACCTTTTCTTTTTCTTTTTTTCTTTTCTTTTCTTTTCTTTTCTTTCTTTCTTCTTTTTTTTTTGCTTGTCAGCAAATTTTCGGGTAAAACAGATACCTGAAAAAATCCGACCGCCCCAACTTTTGAAAAAAATACTGGATCCGGCCCTGTGACCATGGTGCCTCATAAGGAGAAGCATGAGTTCAAAAAGAAGGAAATTTGTGAGCTTTCTTAGGGACTCAAGCCATTTTGGAAGAATATCATGAACTAGTAAAGTAAATGTCCCCTGAAAAAAGGATTACTTTTCATACGCGACCTTTCGGCCCTCTCTTCAAATGCCCTCATAAGAAACAGAGTGTTCGGCCAGAACATTGTGCCAGTCTCAAATTCCCATTATTTTTGTGTGTGCAGCGCATGTGCTTTTCAACAAGATAGAGTTGTTTTCTTATCAATGTGATGATGTAAAAATCTGAGTGTATATTTAAAAAAAATTTATTTACTAACCTTATCAACCTGTCCAAATTGCTTTGAAACAGTTTTTTTCCACAAAAAATTGCATGATTGAACTCAAGTTGATCTTTAGCCTAATTGCTGAATTTGAGAAAGTTTATTCTGATCATATTTTTAGAAATTAGAAACATCGAGTGCTAATTCATAGTTGAGGGCTTTTGAATAAAATTATGAATGGTTCTATTCTCACCATATTTTCTGTTTTATATGTTTTCCGTGCTATTCTCAGCAATGATCATTACATTTTGTGTCCATAGAGGTGTATTTTTTCTTTTTTTTTCCTTTTTAAAAATAACAGATAAATTACAAATTATTCCCTACTTGATCTCTATATTTAAAAAAAAAGATATTAGATATGGGAATTACAATTCCTTTCTCACCGATTTGTGTTCATCATGCTGATGAACTTTCAGCACAATTTTCTCAGGTAGGATATTCTCTTACTTTTCCATGTAAACTTTGTATTTGATGAATAATTTCTAGTTTTAGTTTATTTGGGGATCGAGGGCGGAGAGGCGGGCGCAAGAAGGGTACGGAGGGCACGTGACCCCTGAAATTCATAACTTGTACTACAACAACAACAACAAAAAAAAAATACCCTCGAAGATATCTGAAAGGTCTGATCACCGGCGTAGCCAGGATTTTATTTTTGATAGGGGGCGAAGCGATCGAATTACATACCGATGGTGCAGGGAGGGGGGGGGGGGGGGGTCCGCGAAGCGCGGAAGCTTTGACGTTTCTTTGTCGTCATTCCTTGTCTGATCCGTCTCTTTTTACATTCTCTCGCCTTTTTGTCGGGGGGGGGGGGGGGGTGGCGGCCACCCCATCGCCCCCTGGCTATGCGGGTGGATGTGATAATGTTTTTCTCTTTTGTTTGACGAACTGGATCTCCCACTTTAGTGGTCGTTCTCTGTATAATTCTAAATGGGACAAGCCCTTTAAACCAGTCACGAGAAACACAACGTTTATTCTAGCAGTGATGCCAAAGCAATAGCTTGTCTTGTAATAAGAACTGGGCCCTATGAACGTTTGGCACATCTCACTCAGTCCATCGTATTGGGTTCGAATGCCGTGGGGGCAAACTGTCGCATTATCGGCATGTAGTCCCATCCCATCTAAACGACGTGTTCTCACGTTATAGAGCAACGGGAATGACAATGAAAATGACTGCTATTATGGAGTGGTGACGAAAGAAATCTCTTTCAAACTTGTGTCGAGTTTCGTTACGAGTGTTCCTTGGCACGAGGTTGAGTTGGGTTGGGTCGGGGCAGTGTTGTTTAGTGGAGATAATATTATAGTGTTCAGACAGTATTCCTTTTTTGACAAAATCTTTGAATTAAAATCATGTGAAGCATAATTATGCTACATCATACAATTATTAGTCAAGTTGTTATGTTTGTTTTTTTAAATCCTTTTCGGCTATATTTAAATTCTTAAAGACAAGGATAGATCGAAGGGGTCACTAGCCTTGAGAAGAAATTTTTGAACCACCCTTTTTCTGTCACTTCATTGACATTTTGATATAGGCCGAAGTTTCATATAGTATAAGAATATTCATATGAAATCCATGGTGACCTTATTTGCAATATTATCAGTCGATGAGGAGAAAGGTAACATTAGAAAGCTGTTCAAAGATGGTGAGAGGATTAGGGAAATTGAACAAAACGAAACAAAATGGTGATAGCTGTCCGGGGCAGAAAAAAAAACAAAAAACAAAAAAGCATGCTCAGCTTATACCAAAGATTTTCTCCTGAGACAGACCTATATTTTTTCTGAAACAACAAACAAAAATGTTTGTAAACCTTTAGCTAACATCCTTGCATACCGCTGTCCGATACTGGAGGACCAGATATAAGTTAAGGAGTAGGTCTCGTGAGGCAAGCCAACGACCCGCTCGATCGAAGCGGCCTCGAGTTTTTTCGACTCCGTACTCCACTCCTTACTCCCTCTCAAGGCTTACATCGCTCGCGATGATATATCTCCTCAAATACTTTATTTAAAGCTGACATTAATAGCTGGCGTTTAATTTACAGTGTGTGTTACGGACTTGGGACAGGTAATCCTTTTAAAAGGGTAATGCGCAAAGTAGCGTACAAGATCAAGGCTCCGAAGTTATCCCTAATGACCGCAGCATAATAGCACGACTGGAGAACGGTGATGAAAACTTGTGTGCTGGTTTTGGATTTTTGGCGAGCCGTGGACTACTCTCCAGTGATCTAGGTTGCCCTTAACCTTTCAACGGATGCTACATAGGACAGTGGCGGATGGAGGGTGGGGGGGGGGGGGTACAAAACCAACACGTGCCCCCCTCGTGAAATTTTCATTACATGAGCATAGAAACAAATCACCCCGTACTGGTGTTATTTTGGTAGTGTGCTCCCCCTTTACACAATTCTGGATTCGCCCCTGAGTATCACTAGAAAGGGTATATGTGAATTGTATTGCGTAGGGGGGGGGGATTAATTTGGACCCACTATCATTATTCACACGATGAAAACCCTGTTAGTACATCTTTACGCTTTTAACTCAATAGCAATTATTATACGCGTAATTCATCGACTTAAATAAATCTTGCAAGTAAATATACATGTATATCCACTCTAAAAATAAAATGTTAATTCTAGATTCTAAACGTTTCAGGAGTGGAAACATTTTCAGAATGTTCACTATCAGAGATATATGAGAGATGCTAACTCCCCCATCCCCGCACACGCCTCCATCCTACAAACTTGACAAGGTGATTGTGAGACATCGAAAGTAAATTCTAAACGTTTAAATTGATGGGACTTCAGCAGTCCTCTGAAATCTGTAGTTGTGTTTTGATTTCGACAAAAGTGTAGAAACCATTTGTTATCTTTGCTAAACCCCGTTTTGATAGTTACTGTGACAGTTGAATGTTTCAGCGTCAGCAAATCTGGTTTGGCATTATTATGAAGTAGTTTTAGGATTTTCATTGATGTCAAAATAATGATAATTCAATGAAGAGGATCGAGGATAATGATGGTGGTCATGATGACGACGACGGCATAAACATTACTACTAACGACAGCAACAATAACAAATGGAACATAAATAACAACAAACATAACATGTTATTTGTGGGAGCATTGTGGCACACTTGTGAAGGCTCTTGCCTCTCACACGAGAAGTCCTGGGTTCGATCCTCGCCCGGTGCTTACATCCTTGGACAAGGTGTTTTGCTCATAATTATGTGTCCCTCTCGACCCAGGTGAACTAAATGGGTACCTGGTATTGCAGGGGTAATAGTAATTGCAGGGCCCGCAGGAAGTAATACTGATGTGGCTACCATGGGTAAATAAAACCGAATTATTATTATTATTATTATTATTATTATTATTATTATTATTATTATTATTATTATTATTGTTATTGTTATTGTTATTATTATTATTATTATTATTATTATTATTATTATTATTATTATTATTATTATTTCTTTTATCCACAACTTGATGTTCTGTTGGTATATTAAACAGCAACCGGACCTCTTCCAGAAATCTAGGGTTATTTGTTTTATTTTTATTGTTATTATTGTTATTATTATTATTGTTATTATTATTATTATTATTATTATTATTATTATTATTATTATTATTATTGTTATTATTATTATTATTATTGTTATTATTATTATTATTATTATTATTATTATTATTATCATTTATTGTTATTATTGTTACTATCAAGAGCAATAAAAGTACTTGAATACTGAATTTATATCTGTTGAATGTTTTGTGATGAAACTCGTGGCACTCAATGTTCTGAGAGGGCTTCATTTTTAGTGTAGCACAAAAACTAGTTACCCCAATAATTTGTACTTGGACCATTGGTAATTGACTCCATTGAATAAGATTACAAAGGTCTCTTTCATTCAAATCTTTGGCAGTTTGGTGACAAGTCAATAAGAAATTGTTGGCTACCCTTTCCGTCTTGCCCAATTTTAGCTGATAGTTTCGTATGAAGCCGCTCATTTCGTCAAACGAACGATCCTTTTATCCCGCCAATAACATCCGAATGATCACCTTTTTCTCACTTGCCGAAAATCATCACGATAATAAAGTGACCATCCCCAACGATCAAAAACCGATCGGAACTGAGAAAAAGATCGATAAATGACATATTAGATTGGATTTTCGCCTTTAACTTTAGTGATCTTTATCTTTGTTTTTCCACATTGCAGGGCTTGTCACTGTGTAGTCCCGCCCATTAATAAAGATGTTTGACTCATCATCTGAAGGCTTAGGCTATAAAGAGTCGGTATTTAATAAAAGCCGCGATTGTAATCAATTTGTTAGAGCTCGTTTTCCTTCAGTGAGTCACTTCTTGTCGATTTAGTTTAAGTTGATCCAATTCAGATGGCGGAGAAAATAAGCAGAACGCAACAACACCGAAGTACATGGAAATGGGAACGTGATAAATTATGTTGCCAAATTGTTTACCTCGATCGCAAGGGTAAATGTTCATGAGCCAATACTTAAGATGACACAGCTAAAGATTAGGCTTATGCATAGAATGTATGATATAAAATCAGAACATATGTTGGGGCATATCAGTGTATATCATGACAATAAAATAGTAGGCCTTATATGAAAATCAATGAAATAAAATTTACTTTCATACAGTACGCTATTCAGTTCCAACAAAGAAGTCGTACTTATACTATAGGCTACGGTAGAAGAAAAAGCAATTTTTCCTCATTCCAGGGGTGCAGTTAAAACAAAATATGAAATAATTTACTTGCAAAATAAAATAGTAATAGTAGTAATAATAATAATAATAATAATAATACAATAATACACAGAGAAAACGCTGTATAAAAATACAAACATTGTTTACAATATGAACTGAACAACCCGTTGTACAGTTCATATAGTACACAATTTGTTTAGATTTTAAACAGGTTGTATAAGTTTTAAACAACCTTTTGAAAAGCGTTTTTACTGTATAATAATAATAATGATAATAATGATATCAATAATAACAAGTCGGTTTTATACCCATAGCAGATATCCACCTGAGTATTAGGCCTACTATTGCTCTGCCTGCGGGCCCTGCACCTATTATTACCCTGGTAATGCTAGGTAACCATTTAATACACCTGGGTCGAGAGGGACACATGTGAGCAAAACACCTTGTCCCAGGATGTAAGCATCGGGCGAGGATCGAACCCAGGACCTCTCTGAGAGGCAAGCGCCTTCACCACTACGCCACCACTGTATGGGTGTTTCTTTCATTTCAGTAAGAACTGGATGAATAAAGGGTAGAAGTTCCGTATAAAAGATATAAACATTACTGATTGTAATGGCCTGTGTGGTCTCTTCACCCTTATTCCTATTGCTGTCATCGCCGAAAATAAGATAATATCAGATCAATTTAACTTTCACCTACTTCATACTTTTTCCCCTAGTCCATTCAAGATCATTTCGCCCCGTTCAATCAAGGGCGTTGCTGGACCGTACTAAATGGATGGGGCCAGGGTGAAGGACATATTGCATCAAGTTAGCCCCCCCCCCCGGGCCCCCCTTCTTAAACTGTCGACAAGCGTTTATAAAAATGGTTGTCGAATATACTAATTTCCCCTAAAGCCTGTGTAAAAATGCAGTGTGGGCAAACACATATCCAACAAAACTGCAACCATTGTATATTTTACAGAAAGAGTTACTGATTTTACTGCCTTGTATTGTTTTGGGCGGGTTTGTGCGATAATGTATTTTTTAATGAAAATGTCATATATTCATAATTATTTTGTAGTACTTCATCATCATCTTATTTTTTCTATATTCAGTGTTAATGTTCATTGTAACCTATTTTACCTTTATTCAGGGTGGTCGTCCTGACAAATCCATATGGCCTTTTATGGCCACCCATTTCTAATAATGTTTTTGTATTGTTATCTGTTGTAGTGTTTTATCATATTATTTTTTATTGATCTGTTCTTTATGTTATTTTGTCATGATTGCATTCTGTTTTGTATTTAATAGAAATTAAATAAAACTGAATTGAATTGAATTGAAAATTTCCAAATTTTGGGAAGGAAGGGGGCCGGGTAGGGTGGGGAGGGAGGTCACACCCCACACCCCATCCTCCAGCGACGCCTTTTGTGTCCCATGTTTTACTATCTGATTAAGATCACAAACAGTGGCTATACGGACCATTACACGTGGTGAGACCGGTGGGACGTCTTGCACTGTCATCTGGTGTTGGGGTGTGGGGTTGTGTGCTTACCTGAGTGTGTGAGTCGTGTGCGCATGCGTGCGTGCGTGTTTGTCCGAAGCAGGTCCGAAGCGGTCAATCAATGAAGTCGTTAAAATGCATATACTTTTACGGGAAGATGAAAAAAATCCCTGTGAATTAATGGGTATGTCTGTGGTCCAAATGTTTAAAATAAAGGTAAACAGTAGAGCTCAGTGGATACCTCAATCTCATTTTCAGGACTGTGTGTTTGTTAGTTCAGTGGATATCTCAATCCTCATGCTCACCGTACTACGAATGAAAGAATGGAAGATTTCTTGATGCTTAAATCAGTCAGTTCTCAAATTTGCAATTAAAAAAAAATCATTCCTGTATAGTTTGGAAAAAAAATCAAAATGCACATAGCATTACCCAATAGCAAAATTGCAAAATGTAATAGAAAATTGCCAATTTGCACTATTTCAGAGAGTACTTAATGATGAACTGCAATCAAATCGTTCTTTTTCGTAAAATGAAAGAAACGGTGGACCTGATGTACTGCATTAGAAATAGATTCAAGTTTTTATGTATGATCTTAGTTCTTTCTGCTCATGTATAATTTCATTTTATTTCATTTTATTTCATTCCCAGGAGAACATTATATCAGTGATCAATAATACAATATGCAAAATACAATAACAGAAGATTAAGAAAACACAAAAAAGGGAACAGAGCACCAGCTAATGCCTGTGGATTACCAAAAGAAATAAAGTTTTTTGTAAAAGGCTCTCCTCATTAGCTGGTGAAAAAAAAATCAGTCCAACACTATGAACGGGAAAAAAACAACAACAGCTTATTCACAATAATGAGTAATTCCTAGCATTCTTGATCAAGTGATACTGCAAAGGTGTCACTAAAGGAGATACTGTACTGCTATGGGTTAATCTACATTTATTCACTTAACATTGGTGTAAGTAATAGGTATCTGGTTTGAAACGATTCCTTGAATGGTTTCAGCAGAGTCATGATGGCAGCTTTGCTAAAAACCTCCATGACCACTGAAAATAGTGTTTGAGGTAATTTCTAGCAGAATGCATAATTATTACAAGTTCTCTAATAGTTTTATGCATTTGGCCTGATGTTTTTCACTGGCAACTACCTCATTCCTTTAGTTTACAACTCTCCAGTTAAGTTTAAATGAAATGGCATCCTGCAATGTTAGCAACTATACCAACTTAACCAAGTCTACTTTCCGTTTTCATCACTCGTCACCCTTTTTTATTAGGCATAGTTTACGCCATGCAACATCGAGGGATCAACGAACACAATCTTTAGATAAAAGAACAGGGAAACAACTTCTTTCCTTATATTGATACATTCTACGTGCGGATGAGCTTGTGGGGTTAAAACTGATACCGTTTTGGGAGGTAGGGGAGTCGGAGAGGGAGGGCTACACGAGAGGCCTACCCGGCCCGGTGTGTTGCGGGGTCAAAACGATGAAGGATGACTGAGAGGGGTAATGAATGAGGTGACGAGAAAGGCGCTCATCGGTAGCAAATTAGGGTAGACCAACCGCGACTAGACCCGCCTGCAGATTGGCCTTCCTTTAAAGGTGAGCATGAGATCTGGAAGGGAGAGAAATGAAAAATGTGAATAAAAAACCAACAGCTTGGGGCTATAACATTAGAATAAGTACTGACTAATGTACAGCATCAGAACATAATTCGGGGAAAGCAGATAAGGTGGATGAATATTAAACAACGGTTAATAGACTCATCATGTGATCAAACAATGTAATGCATTAATTATTAATAAAACTTTCTTGCAGGTTTGAATAATAGTACTGTCTAAAAACGGACTTGCTGCCTTCGTTACATGTTGCATCAAACGGAAGGCTCTGCTCAGTAAATAGAACCTTTTCCCGACTTGGAGTTTTAAGAGAACTTGTCACTTAAAATCATACCACATATGAAACATTATCCGGTGATTGCGGTAATTACATGTTTTGATGATTAACTGAGGCAAGAAAACTAGGACTTTAGAAAATGATAAGCCTCGGAGGCAGGTTCAATTATTTGTCCCGTCACGATCGGGTAGAATGAAACTTTGGTACCTGGGGAGAAATGTGAAACAAAACGTGAATTTCTGGGTGGATGTGTTTCGTCAAACGCATTATTAGCGCTTCTTGTATTTCCCCTTGCCAAATCGAGATCTTGTCACGACTTCATGCAACAAGTTTTGTCGGCTTGACCTAGAATATGGAAGAAAGGTATAATATGACATGGGAGAGAATGAAAATACCTAGAATGTCTTGATTCCAGATATGCTTGGAACTCTTTCATAAACAAAGCACAACAACAACAACAACAACAACAAAAGAATACCCTTTCAACATGTTAGTGAATTCCTCTATTGAACGCGTCAATAAAAATTTTTGGATGAAAACATAAAATATAATTTTTGAAAAGCATATTCTCCTCCAACCAATGTTGCTTTTGAAAGGTACTAGAAAATAAAAAGTTAATATTTTGTGAAGTTATCAATCTATTAATACAGGAAATCCCGGAAGACCAGTAGATAGAAAACAGCTCAAGGGACCGGCAACCAACGAGACAGATATTGTCTGTCTAGAAATGTCAGACAATAATTGTGTCAGAAGGTCCACGAGACCGACAGTTAGCTCTTTTCTGTAGTGAAAAAAGGTTAAATTTTTCACCCTAAATGCAACACTGGCAGCACCTTTTCGGGTGCAATCTTGCACCCTGTCTGAAAAAGGTACAAAGATGCACCCTTTTGTACTCGTTTGCATCCGGAAATGCCCGTTTGTACCTTTAAAGGTGCAACTTTGCACCTTTAAGGCTGCAGAATTTTTTGCATTCAAACGGGTGCAAATTTGCACCTTCCCTAAAGGGTACAATTCTGCACCCTGAAGGGTGCAAAATGGAGGTGACACCCTTGAAGGTGCAAAATGCTTCTTTGGGTGCAAAGTTGTACCTATAAAGGAGCTCGCAGTGTTGCATTTGAAGGGTGCAAAATTGAACATTTTTTCTTAGTGTGTAACTGACAGGAATGGAAATTCAACACACCCTTTTGTCCACATTTTCTTGATAAAAACATAAAATCTTATAAAATGTTATGAAAACAAACGTTTTGCACTCACAGTGGTTTATGAAACAGCTTCCATAGATTGTGTTTATTACCTATACTAAACCTAAATCTTTGTAATCTACTCATGGTTACCCAATAAATCTCTCAGAATACAACATCGACCAACCACTCCCCTCTCCGAAAACCTAGAAATTTCAGAACAAATAAACAGATCGACGTTTCTCCATCTTCGGCGCATCGCGGAAAAAAATCAGTCAGGTCCACTTGATTGCACTCTGGTTGAAGATGAATCGGTGTTTTTACCAAGCGGGTTTTTCAGATTAATGGATATTAATGGAAGCTTAAAGTGACAGGAATGGAAGATGTACCGTTTCTGGTTATCCAATAAAGAAGACACTAGGGTTTCGCCATCAGTCTCCATCGTAGACTATTTGGTGTTCTATCCTATCGTACCGAAGATCAATCGCGATCTCCACTCATCGTTTATACACTCCTCTGTATTCCTATTTTCTTTGATGTTTATGTTTTCTTAAAGTGCATTTGGGTGTCTTTATACACTGATTTGTTTATGAGTTGGCTGGAAGGGCACCAGGGAGAAAGATTGATAACACCTCATAATAGTGTTTTAGGATTTCCACTCAAATTTGAGCTTTGTTCAATCCCGCACTACGAGAGAATACATATAGATATATATTTAGAAAGACAAAATGAGAAAATGCGAAGAAAGAAACTAATGGCAGAAAGGGCTCACAATACAAATTTATAAGAGATTTGGAGGATAACTCAAAGAGGCATGTGCAAGAAAATTAGAATTTAAGTTTACTGATTTATCTTTCCGTAAGCCGAAAAACGTGATAAACTTTTTAGCGATTACATACAATCAATGTAGAATATTTCTTCTATGAATTAAGCATGTTAAGGAAAGATCAACTAATTTGCCCTTTTTATTTATTCCTTTCTTCATTTTTGTTATGTTTTGTGAACAGAGAATAACAGAAGCAGAAAGTGCATTTAAGAAGCGTTTATAAAAATAGACAATCCAGTAACTTAAGATTGATTTCTTTTGATGAAGTGAAACCTTTTCAATTATTTAGAACGTTTATATCAAAAGCTTTCAGAAATGTTTCTATGTAAAAAAAAATGTCACAAAAACGATGATTACGAGTTCAGTTTCATCCAGACCTAGTTTTACCGTCTATTCATTCCACCTCCTCTGTAGCTGATCATTTATATTTTGTCCAATATCCGTTTCAATAATCTATTGTCTTTCCATACATACCAAAATTTACATCAAGTTCATACAGAGCAATTCTTTCCTCCACGAAGACGAATTTCGCGATTAATTTTCCATCTTCGTCTTGTCCATTGTTCGTGTAATAAATCATATTCATCAAGCCGAAAACTGCCTGCGTTTGCGTGCAATTACAGACAGAAGATTTCCACTCTCGTCATTTCTTTCCAATTTAGTTCGAGATACTTTTGACTTTATATCATTTATCATTACGTGAACTCTTCCAATGATTCAGATAGTACTTTCATTTGTCTGTTTATTTCTCTCTTTGTGTTTTTCATTGTCCATTGTTTGATTTCTGTCCACAGTCCAACCCATATATCTTCCCCTATTCCTTTAATTTCCCCCCTTTTCCATTACATTCTCTTCTCCCCCTCTCCCTCCCTTTCTTATCACTCTTTGGTGAATTGATTTGGCTAAACGAATATTTTCTTTGAACAGTTGAATACGAACATCAGTGAAGATCATGCCATATTGCAGATAATTACATGACTATAAGCAAGGGAAGGTCTTTTCAACTCAATGGCAATCGGTAAATAAATATATAGCCTAATAATATGCATAGCCACATAACAGTTGATTTAATTTGGCTCGTATTCAAATTGTGGATTTGGAAAATGGTTTTATGATGTAAATATCTACCGTCAATTTTCATTACAGCTAAACCACGACACAAGACGCTGGCTTTAAAACACATCTTCATTTTCTCAGTGCACGAAAAAATAAGGGGGGATGACAACGACGAAGATGATATTTCGTATCAACATAACTTATCAGCATGCATGGGTGTAGTATTTCCATGATCATTTCGTGTGGAAAATATAGGGGAAAAGAGATTAAAAAGTATACACTAAATTCATTCCTGATAAGCTGGACGAGAGCCCTCTTTGTTAAAAGAATTATAGGCTGGGGCAGTGAAATCAAATCCTTTTAGAATTTTAGCCATGATAAGGTTCCGAAGCTTATTATAGTGCAGGTCCTAAGAATCCATTCCAAACTTAAAATACAATGGGGACATGATATTATTATGACGTCACGTATTGTTTACTGTTACTGTAACGAGTAAATAGCACTACTTGAGCCGTTTACACACCACTTGTGTTTCATAGGAGGAAAAAAACGGCCAAAACTGATATTGCTCTCATGAAAACATAAACATGGATTTTATTTTAGAGGATGCCAACTGAAAAGTGGTAAAGATTTGCATTTGACTGATAGTATTTTATGTAACATTTTTTTTTTTGGCTTTATTTTCATTTCCTTTGAAAAGGTGTGTGCTGTAAAAGTGGAATAAATGTTACAATGAGTCATATTATTATTATTTTAACCCTGTTCACGAGGATGATTTCAGTGAGTTTTTCCCCTAGTAAGAAGGACTAGTCTTTCACTAGAGTTCAGGATAATTGCAACCTGTCTGTGCTTGACAAAGGGGTGCCACCACAGGGCTTCTCACAGGTGCCCTCCATACTGAGAAGCTTGGCCAGTACGGTTCTGATTGGGCACAATGTGGTGAATGTTGCTCGGTTGGGCGTGTCAACAACAAAATAATACGCCCAAACTCTGTATTCTCAAAATCAGGAATTCCCCCTACTTGCGCCCGTCTGCCCGGCACATGTACTTAACTTTAATCGATACTACCTTCATCACCGTTCATCTGTGCTTAAATTCTTGATTAGGAACTATTAGCAACCGAAGCAAGGGCTTCCTCTTCCTTCCTCGTTGAGGTGAATTATTGCAGAGCTTATGAAATCATAACTGGAAAAAAAATCAATTCCATTCAGGTCGGTGATGACATTTTTAAGAAAGCTGACTAAACAAAGTTGAAGAGCGAGGTATACTCTATGTCGAAGAGCTAAGAAAGAACAACGACAGCGAAGAAAACCTAATAAGTGGCGTATCCAGTACAGGCTAAAACCAACGTACGCCTCCCCCCCCCCCAAAAAAACCCCGACAAACGAGTGTTTACGGAGAACATTCAAGTTCAGAAGTAAAACTTAAGAGGGAAAGGGGTGAGGGAGGGGTATCAAATAATGCAATGCATGCGTCACATAGCACATCAATCAATTAACTATTATTGCGCACCTTTTTTTTATTGTATGGAATTCATGAGAATTCTCACTACATCCTCACATATTTTCTTACCAGGCTTTTGCTTGCACGTATTTTCATACGTGCGTGAAGATGCAAGTAAAAAAACTACAGAAAGAAGTAAGATAAAGGTAAACAATAGAGGAAAAAAAGTAATTACTAGGATTTCTCTTCTTTTTTGGGGGGGGGGGCGAATGAAGATCTCACCAACCACACCAACTTTGTCTGTTGTAGCCTGTAGCTGTAGGTAATGTATCGATGATAAAGTTTAATGTGCTTTCAGGTATCTTCTCAGCCTTCCACTCTTCTTCTCTTCTCATCTGTCTCTCGTCCTCTCTCTCTCCTTGTTCCAAACAAGCCTCGACTTTTGCCGCCGTTCATGCAAAGCCCCTGATCATGATCTATTATTAGGTTGTCTTCTGCCCGGCGATATACCCAATCAAGAACGCTTGCACGGATAACGTAAGCCATTCGAGATTCAATGTACATTATAGAGCCCTTAAATGCTAGGCAGAATTAAGAGCGATTACAAGTCGCTTAAGACAAATTGATTGCCCCTCGATTGCCGCCCGCTCGCCGTTGATTACTCGCTGAAGAACCTAACAGAGCTGGAAGGGTTGGGGGAAGATGAAAAAGGGAAGAGCATTCGCCAAACGATTACTCAAAGATTTGCTTGATGGTTAAAGGATGAATAGCACTCCAGTTTTGGGTATTACCTTAAATTAAAAATGATCCTTTAAACAACTTGCCTTTGTCCATTCAGCTTTGATTAAGGCCCATCATTATCATAACGTTGAACCTTTCCGTTGCCAAGAATGCCAATTGGCACAGTCGCTTGTCTGCGCAAATGGGCACAAAACAATACGCACAAAATGGCAACAGGATCTAGGATTGCTCCTTTCAACGCAAAAGTTTGGCGAAATGAGCCATTTTCGGGTATAATGAGCTACATGAAAAGCTCAAGACCCTATAGGCCTATAGATTCTCCTTGCACTTAGTGCTTTTGGTAAATCCCTCCCGGGAGAAATGCAATGTGAAATTGTGGAATTCCTCTGCAAGCATGGCAAAGGCACATAGAGAGTTAATACATGATAAGGATGAAGTTGCTGTATTTCATTGACACAAGAAGAAAAATACTTCTACTAATTTTTCTAATCAGATGCGCCACAAAAGAAAAGAGGAACATATTTTGTTGCACTGCACCAACGGGTCAGTCAGTTTTCATTAATGAAGTATACCTTTGAAACTTACCAACATTATTATGTGCAAATACCAGGTTTCCACCGGCGTAAATCCACTTTGAGGAGTGGGGGCGGGGGATGATCGACTTTTTTTTTCCCTGTCGAACTCACACTTAAGTATAAACACGCACCCTCACCCACCCGCGCTGGACCCCCTTACACACATTTTAATTTTTATTTTGCGAGAGAGCGAAGCAAGCGAGCCAAAAATAACCACTTTTCCGGTTTTTTAATCGCATTTTCAAATAGAAATTCTAAAATATGATGGTTGTTTATGACGGATTATCAAAAGTTTTACCAACTGATTAATTAAAATATCATTTCTCCTTTAAAAAGTGTGTGTGTGTGTGTGGGGGGGGGGATATTTGTACACGCCATCCCCCCCTCTCGAAAAAGGTGGCGGATATACCCCCCCCCATCCCCCCGGGATTTACGCCAATGCAGGTTTCTATAGGTCGAACAGTCTACGTAGATCAGAAGACAAGGGCTGAAATCGTGTACTAAGTTTGTTGGCCAAATATTGATTTCTGGTATTCCGGTAAATGTGTTTGCACGTGGAATAATTGGTTTTTGGGAAGTGTCTTCATCACTCTTTCCAGTAGATTTCCAGAAGATTTTCCTTCTGCATGTACCCCTTTGACGGATCAATGCTCTTGGCTCCTATAAGAGAAGTCCTTGGTTTGAATCGGTTACCTCATTCGGTGCTTGCAATTTTTGGACAATGGTGTGTTGCCTGCATTATGTCCATGGGTACATGGTTATGCTGGGGTAATTTAATGCAGGCCCGCAGTCAGAACAGTTTTGATAGTTATGTGGCTATCCTGGGTAAATAATCACCCATTCGTTTTATTGACTATACATCATCATTTAATTTCTTCTTTTGCTTCCAGAAATAATTATTGTTCTAAACCATGAAACCATACGAGTAAGCATAAAACCCACACTGTGGCTTTAAAACTCGAGTTGTGGGACTGAAACAATACGCCTGAGGAGGATTTTTGCTCGCCTAAAATGGCGCAGAATGACGATTCTTATGATAGTTGACAAGTTGGAATTTAGTTGCTCATCTCGTGAACCTAATCGGCAGGACAATACTGGGTAATCGGTCCTTGATCAATTCTCGCCATCTTGTTTCCTTATAGAACTCGTCTCGGCAAGGATAGAGAAGTACATTAGTATACTACTACTAGTAGTAGTAGTAGTACTAGAAGAAGTAGCATTACTATTAGTGGTAGTAGTGGTGGTAGTGGTAGTAGTGGTAGTAGTAGTAGTAGTAGTAGTAGTGGTAGTAGTAGTAGTAGCAGTAGTAGTAGTAGTAGTAGTAGTAGTAGTAGTAGTAGTAGTAGTAGTAGTAGTAGTAGTAATAGTGGTGGTAGTAGTAGAGTGGTGGTAGTAGCAATGGTGGTGGTGGTGGTGGTAGAAGTGGTAGTAGTGGTAGTAGTAGTAGTAGTAGTAGTAGTGGTAGTCGTAGTAGTGGTAGTAGTAGTAGTAGTGGTGGTAGTAGTAGTAGTGGTGGTAGTAGTGGTGGTGGTGGTGGTGGTGGTAGTAGTAATAGTAGTAGTATTAGTCGTAGTAGTAGTGGTGGTGGTAGTAGTAATAGAAGTAGTGGTAGTAGTAGTATTAGTCGTAGTAGTGGTGGTGGTGGTAGTAGTAGTGGTAGTAATAGTAGTGGTGGTAGTGGTGGTGGTGGTGGTAGTAGTAGTAGTGGTAGTGGTAGTAGTGGTGGTGGTAGTGGTGGTAATGATAGTAGTAGTAGTAGTGGTGGTGGTAGTAGCAGTAGTGGTAGTAGTAGTAGTGGTGGTGGTAGTAGTAGTGGTGGTAGTAGTAGTAATAGTAGTAGTAGTAGTAGTGGTGGTCATGGTGGTGGTGGTGGTGGTAGTAGTAGTAGTGGTGGTAGTAGTAGCAGTAGTAGTAGTAGTAGTAGTAGTAGTGGTGGTGGTGGTAGTACTAGTAGTGGTGGTGGTAGTAGTAGCGGTAGTGGTAGTGGTAGAAGTAGTAGTAGTGGTGGTAGTAGTGGTAGTAGTAGTCGTAGTAGTAGTAGCGGTAGTGGTAGTAGTAGTAGTAGTAGTGGTGGTGGTGGTGGTGATGGTAGTAGTAGTAGTAGTAGTCGTAGTAGTAGTAGTAGTGGTGGTGGTGGTGGTGGTGGTAGTAGTAATAGTAGTAGTAGTATTAGTAATAGAAGTGGTGGTAGTAGTAGTATTAGTCGTAGTAGTAGTGGTGGTGGTAGTAGTAGTAGTAGTAGTAGTAGTAGTAGTAGTAGTAGTAATAGTAGTGGTGGTAGTCGTAGGGGTAGTAGTAGTAGTAGTAGTAGTAGTAGTAGTAGTAGTAGTAGTAGTAGTGGTGTTGGTGGTGGTGGTGGTGGTGGTAGTAGTAGTAGTAGTAGTAGTGGTAGTAGTAGTAGTAGCAGGGTTGGCGATTTTTTTGATTTAAATCAGATTTTTTTTTATTTAAATCGGATTTTTTTGATTTTTTTGATTTTTTTAAAGTTCATTCGAAAAAAAGTTTAATTACCACAAGACCTCACCCTACAATGACATCAATTTTAATGTTATCATACATTTCACTCCTAATATTTTTCTTAACCATAATGATTTGTAATTAAATCTAGTCAAAATGGGCAAATAAACATCAATTTGAGGAATCATGTACATGAACTTAATTCTATCATACATACATGTACATGTAGGGCTATGAAGGAAATTTCCATAAGGAATTCCCAGCGAGTAGAGAATATTCCCCTCTGTGAATTTCCACTCAGTATTAAAAAAAAAATCCCAGAGGAAAATCTCCAGACACTCCTCAGTGAAAATTGTATCTAAATGTGTACTCAACAGCTTTGTGACAGTTTTACAAATTGGTATTAAAGCTCATACATTGCTATAGATAGAGATGCAAAACTGTCAGTGTTGGAGACCAATATAAGAGACAGCTTAGTCAAAGGGTGACCACACTACATTATGTTACTGTGATTTTTACATTAATCTACAATTCTTATTCACATGTTCTCTAAAAATCTGTTTGATACATGAAGTAGGAAAAAAAAACCAACTTTTGACCCTATACAACTGTAAGTTTGACTTAAAGGATAAAACCAGCAAAACTGCTGATATTACTGTATTACAAAAAGAAGTATTGTATTTTAAATCAGACACAACTTACAACTGTAATTGATTGTAACTTACATGTAAGTACCTACATCTTAAGATTTAAATGTAGTTTTAAAAGTTTATTTTGAGTTTTGCAAATTGTTTTTATAGATCCTCTTTCCATTGCTACATGCAAATACAAAACTTCCATAGCACTGAACATAAAATGAGCTAGTGACTTAAAAGGTATATGAGAAAGCTTTTTTCAACAGTCAAATTGTGACTGTACTACATTATGTTAATTGTATGATAAATGTAACAAGAAGAAATAAGCATGTGGAATCTGTTGATTAGATGATTTTTTTTTAAATTTCACATGATAGAAGTATAACTGTGAAGGATCAAAACTGGAAAACTGCCAACAAACCTGTTGTCATTGACTTATACATATTATATTTTTTACACTACTGCTCTCTGAAAAGTCTTGGATTGTGTGATAAATGATCAGAAATAAATAAGAAACTTGTTTCACTATTAATAACTGACAAAGAATGTAAAACTTCAGAAGAAAAACTTGACATTTACAAAAAATGGAGTAACTGTTGACGACACAAATCTCTAATTTTTAAGGAATCAGCTGATTTTGACTTGATTTTAATGTGTTTTAAGTAGATAGGAAGGATTTGTTGATTTTTTTGTTGATATAAAGTTAATTCAAAGTTTTTGAAATTGATATAAAGTTAATTCAAAGTTTTTCAGTTGATTTGAAGAATTAAAACTGCCTTGAACAAACAATTTGTCAATGATTTATACATGTTTCAATGGAAGTGATTTAAATCAATGATTTTTTAAAAAAAATCATGGTGATTTAAATCGCGATTTAAATCATGATTTAAATCAACGTGATTTAAATCCGCCAACCCTGAGTAGTAGTAGTAGTGGTAGTAGTAGTAGTAGTAGTAGTAGTAGTAGTAGTAGTAGTAGTAGTAGTAGTACTACGGGTAGTAGTAGAAGTGGTGGTAGTAGCATATAGTAATCATGATAGTGGTGTAATTGATATAGTTGCGGCAGTAACAACACGTAATTAACGAAGTAATACAAAGAGAAATAGATAACGACAAAAGAAAATAACCGCAACATGCAAAGCAAGATCTTATATAATCAAAAGAATAGGAGGAACTAAAACAAACAAACAAACAAATTGATTCGAATCAGTGAAATTGCTACGAAAGTAAACATGATCTCAGAAACACAGAAGCAAGGAAAATGCTCATCCGTTATCCTTTTGTGAATTTCTTCGACGTTAGCTTAAAGTTGATTTGCTGACGATCATTTGATATGTTTTATTCCACTCTAACCTTTTCCTTATTTCCTGTGTTGAGAAGCAGATGAGGATAACCAATGTCACTTCTCATCATCAGATGCAACGCCAATTCAGCCAAGCCAAAACACCAAAACAAAAAGGTATCATTATGGATGTGTGCAGTGGCGTTGTTACGGATGGGTACACAGGGGCACGTGGCACCCTCCCCAATCGAAAGATTGGGACGGCATAGAAAAGGGAGGGTGAGGAGGAGGAGGAGAGGGAGAGAAAAGGAGGAGGGGGGGGGGAAGGAAAAATGACGATGCTAGTTCCCTTTTCCACCCTTTCCCTTCTAATCGATGGTCTTGAAAATTCACCTTTCATCCACCTATCAAGACCGGAGCCCCCTCCCCCTGATGTCGGTACCCCTTAATAGCTGGGCCCGGCAGCGCTACGCCATTGTGATGTATCCTCGCATCCGAGCCAACATGGGACGATTAGCGGTAAGAAACATTCAGGTATTTTACTAGTGATGTCCTTGTAAATAGATGAAATGATGAATTTGAATATGGAAAGTGACAAGACTGTCTGGTCAGAAAGGCATTGGATAAGAATTGGGGCAAAGTAGGATGTTTGCGAGTGGAGAGGATGAAACTTCAAAAGGAAATTGTGCAACGGATAAGGAACTGTTCAACTCCAGTGGTTAGGCGATAGAAATTCAAAACTAGAAAAGGCTATTTTAGCAACATTGTCAAGAAGCGAGGACGACGCCATGAATGTAGACCTGGCCAACAGATTTCATCGCGGAACCCTAAACATGGCATCATGCACGGCGTCAAAATGAGATAAACATTTGTATGATATAAGTATCTGCCACAGTATACTCGGAAGAAAATGTCAAAGACAAAAGAAGGGGCTGCACTCCTCCACCTCATCCCTTTACCATAAAAACGTTAATGCATCAAAGTGAGGGCGAGCAATTACCCGGCGATTTGAGACACTTACGATTCGCCAGGACCATCGATTTATTTATTACCAGTCGAAGTTGAACTTCAAACAGTACACGCGGGAAAATTGGTGTTTTTACAGCGGTGGTTGGTGGTTAAGGCGAATTCTTGCATGCTCAATGTACGCTGAATTTAACGGTGAGTGTAGCCAGACCCAAGTCTAAAGTTAACATGGTTAATGTGGGGAAATTCAAAAAGGCCATACGAATAATTATTGTTCCCGGGTTGATATTGGTGTTAGGCCTAAACGAGAACATCTAAATCATTAGGAATAGGGGAACAAACATCGGGTTTTGATGGCCAAAACATTAATATTCCTACAAAAATATCATACACAACACTTTCTATCTATCTATCTATCTATCTATCTATCTATCTATCTATCTATCTATCTATATCTATCTATCTATCTATCTATCTATCTATCTATCTATCTATCTATCTATCTATCTATCTATCTGTCTGTCTATCTTTCTTTCTCTCTTTCTCTCTTTCTCTCTTCTCTGTTACTTCGATTTTCTTAAGACATTGTTGTTCTGACTAGAGTGTGGATGTAGTTATTGCGCAATTCTTAATACAATTTTGCTCTCATGAACATCATCTTCGTCATCAATAAACGCGCGAACAAAATGTTGAACACGAGAAATACCCCCCTCCCCCCAAAAAAGAATAGTTTACGCAGGGTTCAATCGCAAGCACATTGTTTCATCTTATCCTATGATTCACTTTACCCTCCAAAGAAATGACATTTCGTTTGCCAAATTCATCATTACATCACCGAAAATGACGATAAAGGAATAATATGATTGTAATTTGGATCGCATCCTCCTCCAACAATCATCGATGGTTTCAGAACGCTAATGGTGAAGATGATGAACATGATTGATTGAAAAAAGCCGGGAACTTCGATGCACTCGTATCTACTCATCATGAATCATTATGAAGCGACTCTTTGCTAACAAATGAATACGAGAGAGAAAAATATCTTTTCAAAATGGGCTATTTACAGACTGTCAAAGGCTTTTTTCAGAAGTCATAAACCACTAATATGTTGTTATGATTCTGCTCTATATCTTTCCTTCAATTATTATTTTTTTATCCTCTGTCATGTTATGTTTTAATGGAGCACATAAAGATGATTTTTTTTTTCCTGCGAGACTGATTGTAGTTATTTTTCCGAGATTTCTAAAAGAAATCGAATATTGGGATGCTAATATAATTTCCATCCATATGCCTCTGATAAATTTGAAAAAATCGTATCATCCAAATATCAGTCTAAAATTCGAAAAGGAGTAATCTTGGAAAGAATGAAAACTTTCGAAATTATGAACACCGTTTCTTCTACATGCACATTCATTTAATAATTTCATATAATCTATTTTCAATGATTGTTGAGAAAAGAGATAGCTCATGATAATATGTGTTGGTGAAAAAACATGCAGAGAGAGAAAAAAAAAAAAAAATATGTAAAATTGAAATGTAAACAGTGGAAATAAGAAAGTATAACAGGCCCGTGTTTTGAAATAAATGCGAATGTAATTTTCATTACGGCAACCAAACAGCTGGCAGTTAATACGCAAAGCATGATAAAGCAACTTGTTTCATATATTCACATTTCCGCACCCCCTTCCATCCTGCAAAATATTCTTATTTTCTACACTTCACCGAATTGTTTGGCCAGTAACGTCTTATAAGTATAAATCTCAACTGCAATTGAGAGAAGAGCAACTATTCGCCGACAACCCTTAATCACGTGATCTCAATGGCGGATTGTACGCCAGCACTGATTCATTTTGGCGGGCTAATTATTTTGACGAAGCATCCACCTCCTTGCAGACGATAATTGAAACGATTACAACCACTTTAGGGACTCCTAGCCTTAATTTCATCTCAAATTTTCCTCGGGGCTTATTTTCCCCCTTCGAACAGGAATGAACCTCCTTGATAGCTACTCAGAGCTTCGAGAAGATCAGCAGAATTACTGTACTACTAAAGGGGACACCAAATTGCATTAGCGCGGGAAAAACGAAAGAACCGGCTATAAAATTGCGCTGTCTGTCCGAAGAAATTTAGGCGGAGGAATGAGAGCTTCGCTTGCGCGCGCATAATTCCGAACCATTGATTTGCACTGATTGCGGGGATGATGAGCTTAGAGGGTATTTCTTTATTCGCGTCGAGTGCCGAGCATGATGATCGTTTATCTGGTTTGTACCTAAAGGCACACTTAATCACAATCTATCGGCAGTTTAGAAAATGAACCGAGCATCTTCCTCTCTCGGTTCTTATCCCAATCAATTTAGAGACAAATCGAGGGATTTTTGCTGGGGTAGGAGTCATGAGTACAAGGATGTGTGCTCGGGCGGGAGTGTGGGTGCGTGAGGGTGTGTTTGTGTGTGTGTTTGTGAGGGAGAGACGAGCGCCTCAATTTACTGCTTGCTTGCGACCTCGGAAACAAGAGTTTAAGACAAATTTACCCTAATAGAAAGCTGTATCGCTTCGGACAGCCTTCATGGGTACATGCATTTAAGGAGATAGCTCAAATTAGTGTGCCTTGTCTCTCCTATTCAAGACGATAGCGCGGTTTCTTCTTTGAAGAATCGGGGGATTGTCACTTAATTGCTCATGTGTATTTACGAAGAAAAATACATCATTTTGTGCTGGTTTGCAACCACTTTCCAGAAATTCACCATGCTCGCACTACAATGCCGGATCTCCCGTTCTCTCTACTTTATTCCTTTGGGCTTATTTCGGACATTCCTTTTCCGCGGGATGTTTTTCCTTTGGGGCTAGACGTGTTAAATGAGCCTCTTATCTTTACAACTCCATACTGGTATAACAACTCTTATAAAATAGATAATCAGATTTCAGGATTTCAGTCCGTAATCATTAATTATAACTGAACAATGCCAAGAGGCAATATTTGTTTTTCAGATAAGACAGGGTGGCAGACTAAATACGAAGTAACTAGTTGTCTCATGATAACAAAGATTCAAGAAAAGAGAAGAATATAAAATAGACAGAGAGAAAGAGAGAGAGAGACAGAGAGAGAGAGAGAGAGAGAGAAAAGACAGAGAGCTGGGGGGGGGGGCAGCAGCTGGATATTGGGGCAAATGGAATACCACTTTTCTATGACGGTGGGGTGGGGTAGGTGAAGTTATACTAATAGGCATCCACATCTTTTGTCCTTCGAATTAAAAACGTATCCTAACCTTTACCTGGCAAGAAACCTAATCGCAATTTAAGCTTTATCGAATGTCAGATCACACAAAATATTTACGAGTTTCTTTTTCTTTATAAGAAAGTCATCTTAGAAAAGAAAAAAATATCGATACGGGTATCTCTGCAGCTAATTATTTCGTCTTTAATCAATGAGAGCTTCTTTTCTTTGTGTGAGCTTGATATCTCGTGGAAAAGTACTTTTTCCAGGACATAATTCTGTAAACAGTTCCACGACTTTAATATTCTGACAATCAGCGTGAAAATGTCTGAATGTCAAATTTCCTTTAGTTTGAGTCATGTTGAAAGCACTTATGCGCCATAAATTGAACAAGAAAATCATGGAATTTACTTGAGAAGCGCAATCTTGCTCCTTCATAAGTTCCCCCTTCAGTATCGGGTAATAGTCCCTGATTTCGGCAATATCGCTACTTCATTACATAGATGAAAGTTTACACGATGAATGTTTTTTCCAACCAAATGAAATGACGCAGTTTTCGCAAAATGTAACTTGAAAAGATGTTTGCAATATCGCAAACCTGACGAGGAACACGTCTAAGTCATTTGAAGACATTATCATACAGAACGAATCGTTTTCTTTATGAGGGAGTTTTGCTCATTTCATCCGACTGTAATTCAAAATAATGTTTATTTCCCGCAGGTGATACGTGAGGGTTGAGAAAGGGCCCCTGTATACTTTTCTGAAGTGTAAACTGAAGTTCTTTATTTGATCACTGGCACTGTAAGAAAGGAATTGTTCAGCTAAGAACAATAGAATCAAGATTTTACAAGAAGCAAACAATTGCCATTCATCATTTGAGATGTAATTAAAGGCAAATATTGACATTTAGACAATAATCATGTAAGAAATACTGGCAATTATAAACGAGAAATTTTTCATACAGAGCTTGGATTATAGTTTATCAGATTCTAAATTCATTGCCTTTCATTCCTCTTGAAACTCTCACATTGTTGTCATGGTTTATAGATAATGATCACACAACGCCTCGTCAAACAATTCTTCCTGGGATTCATAACCATCTTCATAACTCAAACTAATAATGATATCGATACATTTAAATTTCCTTCATCAGGATCTATTGTCCAAACACGTTATTTTCGACTGTACTCGTATTTCCGTGTCAGTTGTCATCGCGCTGTTTTCATCTGTTTTAATGGTGTCCTCTTAAGTTATCTACATTCCACTGGTTTCTCTGCCCTCTACACAATTTGAGTCCTCCTTCCTTTTTTTTTCTTTAAAGAAACATCTTTATTAAGTTCTGTATATATATATATATATATATATATATATATATATATATATATATATATATATATACACACACACACACACACACACACACACATATATATATATATATATATATATATATACTGAAAGAAATGAAAATTTTCATTTCTTTCAGTGTTTATTATTTACAAGGGAGTTGCCAAAGTTGTTTGCATTTGTCAAATTTCTTTCAATATATATATATATATATATATATATATATATATATATATATATATATATATGTGTATATATATATATATATATATATATATATATATATATATATATATATATATATATATATATATATATATATATATAAACATACCTCAAAGATTGGGTTGCCCGCTACCGGCGGTTTCACGCTTGGCGATCTTCAGGCGTATCTCTGCTGTACTGCATTGAGCACTAAAGCTGAACTCGGTATAACTTCTGTACTTTGTATATATATATATATATATATATACATCAAAACATACACTGTATATAACAAAACATATATATATTCATAACATAAACAATATAAAATCAACAAAAACATAATTCTGATTTCTGCTAGTCATCCAAATTCATCCTTTCCTCTCTTTCCTTTCCGTTTCTCTTTAGCACATTCATGATAGAAGTTATTCAAAGCATGATTTGTTCAGCTATTCTTCGTCAAACTGGCAACATCAGTATTTTTTAATTTTGATATAGCCTCCTTTTTTCTCACAAAAGTCATGTATCTGCAATGAATATGTATCATGTGTATTAATGGAAAGGTTGTTGAGTGGTTGAAAAGATGATCATTTGCTTGGATAGCAATTTAGATTTTAATTTAAGGATTTGAGTGCTTATTTTTCTTAAACACTTAAAAACAAAATTTCATCATCAAACGACCAATACTGACGCAACCGAAATGGGCACAGTATGAACAGAATTTCTGCCCTTTCTTCTTACATGCCTTATGTATTAGGTATATTTTTAAAGAGATCTGCATCAAAAACAATTTGGCAAAACCCTCTGTCACGAATGTGTTGGTAACCATTTTATATTCCATTATCGTTCTTTGAATACTCGTACTATTTCGAATGTATTTATTAACCATAAGTCTTCCAATTGTTTCAGCCTAAAGAGAAGAAACCTTTGTCCGTTTCTGCTGCTCCTCCTTAAATCATATTTGCGAGACCGGTGGGAATGATAAATGGTCCAAGTCGTGATGAAAACGACCTTGACAATGCAAGCCTAAACATTTTCATTTCCTGTTCGAAACGTCAACATTTGGGCCAAGAAATGGAAAGTGTATGTTTTCATCCGATCAGCTCTCCTCCCTCAAATGTCATGTAATTGGGATGAATGTGGTCAAGGCACTTAATAAATTAATATTCTATTATCTTTCGTCTTCATCCGAGGGAATGGGATAATGACCGGTCTAATGATCGAGAAATAAGACAGGGCTGGACCATTACATTTTGATTTTTTTAAGGAACTGAAGAGACACGGTAGAATGAGAGAGAGAGTTAGAGGGAGAGAGAGAGAGAGAGAGAGAGAGAGAGAGAGAGAGAGAGGGGGGGGGGGGGGCACAAGAGAGAGATACACCCAAAGACCTTTGTCTTGGTCCTCTTCTTTTGAAGAAGCATAGAAAGCTTTTTGACATGCTGTTTGCATCATGATAACGATAACATGAAAGGTTACCTATAGAGCACTTAGAGATTGAATTAGGCATTGATCTTTTAGCCTGGTATGATCAAATCATCATTCCCTGTACGGTCACTGGTATGCTGTTGCACTTTAGGAAGAAGAAGGAGAAGAAGAAAAAGAAAGTTAATTTCTCTAAAAGAAAATCTGATGACCAGAAAACTAGGTCAGAAAAAAAGGAGGGTAAATAATAAACAGAGCTAATGCTCAGTCAAACCACGCAGTCTCTAAAGAATCTGGTATTGAAAAATTACCGTAGAAAAGAAAGAAAATTTGGATGAAACGTTAGCAAAAGAAGCTGCAATCATCGGAAGTTATTTCAAAATTACATCATACAACAATACCAGTGATTACATTATTCCTTTCAAGAAAATGTCATGATCGTTTTAAATTAGACTATTTGCTTCGAAATGTCTTAACTGCTTAAAATGCAAAGAAAGGAGGCTTCGTTTGCGAAAGGTTTTATTTTCTTAAAAATGAACGGTGAAACGCATGGGTAGATGGATTTACAAGTCAAAGAAAAACGGAACAAAATGAAGAAAGCAACGAAGAAGAAGACGGAATATTGATGAAAGAAAGAGAGAAGAGAAGGAAATCTCTATGTATTCGATTAAACAATCAGGCCGAATTGATCAAAGCATCCGCCTGACCACGTGACCCCTTAAAATGGAGAGAGATAGAAATTTCGGCGGGGGAAAAACAGCAGACAAGACATGGTAGAGTGAACTCCGCAAATGATCAACCAGGGCTTCCTGGGATAGATATTGCAAAATCTTAGCTCGGGACGTTTACAATCACTTAGGCGTACCTTGAATTCAATTTAAGGATGGTTTTTAGGCACAAATGGCAAATGATGGGGCCGTCCAATTTATGGGGATGTACGTGAATGTGGAAGGCATGCTAAAGCATAAGAATAAGAGAATCGAAATTGGTTCGTATTTGCCAGCAAAATCGCCCTGGGGGCCTCAGTCGACATTATGATGGTAGCGGTATTCCACCGAAAGATTTGCGTATCCACCTCTTTTTTTTCTGTCTGTCTGTCTCTCTTTCTTTCATTCGTTCCCCCTTTTATTTTCTATCTCCGATTCTGTTGCTTACTTCTTAGTATTTTTTCCGTAGGACTATATCTCTGTTATATAACTTTTCTTCTGTTTATTCTGCCAAAAACTGACTTCGTATTCTTTTCACCTCATTGTTCCTCCGGTGTTTAGGAAATATGTCATAATATCCAAAAATATACCACTTTATAAGATTGGTAATTTGCAAGTCTTACCTCAAGTCTTACCCAGGACTATTTTTTATTGTCTTGCTTACCCATTTCTAGCTTAAAATGCTGTTTTCTTGTTAAAATATGAATGACATCTCTTATATAGTTACAAACCTGTCCTATCATTGTCTTAGTTTTCCATCAAAATGAAATTCCACACCTCTAACTTCACTTTTTAATGGTTATCATCATTATCATCATCTACTTAGATATCATTAAATTCTGATTTTTTTTAAGTTTAGGGTGTTTTTACATTTCTTTACACACACTAAGAAAAAAAGGTTCAATATTATTTTGCACTCTTTAAATGCAACACTGGGAGCTCCTTTATCATGTTTATGGGTACAAATTTACACCCTAGGAAGCATTTTTCACCTTCAAGGGTGCAGAGTTGTACCCTTTAGGGAAGCTGCAAATTTGCACCCTTTTGAATGCAAAAATTTCTGCACCCTTAAAGGTGCAAACTTGCACCTTTAAAAGTGCAGACGGGCATTCCCGGGTGCAAACAAGTACATAAGGTTGCATCTTTGCACTTTTTTCATGTAGGGTGCAAGATTGCACCCCAAAAGGTACTGACAGTGTTGCATTTAGGGTGCAAAAGTGAACCTTTTTTCTTATATGTGTGTATAGAGCATCTGTACATCTACATGCCTGTTTTTCCACGTCGCCGTGTTTCTATCTAACCATTCCATATCCTGGTACTTCATGCACCACTCCTCCAAAATAAAGCTGATACTTTTTACCGTGTTTACTGCTTTCTTCATACTATATAGAGAGTTTTCAAATACTGTCAAGCACCGTCACCCCCTCCCCCAAAGAAAAATCGCCCTTGACTTTTGAAAATTCGACTATAACACTCTATCACACCATTCATTCATCCGCCGCTCCGCATATTGCCACTCACATTGCAACGTCTGCTTGTAAATCAATCAGCTAATTCCAACCTTCTCCCTGTTTTTCCCGCCCTGGCGCCTAGGCGATCAGGCCACCCTTTCGGCGCAATATCAACCAATTCACACCCACAGCGAGCGCACTTATCGTCTGCTAAACTGAGATCAAAAGGAGCACAAGTACATCAAACATCAGAGGATATATGTATCTAAATTTGTATTTCGGAGGAGGTGACGAAAAAAAAAAGTTCTCTCAAATTGACCAAACAACCCAAGTCATTTTCTCCCTTATCAGGGCATTTGAAAATCAATATGTAGTCTACATCCCCTTGAGCTCTGTCCGTTTTTATGCACCATAGAATGTTAAGGGCAAGCACGTCACAGTGTATTATATTTCGGTAAATATGACCTTTGGAGCGAAATGCAAAAATCATGTTATCATCAGTCTTATTCAGAAAAACCAGTTGCTTTCTCAATGCAACATACATGCATCTCTTTCAGGTAGAGTTTTTCATTTTGTAGTCTGATTTCAAAGTGTGCACGAGGCTCCATTTATATATGAAATTCATGTATCTTCCTAAAGCAACTTACTTCCACGTGCGATGCAAAGAAAGTCGTAGAACATAATGGGAGATATGCGAAATGGATTAGAATGTATATAAATGGTATGATGTTATACAAGATTAGAGACTGTTGCTTTATGGTGTTGGGATTTGTATATCTATGTTAAATAAATATCGATCAATGTGCCATCTTGAATCCCGCAAGCCCTCATATTCTATTCAATATATCAACAACTGACTTGTAATACAAGTTTTAAACTTTAAATTGTATTAGAAATTTGTCAACATAATATTTTTGATTGTGCATAATGTATTTTCAAAGACTTCATTACGTGTTGAAAGATATGATTTAGCCTATGATTCCTGGTGTTCTAATGAATAAACACTGCTTTCCTGAATCAATGTTTTTCAATAAAAAGTGGTATCGGATGCAATAAATGATTTAAGAATTGAAATGCATTTAATACTAAAACGAAACATGCTCTCACGATTTCACAGAAACTTCTTTCTTCTTTATGGCTTTTCTGTTTTTTTCCTCATCTTGAGACATCCAAAATCGAGTTTGGTCTGAAGAATACTAAAGTCATTCTTAACCCTGACATCAAGGATGCACTCTATAAAGAAGACCAATAGGTGGCTCGTGTCTTATTAATTTCTCGCGCGTTTTTCTTCGCGCCTCAAAATGTGACGGGTAATGTGGGACGGAAATGGCGGTATAGCAGTGATACCGATTTAGAGGCGCAGTCGGATAATTTTGTTTCAACGTTCGAGGAGGGGTAGGCACTGAAGACAGTGAAACGAAGGACCAAAATGGATGATGTTGGGGGCTGGCAGACTGAGATTCTGCTAGAGGAAAGAAAAAGATTTGACTTTAAGGGGCATTTGATTAAGTATGAAATAAATTGGAAGTTACGACCATGCTTCCTGGTTTTAAAAAAATGTGTATATGCTTTTCTTGTATATTCTTCCGCATCTGCAGGACAAGTCTAATCAAGAAATGAGAATATTTTTGTGTTTCCACAATTCTACACTCTTAGAAAAAATGATGCTGATTAGAACTTTTTCTTGTCCCACATTTGGAAGCCTTTAAGGTTCTTCAAAGAACCATTACTAGCCTATAAAAGTTCTCTAAATGGTTCTAAAGGTTTTTTTTTAGAACCATTGTGGGTTGTACAAGGAACCTTTTGGGGTCTTGAAGAGATAAAGAACCCTTTATAGAACCCCTTTTTCTTCATGGTTCTAAATACGAGACAGAAAGGGTTCTACAACTGGCACATTTTTCTAAGAGTGTATCCTCTTGAAAATGTGCACACCCGGTGATGCAACAAAGAGTCCCAAGAAAGGGATCTAGACCTACGCAAATACCCAAAAGGTGTTTTGCACCCGGGTTTTGCAATGTAAAAGGTAGAGGGGTAAAAGTTAAAGCCCCCTGTGACCCCCTTAAATCCTGGAAATCCTAAACGTGCTTGATGGGGCCTTCTAGTGAGAATGGCGTCCTTATTGGATGGGCGGTAACGGAAAGGGGGCTTAACGCACAGAACGTGGTGCTGATGAATCAATCATGAGAACACATAAGGTAATAAGAAAGAGAACCCCCTTCAGCGTCGTTTAGGATCCGATGGGGCACATATCTGCTACTCATAACCCTATCACTACCATAATCTAGAGATGATGATTGGGGTCAGTGGGTACAATTACCTCCCCCCTCTTGACCCCCACGTGAATATGGTAGCAAACCTGTAAATTGCATATGCATTTAGCGGCAGTAGGTTTTTTTCCGTTGAAGAGTTTTTTTTCAATCAGAATCAGATTAATTACACAGTCGTCACAAAATATTCCGTCAACACTGAGAAATATATAAAGGGGAAAGATAACAGGAGGCAAGGCATTAACCAACTGTTTTAAATCATTTGCGATACATGTATTTTTCAAACATTCAAAATGAATAACACATTTTCACAGTCCTATTGTTCCCAGGTTGTTCTGTAAGCAGGTAAGGGTATTCATTAAGTTCTAGAGAAGTAAGGATGTAAAAGATAGATGTATCTCCTCCGAAACTGACATTGGATGGAACATTAATGCCACAGTACCGTCCATACCGTCCCTGGCTTGAAGTGAGAAAGAATGGTATTTTGAGATCGATATTAAAGGCATTGGCTAACTTTGCGAGTAGCTGATTTAAAAAATTCTCAAACTAAGATGAAACATGTGTATGAGTACTTGTATTTGTACTAAAAAACCCTAAAACCAACCAAAATTTGGAATGAAAAAGTGCAAGTTAGACGCAAACGGCGATTTTATTATCCTTCGTCTCACGAGACAATCGCTAAGAGGACCAGTTTGCTTGAATTTGAAAATGCCGTTATGTGCCTCCCGCCGCGTGATACGCCAATACACACAGTACGGTAAGGTGAGTCATACGCGCATGCGCACTCTTTATGTCTATTCTGTGCAACCGACCCTCGTATATTTTTCAAACATTGGTTCACATTTTTTATATTTAAAAATACTTCCTGTGGATATTATTCTTTGAAACTTTCAGAATGATATCTTTACACTATAACCCTTATGTTTATCCCATTTTCAAGTAACAAAACAAGATTTGTTAAAATCATAACAATGTTAACCAATGTCTTTAATCCTCTTGTACTTCTTTTATACACATGTAAAGTTAATTCCGAAATAGATTCAGTAGAAACAAAGAATATAGATAGAAAGTAGCAAGAAATGGACCTTGCAACTGGTTCGATATAAACATTCTCCATTTTCAGTTCTTACTTTGACAAAAATTAGCTTTCTGAAGAACATGTAAGTAACTGTCAATAAGCTGTCATCAGAAATTTACACAAAAAAGGGAAAAACAAAAAGAAAACATCCGAAAGAACGATCCGAGCATTATTTTGGTTCTCTTCGAAATCTTATCTATCAGAACCCTATAAGTTATTCTTGCCTGAACATACCCCTGACAACGCTGCCCCGTCTGAGGTTTTACCTGCACAGCAAAGGTGAGATTGGTATCCAATCAAAATTGGCGGGAACATTCTGCTTTATTGCATGGGCGCGGTGTCGTCTGTATAATATGAACTTATAGATACCTTGCAATTTGTTGAAAGATTGGCACAGGCGTCTCTTTATTGCCTGGGCGGTGACAAAACACTATGAAACATTGATCAATTTAGAAGGAGAAGGAGGGAGGGGTCGCTTGAAACGTTGGGGGCAATCATGATGTTGTTACCCGCCTGATGAAAGTCAAATTATCGCCCCTGCCTCCCCCATTAAAGAGCGATTGGCCGCCCCCATCAAACGTCTCCATATTGACCGATGTTAAGTAAACAGGTACAGATCACGAACAGCTATGGGTGTTTGTATGTGCGCGCGCATCTGTGTGTGTGCGTGTTTGTGTCTTGTTCATAGGTCTGGTTGATCATGATTGTAAAGCACACTTTTAAAGGAGCCGGGTAAGCAATTTTGCATATAATTTCGTTTTAGCTATTCACTCCTGATTTCTTCTCAGTCCAAGCTTAGCCCAACGCAGCACAGAGTTTTCATACATGTTATAAGGGCTATGTTAATCAGCTTTCTTTCCTCAAATTGGCAACGATCACTTTAACTTTCCACTCTTACACAGTTTGAAAAAAAGAAAGAAATGCATAACATTATGATAATGGTTAAATTATCACGAGGTCCTAAAATTCAAAGCGCATTTTCTTAAGACATCTGATACCTTGCTTATCATACATGTAATGATACCTTATGCATACGATGAAAAATACTTTCTAGCATTTCTTCATAAAGTATTTTTGTTCAAACCATTGGTTTTCGTGTTTTTTTTGTATGGTAGGAATTATACTTTTACATATGTTTTACGATGCTTTGTAGGATAGGGTTACTTAAAGCACTGGGATATGATTAAATTCTATCAATCATTTTATTGAACTTAATGCTCTGGTGAATGTCCAAATATAATTACATTTCATCTATTGAAAATGGCTTTGAAACTTTAGATTGTTATTTATGTGCTTTTGCTTTGTTAATAAATTATTTATTCATTTGAATAAGAGGGATTATCGTGAACGAGTGCCAATGAATGTTGATTATAACTCCTTTCTCCAACATAATACCATCTGTTTGTGTTATCATCATGTTATTTACGGAGAACTAACGACGGCTTTTTAACTAATCAAATATTGGCCTTTGTGTACCCAGGGAATCTCCATTACAGAACGATCATCAAGGGCTGATTAATATTTATTTTTTCAATTACTGATAACAATACTACAGCCTTGATTGACAATGCTCAAGCTAAGATCAAGTTTAGTCAAGCGCATATTAAAAAAAACACATCGTTTTCTTGAAGGTTGAGCTTTGGTAGCAACTTTTAAAACGTTGATAGATTATGGATGGTCGCCTTTATGTCGTAGGGCGATAACCACCATATTATTTCCTCATAAATGAAAATTTGCGCGATCATTTTGTTCCCACGACCTTGGGGTAGGGTCCCTATAAGAAAATTAGATTCCTATCCTGTGCCTTTTCATCAACATTACGGTAATAATTGAAAACAGACAAAAAAAGTATGTCCGTATTCTTTGGCCCCACGTAAAGATTCTCAGTATAAACCACTGCTAAATCCAAAGTTAAGAGTACAGTGATAAGACTGTCATACATGCATCATAATAAAGTAGTAAAGAGTGAAACACGAATAGGTGTTACTCATAGTCCGTGAGAGGAATTTCTATATTCTGCCGAAACCATTTATCATGAAGAAAAAAAAAAACGATAGTCAGTCTAAAACACTGATGTTTTATACAAGGGAGCCGTAATAGATTATTCCAGTAATTGTTTAGTTGGTGAATCATGCATATTAAAATTTTGCACCAGTTAAAAATACTTGGCTGTGACTTTTGAAAAAGTTATTGGAAACAGATGCTCAACAAAAACCTACTCATAATTCAAGTAGATATATCGTACTAATTTCGGCCGATGCTTTAGAAAGATTGGTACAATGCTTACGCCAACAAACATTTCCTGAAAATGTTGTTCATGGTGGTAAGATGAAAATCAAGATACTGTTTTTTATACGTTGACGCTCCTTACTTAAGAAATATACAGGTAATGCTTCATTTACTTCGTGAGGAGAGTGGTGAAACGTCTCTTGTATTTTGCGAAAATCTAATTAAACTAGAACCATAAATGTTATTCTAAAAATACTTACTTTGTTTAATGAGGCTTTGTTTCAGCTATAGCCTGTGTGATTGTACTTTTTTTTTAGTAACCTTCATGGGAATATTCGATAAGAATTAATACACAGTGGTTACCTCGGTTATGAAAATATGAACAGACAGATACAGATTATACTTCAATTCCAAGGATATGCCACCAATAATGAACCTGTGGTCTCAACAAGTCAAATCCATGGTTAAACCTTACTGCAGACAGATTGGTTCACTTTGCAAATGCACCTCTCTTCATCAATATATTGTCATTAAGACAACTGAACAATCGAGTGCTCATCACTGGTATGATACCAGCATATCATCGGTGCCATATGGTTAACTGCTGAGAGATCAGTTAGCAGGTACCGAGCCTCAATCAAGGACATATTGGTAAATGCATTTTTGTTACCAGTATCTGTACAATTTTCATTTCTATCCATGCACATTTTTGCCTACAAATTGTCCCGAATAGGTTCCCACTGATGTGAATTTTTTTCCGCTATGTCAGTCATTAAAGGTATTGTTTTTAGAAGTGGAATGACTGAAAAAAAATTGTACTTTGAAAGAAAGGCACCTGTGATGACAAAATAAGCATGATCATAAACGCAAGATTTGATTCATTAGAAACCATTTGGGTGTACATGGTGTATGTATATCTGTTTGCATACACGATCAACGCCTTCATGAATTAGTGTATGGGCCTGTATCATGTATTACAGGAAAAAATACTTTGTTGTATTCAATTTCTATTTTTGATACATCACTTAAGGTACACTGCTCTCATGATCTGCATTACTTTCAGCAGTGTTATTAAGAATGGACCTGCTATTCATGTAATTAACTGAAAATGAGGAGATGAATTTTGTTCAGTTTGAGCTTAAGGATTGCAAATTTTCATTTTTTAATTCATGCTATTTTCTGCTATTCATGTAATTAGCAGAAAATAAGGAGATGTATTTTGTTCAATTTGAGTTCGCAAATTTTCAGTTAAAAAAAAAAAATCATTTTTCAGTAAACTGGATAAAAACGATATTGCAGTTCTTTTCTGAATAGCTTTTTGTCGATAACGATTCTGAGATAATGATGTTTTTACATATATTGAATAACAGTCATTGCACCTACTGTTCTTCAAAAAAATTGTTAAGTGTAGACGACGAGGGCGTATGTCAGCGTGGTCAGAATCACGCAAGGACGTTCGAAAAATGTGTTGAATTATGACTTTCTCCATTCGGAAAAGGGTTAATTTTGGTATATCTCAGTATTATAGGATTAGGGATCAACATGTTTGCTTAATACAGTATACCGCACTAATACTTTAGCGTCGCACCGAAAACTCTATTTCGGAAGAACGAAAGGGAACTTGTCAGATTGGGATGGATAAAACATTTAATAATTTAAACAAACGTATTTTTGTGGAATGTATTAAGCAAATGAAATGTAAAGAAAAATCAATCCTTAAAGCTAATGGAAGCGGCTAATCCAGTATTTTGTTGGGACGATCTTAAGCGTTGAGGACGAGCTTTGAAAATAATCACATTATTTCGGTATCAATTTACACCCCCCCCCCCAAAAAAAAAACCCCAAAAAACCCAACAGTTCAGTTCAGTTCAGTTTATTTATTCATTTCCATAAAAATCACATAACAAGAACACAACAAACTTTGACAAGCTTGCCTTTTAAGCATTCCCCTCCGTTTTTCAACTTTTATTTAGATACTTAATTTTGAAAATTCCATTTGTTTGAAAATCATTCTTATTTTGTGCATTCTGTTGATGAAGTAATTATTTCTTATTTATGTATGTTTAATATTAAAGTTGAAAATGGAAAATAAATGAAATGAAATGAAAATGAAATGAAATAAAAACAAACAAAACAGAAATAAAGAAAAAAGAAAAGAAAGGAACAGAAGAAAGAAAGGGAACAGTAAGTAAACAAAATAAACGCAAAACGAAAATGTTATTAGATTTTTGAAAGAGCACATCGTTGAGGTTGTTCACTTAAGGTATTCCATTTGATTCAAAATAATATTTCAGAGGGGGCAAGGGCCGTATGTGTACCGTCTAAGTCCGACAGTGGCTTATACACCATCATACATCGCACTTCATCCTTTCTTCATCTCGGGCAGATATCTTTTCGCTTCGGGTGAGGATACTGGAGAATGGTAAAAGCAAGGTGATGCAGATTACGTTACCCTAAGTAATTTGGATAAGGGTAATGAAAAACTTTTGTTTTGGGGTAACGGACCTCTCCGGCTCTCCATCGATGAGGATAAATGGGTTCGATGGGAGCTGATGGTAACCTATTTCCGCCATTAAACCACCCCTTCTCTTCCGTTCTCTCCATACAAAGTGCAGCAGAATCTTCATTAAGTCTGCCACCTCGACCGCCTGGGCCATTTTAACTTTGAAATTTACCTATCACGTTCAGAAATCGAACCGGGCTCTTTGCCGAGCCCCTCTTGATTCTGTTCTCCTTTTCTGTTGTATTTTAAACCATCAAGAGGGGCGAAGAGGGGTTGAAGAGTTTTGTTTCTCTCTCCTTGTGGAGTGCGAGGGAGAGTTGCAGCGAGATTGTAGGTTGATGCTACCCATCTCTCTCGGGCTGACAGTATCTACCATTAATGGGCTCTCTCCGCGGCATTCACCTGGCCCAGGTGCTACGCCAGGCTCACAATAGCTCCCTCCATTATTACCGCCGATTCATTGGCCCACATAACCCTACCGTTTAGTATTCAGCCCCGCGCTTAAATCGTCTCCTTTTCTCTCCTCTTTCCTCCCAAATCGCCTCTCCCGTGATACTCTCAAATCGCTTCAGGCATAGCAAAAGAGAGAAAAAAAAGGCTAAAAAGAAGGAGAAAGAAGAAAGAAGAAGAAGAAGAAGAAGAAGAAGAAGAAGAAGAAGAAGAAGAAGAAGAAGAAGAAGAAGAAGAAGAAGAAGAAGAAGAGGAAGAAGAAGAAGAAGAAGAAGAAGAAGAAAATCGGGCCACGTCATGTGGGTGTGGGTGGGTGTATGAGCGTGTGAGTTTACTTTTTCCCTGCTTACTATTTTTTCTTTCTTTCTGTAAACGTACACCGTTTATCTTCTTTTCATGATGATGACGAGGATGAGGAAGAGTTCCTCCTTCGTTCGGACCCACATTCGTTGCCTGTCTCGATCGAGTTGGTTGGGCAGACGACCCGAACGCCTGCCGGTCATACGATACTATCGAGGCGTGGTGCGCGCCAGCCGCAGCAGCGTGAAAATCATTCTTTATTCGATAGGGAGCATAAACTCCCCTGAGATATAACTGACTCTCAAAATGGGAAAATGTAAGCCACAGATAGGAATATTATCTCCGGGTGCATGTAGAGCGCAGTTACTCGATCGCTCTTGAAGTGAACAATTTCTAAGTATGTCATGGAGAGCTCCAGGGCTTGATCGGATTGAGATGGAATCGATCAATATCAAAACAGCAATCGGGTCGCGGGAAGAGCGCGTGAAACTATCTTGCTGGAGTGTCGAATTTTAAAAATCTGGCATGCGCAATTAGAGCGCCACTCAAATGCTGATAGCTAATACACTCCAAGCTTTTAGCCTGGCTTAAATGATTACATTTGTTATTCTAACGGTATCTTTTTGGTTCATTGAAAATCCCATCAAGGTTTTCGCCTAGCAATGTCGATTTTCGGTAGGGAAAACAGGAGAAAGGGTAAAAGAGATAGGAACTGCGCTCGGCTGGTTATTGATTGTTTTTGTCTGAGCTTGAAGGGGTTTTGAGCTCAAGGAGCTGGGGGAATTACACGCGTGAAATATTAAAGAAAATAAGAGCGAATACAGGTCCAGTGCTCTTACTTGGTGCCCTTATAAAAACTGTGCTTTTTCGCCACTACTCTGCCTCTTCTTCGGAGCAAATTACCGGGAAATAATTGGACAAACGCGCCCTGAAATAGCAGGAAGGGGTTTATCCGACCCGCCGCTTCTGTCGGGCGCAGTGGGCCGAATGAGACCCTTCATCAAAGTAAGCTAATTCGGCCGTAATTACGTTTGGTCGAGAAATAAATTGCAGACGGGCTCGCTAATTTCATAATAACATCAATTTAATAATTCTAATTCGTATTGACATTTAGAGCACGAGGGATAGTGTCGCTTCCAGCAGCAGCAGTGGCCGGGCGTGTGTTAAATTATCAGCTTCCCTGCGCAGCTTTATGTTGGCAATTTACGCATGTGCTAATGCTGGACCTTTACCCTACCATCAGCATTGCAGCTTTAGATTAGTCGGCATTGTTTCTGTGAAATCTCTCACTCAAATCTTGTCACTTGTGATCAGTGAAATAGGCGATTTCGATGCCATTAAATCGGCCTTTGAAAGCGACAACTATTTCACTAACGTGTATCGTGGGCAAGCTTGTTATGACGAAAAAAAAAAATCCATCTCACTGTGGCTGAACTTTCTAACCATTAAAGGACGGGCCCCTCAAATGGCAAAATTGGAAGATTCAATGACAAATTAGGGCATTATAAGGGCAATTGGTGCTCGCCTATCCTTCGCAGCGTTTAGCAGTTAGCACCCCATAATCACTCTACAGCTCATCCCGCTATCTTGAAAGATTACAGAGCGCACGTAAAAAGAGCCCTTCGCTTCCACCACTTAAGGATCAGCAACCGAACGATTAAAGTCAAGATGGAGACGTCTCTTTTTCTTGTCATTCCGACTTCCTTCCTTTCCTAGCCCTCCTTCTCGAAAAAAGTGAAAATCAAACAAAAACCAGCCGCGATTTGAATGTGATGGTAAATGAAGAGAGAAGGCCCATGCCTTCTTGGAGCTTCGCGCTGATCAATTGCACCGGGCGATCCTAGCGCGCGCGCTCATTATCTTACTTAGGACTATTTACACGGGTAAGTTTCTTCTTGAGCTGGAAGCACGAATCGAGTCCCATTGCAAGCTATTAAAAGTCATTCCGTGACAGTAGCGCGATGATGTGTCTCCACATATTATCAAAGGACTCTGTCGTCATGCCACCATGCCTTGGGCAAGCTCTTTGAAGAGAGAATAAGAATACTCGAACACAAAAGGAGGACGAGGGGAAGAGGAAGGCAAGATGGAGGCGGATGGTGTGGATAAAAATCACCCAAGGATATATTTATCCTCTCTTTCCTTTCTTTCTCTTTCTCTGCCTCCTCTCCCCTCCCTTTTCCTTCCTTCTCTCCCTTCTCCTCTTCTCCCATCTCTCTATTTTCCTCTTGTCTCTCCCCCCTCTCTCCTCCTCCCCCTCCTCCTTCTTCCCCTAACTATCATCATTCTTCAAGCTGTGCTCTTAAAAAGGGATAAGCGGCGGGAAAGACTCGGTCGTGCTGGAAATCCGTCACTTTTCTCCAGCACTTCCTGTCGCACTAAGCGAGCATTTTTATCCCAAGGCATGTATTAATACAGACACTAGCTTGGAAAGTAAACGAAGCCCCGATCGCTCGTGACAAGCTATCTGTATTACACTTAGATACAGCTAATTGAATAATACGTCTGATTGGAAACTACCTAGAGCCATTTGATCAAAGTCTTTCCCGGCTTGACGAGATTCCAAAACCGACTATCAAGCCCCAATTTGAGGGGAGCTAGATCGGCTTAATGATTCTAACATGAAAGTACACGCACCTTACCTTTTCTCCTATACCTCCGTCAGTGCTGAGAGCTTATCATCAAGACATTTCGATGAAGATGAAGATAGCTTGCTGGCAATGGGAAGAAAATGGCTTGACTGGCATGAAGGAATACATCTCTCTCTAGCAAGGACAAAGCTCCCTGAAACATGTGAAAGGTGAATTTGGAAATGTGAAACGTTAACAATACACAGGTGTGTCCTCACAGTGATAAAGATCCAGCATTTTTGCCTTTTAGCATTATTATTTTTTGCTTGCTTGAAAACGATACCAAAATTAAAGAAGTTATCAGATATTATTCTTTTTTGCATACTTGCTAGTTTGAATATTTAACCAGTTCCTTTTGTAAATAACAAAACAGCAGAAGTTTAGATTGAATTAGCATACTTTATTCCTTGTAACTTTATAAATCACATCTCCTGATAACACTCACGTAGATTCACTTTATATTTCTTTATTCTTTCAAGATTAATTTTTGAATGATTCTCTGCCAACACTTTGGGATACACAGGGATATCGATAAAAAAAACACAGTGAGAAGAATGTTCACTTTTTAATTAAATGTTAATACAAAAAATTAATGAGTGACCAAGTGATTGGTTGTATAAATCCCGTGTGTGTTCAAAGGCAACACTCGCAAGGCAAATAGTTTTTAAATCAAGCTAAGACAGAATAAAAACAGATCAGTGAAAAATGGAACGAAATCGGACACGGAATATAATAAGAAAGTTATGGCTATATGAAATTTTCCGGTTTTGACACTACCATAGCTATTGGTGGACAACTCTCATTACATTTTGTACACAAATTTCACATTTTCTTCATTATCTTGAAGAATTCATTTTTTCATCGACCTTATTCCAGAGACATTGTGGAGAAAACATTCCTTTATTACAGATCATGTGTTAGGAAAATATGCAAATTTTAAGCAAAATGAAAATGTTTAATTTTGTGTGTACAAAACATATTGAGAGTTGTCCACTAAAATGATGTCATCAATAGCTTTGGTAATGTAAAAAAAATGTCATACAGAAAATTTCATGTATCCATAACTTTCTTATTCTGTTATTCCGTGTCCGATTTCGTTCAAATTATCGCTCGATTTTATTCTGTCTTAGCTCTGATTTAAAAAGTACTTGGCCTGAGAGTGTTGGCTTCCTTTCAAGATATTCCTATTATGGTTATGGTTTTTCCAGTGCTGTAAATTTCAAAAACTTTGAAAAAATAAAAAAATGTTAATTAGTATATACCTTGCAACCAAATCGGTCTAAAACACATCTTTATATTTTTTGTTTTTATCATTACTTTTAAAAAAATCTCCGATTTACTTTGATTTCTTCAGGACCTGAACACAATGCGCCCCGATTGATACAATAGAATATTTGATGGAATAAACACTGCAATTATAAATAACGACTGTGCATTGATATAAATTGACACCGCGTGAAATTCCATGATCCCTCAAAATGCAACTGCAGCGGAGACCAATATATTTGCAGATAAAGACTTTTGTTAACGGATGAAACTTTTTGTCAGTTTCAGATTTTTGGGCACGCCAATAGTTTTTGTAATTCATTGTCGAGAAAGTTAATCAGAAGAAAAAAAAGACAATCGACTTTATGCTACACAGAATGGCATTTTCGCTAGAACTACATCGAATGGTCATTGAGGGAAGCACCTTTTGGAAAATTTGAGGGGGGGGGGGGGGGCATGTACACTAGTCTTTCACTATGTTGGAGAGTCTACAAGAAATAAGCGTTTTAGTACGAACAAAAACATTCTTGTAAACGTATTCATATACCTGTAAAAATATACTTTATTTATGAATTCGAAAACAAAAATACATAGAAATAAAGTGACTCATCCCGATAATTGTCTTGAGAAAAGTCAATCATGATTGGGGGAAACCGCGTGACAAATCGGAATGGATTGAATTTATTTCAACAGTGATTTAGGAAAAATGCTGAAAATCAGTCATGTCACCTCCATTATCTCAATAAAGTCTTTCAAAGGTGAAATAAATTACGTTTTTCATGGCGGATTATGGAAGTGCCAATAGTTCTTATTCCAATCATTTGAAGAAAAAAAAATACATTGAAACATAATCATTCCGTGCCATCTCGTGGGAAAATGTTTGCGGAGTAGGGTGAATTGTGATTGTTTCTTCTACGAATATAGATGCATCAATAAATCATCAATTTTAAGTATGAAGTAGAATTGCATGATGGATATCACAAGCTCTCCTGCATAGTGGGAGTCTACCGAACAGAAGAATGACTTGGGTGAACTACAGTATGCATGAAAAGAAGTCGATAGACGGCTTATTGGTTGATCGTAGTGTTGGCAGGATTTTTTTTTTCGGGGGGGGGGGGGACAAGAAGTGGCGATTTAGATAAACCATCGACGTATCAAGTCCATGAATAAACCATCATGCCGATATGAAAAATAACAAATTACTGCTTATATAGACAGCAGGAGTTGGTCTAGAGGTAACGTCCGCAGCTGACTCTGTATTCGCCTTCAAACTGACTCTTATCGGACGCAGGTTCGGGTATGAATCACGTCTTTCGGATGGTGACGTAAAAGGGGGGTCCGCCCACTTGACCGAAGGCCCGCGAGGCCGACTTCTCTCGTATTGTATTTTCCTTCATCACAAATAATGCGCTATCGGGATGTAAAATAATT
>CM057159.1:17111688-17164188 GCA_029962745.1 Echinometra lucunter
CTCAACCATATAAAATATTCACATTAGACAGGATTATATAGTATACATAAAAATCATTGTAACATTGTATTAAAGACGAAAGTTTTCATGGTCTCTTGATAAATAAAAAAAACAATTTCATCCATGTTGTATCATATTATGATTAACAAATAGTATACCGGCATATTATATAGGCCCTACTTTGTTAATAGAGTTCAGTAAAAATATTCATTGGTTACGGGTGGAGTCTGTACCTGCCACTTGTGTATCTAGTCCGTGATGAATGATGTCACAATCGAATTCTGTTTGAAAGCAGAAAGATGTGCGAATGAATTAACAAATGGACTAAGTGGGAAAGAAGCCGAGGCGTGCAGGAAAGGAGAATGCGGGTACCGGAGCTAGGGAAACAGCCAGGCCAGCCCTTCCGGGCGTATGATCGACAGCTCCCGGCATCTGCCTCGACGGCTATCACCTCGGGCTATTGGACAAAAAAGCCCGCTGCAGTGTGAGTTTTATGGGACAACCCCTGAAGGCTCATCATTGTCATGATGAATATAAATATCCTCCCTTCTCTCTAATTTTGCTCAGCTCTCGCTGTGGATGGTTATCACTTTCTTTTTTTGCAAACCTCACCCTCTTCACTCTCCCAGTCATTATTTTAACTCATTTTATCTGTATCCTTCTTTTCATATTACCCTCCCTATCTCTCTCTCTCTCTCTCTCTTTCTCTCATTTTCTTTTCCCCTTTTGTCTCTGTCTTATTGCCATTGAATAACTTTTAAAAATCTACATGGCCCAACATGCTATCAGTATAACTGTGTGACTATGAAGCTCTGAAAAATGCTCTTCAAAAGCATCATCATGTACTGCTCTACAAAAAGTGATCATATACAAGTGACCGGAAATGCCAGACCTTTTGTACCCCATAGACTGCAGTGTTAGGCAAAAGCATACCCAGGTTGGTTTTGCAAATGGTGGAATTCAGTGATAGATATCTTGATAATAACAACTTATAATCCAAAACCTTAATTTTCCTAGCTGTTTATTTATCCTTCTGAACATCTTCGTACAACACAGACATCACAATTCAACAATTTATCAAATCAAGCCTCCACAAAGTTATCGGATCCCTTTGATACATTTATCTTTTAAACTATTTATTAATTTGAAAGTACAAAGCTGTTAGCTACTTCTCATATTTCATTCTCAAAAATAATCTTATTTCAGACCTACATTCGACATGTTCGATCTATTCACGTCAGGTGCCTATATGTACGTGTAAACGTCCGAACAGGCTTTCATTTGCAAAATACCTTTTCATGCTGAATCCACAACTACGAATAGGAAAGTTTCACTATATTATCTGGTTGTTGTTGTCAGCTATGTACAACGTATTACAAGCTAAGAAAGAAGATAAAGAAAAAATAAAAACCAAAATTTTATACATATATATCGATGTTCTGTATCTCATTTATGTTCTTGTAGAGCATGTTCAAGTCCTGCAAGTGTATATGAGAACAAAATGATCATTCATATTAAAACTACACTGGAATAAATGAATGAGTGAGTGAAAGAATGGATGAATGAATGAATGAATGAACGAATGGCTGAATGAATGAATAAATAAATGGTCATTTGAATCAAACAACTAATAATATTAAGACAGAGCAAAAGACATTACAGATTTTAATGTGGGTAAAGTTTCGCATTGGTGATTGACAATTTCGTGGTAAAAGAGGATAATGTAGACCTCTGGCAAGGCACAAGCCAAAGAAGATACCGTTTTATGCCAATGCCACACTAGTATTACAGATGACGATGACTATTAACTAGAGTGCACATCGCGTGAACAACGTACCGGCATGCATGTCAAAAAAGGGTACATAAAACATTTTTTTCCGACAGAAAATGAAAAGTAATAATTTGCTCAGTTTTTAGGTAATCATTTGAACAAAAACTAAGGTAACCCAGTTGAAACTTTCAATCAAAAATTTACTTTAAAATGGAAAGGCAAAATTGTCCTTGTTTCGATTGATAATAATAATAGTAATAATAACAACAACAACAATAATACAAAATCATAATAATAATAGCAGTAATAATAATAATAACAATAATGATAATGACAATAGTAATAATAATTAATAATAGTAGTAGTAATAATGATAATAATAATTCGATGACATGCATACAAACGTTAACAAAGCCATGTGCAAAATACGAATGTAAGAGACGACAGCCGTGAAGTTTATTGACAAATTTATCAGTTAGACTGAATTTTGAAGGAAAATTATGTTATATTTTATTAATCTTAATTGAATGTATATACCCATCCCTTTCTCCCCCTCGGTATCAACAGGACTCTCTGAAGACGGTTATTAGGTGACTAGAGGTAAGGCTGACATTTACTCCCTTTCTCCACCCAGACAGTGACAAATAGCTTCCAAAAGCATGAAAAGAAGAAAAAAAAAAGTGGTGGACTTCTCTGTTTGATTCGTGGCTGTCTTCCCCCAAAATGTTGCAATTTCCCCTCTCCGCGTGGCTGGTGGGGGGAAAAATTGCACAAATGAAAGATAGGGGTGGCCCGAGGGTCTTGTCACCCGGGGGCAAGGGGAGAGAAATAAGAGCTGGAACCAGGCTCGGAGCACGCCCCAGAGATGTAGATTATCATCTAAGCCTTCTCATATTCAGCAACCCTTCCGTCTTCTTTCTCCCCTTCTTCATCTCTTCCTCCTCCCCTTTCTCACCCGTCTCCTCTTCTTCCAGCACGACCCCCTAAACAGGGGGGTTTGAGGTCCTATTATTACCCCTTATTGAGTACTTTGAGTGAAAGGTTAGAGGATGATATAAACACGAACTGGTATCAAAGTCTGCACACGATGACGACGCCCCACTGACGTGAACAAGCCATAAACCTTTGAAACAATCTTTTGTTGCCCTTTTCACTCCACCAACAGTTTCACGGGTAAACGATATTTCTCTCATCAATGTCACCAAAATGTATGATATTTGGCAGTATGAATATTACTCGATAGGGGTGATGAATACAAATTCAGGCTTCCATTTTCCAACCAAATATTCATGGGCACTTTTGAATTAACAATATCGCTTACATTCTCAAATTATATCCCCCTGTCTGAAGCGATCATAGATTTGTACAAAACACCCTTTTTTTGAGAGAAAAATCCTTTTCAGCTGTAATTAATATTTACCCCTTTCATCTCGTGCCCTTGTCCATTAACACAATGGAGTTCAAGGGTAATTCTTTTTTATCTTTATTTTTTTTTGCATTATGCAATATCTCGTACAAAACACTGTTAGAACAGCTGTTTAAGAATCATTGAGTTGTTTAGCATTTGAACCTACCAACTGTTGTTTAAAAAATTGTGTGTAAAACAAATGGGGATTTAAAAAAAAACCAAACAGTTGGTGGGTTCATATTATTAAACAACTGTTCTAACTGTGAATGATGCCACTTAAAAGTCAGGACTGTGTGTAGTACATACTTTGCTCGAACATTTCTCCATGAATATCTTTTTCATGAATGATAACGAGTCTTTAATTCAGCACTTTAAATGAATTTCGGAAATCAACTGTTTCACAGGAAGCATATATTGCTTTGCAAAACTCGAAATGTCTCTAACAATTTCGCCATGATATCATTTGTTAATTAGTAATTACTATGATATTAATATAATTTTATGCCGAAAACAATATATTTCTCAATGCTTTTTTTGGAAAAGGTGTACCCCCCCCCAAAAAAAAAAAACAACAACACACACTAGACATTTTGTTTGAGCCGTAAATCACCGCTCTAACTCTAATCCCTTAACTCATTACTGGAAATGGAAATGCTTCAGTAGAAGAACATGATTTAATTTGCTTGAATAGGAAAGGTATTTAATTAAAGAATATCAAGAAGGAAAATCTAAATGAAAATGGTCAAGTTTATAACAATCAAAGTTGCAGTGAAAATGGAAGTGATGTTTCATAAGTTAATTTTATGAGTAAGCTTATGTATCAATACAATGATGTAAATAGCCAAAAAGAAAAAGATGAGAAGCAGATTAGATATTATGTTGACGAATAAATGGAAATATAAAGCAAGAAATAAAAGCTGAAAAAGTCTTTCAATTTGAGTTTTCATATTGATGGATAAAAATGCGGAATGCAAACACGGATGGTAAGTTTATTAATTCAATTAGGTAAATGACACCTGTGATATTAAGTCTGGATGCTTTACACATGCCAAACAGAATTATTCTTTGCATGAAGTTTGATCAAATTCATTTTATTTCTACCCCAAATCACAGAATTAGATCCCGCAACACTTGCCTTGCCTGCCTGATGGCTCATTTAGTAATTGGAATTGTGAATAGTAGCATTAAAGTCATATAGGAATTTCATGATAAGTAGATGAAATTGAATCCAAATTCATTTTAGAGTGTCCTTGCAATTTGATTATAGTGAGCAATTTTCGTTATCATTCTGATAAGGTGTAATTAATGATGAATAAATCTGTATTTGTTTGCCAGTTTTTGGTGTGGTATGATGATGATGATGATGATGTCTTGTTTTGGTGAACTGTAGTGTCCTAAGATGAACCTCTTACCACCGCGCAGGGGTCATGGTGAGGTGAGCATTTGATAACTATAAATCCTAACATATCCTTGGTACTTATCGTCTGCTCGAAATCAAGCGTACGCACGCTAAACGCACACCCACAAACGCGCGCACACTCCTGTCTGCGTGTTATTCTATTTCATCCAAAGCGAGTGGGCTTAATCCTCCTTTAGAAACAAGTCGGATTTTCCTGCAAAGAATTTGGTCTTGTCATGGAATGAAATTGTCAATTTATGAGCCCATCAAGTCGAAACGACAGGGTTGAACCCGAAGTGCAGTGGAAGAAAAGAAAGAATGGCGAAATAGAAGGATGAAGAATATTACCCATCCCTTTCGATTAACAATTGGACCCGATTACTGGAGGATTTGCGAGGCAAACGAACCGTCAATTCAATTAAGTAATGTAATGTCTAATGTGTAAAGGTCCCTCTGTCTCCGGCTTCATCTCCTGTAAACTCTCAGCCAATCATGGACGTCCCACCTGTGCAGATGAAAAGACCCTTACAAATGCACTAAAAGAAATATCACCAAGAACGCATTGGGGTTTCTCCCTGCTTCGTTGCTTATGCGTAGATCTGTTCACGTCCAGAGAAAAAAAAACCAAATTAAAACCATTTTCGCTTCATCGCAAAGTTGAAGCAGATCTTTTTAATTGAATGGGTGATGGACTTTTTATTCGTGTTCATGGAACGCCCATTTATCAAATTTCTCCTGACAGTTTGCTAACAAAAACTCCAGCGAAGAGGGTAATTAACTTCTATAAATGCCCAATGACATGTGGTTGTTCGGGTTCAGTCCTCTAAATGATCTTTTAGAGCTAATACCAGACTACAGTAGCTCCGTAGTAACAGTTTGGAGTCAAAGTACTTTTTCAGAATGCCCGCATTCCCCTTTCTCTCTCTCTCTCTCTCTCTCTCTCTCTCTCTCTCTCTCTTTCTTTCACTCTGTCCCTCTCTCTATTTCTCGTTCTGTAAGAATTATACACAGAGGACAAAGGCAAAAGGGCTTTTGTTGCAAGACAGATACAAATAAATGCCCATTTTTTTTTATTCAGAAATTCTCTGCCGCGCCTTTGAGAATTTGATTCCGCGCAATTTATCTCAATCACGATATCTTTTGTTCCGGGTATTAAACGGTTTGCTAAACTTGCCCTCCCTAACTCGTAATTTGTCTTTTGTGTGGTGACGAGTTATCAATAGAGTCCCATATATAGGTGTTTAGGTTGGACCTTTCGCTAGCTCCTCGTGTGTCAATGTGATGCCGCAATCCTTTTGACCTTGGTCTATTTAGCATTATCAAAACGTCATCAGGAAATTGATTTCCTCATTCCTTTTCATTCCAAAAGCCTTTCATTTCATTTTAAAGCTTAATCTCGATCTTTTCAAAGGCGATATACCTGTCTTTTTTTTAAAAGTAGAATTGACTTATGTCTTCCTCCTAATTTGGTTGCTAACTCATCCTAATAAATGTTGAGGGAAGGGTTTAATGATCCGCTAGGGGACATACTTGCACCCTCAAAAAGTGCTCATCTTTCATTCACACTTAGGTTCATAAAGTACTCGCGAATACTTTATCAACACATCAGGCGATGCGTGGTAATGGAGTATCCTCATAAATCTCACAAAAATTCGTTTCATCTAAATATTTTCGTATAACCAAGGACAAATTTTAATAGTTCTAATCCGAGACGTAATGACCCTATTTTAGTCAAGTCATTTATCCTGAGCCAACAACACCACCGCAAAGCTCCTGCAAAAAAGTGCAGCAAGGTATCCTAGGACGATTATGAATGCAGGGTCTATTATGCCTTAGCCCCCTCCCTCATACTTACTGAGTTATGTTGAGGGGGTCATTTGGGGGGCAAGGGGGCATAGCAGGGAATTGAAAAGTAATCAACCTCTTGGCCAACGACCCCTGACTCTAAGCAAAAATTATGTACATGACGTTAAAGATAAAAATGATCCAAGAAAAATTTGAAATTTTGAAACCTCTGAGTGTTATAAACATGCAATGACAAGGAGTCATCATGGACACAGTATGGTCATTGAAGTCGCCGGGGTAAATCCGTTTCGAGGAGGGGGGAGGGGGGATCGAAATCTTTTGCCTGTTTGTCGAAAATTCTAGCGCGAACTCACACACAGTACACACTTTTTGAAAATTTAAAACACACGCGCGCAAACCTTGGTGACAATATGCCTATAGCACGTTAATTTAGTGCCGTGCCGGGGATCGAACCCCCGATTCTCCGGTCTCCAGTCAAGCACCTTAAACCACTGGACCACGGCACCTCAACACTTTTTGTTTTTCCAAACAACACACACACCCCCTCAGTCATTCGCACACACGCTCACATACATACTCTCGAGAAGTTCTAATCCTATTTCTGGTTTTTAATAGCATTTCAAATAGAAATTTTTACTACTATTACACTCGTTTATGAAAGAATTATCAAAGATTACAGCAATTGATTGATTAAAGTAATATTTCTTCCTTAGAAAAAAAGGGGGGTGTAATTATGTTTTACACGCTCCCATCTCTGAAAGTAAGGGGGATGCATATACCCCATCCCCCTCGATTTACCCCAATGATTGAAGTAGTAAACAAAACAAAACTTTGCAAAGTTAAAAACAGGGGAGAAGTTATAATGGACTATCCATCCTAAGAACACAATGCAAATATGAGAATAGAAGGATGATTGTTTAATTGTTAGGGAATTACTCTTTTTCTTATTAACGTTGATGGCAGGTCGTAACTGACCCCATGACCTTCACCCTGCTTCTTATCCCGATGAAGTGAGCAATTGAACCTCTAAGCTCTATTTTAATTTGATAATTTATGAAATTGCTATTAAATATTCGAGTGAGGTGATTTCTTATCGTTGGTATAATATTCAGGATTGTTGGGAAGGTAGAAAAATAGCAGTTGTGTCAGAAAAAGTCTAATTTCAGGGCTTGAAAGTATGTTATGTAATGTGAATGGGCGTGGTTCATGGGCCGAGATGTTCGTGTGTTCATTGTACGCATATTATAGCACTGCGTTTGTATAACAGCAGGCCGATTGTGTCAGGAAGCTATTTCTAGAGTGTTTGTACATTGTCTGTAGGAATGAAGAGAGGCACACGTGGATTGGAATCGTAAATGAGGTTTTAAAATTAATTGGGATAGAGAGAAGGGATAGTTAGGAGGGGTCCAGCCGCTGACGAGCAACATTTAGATTTATCAAGGTTAAGATTAAGATAGCAGATATCATGAGGAAATGCTTATTTTGTGAACTGAATTACATATATGTCATTTGAAACTACTTTGCCTCGCCCTGCTTCTTTTCAGGAACAGAAGTGGCTGCAGGTGTCATCTGATTTGATGGTCAGTATGGGCGATTGCCCGCTTGCCAACAGGAACAAGACTACACCAACGTCTCCTAGTATCTTTGTTTGAGTACAAGAGATGTGGAGTCCCCCTTCCCTACCCCATGGTAGGGTCCTAGTCAGTCAGTTATTATTTTGCTTTAGCATAAGTATGACTGAGGATTTTTATGACACGATCATTTATAAATATTTCACACTCTTATCATAAATCTTTCAAAGCAGGGTTAAAAGTAAAAAGTCCAATAATCGTCGGGCAACGCGGTGCCATAAAATGACCGAAAATAACCCGAAACGAGAACTTTTCCATCAAAATAGTTTGAGTGATATAGGAAGAACCAGTGGTAATCAGTGATAGGCAGGAAAACATTGTTGTGTCGTTTTAAACCATATCCTAAGCTGACAATAGGGATAAATTAATGGCTAACCACTTTGACGGTTTTATGGGAGGGATATTGTTCAGAACAGAATTGGAAACTGTTGAACTGTGGTGATATTTCACAATATTTATGATAATTGACACATGGCACAAGATTAATACCGAATTAGAGGATAAATCAACCCTCTTTCTGATCCAGTTGACAACAAATGTAAACCAGTTCATTATTGTCTTAGATTGATGGATTGAGACTGCCACGATGAAAGTAAAGTTGAAAGAATGAGGCAATAAATTTTGTCCTTTTCTTTGCCCAATTGGGTTTATCTTATTCAATTGAAGAAGTCAACGACTCTTATGTTGTTCATGCTTTTTTATCTAACTGGAAATGATGACATGCTAAGTACTCAGTAGCAATTATTTCGATATCAACTCTAATCTTCCTGACAATTCATCTCTTCATCTCTACATTTACATCATATATACATATGTATTTGTGATCAGGTAACATATACAACAGCTTTGGCAACTCTCGTGGATCTCACACTGACCTCACATATAGATATATGTATAAAGATATATATATAGTTTGATAAAACTAGTGGTATTGGGACGTGTTAACTATTGGGCTTTATTGCGTCCCCGTAAAAAAAAAAAAACACTATTGTATGGGGACATAGGGTTAGGGTTCATGGGGACATTTTGATGTCATAGAACAAAAGAATGTCCCTATGGCAATGTGTTTATAGAAATATACATGTTTGTGTGGGGTCGCGTGTGTGTACATTGGAAAACAAAAAAATTGTGTGTATATACACCCCCACACATCCAAAGGGAAAGAAGTTGTACCCAACAGTATTCAATTATGTTCCGCAGTTTCACAAAATGTGGACACAAAGGTTTCACAGTCCACATGGTCCACAGCATGGCCTCACTGTGATGCATATACCGGGACTCCTTCTATGGCCACGGTGTGGCACAATATACCAGATAATGTGAACACACTATCAGGTTCCTTCCATCCTTACCCCCACCTTTTCCACACTATGCTTCGTACAAAATCCAATTCTTTTAACAGCCACAATGTGTCACAGTTTTATCATACAGTTTGCCACAGTAAGAACGCTGTCATCTTTATTCATCTCATTTTGTATGTTCTGTTTGTCGTACTTTGTATTTTGGTGTTTCTTGTTCTTTATCGTTCCACAAAATTTAGGTTACGAAGTTTTCCTCTTATCATGCTAATGATATGTTAATAAACAGATAATCAATTAAAGGTAAAAACCAGTGTATCTTTTACCTGTTAAATTTGAAATATATACTTCCTCATGGTTAATGCGAGCTCTAATTCAATTGAATTATTCACTTTCCCTATATTACAACCGTTTTTCAATCCTCATGAGCGCGAAGGTATGTTTTGCATTACTACTTCCGATGTGATCTCTATGTGTGATGCTTACAAAATATTCGTTTGCTACCTGTAAACTTGCTTGATATGCAGTTGGAGACTTTTTCATTTTCGGCGTTAATCTTTATGATGCATCGTGAATTTTTGATAGCCACTCCTTCGTGTCAAGAGTTATAGGGAAAACATTCCATCCGGCTTTGGGGTCGAACAAGGCTAGCTGGTCTCAATGGTCCGCTCATTACATCACCGTGCTAATAATCTCGGAGTAGCGAGCCATGAAATAACCAACATTTGATTCTTAATCTTTTCATTAAACCAACTCAAATTGTGTTCATTCGAACATCGCGCGGGGATCGGAATTCAATTCCGCTGGTATTATGAGGGAAGGAATCAAACCCAATTATAGAAATGTAATTAGTGAGAATAAATACTGGTTGGGAATTAGCCAGCATGGGGAATGAGATCCATTGCTAGTTTGAATGGCATCATCATACTTGATTGACACAAGTCTCCTATTAATAATAGACCAGTCAATTTGCATAATTAACCCAGTTTTACTTGAACTTGATTTCGCAGTTGGTAGGTCTATAGTACCTACAAGAGCACAAATAGACAAAACACTAAGCTTTGTTTCAAGACTCCTTTTATCCTCCAGGAAAGGATATGATTAGTGGTTCCCATACTCGGAGATCGAAGAGATAAACTGAAAGAGAGAGAGAGAGAGAGAGAGAGAGAGAGAGAGAGAGAAAGAGAGGGTAGAGATAAGCTAGATAATGAATATTGCACAAATGCTATCAATACTTTTGATGATTTTTGTGTTATGTTATTTCATACATTGATTCTAATACTTAATACACAACTACTTTCAAACCTAGTATTTAACATGTGGACTGAAACATATACCACATTTCATCAAAATTAGATTTCATATTGATCACAAACAGTTTTACCACCTGTAACTTGTAAGTGAAGCAACCGTACAAGTAATAATATACATGTATATATATATACGTATATATTAGTCGTACTTATATGCATAAATGATCACTTCACAAAAATATACAAATTTCTTTTAAAACATAGCCTGTCCTCGGAAATATAAGTACATAATATGAATAGTTTGAATGCAACAACCGATATATCCATCTTTTGTTAAATTGAGATTTGCAATTAAAAATAAAGAAAAATAAAGAAAATTCTAAGAAAAATTATGCTACATTTGACCATAACTTCAAAAAATATTCCCTTGTATGTAAAGAGCAATGTATCATTTGAAAAGTATTATTATGTACCATATGACAGTGACCTACAAATTTTCAAAAATGGCGTTTATCGGCTTTTGCATATAAACTCCTCTATGCATGCTGACAACTACCCTTTTTTTCTGCTTCCTTACGCGTCAGTTTGGGCTACGTCAGTACGCGGTAATTCTCTAGTTAACTATTTAGGCGCCATTTAGTAAATAGTGCACAAATACTAAGAAATAAACACCCTCCAAATATTGATATCTCAGCTCAATTCTTACTTTAACTGGGTAAATTCATGAACTTAGAAGCATTATCATTAATTTACTGCCATCGGTTTTTGTTGTTGATTTTTTACTCTTTTTCATTTGGAAAATTTCCGTAGACAATCGACATTCTATATTCCATATTCTATAAATAATTTAAACGGCGCACCTGTTTACATTTTGTAAGGTTTTATTAAAAACTGAGCATAGATTAATAAAGTCAAACAAGATTATCTTTCGTTGGTTAGGTCTATATTTTGTACGAAATCAATTTCTAAGAAAAGTACATCAAACTTAACAAAAGTAAAAATAAAGCCTTCACGTGCTTCTCTCATCTCCCCTGTTTCAGAAGCACGAGAAGAAAAAGCACTCAACGAAATTATTACCATTGCAGTTCATTCCTCCGTGATGAATAATATATAATGGGAGTGATAAATGTAATAGAATATTAATTGAATTATTATGTTCCATTGCAACAATGACGGCTCGACAATTGATTCAATTAAATATTAATGTTTGAAAGTAGTTTGAGGGGCATCGTATAGTTCGACAGTACTTTGCCAACCTGCTACGTCGTAAGGTGGTAAACTCGGCGCCACGATGGCAAAGATGGATGTGAATACTTCTATCAGTTGTTTTTGAGGAATTCTGCGCCACAAAATAGCAAAAGTTGATTTCTTGGGTATCATTTCGTTTTCTTTACTTTAATTCAATACGTATTTATTCCAAAACTATAACGTCTCCCAGCTAATTTTCTTCGATGAGCTAACGTTTTTCGGGAAATTCTCAATGTATGGTGTGTTCCATAAGGGGGGGGGGGAGGGGTAAAAGCTGTTCAGATAATCATTGTGAGTGCAATGTCATTATGAATTAAAGGACCACCGATTTCTACATTTGCCAACAAGATTTGTTTGTTTGTTTTCATTTTAGGAGTGACTTTCCAAATTATCTTTCCATTGTTGTATATCACTGCGTTGATTAATGTAAAAGAAAAGGCAACAGTCATGACTTAAAACCAAGACCATTCGATTCGATTATTCCTGGAATTCTGGGAAAACTTGAACAATGCTACAGTATAACAATATGTCTCAATTTTTTTCTTTAGTCCGGTCAACAATGTTTACGCATTTGTCATCAAATAACAATTTGCTTTGATATATCGTGTAATACTAAATCCAATCAATTCATGGGCAACCTTGTATTTTTAATTCATATTGATAAAGTCCACACTTCAGATCATTCCAGCACTGGCATTTAGCTTTGATTATATCGATTTCCATGAATAATATTCGCATTTCAATAATAAAAAAGCTTTCAAATTTTCATATGATATATATATAAAAGCGAATTTATAGTAGTGATCATGACTTGAAAATCAAGATTTGATAGATTTTTTAATGCAATAATATCTCACGTAAAGACCTCTATGAATAAAAAATGGAATATTAATGGATTTCGAATGTAAAACATGGAATTCTACTCTAATCTTGTTAATGAGATGACAAGCTATCAGGCATTCTCGAGGACAAATGACTAAAATAATTCAAATGGGTTTTCATTATCAACACGCCTCACGTTTTTTGTTGACTCTAGCTTCGGGTTATCAACAACTTTCCTCCTTTCATTCCCCCCTCTTGGTACTGGGATATTCCCCTTCCTCAAAAGTAAAAAAAAAACATTATCGCCGTAAGAAGGAGAAATGAATAACTTAGTGAGTCAATGATAAGAGATAAGGGAGAAGAGAAAGCGAAATTGGAAACGAAACGGTCCTCCTACAAAACAAAACATAACAAAAAACCTTGATGCCAATTAATCATTTACATGCATGTATGTCCATAAATCATGGAGGGTGTTACTACCAGAAATTGAAGCCATCATTTATTAACCCCGGTTCTAAATTGGTCCTTATCAAGCCCCACACCATCATCAGTTCCACGCACGAATGGACAGGCAATAATTGCATCTCAGATTAAAACCGTCTCATCTTTAACTGCCATTTCTAAGATCTCATAAGTTTTAAGATGATGGTGTCTTCACAAGCTTTTGCAATGATTCTGAAACCAATCTTATAGGAAAACTGAATTATAATCAATGAAATCATCATTAACGACGCAATTTCCCAGACCGTAGTTAATGACAAATGACAAACGACAGCTTGCTAATGCGCATTATGTCGTCAACTGAACGAACCTTAATACAGAAATGAAAGAGGGAAGTTCCTGTTAAATCGGTTTTGGCCGTTGCGTTTAAGAGCGATATGCACCAGAAAATAATTATCTAGCAATTTGGTATAATAACAGGGCAAATACCATGAAATGAGCAAGATGAAAACTAGAACGAGCAAGTGGTTTGTGCTAATTCAGAACAATCGTTCGACGTATAAAAATACATATCAGTCCAATTTAATGAATAATAGCTGCTGAAGATAAAAAACCCATGTCGACAGACGTGTTAGCAGTGAATTATTATCAGGAAACTGGAGACGGGGAAAAACAATTTTTTGATGAATTAGAACCTTGTCTCAATTTAAACAGGGAATTGGCGATTAAACTACTTCCTATAGGCTTACGTCAACAAACACTGATAATCAGATTAATCACCTTCTCATTCAATTTTGAAATGTAATAGTCCGACAATTGAATCGAATGTTTTCATGTTTATCGATTCCCCAAATTGCAGAGCTTCTAATACTACTATGCACTTTGAATTCATGGGACAAAATTAGATGAGGCATAATCTGGGAGATATCAATTGATATCAGTACATGAAGAGCTTATTTTTCTAAAAGGCGCTCAATCCATTTTGAATGATTTCGAGTAAATCAAGGATTTTTTATTTAGATCATTTTCCTTCTTTGAAACATCAAAACTTTTGCACAGTTTTAAGTACCAACGTTATATATCTAAAAAAGAAAGTGCTGACAAATGAGAATGAAAGAAATCCCGCATGAGTAGCAGTTTTTTTTTTTGGGTGGGGGAATTCTTTATATTTTTCATACATTCCCTGCAAAAAAAAATTATTTCCAAAAGGTGCTAGTTGCTGGTTTGGTTCCAACAGGAGCCAAATCCATAGAAATGAAAAACATAAGAAATTCTTGAAAAGATTACTGCTCATGTAGGCTTTCTTTCATTCTCCATGCATGTTCTCATTTGTCAGATATCTAATGTTGGTACTTCCAACTGTGAAAATGTTTCGATGATTCTGAAGAAGGAAAACAGTTTAAATAACAATCCTTGATTTACTCAAAATCACAAAAAAGCTCCTTTTCGGAAATAAACAAATTTGGATTTATCGCCTTTTGGAAAGAAACATATTTGTTAAAACCTATTGTCCTACTTTACTAAAATATTTTTCGATATTCAAATAATTGAAGCGCTTATAGTAAAAACATCCAACTAAAACCTTGGTTTTGGTGAAAAATAGATTTAGCGCCTTTTGGAAATGCTCTTCACATATCCATCTATCCCAGTTGGTAAATTTGCCCTCATTTGAATATGTTTCGTCCCTTATTTTTTGTAGTTATGTAGTTTTCATTTAGCCAAACATCTACGTAAAACATGACAATGTCTTTGTGAATGTTTTAAGAAACAAAGCCATGAAATATGTACAATACCGTAAAAGCCATTGACTGCCTAAGCCTTCTTAAAATTGTTTTTGAACTGCTTAGGCTATGTCATGTATGCCGTGTCCATTAAATAGTTTGCAGTTATGGTTTATTGCCATTTCTTTTTTTAATTGGAGCTTAGATGTCATGAGTATTTAATAATTTAATTTGCACATCATCATTTAAAATCATTTTCATATGAAAAAGAACGTCTTACTCTCATTCAAATGTAATTTAAGACTGAGAACACAAAAACCAACCCACCCATCAATCTGCGGTTGCAAGAGGAGATTAGTTATGATTAATAAGCTGCTGAGGTTAAGAACTGCACTGCATTTAGAGAGAGAGAGAATTTAATCGACTTCGAAACTTTGTTCAGCTTGATCACATGCTCTCGCCATTTAAGCCCATCCAAAGAAAATCATGAATATTTGAGTTATTAAAGGTGGTACCCAATTCTGAAACAATGTCAGTTCATGATTTTATTAGCAGAAAATCATCTGCCTAAATTTTTTTTTAAAAGTTGTATTGCCAAGGAAACCCCCAAATGTGGTAAGATTTCAGGATATTTTTGACCCCTCAGATGTGACCCAGTTTCAACTGGGTACCCACTTTTACGTCAAAATGACGTCAAAGTGGGTACCTTGTCGCGCAATTCTAGCAAAATGCGCGCAAGGTATAATACAAATTGTACAGTCTAGCGCGCATTACAACTGCAATGCACGAAGCTGGGTACACACTTTTACGTCATACCTCACGCTCAAATTTTTTGGTGAACTCTTGACATTTTATGAGAAAATTAGCCAAAATGCATTGATTTCGATTGAAAGTCATCAAATTTTTAATGTCATTCTTCTTAGAATTCTATTCTCGATCATATATAAAAAAAAAAAATTACCATTGTTTAATCACCTAACAGTAATTATACATTAGACAAAAAGTGTGAAAGGAACCCATTTTGCTGGTTCTTATTCTCGTTTGATGAGTCAAAACTATAGGAATTAACCATTAATCATGCTTATATGCCTTAAATCAGAGGCGTATGTAGAGGTCCCGTCATGCATGGAGGAAGGGGGCATTTGTATCATTGGGAGGGGGCATCTGTCCCAGTCGATGAATAAAATTCCCCCTTTTTTCTAATACAAACACATGTGCACACGTTGGTATCAATATGCCTATAGAATTTCATTTATTTGATGGTTCGATAAAAGGACAATGTAGATTGATTGATTGATTGATTGATATTTATGTAAATAATATTCCTTCCTCAAGGGCATAAGTGCCGTGCCGGGGATCGAACCCCCGATTCTCGCGTCTCCAGTCAAGCGCCTTAAACCGCTGGACCACGGCACCTGACATTGCCATCGAATAGGGTTTGGTGTGGGAAGGGTCGTCTCGTCTTCCTTTCTCGTCTTCCCCCCTTCCCTTCCTTTTCTTCCCTTCATCCTTTCCTGCCTTTTGCTCAACATTTCGTATTTAACGAAAGAAGGGAGGGGGCGCATGCCCCCTGTTTTCTGCAGTAATGTCAGTGCCTTAACATAATAAATTAATCAACACAGTGATAGCGTGCAATAAAAAAAAATCATAAAACATAATCTCCATACATGTGCACCCCTGGGAAGAAGAAAACCGAACATGTAAATCAATTTCTGGTTACTATTGCACGGAAAAGAACAATTAGGCAGGAATCATCAAACAGATTAATTGCTTGTTAGCAATAATCACCGGTAATAATGATGCAGACCTAGTGAATGATCTCCATCGAAACGTTTGATATTACTTCTTCATGGAAGCAACTGCTATTGAAAACCAGCTCAAAGTCTCTTGGTGTCGAAATCCATCATTGCTGATGAGTTGCTGAGTAACTTAATTGAAAGTTTTATTGAAAGGTGAGATTTCCCTTAATTGCTAGAGCGCATCTTCGGCGGAAATAACGCATCTCGAATAATTTTCAAGTTCTTTGAAGACCTTTTTTTACGAGAAAGAAATTAAATAATTCATCTGTGTTTGAGAGACAATTAAAAACGAAGATAAGAATAATGCAAGTTTCTTGTTTCTCTTTCATCTCTATAAGTAGGCTGATTAAAGGGGTCCATAAGGAGGTCGTAATTGGTTTCTCAACAGCTATTCAATCACCACCATCTATTTATCATGTTTATTCAGTTTCTGCAAACTTTTGATGAACACTTATTGTCGCTAACATGGCTAAGAGACCGTAACTACTGTGCACTAATAGCATAGATTACAACATTAATGTACAATGTTCCTTTCTGTCTGCATTTCTCAAAGTTCCTATGGAAGAAAATAAATGGGTTTTTCTTTTGTTTGGTAATCACTGTAAATTTACAAACCCATTATTTTCCCAAGATTCCCGTCCGAATATTGATTCTCAAGTATCATTTTTTCAAATGAAATATTTCATAAATGGACTAACCAGTTTTTCCTAATTTGACGTGATAAAGTTACTTTACTTTTACTTTCAAAGCGAATTTGAATTAAACGAGGAAATAAGAGATAATAAATACATAATAGACAGCAAGCTTTTCTATTACAGACATATGTGAGCCACACCTCCCCACCCTAAAAATCAAAACAAAACAAAAAACAACCCCCCCACACACACACACCCTCACACAAAACAAACAAATAAAAAAAAAAAAAAACAAAACAAAACAAAACACACAAAAAAAACACGAAGCCCTCAGAAGAAATCCCGTGTATTACTATAAGACTTTAATTTAAATTTGATTCAGTATCGCGTTGATTTATAATTTAAGCAGTATCAACTGGCGTTGAAGTGCTATTATAAACGGCGATGAGTTATGTCGTTTTAACCAAATGACATAAATATATCAGATTGTTTATACGAAATGTACCGACTTAAAGGCAAATCGTATAGTAGCAGGGGTCTATAGCTTGTATACCAATATTGTGTATCGAGGATGTTTGGATCATTATAATGTCATGGTAAAGTGTGCATTAAGAGACCTGGGTGCCGTTGCATAAAAACTTGCTATTATAGTAACTTTGCCATCAATAGTAACTACCATGGTAACGTTGCTCAATAGCCAATCAAAATCCAGTATTCCATGAAAGTTACCATTGATGGCAAAGTTACTATAATAGCAAGTTTTATGCAACGGCACGCAGGCTGTATTAAAAATGATGTAAATATATTTAAAGCTGCTATTCACGCTTTAAAAAAAAATCAAGGCACTATGTAAAATAGCGCCATGCCACAACTTAACCCCTACCCCGGCAAACTGTATGCCACATAGACATGATAGACTCGTTCTCTATGCAAGCCAGCTGTTCACATGTACACCTTATTAACTATAGAAATTTTGCAAATTAGTAGTTATAACGGATTCTGAGAAAGAGAGAGAAAAAAATATCATAAATTCATGGTAAGACCACGTGGCAAGTTTGTAGTGCTGATTTGTTGATAGCAATGATAAATATTTGGAGCATTATCACACAGTTAAAACTTTCCGCAGGTGGCAGTTTATAGTATAATTCTCACGCTGGGTACGTTATATCCAGAAATTATTCTTCGTTCGTTAAATTCAAATATTCTGCATGATTGATCTCAAACATGCACAGCCGTTGAAATATGAAACGGACTGTTACAACATTTTTCATTTGTTTCACATGAATGTGATCCTAACATTCGAATGGTTTCAGGAGAAAAACAAAAAAGCCTCAAAATGAATATCTGGCGAGCGGCGTTCCTCTAAAAAGACGCCCATTCACCGCGACACGCATGTTTGAAAACAACACCCTGCAACTGCAACCCACACGAAGTCTGTTAATTGCATACATGTATGCTCAATAATAGTTTCATTAATTTGTATAAATTTATCAGAGATGAAAAAAAAAATAAAAAAAGCTATACCACTGAGTTTGATTGTATTTTAATAAAAGCATAAACATGTAGAATGGATACTCTTCGGCAACCCTGTTCAGCACGTGGCATAAAAAAGAATCATAGTACATTGCTAATTTGAGATTTTTCATCATTTATAAAATCACTAATCCTATGCTAAAAATATAGCTTTCCTACAAAAGTCGAGTCCAATTATCTGAATCTTACTTTTCACATCTGTTTTATTTATGGCTGATTTAAGTGATTTATTTTTTTATTTATTTACTTTATTACTAATTGATTGACTGATAGATAGATAGATAGATAGATAGATAGATTGATTGATGAAGCGATTGATTAATAGGAGGGGTACTTCCAATAACCAACTTTTTATGAAGGGTTAATTCAAGATGTTGATACAAAAGGTGAAAGGCTTGAACATCATGACGTCACAAACAGACCAAGGTTAAAGGTCATCGTACATCAGGTTAACGTCGTCTGCTAAACTAGATCAGATTGACCATCACCACAACCACCACACATCAAAATAGCTTTATAATGATTATAAATCATCAACACAGTATGAAAAAAATAAACAGCTTAGATGGAGAACATTTTTCTTTTTTAATGTAACCACCTCCTTTTTTAAAGGAAGGAAATATATATAATATATACAAGTTCAACCTTTTGCATAATGATTTTGAATGAGCCGCAATTAAGTGACTGTTATTTTGTATCTTTCATATTTTTCAAACTATTTTTCATATAACCCCGTATGGTGAAAAGAAAAAAAAATCATTTAAGGTACAGCACATTTAAGTGTCTGTTCATTTATATTTAGCATGTTTAGTGAAAATTTATTCAGTCGCAATATTTCAGGCCAGACAAATTTACGATGGATAGTGGATATATCAATGATAATTGCGTTTGTAAAGAACGTAATAATAATGTTTGTAATCGTTACGAATGATTATGACATGCCACAGTCCAGCTACTACAAAATAAGGCGCCCAAGCGTTCAAGAGATTTATATTCCAAGTGGGCATCCATTTTCTACTCCTGGATTAAGAGCGACAAATGCAGATTTATATCTCTATAACATAGGAAGGATGTAGAAGGTAGGAGTTAGGCTTCTTTTCTCCTCCCTCGGAAAAATATCTTTTATCTAAACGGAGCACTTTTGGAATGGTATTTGAATGTTAAGTAGAATTTACCAATAAGTAAAATTTACCTGTTACATAATATATCACAGCAAACATAAGCAGTGATAAGGGAGGGATGGATGGAGGGGGGGGGGGGGGGTCACACATCACAGCAAACATAAGCAGTGATAAGGGAGGGATGGAGGGGGGGGGGTCACACATCACCGCAAACATAAGCAGTGATAAGGGAGGGATGGAGGGGGGTCACACATCACAGCAAACATAAGCAGTGATAAGGGAGGGATGGAGGGGGGGGGGGTCACACATCACAGCAAACATAAGCAGTGATAAGGGAGGGATGGAGGGGGGGGGGTCACACATCACAGCAAACATAAGCAGTGATAAGGGAGGGATGGATTGGGGGTCACACATCACAGCAAACATAAGCAGTGATAAGGGAGGGATGGATGGGGGAGGGGTCACACATCACAGCAAACATAAGCAGTAATAAGGGAGGGATGGAGGGAGGGGGTCACACATCACAGCAAACATAAGCAGTGATAAGGGAGGGATGGATGGAGGGGGGGGGGTTCACACATCACAGCAAACATAAGCAGTGATAAGGGAGGGATGGAGGGAGGGGGGGTTTACACATCACAGCAAACATAAGCAGTGATAAGGGAGGGATGGAGGGAGGGGGTTACACATCACAGCAAACATAAGCAGTGATAAGGGAGGGATGGATGGAGGGGGGGGGGGGGGTCACACATCACAGCAAACATAAGCAGTGATAAGGGAAGGATGGATGGAGGGGGGGGGGTCACACAACACAGTAAACATAAGCAGTGATAAAGGAGGGATATTTGTAGGGGGTCACACATCACCGCAAACATAAGCAGTGATAAAGGAGGGATGGATGTAGGGGGTCACACATCACCGCAAACATAAGCAGTGATAAGGGAGGGATGGAGGGGGAGGGGAGGGGGGAGTCACCCATGAGCCTACCAAGAAGTCGATTGAAGTTATGGCATGCTCAATTCGAGGCTTCAAGCTTCATCGAGGCCCCATGAAATAGTCGATCAGGTCAAGTAAACATAGGGAAACGAGTCGCGGCAGGATTTATAGAAGCTAATATAAGTAATTATGTATAAAGGTGATACACCTGGTGGCAGCAGACATACCGGAGGTACCTATCAGGAATAAAAGAAAAACAGCAGAGAGGGGATGAAAAAGAAAGCAGAAGGTGAGAAGAAATACGAGGTAGGGGCCCTCACACGTAGCACGGTGGGGCTAGGACGGGGGCTAACAACCACTAAAAACGCCATCAACAACAGATAATTTACAAATCATTTTGACAAGAGCAGTAAACAGTGGGCTTTATTACAGCAACAAGCGCGCGAAGTGAAAATGGGCGAAACGCGCACAAGAAAGTGAAGGGAGTGAGGGCGGGATGCGGAAATTGCTATATCGTCTGCTAGACTGTGTGTTTCGCTTCATTCTCGCGGACGCTGCGGTTTGGGAGGGAGGGCACCGCCGCCGCGCGGAGGAACTGGCAGGTTTATTGGTTAGTCTCCGGTCATAACAAGGCCCATTTGCAGCGCGATTTAGAGAGATCGCTCCGATTACACCATATTTCATCGGCTGACATTCACCGCTCTCTTTGAAAGTAAATCATGTATCATTTTCGGCTTCAACTTGATGTAAGCTAGTTTACATTAGAGGGTTTTATTTTCTGATTTTCTATAAAATTGATCCTTCTCCTCCCATTTTAGGCAAAAATAAATGCACTCTAATATGTCTCCGTATGAATTATATTCCATCTATTCCTCGAATAATACAATGTTAAGGGCAATACAATGCTTCGTTTTACAATCGATAAAGGTTAGATATCCCCCCTCCGGTGTTTATTAGCATAAAAAAGCAACGTATCAGTACGTCCATTCCAAAATGTCAAAAGAGACTAAGGAATTATCTTGCAAATAAGACAGCGCAGGAGGGTAAAGCTCTATTAATTTGCATTTCAATTTTTTGGGCCGTAGTAACGTCATTCCATTATTCTGTCCTAATTTGAGGGCATAATAACGAGCTTGAATTGAGTCCAGTAGTCTGCATAGTGGTAAATGCTATACTAATCGGGCATTTTAGCTTGGTAATGGAATCGTAATAATGCAATTACGATAAATTTTATTCCGATGACATGCCCATATATTTCGAAGCATTCCCCTGTAGAGCTCTCCCACGCGATTAGGGAAATGAACGAAATTAAATTTAGGCTTTAAATACCACGTTTAATCAAGAGTACGGTGGATATAGACAGCGAATGAAGTTTAAAGCCATCCTGGCAAAGGACAGTCAAACATTTAATAAAAATGGGCTAAAGCAAAAGAGTCATAACTCGCTAAGTACAATGACAAAATATTTGTGGTCAGACCTGGTCAGACCATATTTATTCTGAGAATCATGGTAGTATTTGAATAAGATTATGCCTTTCCTCTCTTTATTATAGATAAATGACTGTGTCTAAATTATTAGGCGGTACTTTCTATTATTCGTGGTAAGGCCTACATATATTATATAGGCCTACATCTATTTTATTTCGAAAATTATGGCAATAATTTAATGTAACAATATCTTGCTTCTCTTGATTATCTACACATGTGTCTCCATCAGTGTCATATGATATGGTAAAAGAGCAAATTCAATTTCAGAGAAGCATAATTATACTGAAATGTACAAGCAGCTAACGTTTTAGATAATTGTGTTTGCTTGATCACTTTTAGGTGTAAAATTTCATATGTATTGAATGATATTCCACAGCGTTTATTTGTTTAATCATTCAAACAGGTTGATTCCTGGTTTTTCAAGCTAGATTCTTAGCTTCATAATAATTAGGATAATGATGATATTGATAATAACGATACTATACTACCACCACCACCGCCACCACCGCCACCACCACCACCGCCGCCACCACCGCCGCCGCCACCACCACCACCACCACCACCACCACCACCACCACCACTACTACTACCACTACTACTACTACTACTACTACTACTACTACTACTACTACTACTACTACCACTACTACTACTACTGCTACAACCACCACTACCACTAACATAACAACATTTATATTATGCATCTTCTAATATGCATAGTTCATTCCTCCAGTTTAAGCTGTGCATCTGATAAGTACCTCGACACACAGGAGGAGACAGTTGATATAATACTACCCCAAATACTACTACGACTACGACGACGACGACAACGACGTCGATCACGTGTACAATATGCTCTGTACACAATATACTCCTGCTCTCAACTTTCCTTGCGCCTAACTACTACGACGACGACGACGACGACTACAACAACTTCTACCGCTACTACTACTAGTAGTACTCAGGGGCGGCGCTACAAGGGAGGAGGGGGCGGCCGCCCTATCACTTTTTAAGTGATCAAAGAAGAAGAAGAAGAAGAAGAAGAAGAAGAAGAAGAAGAAAGGAGAGTATAGGGGAATAGGGGGCAGAATGATGCAACTATATCATGTAAATAGCACTATTAATGTTGTTCATTAAAATCGTAAATAAACTCACCTGTGGGCCAAGGTTAAACCCAGGAAAAAAATACTCAAAGCTCGTTTGCTCCCCTATCAAAATACCCTGGCGCCGCCCCTACTACTACTACTACTATTATTACTACTACTACTACTACTATTACTACTACTACTACTACTACTACTATTACTACTACTACTACTACTACTGCTGCTGCTGCTGCTGCTGCTGCTACTACTACTACTACTGCTGCTGCTGCTGCTGCTGCTGCTGCTACTACTACTTCTCCTACTACTACTACTACTACTACTACTACTACTACTACTATACTACTACTACTCCTACTACTACTACTACTCCTACTACTACTACTACTACTACTACTACTACTACTACTCCTACTACTACTACTCCTACTACTACTACTACTACTCCTACTACTACTACTACTACTACTACTACTGCTGCTGCTGCTACTTCTACTACTACTACAAGGATTAAGAGATTAAATTTCGTAGGACGATTGAATAAAAACAGGGTAATATTTTTTCATATCCATTTATCGTTTCTTACCATGAATTAGGTCTGTGAAATATGATCAATCAATTCACTTCTGCACCGTCGAGATAACGGTGTCTGATGAACCTGTAACTTCCAAGGAATAAACAATTATAACAATCTTGTGAAGATGAATGCTGTTCTTTGTTTCGATCTCATTCAAGTACGGGTGATTTGTTCTAAACTAATGACAGTTCTTTCTCGGTATGGGCTATGGAAGCGGAAACTAGGTGAGAAATGGTGACACTAACGGATGGTCATCAGTCAAATCACTGGGATCGCCAAAATAAGCGGCGAAGCTTCCTTGGACGCATGGGTGGGTGGGGGGGGGGGGGAGGGGGGGCACGTCCCCAGGTGAGGATCCAGAGTTTGGTAGAAAGAGGCGGCACAATATCGAAAATTTCTTCGCAAGGAAAACAACGGTCTTGTCGTCACACCAAGGAGCTAGTAAATCATTGGTCACACAGTCTTGGAGTCTTGGATTTCAAATGTGTGTGCGTGGTGGGGGGGGGGGGTACAGGGCGGATGTGCTCCCTAGATCCGACTTTGCATGTGCCCTCTAAATAATGATTACTGTGAAGACGATTCCCACATTCTCATCGACACTAGGCGGCCCTTATCTTTCGAATTTCATTTATCTAACCGGTGCCCCCATTTAACCAGTACCCCGCCCCCTTTTGACCCAGATCAACACCACGCCGCTGATCAAAATGCTCAGCTATCAACACTTCATTCTAAAAGAAATTGTCCGGTATTGACAAACAGACCAAACAGATAAACACTGTTTATAGTGGATGACATGGTTATAAATGTCAAAATCGTTTAAAAACAGGTATTCCGATCATTAGCGATTAAATGACTTAGGATTACCTGCCGTGAATGAATTTTTTTAAAAATACAATCTTCTTTCATGATTGTGATTACTGAAACACAAAACCTAGAAGTTCGTTCTGGAGCATTTTCATGAAATTACATTTATGATTCGTATAGCTTGGACAATGTCCTGGTTAGGATTTATCCGACACTATCGATTTAACCAATTTGGTGGCGAGTGATTTTCCGTACTGGATTTAAATGTCAGCATTGTTTCTCAACCATTGGCCAGCGAGCCCCGCCCCCCCCCCTCCCTCACGCCGCCGTTTCTTTTCCCTCCCCGATCTCTCTTCCCCTCTCTCATCAATCGCTCGCCCCTCTTTCTCTCTGTCTTTTCTGTCTATCTTTGGGTCTCATTCCGTCGTTCCTCGTCTCTCTGCTCTCTCTCATTCTTTCTTCTCTCTCTCTCTCTCTCTCTCTCTCTCTCTCCTCATTTTAGCCAGTCTACTGTCACGGTTACTTGAATGGAGATGCGATACATCCTTTTTCCAGTAAGCAGTTACCAGCCTCATGTTCCTCCACGGGGAATGTTTTTCCCCTGTATATATCCTGTAGGCCTACATGTAGGGGCCTATATGGTATAGGTCTCAGACACTACCGCATCCATGTCTGAAGTACAAATTACTGAGTATGTAGAAAATGTTAACCTGTAGTAAAAAAAAAAAGAAAAAAAGAAAAGAAATGAATATATACACATGCATGACATTATACTCCACCCCTTCACAGATTAATAAAATGTTTGTAATATTGTATGATGGTTTTCTAGCTTGGATGCCTTCTAATTTTTTTTTTTCTCATGTCATCCAGACCACTGACACTATCTTACGAGCTCTATACGGGAATTCAAACTCATAAATCCACCCTGCATTTTACATAAACGAAAACAAATAATTATTCGATTACATGATACGGAAAATAAAAAAAGAGCAAGTCCCCAAGTTAGGTTAATAATTTACCGGTAAAGGTCGATTACGTGCCTCATGACGGTGGAAGGTTTCCCGGACATCAGAGGGGGAAATTCGTCGTGGGATATTGGGGTTACCCGTACCGAAAGCCGAATTAGACATGGCAAATGTTCATTTCATTCTCAATTTATCCAGAAATAAAGGATAAAATCAAGATCGGAATTACGTCCGTAAGTGGGGGATTCAGTTGCGTTATTGGAAACTTCTTTGTAAGTATTTATAGTGCGGTGATCATTTTGGGTGCCGGTATTTTTCTAGTTCACTACCTCGGGCAATTCCTCTTATGATCTCATATGAATCGGCTTGATCATTTCTCTTTTATCGAAATTCTGAAATGGTATTTGCAATTAGGCGAAGATGTTTCTTGAGCTTGTTTATCTATGAGCTACTCCTTTCTTTGTACACGACGAATATTATTCTGTTTTTGCATCCATTTTTATATCGTAATATTCACTAACTTCTAGGAACTGTATTACCGTTCCATGTTTTCGAAAAGGTTATCTATTATGTATGTAATTTCAATATTGATTTTTTTTCCATAAAAATCTGAGTTATATCCAAAAGATGTTTTTGTATTTTCTTCGTGGTTGATCTCTGTCCGCTGTACATCCTTTTCACATCTCAATTTCATGAAATTATAGTGCTCAGACGATTCAGTAGATTGTTGTTCTAATCGACATCATGTTTTCTCATTGCAGTGCAGTTGCTCTGTAAAATAAAGCATAAGTAGTTGTGATTGGGCGAGCCTATTGACCTCATTGGGTCACGTAAACTGGTTGCTATGAGGTCACAGGGGTCGTGCTCATCCTGTCGAAAGGTCATATTAAGATTGTCCATCATTGTTTTAGTAGTCATGGTAGTGGCGTAGTTACACGAGGTAAATGGAAGGAGGGGAACGGCATCTGAGAGAGAGAGAGAGAGAGAGAGAGAGAGAGAGACTGAGAGAGGGGGATAGAGAGAGGGAGAGAGAAAGAAAGGAAGAAAGAAAGAAAGGAAGAAAATGAGAAAGAAGATGGTGACAATCCCCTTACCTATAGTGGCATTGACAAATTGTAATTTTTCCACCTATCATCCCCCCTATGATATCATCCCCCACCCCATATTAGGACCCATGCATGCTACGCCACTGCTGATAATCCCTCCTCCCTATTGTGATATCCAGTGACGTAACTACGGGGGGGGGGGCACGGGGGGCCCGTTCCCTCCCCCCCCCCCCAATCAGCTAACACAAAAAAGAAAAGAGAGAGAAAAAGAAGGAAAGAAAAAAGGGGAAAACGAGGAAAAGGAAAGTGGTACATTGGGAAGTGCTCCCTCGCTTCGCTCGCTAGCATTTTAGTAACTTAACCAATGCCGATGCTATATTCTTATGAAAGGAATCTTGTGTCTCAATCTGATTTTATAGTCTACTATTGTTCCACTCGTAGAATGTTAGTAATATAACTACATCTGGATTTCGCTACAAGAAGTTTACTTAAAAGCTAGGGCCCTTCCAGTAGATAATGACCTAGAAACAAATCCCATCTTTTCGTTCGCCAGCTCGCTACTCTCGCTAGAAAAAGTTGGAAACAAGATGATTTCGGGCACGGCAATCAGAAGCGAGTTAGCAAAGTATCATATTTGGGCAGCGAGGAGGTTCACAAAATTACAACAACAAAAAACTATCTACTGTATTTTGCTGACGAATCCATACACATACGGTAAATATATATATATATATATATATATATATATATATATATATATATATATATATATATATATATATGTGTGTGTGTGTGTGTGTGTGTGTGTGTGCGGGGGGTGTCGCTGACTTTGCTCGCTTGTAAAAACAGAATGGTTTCGGACGGTGAGCGAGGTACCTAAATGGATTCATATTCAGCATACAGGGGATCGAATAGATTATTTATATACTGTATATTTCGATGGCGAAATATCACTTCTACAATGAAAAAACAGTGGGCCTATATATTTTTCCTCGCTCGCTTCGCTCGCTCGTAATGGTTAGAAACATGGTGGCTTCGGACAGAAAACAGTTTACCGGGGACGTCCTTAAATAGAGCCACTGGCAGCGAGGTGAATAGGTATTTAATTGAAATATATATAGGCCTGTAGTGGTCCGGTAGTGTATTTTGATAATGAAATAACGTGTTTTTTTATTGCAAGGATAGTTGTAATTTTCGGCTAGCTCGCTTCGCTCGCTCGCAAAATTTAAAAACACGGTGGTATCTAGCAAGATGCGTCATTTTTCCAAAATTTTAAAACGCTTCACGTCCCTAAAGACACCTTGGTTCGAGATTACTGTCGTAAATGTTAACATGATAGAAATAACCGGCACAAACTCGTGTCATGGCCGTACGCAGCAGGGGGCATGGTGGAGGTTGCCTCCCGAAATTTTGAATACTAACTTTTTTGTTTACTGAAAATTGTCAAAAAATTCCCCAAAAGTGTGTACCAGATCCTTCGATTTCAGTTTTAAAAATGCAAGTGCGCCCTCATGACCAGCTCGGTCGCTTCGCTCCCTCACTTTGTATTCTTCCAAAAATTTACGCGCTTTGCCCCCGCCCCCCGAAAAAATTTCTGCGTACGGCCATGCTCGGTGCTCCCCCCCCCCCATGCACTGACCCACGGTACGCCACTGGTGATATCTACTACCCAAACGTTGGCCCGTCCGTGGTAATTACGGGATCGGACTAAGTAAATTCATTTTTAACACACTTTATGGAAGATAGCCAAGAATATACAGATATATTAGAGAAAATAGTCAATACTGAAGTTTTAATTTTGGATTGCTTTCCTGAGGAAGGTCCTACAGTGCCGAAGTGGAAAAAATAGTCTTAAAATTTAAATATATTATGATGCTACTTGTTGATACTTGTATTCCGCCCAAAATAAGGCCGGGGTAATAATGATATTGCAGGGCCCTCAGGGAGGACAGTACAAAGTACTAACGAGATTACCCTGGGTAAACAGAACGTGTTATCATCATTATTATCACTGTTATTATTATTATTATAAGAAGAAGAGTCAATTATTCAGATCCTGGATGCACAGTGCAACCATTTTCATGCACTTTCACATAGTTTACTTACAAAAAAATTATTTGTAAAATATTTCACTTACCTAGCGATAATATCTAGTCAATACTCGATGTGCAAAAATATGCTGTTTTTATCCATTAGATGTAAATACGATATTACTATGTATGTACACGTTAATCGTTTAGTACCATCCCATTTCAAAAACGCACCCATGCAATAAGTACAAATAGGGAAATCTATCAATATGTAAATTGGATCCATTTGTTAAAGTTAATTAATCATTATGAATTCAATAACACAAGCAATTTGCTGACTGATCAACACAATTCGTTTTCACTGAACTCTTGCAAACGGTAAATGTCTAAAGGTTTAGAGCGCCATATTGTATCAGATAAGCCGGTTTTGAGTGTTCATTATTCATATTGAAATGTGTTTTAATTTATATCTATCACGCGGAATAATGTGAATATGTTGTGGCATGTGTTCTATCTTCATCATGAGCAGGATGATGTGAAAAAATGGGAGGAATGACATAGCTATATGTTGTTTGAAGTTTGACGCGGTGAAACGAAAGTGCAGCTATAGCTCAATAACCTCAAAGTGATAGTACAAGCAGCTGCAAAATAAAACAAAATTATCCATATTTCGATTGCATCCTTTAAAATATAATAAACAAGCATTTGTTTTAGGTACTAAGTTAGGGCATTAATAATCAACATTTTCATATCAATGTGTTCAAACCATAAATAGAAAATGACTTACATTGAAATACAAATTATTATGTTTCATCCTAAAACGATTACAATGTACGGTGTCAGAGTAATACCCTCTTTCTACGAGACGTTAAACGTTCGTGTTCGATATTGTCGAACTTAATTGCTATGGTTACATTGCAAAGGCTATTTTTTTTTTATTCTAGAAGAGAGAGAGAGAGAGAGAGAGAGAGCGGGAGGGGGGGGGGGATTCTTGGCAAATTTAGCCAGACACCTCCATTCCAAATAGTATGTCGATATAGATGCACCCACCTGCACTATTGCTACTATGGGTAGACTGCAGTCATTGCATGCCACAGATGGTGACCTATTTTGAGTAATTAGTTGTCTGATCACGAATTTACATACTGATTGTCTTAATTCGCACGAATCAATGATATTACGATAAATTTATGATTTCTGCTGGTTCCTCACATTACAAGCCGAGAAAGGATGCGTTAAAACTAATATCAAATTCCCTTGGAATTCACTCGGCAAGGGAGTACATATTTATTTGAAAATATGAACTTTTCTCGTTTCAGGGATGAACTTATATTCTATACATCTGCTTTCACGGTTGAAAATTGTTTTAATCTATTATTCAGCAACAGTGATATTATTTTGATGTAAAAACAGCAATCATTAAGCTTATTCTGGTTACCCATTTAAATCTCAATCTAGATTTTACTTTTCTTTGATGTGCTATTATAATCATGATACAATTCATTCTACATAAAATTTTGTGTATTTACGGGATATGATGAACTAGATGATTTTGATGTTTCATGATAAGGACTGAAACCCTCCAGAATATAGGCTTTGATTGCTTAAATTGCTCATAGGCTCGCAAAACAAGAAAACCCTAAGGACTTTAGGGGGCTGCGTCCGCTGGACCTCACCTGTTTGGGTGTCAGCTTCCCCCCACTCCAACCCCCCCCCCCAAAAAAAAAAACCAACGTCCCACACCCCTGGGAGGAGAGGGAGGGAAGGGGAGGGGAGGAAAGGGGATGGCAGTGACAAGGAAGGGAGGAGAGGAGAGGGAAGAAGGAGGGGAGAGGAGGACTCTTTTCAAGCAGTCAGCCCAAATATACCACATGAAACGGGATCTTCGAGGCGAAACTATTTTTAACACATCTGATGGGAAAGGGGGGGGGGGGGTAAAGCTACAGTCGAATCATCCACCGTTTTTCTTTTTTCCTCTTTTCTTCCTTTTCTTCTCCTTTTTACTTTTTCATGAATCTTTCTTTCAGTGAAAAACAAATAAAGACAGAAAAGGAATAGTTACTATCGTCTGTAAGCTGAGATCTAACATTTCTAAAGTGAATTACAAGTATACATGTATGTATGACTGCTTTGCTCTTCCTTTAATGATTTTTCACGAAGAAGTATATATTTACATGCATGGGCATTGTTAGAGTTTTTTCATTATACATATTCGTGATTTTAATCGTTTCTTGTAAGCACTATTGATTTCACTTCAAGAAGAATATAAAAGAGTACTTAAAACACACAAAAATATCTATTTGTCAAGCCATCAGTCCAATTGTACCACATATAAGGACGAGGGCCTTTAAGGCGAGACTATTTAACCACATCTGATGGCGGGTGGGGGGGGGGGGAGGGTGAAGCGTTAGGTAAATCATCCTCCAGCAATTATCTCTTTAGAGCGATCAGTTCAAGTGATGACGCGGTCGGTGGAGGGGTATCATTCATATTCCTACCAGTGTATATACATCCGGTAGTTGAGGGAAGAAAATGACAAAGATCTGATATAGGAACGAGTGCACACAAAAATGTTTGAAATGTGCTTGATGAGGGCAACTTAGATAGTTTAGATTAATGACCCTTCTATTTTCAGTTTGATCGAAATACTGGGCTTTATTTGTGTTGACTGAATTTTCTTTGAAAGCCATTTTTGTGCAAGTGTTATTGCTATTCCGCTGACTTCCTTGTCTTTATTCTCTTTCCTCAAAATTAATGTTAGAGTATAAATCATTTTCATTCATTTCATTTATTTCCAATTCTCATTTAAAAATACTGAACAATTTACATTCAGTAACAAAAAGTAGTACGAAAAGAAAATACGGGAATACAATTATTTCAAGAATTTGATAGAGCCAGCAGAGGCCATTGGCCTTTGAAAGGCATGAGCTCCTAAAAACATAAAATATATGTGACCGAACAAAAAAAAAACAAAAACAAACTGTCACTTAAAATTACAAGCTTCATCTTATCTTTTCCTTGTTTTTCTTGCTCTGATCTGTCCCCCTTCTCTCTCTCTCTCTCTCTCTCTCTCACACACACACACACACACACACACTCATCTTTATCCTCTGTCTCCTTTCTGCCCCATCTCTTCTCTCTCTCTCTCTATCCCTCTCTTTCTCTCTCCCTCTCCAGCATCTTAACTTTCTGTGAGTTCACCCCGCCCCCCCCCCTCTCTCTCATACACAACACGCCAAAACGCCCGGAATACAATGGTTTTAAATAGAAAAAATTCCGACAATAATAGTAACATATCTTGTGAAATAGGAAAATAATACTGTTTTATGCTATAATACCGTCTAAAATGTTGGTATATGCTTATTTCAATTTTATTCACTAGAATGATGATCCCATGCTTGCAATATGAAACAAAACAAAATTTTAAACGGCAAGAAATCAGTGTCAATATTTGAGGAGTGATATTATTAGATGCTGTTTTGGTTATGATTTTAGCACCAAAACCCCTACCATCTTCCTTCCAGTTGGGGAGGATTTTTTTCTTTCAGTAATTAGGAGGAATATTTCTAGTAAGAGGGCAAATAAACTAACAATAACTACGAAAACATTACAAATATTTAGGGGTTAAATCCTATGGAAAATAAGACAGGTAAATTTTCATTCATAAGATACTTTGGGCACTGCCTGTTACATCTCATAGGCCAACACTCATTCGAGTAATGGGAAAATAGCATGATGTCCTAATATTTTGTTTATAATTTATAAACCTCAAATCTGCTTCCGTTCGTCATTTCAGAAGTCATATATTTCCATCTGTAAGATGTCCAAACGTGTACATTAACGCAACTGTTACCGCGATTCGCTAGGGGGAGTAACAACAAACAATGAACGAGCAACGAGCGAAGTTCCCCCCTTGACTTTCAGCCGAAGTGAGTTATAGCGTACCGCTGACACACCTGGGCCAAGCGGCTTCGAGAAGTCACCGTCATTAATCGCGCCCGCTCCGTACATTCGCAGAGAGTATAGGATAGAAAAGAGTGAGAAATGTTTTTACAAATTGATATTAATGGAGGCAGGAGATGGGCTTGTTTATCTCACCGTGGATGTCTTGATTTCCCCTACGATAAACAGCCAACCATTGCCCGCTAATGACCGGTCATATATCTCCGGGAAGAGAACATTATTTTGTAACACCATATCAGTCAATTAAACGGCGCGCATTCTGCAGCGCGGGCGGGTGAACTCAGCGAAAGCGTTTAGTGGAGTGCGGAGCTTTTCTCTTTCGATCAAAAAGTGGGCAATTTGTTACGAGAGTGGGGCGCTTTTAAGAAGACGCGTTAAGGATGCTGTGTTTATCTTCGGACGTGCATTTGTATTTCTTCTCCCGGTCATCATCATTAACCGTGATCGGATGGCGAGATCGGAGCATCATTCCTCACCATTATCGTAAAATTAGTGCGACGACGATGCCCCGTTTGGGTGCCATCATCGTAAAATTAATAAACTTTTCTCCAAAGTTCTCTTCTCAATGCTGTCACGTCGGATGAGGTATCAACAAGCAGAGGCGTAGCTATGGAAGGAGGGGGCATAGGGGGCGTATACCCCTAAAATATAACAGCGGGAAAAGGAGAAAGAGTAAAACAAGACAAGGAAAGTGAGCTGGCGAAAAAAAAATGAGCGTAAAAGAAAATAAAAGGACCCAATCGTACTCCCTCCCACCCCTGTCAGCGGGCCTGTTGATTTTAATGTTTTTTTCCCCAAGACCGGTGCCTTTATGATCCCAGTGACCCCCCCCCCCCCCTCCTCAATGACTGAGCCCACGCCACGCTACAGATATCAAGTACATGAAGCATTAGATAGGACGAAAAGCATTAGAAGGCATTCTCTGTGGGACACGGATGTATACATGTGGTCCATTACCGAGTGAGCTAAAAATGTAAATGTTGATCAATTATTCTTGGGTAACTCCTCACTGCATTAAGCAATCGAATTGATATGTATACTGACAAATGTATATAGATAGGGTGACATGCTTGCTTTGATTTTTCAGTGTTTGTTACCATTTCCTTAATATTCATTTATAAACAGCATCCAAATCTATGTCTATCATAATGTGTATACTTTCTCTACATGTATATCTTGCTATACAGACGCTTTATCCGTCTAACTTCCAATCTGCCTGCCTATCTATCTATCTATCTTTCTATCTACCTACCTGTCTACCCATCTACTTACCTCTCTCTCTCTCTCTATCTATCTATCTACCTTCCCATCCATTGATCTATCTCTCTTTCTCCATCTATTTACTACATACCTATCTATCGATCTATCTATCCATCCATCTATCTATCTACCTATATCTATCTATCTATCTATAAAAATCTACTTATCTGTCTATCAATCCATAATTGTATTCATCAATTTTACATACAATTTTATTGCTTATTTGTATTTTTTTAATACATCTTTCTTTTTAGAGTGACCCTCTGAAATACACACATACGGTACACACGCTCACACGAGCACACAAAATAAGCGGTCATCAGAATCCATTTTATACCTTCTTCGTTTCGTGCTTCTTTTGATAGTTTGAGATGCTGAAGAGATAAGATAATTAAGTAAAAAATAATCACTAAAGTTTTATCTGGCTGTCTTACAATTCATTTAGAAATTTTATTTATATACATGAGAAGAGCAATGTTTCAGATTTAGATTCAGATATTCTAGATTTTTCAATTCCATTTTCATTTTTCTAAAATATTGATTATCCAATCAAAATTCATAATAATATCAAAGGAAAAGAAGAAAAATGGAAGAATATAAGATAGAAACCAATGTGAAAGAGCATATTCGAGAACAAGAACAGAAATTATTCAAGAATGAAAATGAGTAAATGAGCAAATAGGCATAGCTTGCGGTATCACTGGTCCCTGTTTAAGCATTTAAGTAAATCTTGCAGTACATGACTAAATCTTGAGTATGAATCCAAAGATTTGATATAAAGTTATCGCATTCAAAGTCCATGGTTTATTCAAAAGAGTGCGTTGACTTAATCCTATTGGAAATTTACGAAATGAATATAGTCACAAACGTGAACAAACCAGAAAGCTACCAGTCATAACTGATGGATGGAATCTGTTTTGTTTGTTCACTACGAGAGTATCACGATGAGGAAAATCACGTTGTTGTTTTTTTTTCATTTCTTTTTCTAAATCTGTACCCGTATGACTATGGACACTCTGAAAGGAACCATGATTAAATGTAACCAATGAGTTCTATGTCTTATACTGACAACGTGGGATGTGAATGAGGGATGCTATAGAAAGGTCATCAAGGCCTTTATAAAATATGCAAGAAATTATAATTTCATTGAAAATTCGAGTAGTTTCACATCATGAAAAAATATTAATCAAAGATTGGTGGTGCGAAACAAAATGATAAATAATAGATATTAAATCAAGTTGAAATCAAGTACTTTACTTCAATGTAATTATTTTGTCAACCAGCGGATCAAATTCAGTAACTTCTCTCTTTTTTTTTTCTTTGTCTTTTTTTTTTTTTTTTTTGCACAGGTTGAATCCGAGAAAAAAAATCAGACAATCTCCAAACCGCACGCACCGCTTTTTGTAAAACGCCATAGTGCAAAATTGATACCTTTCAATCAAGTTATTGAATTCGCAATTTGTTTAAATTCAAACACTGATCTTCTTAGTAACGAGGCTTATCGCTCGTGCACACTTTGTTTATCGTTTAGTCTTGGCTTGACAAAATACGTTTTTCAATCGCAATGATTTTTTTTTCAATATCTGATAGCATTTGCTTGGTTAAATCTTGACGTTTCACAAAGCAGTATGCAGGGGTATGGGTGTTGCATTTTGCTAGGTTATATTAATGACGATCTCTTCACTTTTCAGTTGGCAATGGATTTCTCTGAAAAACTCGTCAGTATTTGAGGGAGAAAAGAAAAACAAAGAAAAGTATACTTAGCACCTCCTTACTTAACCCATTCGTGACAGAGGTCCACATTTTGTGGTTTGACCTAATAACTTTTGATGCAGAGCCCTAAAAATTATACCAAATACATGAGCAGAAAGAGCAAAAAATTCTACACAAACTGTGCCCATTTTGGTTGCGTCAATATTCGTTGTTTGATGCTGAAAATTTTTTAAAGGAAAATAAGCATTCAAATCCTTAAATTGGCAATGTGATAGAAAGTTTAAAATAACCGTTTTCCCCTGCAAATTGGCAACTTTTTGACTTCTCATCATAATTTCTGTCAATTTATATTCATTTCAGAAACATGACGTTTTATAAGAAAAATATAGCACTAAAATAAAAATTTTGGTGTTGCCAATTTGAAGAATAAAAGCTGATCAAATTAGGCTTTAAATAATTCCTGTCACGAATGGGTTAATCAAAAGAGCCCATGTGATGGCACATTAAAGTGAAATAGATTACAATCTAAAAATTTTCAGAGTTGAATCAGGGACAAATCCAAATTTCGTTTCAAAGTTTTAATCTAATATTTAGAAATAAACATTATTGATTATAATTTCTTAATCTAATTTTGGATTTTCCCTAATCACAGTCTCTTAGATTAATTTCTGATATAAGAAATTAAGAGTGTAGATTTCATGATAGGTATAATTTTTGTTATTAAAATAATTACTGTAATATGACCTGGACATGACTTTAAGAACAGATTGATGTTTCAGAATGTATGCATGTTGTAACTGTTTGAGTTTGAAAAAATACGATGACTACTAGTAACTGCACTCGCTTTTCTTTCACATCCCCCCCCCCACACACACACACATCCCTCATGTTTTCCCTCATTTGCACAATAACTTTGCATGTAAGAATGAAAATGTAAATATATTCCGATGTGTGTCACCGAAGACTCCAAATTCTCAACAGGTACATTGACCATGTTTACGAAATGGCTGTTATATTTGGAAGGAGATGTGGACAAAAAGGAAGTCAAAAAGTAATGTGGGGCATGATTGCGTCCAACCTTATATTATTTGCCCTCTGTAAAATTTGGTTTTATATAGCATATCAATATCAGGCTGTGGATTGCTTTTACAGAGAAAGAAAGGAAATGTGGTTAAAAAGTACGAGTTAACCCTAAGATTATATGACACTCCTAAAAGAGCCATTGTTAAGAAATTGACACAGAAAGTTAGCTCATAAAACTCGCCTAATTCTCGACCGCTGCACCTTCATTTTGCTTTTCATATTTGCTCGTCGGTTTGAAATACAGAAAGTAAAGTTTCTACAAGCATGATGACATGTTCTTATCGATAGAAAAAAGGGAGAAGGAATCTGAGAAGAGAGTTGGAAAAAGTAAAGAGAGAAAGAAGAGAGACTGAGAGAGAATCAGAAGGAGACATATAGTATGGGAAAGAAAGGGAGAGATGATTGGCAGAGCAAAAATTGCAACAATACTTGTTTAATCAGGTCCCAGGCTTGCATTGTGAGCGATAGCTGGTAAGGGGGGCTATATCGGATAAAGTTGGATACCAAACGAAGCCAATTTTCAATGAAGAAAGGAACCCGGAGTTTGAGCAGCTGATTCGGTGCTGCCACCAAGTTGATTCATAATATTTCATGCCTCTATTAATGCGATATTAACATGGAAACGTTCAAGCTTTATTGTAAAGTATTATGGAGATGCAAAGAGAGGGGTAAAAGGAAGAGGAAGCCTGACAAAGGAGTAGGTTCGTGCCTAAACCCGCGAAGTGAGTGTTTGTTTTCGTCTGTAATAACCACACTGACTTTTGGCAAACGATATTTGTCATAGTTTAGACGCGCTCTCGAGAATTGAGGGGGGGGGGGGGGCGCTGGATAAAGAAGAAAAGTTAACAGCTCAAAGATTGCAAGGAGAGTGAACAGTGAAGGGAACAGGGAAGAGTGACGAAAGATACAAATTAATGGAGGGAAAAAAGGGAGAAGGGGCGTTGTGATAGACCAAATGGGATGTAACAAGAGAAACGGAGTGAAAATTAAGGATTGATAGCACTTTATGCTAATAATAATTGATATTTTTCGGGAGAAAGTGTTAAGGCGCTATATTGATGGAGATTTCCTCCCAGATGATATACCAATCATGACAAGTATTGCAGGTTTTGAAAAAGGGGGAACGTATGACGAACTTAATAAGAGGAAAAAAATGTTGTATGTTAATTTACGATATTTCTGTTTAAAAGAAGAATTTTTTTATGTCCTTTGTTATATTGGAAATAAAACCTGAACTTGAACTTGAACTTGAACTTGAACTTAAACATCGACAAAAACAAGGCTACAGAGACTTTAATACTCTACTTCATGATGATGAATGCCTATTGTATCTGCTCTCAAAACCTTGAAAAGCAACACTGTCCTCGATGTTTATTCATCATGTCAACTGTGATGGGAATAGCAAGAATATATTAAGACTCCATTAGGATATTTTTGTTTAATAGTGGATGCATGATAAATTCCAAAGAAAAATGGATAGATACATCATGAAAAGACCCATGTAATAAATCGAATGCTAGATTGATAGGGGTAAGTTACAGGTCACCTCTTAAAAAGATAAAAGAGGAGAATATGAAGAAAAGAAGCATTTTAAAAAGGAGAGACTGCGTATATATAGGGAAAGACTGGTAAACCACGAAGCGACATATTAGGATTATTTAGAAAGGCCTGGTCTTCAAAGTAGCTTTCATTTTGTGACTGTCACGAAAAGTCAACAAAAGTGGAGCTGATGCCTGTTTAGCAATCCCCGCTTGTTGTACTTGATGCGTGTATGTAAAAAAAAGAGGTGGGAATCATGATCAAGTGATCAGCTCCGAAAATGAGAAGATATACCTCAATAGTTGGCATAATCAGGCCAAGGCATAGCTTCGGTACACACAGAAACATTGTTACTTTTCCCTCTCTCTCTCTCTCTCTCTCTCGCTCTCTCTTGCTCTTTCTCCCTCCCCCGTTTTCCATCGCTTGTGTTCTTTTTCTTTCTTCAGATTCGTTCCCCACCGCTTTTTCTTTTTCAATGATTTTTGGTCCAATTTACTTTTTAAAGGACTGTAGCATTGTTCGGCTGAGTCATTTGATATCGAAAAGTTACTTATGGTGACACATAACTTGATTTTAATTCAACACGCACGCGTTTGAAAGCTCTTCAGAACGTCAATCAGATGCTAGTTATTGTGTCGAAAATCCCGCCAACACGAAAGAACTTTTAAGCTAGTTGATGCACTTTTCCTCCTTCTTTATTCGAGCACGTCCTGCTTGGTACAAAATGAGATGTACAGGCTCAATTTAACCGTGAAAATACCAGTTGTTTGCACGAATTGTCGAGTCTATATCATGCGAAATAATTACAAGTTTGAATCAATTTTATGTGTGCACAGCTTGTGTTCGTTTTTGCTTAATTCAAGGAGTCTATCGGCGATATAGGATGATCGGTTGAACTGTGACGCGATCATATAGGCGTCGGGGGTGTTGCGTTTCACTCCTTTCTTTAAAACTTTTAAAAGTTATTTTGAGTAACCGGTGGAAGAGTCATTTTGGAATAAACTATCGAAATCTATTTACAGAGATAATCGTATACAGAAAATTAAACATAACTAACCTACACCGAAGAAGGTTTAAGTAGATAAACTTACAAATCCCATTATCATACAGTTACAAATTAGATGCACTAAACATGCTAAAAGGTACTGCTCACAGAAATGTACATGGGGTACATAGATAATCAGTTGTCTATGGAATAAAATCTTTATATTCATTTCAAACAAAAAGAAGATATTTTTCATTATTTTTCTTTGTTGAGATATGAGATATCTAGCGAATTACTTTTACTTGGAGCAGTAACCCAAAGTCTTTTAAAAATTCTGGTTAATGACGTGATTAATTTGGTTCATCTGTTTACTTTTGATTGCTAAAGATGATAAGTTTATGAATCTTACAAAATGTTTGAATTGATCTTTTATGCTTTAGAATGTTTTCAAATATTACTGACGGTATTTATTATAGTATTGTAGGCTTTTACTTGGAGCAGTAACCCAAAGTCTTTAAAAATTTTTGGTTAATGACGTGATTAATTTGGTTCATCTGTTTACTTTTAATTGGTAAAGATGATAAGTTTATGAATCTTACAAAATGTTTGAATTGATCTTTTATGCTTTAGAATGCTTTCAAATATTACTGACTGTATTTGTTATAGTATTGTAGGCAGTCAAACAGAAAATTTCTTCCTCATTTTTCACTATAACATGATAGCGAATAATTGATTACGAACTTGAACAAGTATTAATAGCATCTGATATGCATCAAGGAGAAGAAAGATATAAAACACCTTGGTTGAAAATAATGTATTTCATAACGATTTTGCTATTTAGAACGGCTTATTCCAAACTGGAATGTATTGCTATAATTAACAAAAAATATTTAAATTACAAATATTCTTTCTTTTTACTTTCTGTAATTTGGTGGTTTTTTTTTTTTTTTTTTTTTTTTTTTTTTACTCAATACTCGTATTGTAGTACCACCGTTGGGAGCTCTGTTACATCAAACTGCAGTAGAGTGTATTGATGTAGTAGCTGCGCGATATAAATTTTATCCAATTGTTATTATTATTATTATTATTATTATTATTATTATTATTATTATTATTATTATTATTATTATTATTATATCCGGTTGATAAATCAATCAATCAATCAATCAATCAATCAATCATCTATAAGATAATGTTTGTTTATAAATATCTATTAATCCTGATTCTTTGCAAGATCTTATGAAACAATTATAATGGTATATGCGAAGTGTTCTTTGAAAGTATAATGCATGGGACAATAGACAAAGGGTAAGGGTTGAAATATAATGCACATGTAGCAACATCATGACAGAAAGAAGAACCATTTTCTACGAGATGAAGCTTGTTTAGAGAGACCAGATAGGGTTTAGAAGAGTAAAGAACAGTTTGTTTGTCCAAGCTCTATTGCGAAGTAGCTATAGCGCAGCACCCATTTATTCTTTTTTCTTCTGTCTTCAATTTTTCAGCCATTGTAGGAGAGAAAAGGAGCTCGACCGGTGCTATATTTTTATTTCCAAAGTGTATGAAAGCGAACTTTCTTTCTTCCCTATAATCCTTGTAAGAATAGCTGAGAAAACAGAAAACACGGAGGAAGTTTTTAGTTCGTCGCCAAAGTCATATTTTACCGAAGGATATTTTAGGGGTTATGGTAGAGCGACAGGGTATTTTAGATTGAAGGTATTCAACCTCCAAAACACGCTGTACTTATATTCAGTCGGCTTTTAATCCTGCCTCTGGCCCTACATTAACTAATCCCCTTTTACCCTTTTTCATAAATGTAAGACGACTTTTCTATAGCCTAACGTTCTGAACAATCATTTCGACGGAAAAACCATTTAGTTCGCTCTATTCATTGCATGAAAGAGTGATTATTTCATTTTCTTTTTATACTTTCTACTCACGACCACCATTCCACTCTCCCTCTCTCCTGCGAGTGTTCTGCATCAGGGTTTGTTCCCACGGCCAAATTCTGCAACATTAAACATGCTTTTTGAGAATAGAAACATTTAATCTACTTTTTATCTCCTTGCCCATCGCTTATAAGGTAACTTTAATGTACATGCTTTAGGTGCTGTGCATTTATTATCGGATACTCATTCATATAGAATGTATAACCATTTCGCTTTGGGGTGATGGGAACATGACCCAGCTCCTACATGCAAGAATTATGACCCCTCACTTTTTTCTTCTCCTTGTCCCCCTTTCTTTCCGTCCCGAGACTGGTGGGGCTCGGAGGCATTCATTAGCCCAAACTCGAGAAGGCTATTAAAGTCAATTTCCAAAAGCCGATCAGTCATTCCCCAAACCGTCAACAAAGGCTGCTTGAAAGTCTCGTCAGGACCTCGACAATGACCACCGGCAACTCTATTACCGATTTCACCTTCCACTCACCACGCCCTCTTTACAAACGAGGCGAAATTTTATACTTCTACAAATTAGAGAGGGTGAAGAAGAGGAGACAGAGACAGAGAGAGAGAGAGAGAGAGAGAGAGAGAGAGAGAGGGGGGGGGTGGGGTAAGAGGATGGAGAGGTTTGCTGTATTGTATAGACATATAAATCAGGAGAGAATGGCGTATTGGAATACAAAGAAAGCAAAAAAAAAAAAAAAAAAAAAGAGAGAGAGAGAAGTCAAGGGGAGGGAGAGAGAAAGAGAGAGAGAGGGGGGATATGAAGGGGGGGGGGTATGGAAGGGGATGGAAGTTGGTTTGCTGTATTGTAGACATATAAATCGGGAGGGGAATAAAGTATTGACATAAAATGAAGAAGCCGGGGAGAGAGAGAGAGAGAGAGACAGAGAGAGAGAGAGAGAGAGAGAGAGAAGGAGAGAGATACCCGAGGTATCACAGAAGATCAAGCAAAGTCATCGGCCAAAGTAAACTAAAAGTGTAATTGAAAAGTGGGATGATTTAAAGACAACTTAATCTCTCTGTATAAATAGAATAGTTGGGTTCAGTAAATACTATGTTTAATGGAACCCTCTTCTTCGGGTGTTATGTGCTTAATTGAGTGCTGACGCAGATGCAAGGGAAAATATGGATAGAAAGTCAAACAAGAATTGTCAACAAAATCCTAGAATCAAGTCATGGATAGAGCAATATCTACCACCAAACAAACATTACGGTTACAAGCAAAGAATAAGGGCGTGGATATTTCTAAACCATTGTGATTTTCCTATTCACTGGGAGAATCTTGTTAAAACAAAGTATGCTATTAGGTAATGTGAAAGGTCGAAAATTTGCACTTGTGTTTATAAAAGAGAAAAAGACAAAAGTGCAACATATTCTTTTTTTTAAAAATTGACATGCTTAAAGAAGGGTAACGCAAATTACGTAGATAATGGTTTGAATATTACAAAAATGTAACCGCCTTTTGCCATCTAAATACTTTTTTGTATTACTTCACTTTACGTCCCTCAACTCGTACAAAATATTCATAGAAAATAAGGATTCTCTCTTTAAAGGATTAATCAATACTTTTTAAATCACCATGCAATAATAAAAATACAAACAATTTATAAACGGTTTGCTGTCTCTGAGGAAAAACAAAACCAGTGAAGAGAGAGGGGAGGGAGATAGTACGAGGCGAGGCATGTAATTAAGGATTTATATGTTTTGTAGGAGTTATTTGCCCTGTAAATACCACCAAAAGTAAATAAAAGTATATATCTAAGAAAGCAATGTTTATCTGACAGAACAATGAAATGCCATTCAGAATGGTTAAGTCCACACTGTGCTCTACCGACGTGCAGGTTCAAGCGTTCTCACTTTGATCGTTTATTGTGTTGTGGCCCATTGGATAAGTCTCCGGACTTTGAACCACAAGGTATGGGGTTCGAATCCCTGGAGCGGCACTAATGTTCTTTGGCAAGATATGAATCTACACTTTCCACTCTCCACCCAGGTGTTAAGTGGGTAGCCGGTAGGATGCGAAAGTCATTGTGATTTGTTTAGCATTGTGAGGGCCTGCATGTAAAATGGCGCCTGGCTGGAATGCTCCCTCGGGCAAGCTGAATCCGATGACCGGGGTAATGATATATCTGTAAAGGGCTTAGACACGTCTCAGAGAGATGTGTTAGGCGCTATATAAACGCAGAATATCATTATCATTATTATTATTTTCCATGTTATTCAATAATTCCCCTGCACATTATCTGATACGCACGTTTTGCAAAGTTTTGTACTACTTAAATCGTTGGGAGTATAGCATTGAGGCTACGAAGTGAGACACAGTGGTTAAAGATTTTAAATGGGCATTTACTTTTTTGAAGAAACTCATTCGCACACGTTGATATTGATATGCCTATAGCACGATGATTTATTCAATGTACGATAAAAGAGCAATGTAGATAAATAAATGCCTTGCTTGAGGACATAAGTGCCGTGCCGGGTATCGAACTCACGGTCTTAGCGTTCCCAGTCGAGTGTTTTAGGCCATGAGGCCACTCGACTACGACACTTTTTTCACCTCTACGTGAACAACAGTGTACTCACACACACACACACACTCTCTCTCCCACACGGCACACACGAATAATAAATGAAATACAAAAATCTGAATGAATGAGTTCATCGAGCTATCATTTAGTCATTTTTACAACAAAAAATTAAGTTTTTTAGAGGCTTTGGAACATGATTTGTTTATAATAAGCAAACTTAGATGATAAAAAGAAATATTATGGGAGGAAATTACAGAGAAAACTGGAAAAAAGAGTGATTGACAGAGATAAATGGAAGGCGAGAAGAGAGAGAAAGAGAAAGCGAGTGTGAGAGATGGGATAGAAAAAGAGAAGATGATAGTGCATCGTCGAAGATACATTTTTAAGGCCTACTATTAAAAGTATTGAATCTACTGAACAATTCATCTTATTTCTTTCTCCTTCGCCACGGTCCCTACAGCCTTTTTCTCGTTCCGTTCCACTCTACCTTTCTCAATGAAATCACAATCTAGACTACTCCATAAAAACCCTCGATTCTTCTTAAATGTTATGATAAGCTCAATCTTGTATTAATTTGAAATAAGAATTTCTTCCGGGTATTTTTCCCGGAAGGTGGTTGGTAAAAGAGTTTTGAGATGAAAAAAAAAATGACGAAGGAAAGAATAATTGTAACAGAAGTTAATCCTAGTTGACGCCTGCGTAAAAGCAAGCGAAATTCTCTTCAGGATTCTTTCGGCTTTCGATCGCAGTGAAAAACAGAAAGGGGCTATTCTATCAAATGAACAGAAGCAAGAAACATAAGCAAAATATGCTTTTCTCCCCCAAACCGTCTGACCACAAATTGATGTTGTTGAAATGGATCTAAGAACAATATACTCTTGGGCGAATTATGGTCGAGTAAGAGGAATTCATAGACGGGGTTTTATGGATTAGTCATAGCTCAAGATTTTACATGATTTTGTGGTATGATTATCGTAGTTGTTGGTGAATAAGGGTAATATTAAGCACCTGTCATAACACTTCGCGCCAAGAACATAGCTGAGGCCTCTTGCTTCCACAGTTCTGGGCCCCGTTTCATAAAACTTGTTATCAATAACAAGTTGTTATAACTGTTATAAGCTACTGAAATCTTTGCATCTGATTGGCTGTGAGCAAATTTGTCATAGAAATGTGGCAGTTGTTATACTGATAACAAGTTTTATGAAACGGGGCCCTGTAGACATGGTAGAGAGACGAAAAAGCAAAACTGCAGCAGTTTCTTTGTCCTTCAACAATGTTCACTTATTCGCTTCAAATACTCAAGATTTTCTTTATTTTCTTCTTCATATAATCATCAAGATTATCATCATCATCATAATCATCGTCGTCTCGTTATCATTATCACCACCACCATCACCACCACTATCACCTGTCCATCACCACTGCCACCACCACGGCACCACCACCACCACCACCATCATCATCATCATCGTCATCATCGTCATCACCATTATCATAATCATTAACCAGGGGCGACGCCAGAGTATTTTGCCTTCATCATTACCCCCTGTATGCATGCAAACACGTCATTCTCTCAGTTTTAAGTGAATAATTCGTTACCCTCTTATTGCGAGTACAGAATTTCCTCTAAACTGTTTTATATCATCACCCCTCACACCATTCAAATTATAGAGCAAATATGCTCAACACTCTTCAGAGTGCATTTTTCTCCGCTGACAACCCAACTTACAATCTTCCAATCAATACACAAGAACGACAGCTTTGCACATCACTTTCTTCTTGGTCCATGTAAAATTGAATCTTTTTAATATTTCACCAAACAAGCTAGTACGTAGTCATTCTTATATCACAATTTTTGTAAGCTCAGACAAAAATCTTACAGAAACGTTCAAGCTCTGTGTTTTACCCGCACATAGATGCTTAAAGAGAGAGAGAGAGAGAGAGCAGAGGAAAGGAAAATGAAGAAAAAAGAAACAATAACTCCTCAGGAAAAATACCGACAAATTGGCAAATCCAACTAAAATCACGGAATATCCTTCCTATGGCTACAAAAGCCCCTATGGGGCAAATAGATTAACAAGCACCAAATAATTGTCTCCATATACATATAATATCAATTAATAAAAATCTATACACGAAAAAACCATCATAAGGAATTGTACAACAGTGATAGTTACGACGTTTCGTTGCTTCAAAAGGTATGACATTATCATAATATTTCAGCTAGAATCTCTCGATAAATATGTTTGTCAATGTGCAGTGATCAGAAACGTGCCATCATGTGATCCCGTGACATTAAGCTGCTCCGCATTCCTAATAAAAATCATTGAATTTCCAAAAACCAACAATAATTATCTTCCATTTCATGAACACATCATTAAACGCTCTCGGCTTTCCACATGTTCTACTAATACAGTCAGCAATATCATCCCCGTGTAATACGAAATTCATAATTGTTCAAACGACGAATGATTTGTTTTTATGAAATAATCTGGTGGAAAATTAGTAACATAAAATATCATCAGGGGTTTTGTTACTTGTATTATTAAGGTGTTTTTTAATCTCAAGGTGACATTGTCTACAGATAGTTTTATAATAGCCAAATAGGGCAATCACCGCATTTTAAGAATATGAGATCATTATGATTATTATGATTGATAGTACTATTTGCAAAATCACTTGCTTCAAGTGTAAACATTCGTGGTAAAAGTAATGTACTCATCACACTGCTTGGGAACGGCGGTTTAAGGAGAAACCTGTGAATGCCATGAAAGGTAAGAGGAGATCAAGGAAAGAAAACAGGACACAGTGCAGAGAGAGAGAGAGAGAGAGAGAGAGAGAGAGAGAGAGAGAGAGGGGGGGGAAGGAGAGAGGGGGAAGAGTAAGCCTAAGAAGACATGGAAAAGGGGTGGGGTTTGTGTTTAGCAGACTACAGTTCCATTATGCATGCATCATTATCGATCTGTGTTTGAAGAAACAACATCTGTAGCTAAATGCCCCCTTTCCTCTCTCTCTCTCTCCTAGCCTCAATTGACCAGAGCAATGGAGGAAAATTAGCGGGAAAAAGCAGGAACCTTCTCCAAACTCGATTCACTATCCACCATCATCAACACTCGGTGTGTAAGAATACTGATTCAACATTTACCGTGAAATCGCCATTATTATAATCGAATTTTGGTTGGGTTCGTCGAGCAATCGGGGAGACCGCGGGAGAGTTCTTGGGATGGCGGTGGATAGCATGGAGCGTGGGCCAATTGCATGAATATGGGGACACGAAACAGAACGAATGTTATGTCCCCCCCCCCCCTCCAAATACTCTCCGTTAAAAATCTGCTGCGTTATAAATGTGTTGAATCATGGTTGAATCATGAAACGGTGCGGGAGGAGTAATAATAATGGCTAAGATAAAGATATAACTCTCACAACTATCCCCAAATCAATATCAATCACATTTCTCAAAATTATCGGGACTATATCAAGTGAACTTCATGGTTCACACATAGATACTACGAGAAAATGAGATACTCTAAGATTTAAAAAAAAATCTTGCCGAATATGCGTGATTAACGGTCTCTCTTAATAGGTGAGAGAGCAAACGATTGAAATATTAGTATTGATTCATATTCAGTTGTACGTGGTGTATATCAATCCTGCAGTCACGAAAAATCAGTCCTTAAAAATGATAATCAGGAGCGGTTTATGCGGTAGAGTGCCAGTTATCAGGATTAAAATTTATGTATTAAAAAGAGGTGACATACCAGCAACATACATGACCGAGAGATGTTACAAGATAGGATAAAAATGCATAATCGTGATGAAACAGAAGGTTGGTATACTATGCGAATGACAGAGGAGACTATTTGATGTCACGTGCAAGAAATAGTCCTTACTATTATACACCATCGTTGCTCCCAAACCTACCTTACGGTGGGCACTGCGGTAATCATGAATAAAACATTGCTTATCCTACGTGAGAAAACAGGCGAGGAATTACCCTTTAAGATTCACCATCCTTTCCTGAATGGACACAATCTTAAATTCAATTTCTAATTCCAATCCTCCTTTCTTTTCTACTTCGTCTCCTCTTGCGTTTTACTATTGACATGCTAGTCGCTCATGAAAGCGATAAAATGTTCAAATCGATCTCTGTTACGCCACATTAAACCAGTGAACGGTTCTATCTAAGTGTAACCAAAAAGATACACTCCTGTTGCAAATTTCTCCCTTCAAAGTTTCGCCCTGGCCAAGGACAATTGATTTAGTTATGGTAAAAAGGTGGTGACTTATTGCTATCATAATACAATTACCAGAATAAACACAATGATCAATTCAAATTGGCCATTTGCATGGTGCGGGCCGTGGAATAATTCAGGGTGAGCGCTGATTATTATACATTTCGCTTGAAAGAAGGGATGTAATCACCGCAACGAGTTTAAACGACTAAGAAATATGTTACATTTCAGAAACTCTATAGTTGCGTAATGGTGCGATATGTTTGATACTAAACTACTCCCAAATCGTCATAAACCCCTTCTACATTCAAGTGAAGTAAAGTGTGAATTAAGATTGATTTTCTTACTGCTGTCCTTGCAATAAAATGAAAGGACAGACATTCGAAGTTGATTGTCGAAGCAAAATTAATTTGTGATAAATCCTCACCAATGACACATTGCTCAGTTACAATAATCATTTCAAGCCAAACCTCAAGGCTACAAAAATATCATCTTAACGCGTCATTGTAACAAACATAGATTTCTTACTCGGATATAAACGATTCCCTACATTCTGATTTCAAATAAGAAATAATACATTACTTGTTGATCAATCTCCGATGGGATAATCTCTTTTCTGTAGAATGAATTGATAAATATTTAGACAGGATAGGTATGTAAATCTTCAAAATTAACAAAGAGATATTATACAATCGGCAAGAGGTTAAGAAAAAGTGAATTCTATTTTTGGATACCGTATGAAAAAAAAAAATCGCAGTGAATCTGTTATAATAATTATGTTACTAAGTAACAAAGGTTCATTTTAAATATGCTGATTTTTACCAGATGATAAGATTGAAGCCGATGAACATGCTGGAAGCATCCCCTTTCACAGTCATGAATTTCGTGCAATAAGATAGATATCTAATTCAACCGACATTGCAAGTTGTACCAACACCATCATGGTTGGGCGCCGTTTATATCTTTGCGCATTGCAGGCGTTATCATCACGTGATCCCGATCTCTCCGCCAATCAGGAGCGTCGTAAGAGGTCCACGATGCCCGCGAAACGCTCCCGTTCCAACGTGTGCTCTAAAGCCACCATGGAGTATGTGAATCTCATACTGAAGTCATTCTCACTGGTGCAAAGTTTCCAACGTCTCTCGACAGAGTCTCAGTGCTTCGGTCCAGATTGTCTTCGCGAATAGTTCGACTTGAATCTCCTAAAGTCTTTTCATTTTTCCTCGCTATTTCAATCCCTGTCTTCGAGGGCTTGTTGTGTTTCCATTCTCCATCTATTGACGTGATGGGATCCCTTCTTCTTGGGTTCCTGTTCTCCTTCTTCTTCTGACTTGATTCTCTTGTACTTCGTCCTCCTGTTCTGAAACCATACCTTGACCTGGAAAAATGGAAGACACGACAAAAAAGGCAATTATTAGCCTTGGTGAAAAATAAAAATGTTACATAATATAATATTGAGCTTTTACGAAATAAATCAGGGAACGTCACGGATGCCATATGGCTGTTTTAACTCAACTTTTCCAATCACTTGACGTATTTTTTTCTTTCTTCTGATTTTCCATTTGGAAACCATTCAAGACTATTTCAACCCTATTCCGCTAAACAGTACAGTTTATGGGAGAGACGCAAAGTCGTAAAAGCATTGTGCAATAACCACATAGAGAGATGTCAGAAAGTACAAACTGTGCCTACGGTGTCTTGCAATAGCAAAACAGATGCCAATGTAGAGTGAGGCGACGCATAGGTCATGCCAATTGAAAACAGTTTTCAAGGGGCACTGTGTCATTTGACAAACCAATTACATACAGCTGTCTATGATGAGCTTAATAATGATTCCTGACGATCTTTCTTTGACCAAATCCTCTGCTTAATGGATATCTTAATTGAATCATTTATATTTATTGACAAACAACCTATTTTGATTCTTGGATGAGAGAACTTACTATCAAAACAAATATAGCAGAGCAAAACACTCATTAGAGAGCTAATCTAAAGCTAATTCAATCCTGGCTCTGATCTCTAAATCCCAATATTAGAAATACGGAAATAAAACTGCTTGGGGGCCTCAATCCGGCGACGTTTTTTGATGAATGATTGTGATTCATTTTTATAAACCCTATCAGATACAAAAAGTACATTTCCCTCGCGTGTTGTATTGTATTGGTACGTGTACATTTCTGCATGAGGTATTTAGTTTCAAACCCAAACTCTCCAACACAATACCCCTTTTCAACTCAAATACAGGTGTCTTACAATATGTATAACTGTGTCGTAGCCCGCCCCCCTCAGCCTCATAAAAGCGTCAGAGAGGAATGAATTAAGAAAAATATGCATAGAATTGAAAAAGTGATTTATGTGATTAGTTTGCGACATGACAGGCGACCAAGCTGAAAGTCAAATGGCGGGTCCAAAGTGGTAAAGATTTTTTGCGGGACTACGAATTGTTCCGTGAGCCAAATTACTCGATCGTACGATCTATTACAGTAAAAGAAAATGCTTTACGTATTTATGCTTAGAAATTCAAGTATTTTTCTCTGCACTAGCTAATGTTTGCACTATATCTTTTATCGGGAAGCCGTGAATTAAATCTTGACATGTCCTTTCACAGTTGTATGGTATATGGGTGTCGCTTATTATACTGTACTCTCTTTCTGTCATTTTAATCATACTCTAATTGATCTGAGTGCGTTCTGTGGTAACAATAAAAGAGAGTGAAGGAGAGATAGATGAAAGGATGGAGGAAAGAAATATATAAAAAAAGAGAAAATTCCTTTCATTATTTTGATTTATGATTCCACCTACACGAGCAAATTAGTTGTCATTCCTTTCGGAGACAAGTAATAATTGATTGATCGTAGTTCAAAATCCTTCGGTCGTAATGAGGGTAAAGTGCATATCAACCTTAGCTAGAAATTTGGATGAGTCACAAAAATATTCATACCAATTCAAATATTCTCAATCTGTAAGTTTTATTGATGAAATCAACATCAATTGTTGAATTATTTTACTGAGGTTACCACATAAAAAACAACAAATAAACGAGTAAACAAACAGACAAAAAATAACTGAAGCTTTTCAGAAACATATTCAGTGCATAACAATATACACAAGTATTTATATTTCATTTTCTCCCATTTTATCTACTTTTTGGGGGGGAGGGGGGGGGTGTTTTTTTAAAAGTAATTTGACAAACCCAGAAATATAAACTTAAAAAAAAAATCATTTGCTAAACAGTCCAAATTACATTAGATAAAGAACCTCTCTTTCCTACTCCGGATACACATGATCATGCATGATCATTATGAAAGAACTTTGCGCGTTTTAGTATAATTTGCAAATTTGATATGCAATATTCAAAGTTTAAAAAAAGAGAAATGTGTGTTATGTATGATGCACTTACTATACCAAAATGAAAGTATTCCCAGTCAGAGATGTCAAAATTGTAAAGAAAAAAAAAGTACTTCAAACTGAAAATCTCAAGAAACGTATAAAATACTTTCAGACAATTCAAAAAGGCTAGTAAATATTCTGAGTACAATATTTATATCAATGATAAAGAAAATGGACAAAGACAATGCGTTTCCGTAGAAAGAAAATTATGAACTTGTTATATCATCTGACCGCAATCATAAAATACTTTAATTATGACGAAAGTGGAATCGGTAGGTTTATAATTCAGCACCACATGGGTATATGGACACGCAAACAATATTAGTTATACAAATTATGTCAGAAATCAAATCACAAATTTTAAGGCGGGGTATAATAGCACTTAAGTGACAATATTCGTCCAGAGAGCTTTAGAAATAAAATGACCCTCAGAGAGTATTTGGTGTTAATTTGCATCTCATTTCCTTTTTTGTCATTTTGAAGTCAGCTTAATACTTCTTCTAATGGAAACCGCAGCGCCATATATAAAAGAGTGATAATCATTCATTTTTCAACTGCAAATGTATTCCATATCCCCAACTTATCTCGCGGGACTGATCCTAGACAGTCCGGAATAACCTTCAAACATGCATATATGAATGAATTATGAATAGAACAACGACGCGACATTGAGCCTGATGAGTTTCTGAAGGTATACCCCTTTCGTCCCCGGCCAAAAGTGGCTGGGTGGGCTATAGGAAGTTTGAGGCTTATCGTCGAGAATGGAAGGCTTAATGGGAATATTATGACACCTGCCGTAGATAGCTCCGCATTCATCCATCAATCGCCATACCCCCATCGCAATCGCAAGATGAGTTACTTTTACAGCCTCGATCCATAATATTTTGGTAGTTGATTCTCCCGCTCATATTAGTCTTGCTAATAGCGTCATCAGTTGGGCGTGACATTAGAGTTGTACTTTTGCTACCTCTTGTCCGAGACTAAACCAATTAAGCTATGGATGTGAGCGCTGGTGGGATAAAATTGG
>CM057159.1:17166688-17177246 GCA_029962745.1 Echinometra lucunter
TCTGATAGTAAAGGGACATTCTAGCTAACTCGTCTGCGGTGACAAATATTTTGGCCAGCTACATCTCAGATTAGGTTGTATGGAAGCTGGACTTCACAAAATGTAGTTTGTCTGAGTGTCTGAAAAACCTGACCCTAAACCCATTCAATAAGCCTCATCACCCCCTTAATCCGGATAATGCGTATTTTTCAAGGAGTGATTGCACAGTCATGACAATTATACTTAAGTATTCTAAAACTTACTCTTCATTTCACACAGCTTTGATAACCACACGCCGTTGTGATTGAAAAGAAAATAAAAAATAAAAAGACAGTTATTATCCTTGCATTCTTTTTATATTGATTAATCGATTATTTTCTTTTGAACTTCATATCTTGCTTTTTCATCATCATGATCATGATGGAAGTAAATTTTAGTCATCATTCTGGATGACGTAATGGAAATAATTTTTCAAAATGCTTCTGGATGCCGTGGATGAAGATATGTTTCTCAAAACTTTTTTTTAAAACAATTATCCTGGCGATTTCTCTTTCAGTAATAACCACGCATTACCAAATATCAAAACCTAGGCAAAAGACAAACATGTTCTACAGAAAAATCCCTATAAATATGTATCTATTTCATAATGTCTCGGGGAGATTTTAGTAAAAAAAAAAATAAAATAAAAAAAAAGGACAGTAATTATTACTTCACACACGGCATGCACATGGGAATAAAAACATTACTTAATTTTACGACAAACAAATTTCTATACGCATTTCTGTTTATACCATTTCCTAGTACAAACTAAATTTTATCCATAATCAAATGGTTTTCACAACTTAAAAGAAAACGACATATTTTATAACCATAACATAATTCTTTCATCCCCCTTTTTTGGTACGCCATGCATTCGCACCTGGCTAAGGCACGGGAAATTGAAGACGTGTCGACGGCTTTCAACTCAGTTACGGGCATTTAATAAAATAATGTGTGTGTTTGTGTTTGCAGCCCCCTGAGATCCACTCTCGGAGAAAATTGGCGGGAACAAGGCGGGCAACACATACCAACTTGTTCAATTACCTACATCTTTTTCCCCTAAATTTTGTGCCGTCTTGCCCCGCTAAAACACGCTAAATTTGACGAGAAAACAAGGGAAACGGCCCCGGCGAAAATGATTACATTATCAAGCTTGCATGGCAGCTATTTAAGCGTCATTTGATATACACAAACGGGAGGATAGGGGGAAAACGAGGGTGGAAGCAGTAGACGCTTTTGGGTTATGATGGTGATGATGTTTGAAAACGTCGCATTAGTGTCAGTCGGATATTATAGAGATACAGGGATAGAGCAAGGGCGAGGGCCAATATAATATTATCAAGAAAAACAGGCAGAGAGCGAGACTGCGATAGGGACATAAGGGGAAAAAGTATATACATCCATTCGCATTTAATAACTGGGAATAGGGAGCGACGACAATATACGACCGTTTTGACGCGAAAATTTATTTATTGTTGCAGGTCGGGTTTCCGCCTTGAAAAATAATTTTGGGTTGTTATACAATTACGTGAACCTCCTCTCATTCTCGGGTAGTCTATCGTTGATGATAAGATATTATTTCATTAGCTTTCACAGTGCCCGCCCGCTTAATGATCGCGGAAATCAGCAAGCAATGAAACTCGAGATTTATTTCCGTGCGAGACATGATTACATTTTGTAGAAGATACTACGAGTAAAGCTAACCACCGATAGCCTTCTCTTTCTTCACTCTATCGCTCCATATACCGGTCGCCTCTCTATTAATGACGTCGTCCTTCGTCAGAAGTTATATCCCCTGTTTACGCTCTTCATTTTCCTCAAAAGAAGCAAGAAGGCTTGTGTTGCCAGTGTTATTTGCTCTAATAAGTACATCTGTTGAAATGATATATTTGGGGGTTTGTTACGTCGGTCATCATAATTCCTCCCTTCCCCGCCTTTTTTTAAATATGAAGTCTGATTTCAAAATTCTCACTATATTATTTTGATCATAAAGTGTTTCTTTTAAAAGTCTTTCTGTGCATTTGTTATGAATTTGGACTTTGTGTGCATTTCGTACATACCCAGTGTTTGGATTTTATGTGTATTTGCATATACTTTGTATGTGTAAGTGTTACTTTTTATAGTCTTTCTGTGCATTTGTTATGAATTTGGACTTTGTGTGCATTTCGTACATACCCCATGTCTGGATTTTGTGTGTATTTGCATATACTTTGTATGTCTGTTGGAATCCATTGCTTACTGGAACAGGGTGTTCCCTGTATTATGCCTACGGGAATGAGAAAATTCAGTAGTTAAGAGGTTAAGTTGTTCCATAGACTAGCAGAAGAACAGCTGCTGGCTGAGGCAAGTGTTTCCCGGACGGTGAAACAAAATAAAATAAATAAAATGAAATGAAACATTCTATCTCCTTTCCTATTTTTATTCACTTCCTTTCCTATATTCCCTTCTGCTTTTCGATCTTTTCTTCAAAAAATGTCATTCTGCAAATCTTTATTTTAAAATTTTGAAATTAATCCCCCTTTTTTTCGGGGGGGGGGGGGGTCTAAATCTGCAAAAAAAAATTATTTTTCATGTTTACCACATCATTTTTTTCCTCGAAATTTTGCAATATTTTGTTTTCAAACGAGAAGCAAAGGCACACAGCACAGACTATAAAATCACTGAGCAATTAAAATCGAAAGAAAATTTAAGACCTATAGAAAGTACTATCCAGTACCATAATTGTAAGAGTAAAATAGTGAGAAAAAGAAGGACATATATTTCATCACAGTGCAAGCGGTTGGGCCGCTTGGGCGAGCCGTGAATATTGCACAATAAAAATTTATCAAATAATATTGATTCATCTCTCTTTCACTGAGGAAAATTATATCACCCTCATAAAAACAATCTTCAAATTAATCTAATAGGAGACTTCACTAATAAAAGAATAACGTACAAGAGATAATGTGTGAGCGAGGGGATAAAATAAAAAAAAGAAATTGCATTGAAAAAAGGGCATTCGATCATTCAATTTTGCAGCTGAAGTAGCTTTCATTTTCTGATGGATTCTATACCGAATCTACAATACTCATAAATACTTGTAATTTAAGCAAACCCTCGTTTAATTAATTGAATTTCGGGTGACCGGGAAGAAGCATTACATCTTCATATTCGTAATTCCTCATGTTTCATTACCCAAGCTTGTATAACGTGTTTTAAGATTCATTCAATTAGAATACAATTTGAGGATGGAAAATTGTGTTACATCTGAAATGGATCCTATTTATGTTGTAAAAGATGTAAAATGCACAATTTACAACAATTTAGGTATATCCGTTCCAAAAGTTTATTGAATAAAGAGATCATATAACGACGTACCAGTTCGTCATGGATAATATTTCATGCGTTTATTCCCTGAAACATCTTATTTCTGAAGTGTCTTGTTTTGTTTTTATACGAAACAGTCGGTATTTCTAGGTTTGAATGAAATTCTGTTTCGACATATAAATTTGAAGAAACTTGAATAAGCAAGTTTGTGGATAACTAGAGTAACAGAAGCAGAAAAAAATTCCATGGTTTGGGCACTATAGCAACATACTTATTGAATGATAAAATGGAGTAATAAATGCAGCTTTGAAATAATCATATATCCACAAAATAATTTAGATATTTAGTGAAAATTGCTCCAGAAGAAAAGTATGAAGAAAATCAGAAAGTTTGGTAAAATGGATTATTTTCGTCTTTAATTTTCTATCTGGCAATACTCAATTAATGAGGTGTTTTTTTTTTTAAACATGCACACGTTGGTATCAATATCACATCACTTTATTTGAAATACGATAAAACAGCAATGTAGATAAAATGCCTTGCTCAAGGGCATAAGTGCCGTGCCGGGGATCGAACCCCGGACCTTTGCGTCTTCAGTCAAGCACCTTAAACCACTCGACTACGGCACCTCTAATGAGGTGTTCCACAAGATTAATGATTTACCCTATATCAGATTATCACTTTTATGATCTTGTTTTAATTATAAAAACGATGTAGCTTAAACTGATTTTAATTCACTCTGTTAACTTATCATTCATTTACTCATCTATTCCTATGCCTATTTTTTTTTTTTTTTTTGGGGGGGGGGGGTTGGGGGGTGTTGGGCATGGCCAGTAAAGGCAAACCATGTTGGAGACGATGAGGTATAATGTTATGGTAAACTTACTTGTGTTTCTGTGAGATTTAGGCTCGCTGCCAGTTGTTTTCTTTCTGCGCCCACCACATAATGGTTCTTTTCGAAGGCATTTTCTAGTCGTAGGAGCTGGGAAGGAGAAAAGGCCGTCCTGATCCTCTTGGGTTTCCTGAAGGGATGTTGGAGAAAGAATCCACCATTTGGAAGATCACCTGCAGTTTCGGGAAAAGAAGAAAAGATGAAATGTTAACCTTTTGTGCTATTGATAACAAAAGTTAATCCTGGTAACATTATGTTAGGGTATAAAGAATTGATATACACGATTTAGATCGTAACCCCGAAATGATTACCATATTGTACCATATTATTCGTAATGAGGGTAAAATGTATATAATTTACAAAAAAGTATGAGAAGGGATTGGTGAGGGGGGGGGGGGGGGGGGGCGTTGGATGGAGATGATAGTAGTTAGACAAGATTTACGCAGCAGACGAGACGTGTGATATCGATACCCACTCCATGTCGCAGCCTGTCATCGATTGGCTCTATCGGCCTGCAAGTTTCTTCCTTTTTCCCCTTGCTTCTCAATCTCTCTCCCTCTCTCTCTTTCTCTTTCCGCCTCTCTTGCTCTGAGTGCAAGTGACTGTCTCATCGCCGAGTCGATGACAAGAGGAAAAAGGGTAACTTAACCCAGCCATAAGTGGACAAGTGGAAGCATTTGCATTTGCTGTCACTAACAGACATATACCCCATTGTCTTATATTGGCTAGTTTAAGGCTCTAACGATCAGAAGAAGAAAAAAAAAAGGGGGGGGGGTCTTTGCTGTGATGATTTACGAAGTTGAAAATACAGCTAAATTACAGGGTTGGTATAATCACCCGTAATGCTAGGTAGTTTAATTATATATTAGAAGTTTTTTTTATGAAGTTCCTTAAGTTCATAAACTTGTATACTCTTTGTGGGAAAAATTACATTTCATTCATTGGCTATCATTTTCATTTCATCTCCTTGATCATCATCATTATCATATCATCGTAAGCATCATATTTATGTTATAGCTATAATTATAATAATATTTCATAATTCTCATTATTGTTATTATTATTATTATTATTATTATTATCATTATGATATAATCATTAAAATTGTTGTTGTTATTATTATATCATCATCATTATTATTACTACTGTTATCATTATCTTTATTACCATTTTTGTTATTACTATCAACGTCATCATTATCACTGGCAACGATAATGATGATGGTAATGATTCATTGTCATTATTACAATTAAGGCTTTCACTAAAGAGTCAAGATAGATCAGACATGTTTCTTCGTTTCTAATGTGATTTCTAATCACTTCTGATAGTATGGAATGATGGATGTACATGATTGTAATCTCTTATCTCCCTTTACTTATCAAGTAAATTATCGAGTGATAGAAATGCATATCGCCCTCTATGCGCAATGACGTCACAATCTTTGCAGGCATAGCTGCTGCTTTGAGGAAAATCCACGACGCGGTTCTAAATCTCCCCCCGCAGGGCTGGCGGTCGCAACACCGGGAGCGCCCCGCTAGCACATCGAACCCCAGTGTAAGCACGCGAACCCCCTAATCAAACAACTCTAGCAATTCACACTTGTTCCTAATCACCGCGGAGGTGTTATTTCTGCGGCAGATTACAAGACTATTATCCTGACCTATTAGTAAATCTATCCTCATTCCGTTTCAAAGGTATACCGCCGATCTAACGCCCCCTTTTCTCTTTCCAGTGCTTCGTACGGCAAAAACACTCTGTTATGTCTTGATGTTGTTTTCCGCACCAAGTGCTAAAGATAGGGACCCGAAGGACGTGAAAATAAATAACACGATGTAAATGGTGTTTACAGCGAATGATAGAGAACACCATTAGGTAGATAAATCGAGCAGTGACGACTCGCTTTAGATGCATGGAGAAGAGACAAATAATCTTCGCCCTCATGATGATGGCGATGATGATGATGAAAATGATATCAGAGAGGAGAAAGGACTGTTTGCGGGTGCCGGTGAAATGTTTGTTGATGGGGGAAATAGATGCAAGGCCCCGCCACACATCGGTCTACTTCTAAACCAATCCTTACACCACACACGCTGAAAATAATAATGCTACACCACACAGTGTTCGCGAAAAGGAGAATATTCACTCCATCGAAATATAACACCATTTAAAATCGTGTTTACAATTTTCGTGGCGAATTTCACATTATAAGTACGAATTGAGAACGGGAGAAAATAAAACTGCATAAGTATTTACACCAAAACTTTGAAAAGCTCTTATTAACTGTATATTTGTATGGCTAGGCTTCTTTTATTCTGTAATATTGGTAAGTTTAAAAAAGAAACACTTTGACTTCAGATTGTTTTTCTTCACCCAATTTATCATTTTTTTTTCAATTTTTGTAGTAAAGAAATGAAATTTAAATGTATTAATCATTTAACTATTATGCAGAGCTGATTAACACCAGGTTTTCACAATCGCAACAGTTAAATAGTTATATACAATTTCATTCTCATGTATATAGCTATCACTTGACACGCTTGAGTACTTTGAGATTTTTGGTAGTCCATGGGTTAAAGACTTAAAAAGACCATAATCAATATAAAAGAAATCATGCACAAAATCCAGTAACTAGAGAAAATAGTAAAATTCTTTCAGAACTCTGTGAATATTTTGTCATTATCCTTTTATTCATGAAGCAAATTTCTTGATAAATAAAACGAGTACACATTATGAAGACTGATCTTTGAGTCGCATATAAGTCATAACATGTCCTTCACACGTGTCATTTAAGTGAAAAATTTGTTTTAGCCCACAAATGATTTGCCTTATCGAGACTCTAAGTTTGGGAACAACAGATAATATTATTTTGTATTATGTAAAAAATCTTTTCCCAAACGCGATGATGTTTGCGCTTCGTTATTCAAAAGTTGTATTACTGCAAAGATATAAAAAGGGGAATAAATATCAAATATTACGGAGATATGAGAACATCTAGGACGCAGACAACAAAGAACTGTGGTGTGTAAAAGAGTTATATGAAATGTATTCAATCTGACTGGCAATACTTTGAACAAACAAACTCATTCCGGTCAAGAAGCATTTATCACAGCTCATTTTAAGGCATTATTGCATCGGTCTACCATGTCTACAGTCGAGACAAGTAAACTGGGAACAATTACCGTACTGAAAGGGTAACAGGATAATTAAGCACGCTGGACTTGGCTTGAATACATATCTGCGACTTGAACTCGACACCTTTTTTTTTCAAGAAAGAAATGCAATCGAAAACAGAGAATCGCGGATCAACTACGGAGTGCACACATACGTAAACCCGCAACGCATGCTGGTTTGCAAGTCATTACTTCTACCCCATTTAGCAGCGAGTCTACAGGGGTAATTCACTTAACAGAAGAAACTTATGGGAGCAGAAGTTTGGTTTTACAATTCACCAGTAACATGCAAATGCATGTGAATGAGTATAAATTCGAATTCTGCAGAGTAAAAAAAGCTAATTGCTCCGTTTGGTATAATTATGTCAGTTACTGCTCCTAAAATTATGTTTTATGTCAATGAGAGATATTTCTTTTATTTATACTGCACTGGTAGTGACAGAAGTTCAAATCTTCACAAAATTATACCACTGATTAAAAGTAATAAAACGATAGTAACAGACGGTACGGAGGAAAGAAAATGAAATTAACGTTTATTGAATCATCAACAACTCTTGTGATTCCGTTAAGTCTTTTCGAAGGTAGTCCAAATCGGTTACCATGGGATTAATACTGATTAATAATATTTAAATGCTTGTAAACGTGATACTTTTGTTTCTTTCTTACAGCAATTTCAACAATAAAGTTAACAATCTTCTCAGTTATGCACTTTATTTTATCTTTTCCTTTTAGTGCATAATAAAATAGTTCGATATACACTACAAGTCATATGCATGCATGCAAGTACGACAAAAAGCGACTTTGCAGTCCATATTGCAAAAAATCGCTATCATTAATAGTTGTGATATCTTTCGCATTTGATTTGAGAAATTCTGACACGGATCTGCAAGATATCTTGCAGCGTTATAGCAAGTCACATTTTTACATATTACAGTACCTTAAAACTGGATTTGTCTTGCGCGCCAAAAGTCCAGCTTACAGTATCCAAAGGATTTTACGATTCAGAAGATTTGTACAAAATCATTCATTGTTAGTGGGGTGTGTGCTAATTCGAGTTACGAATAAAAAGGAAAGGACCAAATAAAACATATGTACACAAACTAATCATGACTACAACATTCTGTTTACATCTTATCACTGGGGTACTGATTCGCATCTTTAGATCTATCAATTGATCAACCAACTCGTCAACTTAATCCCGGTGTATCTCTCCCCAACATTTGATGGAAACATTATTATAACCTCATTAAAGAAGCTATTATCAGCCATTTAGGAGATTACCGAAGAAGATTCTGGAATCATGAAAGAATACCTTGGGAAGCTTCATGAAAAGTAAGAGGGCCACACCAGAAGCTAGACCATTCAAAACATGTTACGTTTCCTGGTCAAAAGCGCTTTTGTCGACGGGGTTCTTAAAGCGAGAAAAGCTCTTTAAACACTTTCATGAAACGCGGATGAGAGGTCTAATTAATTTACATTAGAGGGAGTCCCATTCAAAGAGCCCTCTCCTTCAGTGACTTCACAAAGGAGTTGTCGGTGTAATCAACTTCATGCCGTGTCTCTTTCTTCCAGCTTCAATTCGAGATCCCCTTCCTATCGAACTTTATAGAAGGGGCACCACCATTGTCCGCTTGCGTGACCTATGAAACTTTGTCCGGTGGTCTTGGTGTATTGTTGGCGTCCGCCGCGCCTCAAGCTTGGCTAGAAACCCCGAGTGCATTTCTTTTCTTTTCCCCCTTTCAACCCCCTTTTTTCCTTTCTTTTCGTGCTTTGGGGTGTTAAGCTTGATACAACAATTTACCACAATTAATCCGCTATTCAATGAGAGTTAACGAAGTCACATGATGGTCAAAATAAAAGGAGAGACTCTCATAAACTGGCAGTAATTGGTTTCAAGCTTCTTATTATTGGTAACACAAGAAAACATTAATTACCTCTTAATGGAGGCAAATTTCGAGATTTCTATCAAGCTACATGCATTATAAAATCCATCCATTATTGGTTATAGTACAGGAGTACAGAAATTTGATGGCTGCTTAATTCTGGAGAGCGAGGGGAGAGAAAGAGAGAGGGAGAAGGGGGTAAAGCGAAAGAAACATGAAAGAGAACAGGAAAGCTAGATGAAAATAAGTCCGAGGGGGAATAGGGAACATGCCGGACGCCAAAGAGGGAGGAAGGTGCCCGCAGTCTACACACAATGGAATGGATAAGGAGAGAAAGAAAGAGAGTGAGCCATTTTGTTTCTAATAGTTTGGAATGCGCCGATGAAAATACAGACACAACGGACACAAAAAACCCTATTTGAATTAGACGGACAGCGATATAATCCAAATGAAAAGAAAGATATATATAATCCAATGAGCAGTGCAGCTTATCGATTAAAATCAGGGACCTTCTTTTTTTTTCTTCTTCTTAACACCTCTTTTGTCATTGTTTGTCACAGCACTGGACAAGCACATTAGCAACCACATGACAATGTGACCAAATGAAGGACATTGGCATGGACGCGAAATCTGGGGGCAATGCCCTCTGAATCCTCCCGCAAGGACCATGGAAAGGAGTGCATGAGAGAGGAAGGGAGATGGGAAGAAAGTAGGAGAAGGGAGAAGAGATAGGAAGAGAGGAGAGAAGAGAAAGAATGTAAGAGGAAGAAGAAGAGAAGAAGGAAAGACAAATAGAATGCGGGAGAGACAGAAAGAGAGAAAATGAGAGGGGGGGAAAAGGTATATAGAAATAACTGAATAAAGAAGCACAAATAAGAGAGTGAGGAGAGGCACAGAGAAGAGAGAGGGAGGGGGAATTACGAACTTACAGAGAAAGTTGAAAATTTACAGAACACTAGATTGATAAGTGAACATGGTTGGAAACCATTAGGATTCAAAATCAACTAAAGTGCACATAATAAAATGCCCCCGAAATTTAACACGTTAATTCTTATATAAAAAAATACTTTAGTATTCCGTCTTTTGCTGAAAACTATTGTGAAAATGTTACATTATTTTCATTTACAACATCGAGATATACATGCAAATCAGTTTAAAGTGATTTTTCAAGAGTTTTTTTTTTTTTTTAATGATCATGATGTTTAAGATTTATTTCAACGCTTTCTCAACGAGGAGGTTGCATCCATATCCATGGAAAAATTGTCTTTTCTTTCAATCTTTGGTTGATT
>CM057159.1:17177746-17192472 GCA_029962745.1 Echinometra lucunter
CCCCCTGAGATCCACTCTCGGAGAAAATTGGCGGGAACAAGGCGGGCAACACATACCAACTTGTTCAATTATTACCTACATCTTTTTCCCCTAAATTTTGTGCCGTCTTGCCCCGCTAAAACACGCTAAATTTGACGAGAAAACAAGGGAAACGGCCCCGGCGAAAATGATTACATTATCAAGCTTGCATGGCAGCTATTTAAGCGTCATTTGATATACACAAACGGGGAGGATAGGGGGAAAACGAGGGTGGAAGCAGTAGACGCTTTGGGTTATGATGGTGATGATGTTTGAAAACGTCGCATTAGTGTCAGTCGGATATTATAGAGATACAGGGATATAGCAAAGGGCGAGGGCCAATATAATATTATCAAGAAAAACAGGCAGAGAGCGAGACTGCGATAGGGACATAAGGGGAAAAAGTATATACATCCATTCGCATTTAATAACTGGGAATAGGGAGCGACGACAATATACGACCGTTTTGACGCGAAAATTTATTTATTGTTGCAGGTCGGGTTTCCGCCTTGAAAAATAATTTGGGTTGTTATACAATTACGTGAACCTCCTCTCATTCTCGGGTAGTCTATCGTTGATGATAAGATATTATTTCATTAGCTTTCACAGTGCCCGCCCGCTTAATGATCGCGGAAATCAGCAAGCAATGAAACTCGAGATTTATTTCCGTGCGAGACATGATTACATTTTGTAGAAGATACTACGAGTAAAGCTAACCACCGATAGCCTTCTCTTTCTTCACTCTATCGCTCCATATACCGGTCGCCTCTCTATTAATGACGTCGTCCTTCGTCAGAAGTTATATCCCCTGTTTACGCTCTTCATTTTCCTCAAAAGAAGCAAGAAGGCTTGTGTTGCCAGTGTTATTTGCTCTAATAAGTACATCTGTTGAAATGATATATTTGGGGGTTTGTTACGTCGGTCATCATAATTCCTCCCTTCCCCGCCTTTTTTTAAATATGAAGTCTGATTTCAAAATTCTCACTATATTATTTTGATCATAAAGTGTTTCTTTTAAAAGTCTTTCTGTGCATTTGTATGAATTTGACTTTGTGTGCATTCGTACATACCCAGTGTTTGGATTTTATGTGTATTTGCATATACTTTGTATGTGTAAGTGTTACTTTTTATAGTCTTTCTGTGCATTTGTTATGAATTTGGACTTTGTGTGCATTTCGTACATACCCCATGTCTGGATTTTGTGTGTATTTGCATATACTTTGTATGTCTGTTGGAATCCATTGCTTACTGGAACAGGGTGTCCCTGTATTATGCCTACGGGAAATGAGAAAATTCAGTAGTTAAGAGGTTAAGTTGTTCCATAGACTAGCAGAAGAACAGCTGCTGGCTGAGGCACGTGTTTCCCGACGGTGAAACAAAATAAAATAAATAAATGAAATGAAACATTCTATCTCCCTTTCCTATTTTTATTCACTTCCTTTCTATATTCCCTTCTGCTTTCGATCTTTTCTTCAAAAATGTCATTCTGCAAATCTTTATTTTAAAATTTTGAAATTAATCCCCCTTTTTTTCGGGGGGGGGGGGTCTAAAATCTGCAAAAAAAATTATTTTTCATGTTTACCACATCATTTTTTTTTTCCTCGAAATTTTGCAATATTTGTTTTCAAACGAGAAGCAAAGGCACACAGCACAGACTATAAAATCACTGAGCAATTAAAATCGAAAGAAAATTTAAGACCTATAGAAAGTACTATCCAGTACCATAATTGTAAGAGTAAAATAGTGAGAAAAAGAAGGACATATATTTCATCACAGTGCAAGCGGTTGGGCCGCTTGGGCGAGCCGTGAATATTGCACAATAAAAATTTATCAAATAATATTGATTCATCTCTCTTTCACTGAGGAAAATTATATCACCCTCATAAAAACAATCTTCAAATTAATCTAATAGGAGACTTCACTAATAAAAGAATAACGTACAAGAGATAATGTGTGAGCGAGGGGATAAAATAAAAAAAAGAAATTGCATTGAAAAAAGGGCATTCGATCATTCAATTTTGCAGCTGAAGTAGCTTTCATTTTCTGATGGATTCTATACCGAATCTACAATACTCATAAATACTTGTAATTTAAGCAAACCCTCGTTTAATTAATTGAATTTCGGGTGACCGGGAAGAAGCATTACATCTTCATATTCGTAATTCCTCATGTTTCATTACCCAAGCTTGTATAACGTGTTTTAAGATTCATTCAATTAGAATACAATTTGAGGATGGAAAATTGTGTTACATCTGAAATGGATCCTATTTATGTTGTAAAAGATGTAAAATGCACAATTTACAACAATTTAGGTATATCCGTTCCAAAAGTTTATTGAATAAAGAGATCATATAACGACGTACCAGTTCGTCATGGATAATATTTCATGCGTTATTCCCTGAAACATCTTATTCTGAAGTGTCTTGTTTTGTTTTTATACGAAACAGTCGGTATTTCTAGGTTTGAATGAAATTCTGTTTCGACATATAAATTTGAAGAAACTTGAATAAGCAAGTTTGTGGATAACTAGAGTAACAGAAGCAGAAAAAAATTCCATGGTTTGGGCACTATAGCAACATACTTATTGAATGATAAAATGGAGTAATAAATGCAGCTTTGAAATAATCATATATCCACAAAATAATTTAGATATTTAGTGAAAATTGCTCCAGAAGAAAAGTATGAAGAAAATCAGAAAGTTTGGTAAAATGGATTATTTTCGTCTTTAATTTTCTATCTGGCAATACTCAATTAATGAGGTGTTTTTTTTTTTAAACATGCACACGTTGGTATCAATATCACATCACTTTATTTGAAATACGATAAAACAGCAATGTAGATAAAATGCCTTGCTCAAGGGCATAAGTGCCGTGCCGGGGATCGAACCCCGGACCTTTGCGTCTTCAGTCAAGCACCTTAAACCACTCGACTACGGCACCTCTAATGAGGTGTTCCACAAGATTAATGATTTACCCTATATCAGATTATCACTTTTATGATCTTGTTTTAATTATAAAAACGATGTAGCTTAAACTGATTTTAATTCACTCTGTTAACTTATCATTCATTTACTCATCTATTCCTATGCCTATTTTTTTTTTTTTTTTGGGGGGGGGGGGGGGGTTGAGGGGTGTTGGGCATGGCCAGTAAAGGCAAACCATGTTGGAGACGATGAGGTATAATGTTATGGTAAACTTACTTGTGTTTCTGTGAGATTTAGGCTCGCTGCCAGTTGTTTTCTTTCTGCGCCCACCACATAATGGTTCTTTTCGAAGGCATTTTCTAGTCGTAGGAGCTGGGAAGGAGAAAAGGCCGTCCTGATCCTCTTGGGTTTCCTGAAGGGATGTTGGAGAAAGAATCCACCATTTGGAAGATCACCTGCAGTTTCGGGAAAAGAAGAAAAGATGAAATGTTAACCTTTTGTGCTATTGATAACAAAAGTTAATCCTGGTAACATTATGTTAGGGTATAAAGAATTGATATACACGATTTAGATCGTAACCCCGAAATGATTACCATATTGTACCATATTATTCGTAATGAGGGTAAAATGTATATAATTTACAAAAAAGTATGAGAAGGGATTGGTGAGGGGGGGGGGGGGGCGTTGGATGGAGATGATAGTAGTTAGACAAGATTTACGCAGCAGACGAGACGTGTGATATCGATACCCACTCCATGTCGCAGCCTGTCATCGATTGGCTCTATCGGCCTGCAAGTTTCTTTCCTTTTTTCCCCTTGCTTCTCAATCTCTCTCCCTCTCTCTCTTTCTCTTTCCGCCTCTCTTGCTCTGAGTGCAAGTGACTGTCTCATCGCCGAGTCGATGACAAGAGGAAAAGGGTAACTTAACCCAGCCATAAGTGGACAAGTGGAAGCATTTGCATTTGCTGTCACTAACAGACATATACCCCATTGTCTTATATTGGCTAGTTTAAGGCTCTAACGATCAGAAGAAGAAAAAAAAAAGGGGGGGGGGGTCTTTGCTGTGATGATTTACGAAGTTGAAAATACAGCTAAATTACAGGGTTGGTATAATCACCCGTAATGCTAGGTAGTTTAATTATATATTAGAAGTTTTTTTTATGAAGTTCCTTAAGTTCATAAACTTGTATACTCTTTGTGGGAAAAATTACATTTCATTCATTGGCTATCATTTTCATTTTCATCTCCTTGATCATCATCATTATCATATCATCGTAAGCATCATATTTATGTTATAGCTATAATTATAATAATATTTCATAATTCTCATTATTGTTATTATTATTATTATTATTATTATTATCATTATGATATAATCATTAAAATTGTTGTTGTTATTATTATCATCATCATCATTATTATTACTACTGTTATCATTATCTTTATTACCATTTTTGTTATTACTATCAACGTCATCATTATCACTGGCAACGATAATGATGATGGTAATGATTCATTGTCATTATTACAATTAAGGCTTTCACTAAAGAGTCAAGATAGATCAGACATGTTTCTTCGTTTCTAATGTGATTTCTAATCACTTCTGATAGTATGGAATGATGGATGTACATGATTGTAATCTCTTATCTCCCTTTACTTATCAAGTAAATTATCGAGTGATAGAAATGCATATCGCCCTCTATGCGCAATGACGTCACAATCTTTGCAGGCATAGCTGCTGCTTTGAGGAAAATCCACGACGCGGTTCTAAATCTCCCCCCGCAGGGCTGGCGGTCGCAACACCGGGAGCGCCCCGCTAGCACATCGAACCCCAGTGTAAGCACGCGAACCCCCTAATCAAACAACTCTAGCAATTCACACTTGTTCCTAATCACCGCGGAGGTGTTATTTCTGCGGCAGATTACAAGACTATTATCCTGACCTATTAGTAAATCTATCCTCATTCCGTTTCAAAGGTATACCGCCGATCTAACGCCCCCTTTTCTCTTTCCAGTGCTTCGTACGGCAAAAACACTCTGTTATGTCTTGATGTTGTTTTCCGCACCAAGTGCTAAAGATAGGGACCCGAAGGACGTGAAAATAAATAACACGATGTAAATGGTGTTTACAGCGAATGATAGAGAACACCATTAGGTAGATAAATCGAGCAGTGACGACTCGCTTTAGATGCATGGAGAAGAGACAAATAATCTTCGCCCTCATGATGATGGCGATGATGATGATGAAAATGATATCAGAGAGGAGAAAGGACTGTTTGCGGGTGCCGGTGAAATGTTTGTTGATGGGGGAAATAGATGCAAGGCCCCGCCACACATCGGTCTACTTCTAAACCAATCCTTACACCACACACGCTGAAAATAATAATGCTACACCACACAGTGTTCGCGAAAAGGAGAATATTCACTCCATCGAAATATAACACCATTTAAAATCGTGTTTACAATTTTCGTGGCGAATTTCACATTATAAGTACGAATTGAGATACGGGAGAAAATAAAACTGCATAAGTATTTACACCAAAACTTTGAAAAGCTCTTTATTAACTGTATATTTTGTATGGCTAGGCTTCTTTTATTCTGTAATATTGGTAAGTTTAAAAAAAGAAACACTTTGACTTCAGATTGTTTTCTTCACCCAATTTATCATTTTTTTTTTCAATTTTTGTAGTAAAGAAATGAAAATTTAAATGTATTAATCATTTAACTATTATGCAGAGCTGATTAACACCAGGTTTTCACAATCGCAACAGTTAAAATAGTTATATACAATTTCATTCTCATGTATATAGCTATCACTTGACACGCTTGAGTACTTTGAGATTTTGGTAGTCCATGGGTTAAAGACTTAAAAAGACCATAATCAATATAAAAGAAATCATGCACAAAATCCAGTAACTAGAGAAAATAGTAAAATTCTTTCAGAACTCTGTGAATATTTTGTCATTATCCTTTTTATTCATGAAGCAAATTTCTTGATAAATAAAACGAGTACACATTATGAAGACTGATCTTTGAGTCGCATATAAGTCATAACCATGTCCTTCACACGTGTCATTTAAGTGAAAAATTTGTTTTAGCCCACAAATGATTTGCCTTATCGAGACTCTAAGTTTGGGAACAACAGATAATATTATTTTGTATTATGTAAAAAATCTTTTCCCAAACGCGATGATGTTTGCGCTTCGTTATTCAAAAGTTGTATTACTGCAAAGATATAAAAAGGGGAATAAATATCAAATATTACGGAGATATGAGAACATCTAGGACGCAGACAACAAAGAACTGTGGTGTGTAAAAGAGTTATATGAAATGTATTCAATCTGACTGGCAATACTTTGAACAAACAAACTCATTCCGGTCAAGAAGCATTTATCACAGCTCATTTTAAGGCATTATTGCATCGGTCTACCATGTCTACAGTCGAGACAAGTAAACTGGGAACAATTACCGTACTGAAAGGGTAACAGGATAATTAAGCACGCTGGACTTGGCTTGAATACATATCTGCGACTTGAACTCGACACCTTTTTTTTTCAAGAAAGAATGCAATCGAAAACAGAGAATCGCGGATCAACTACGGAGTGCACACATACGTAAACCCGCAACGCATGCTGGTTTGCAAGTCATTACTTCTACCCCATTTAGCAGCGAGTCTACAGGGGTAATTCACTTAACAGAAGAAACTTATGGGAGCAGAAGTTTGGTTTTACAATTCACCAGTAACATGCAAATGCATGTGAATGAGTATAAATTCGAATTCTGCAGAGTAAAAAAAGCTAATTGCTCCGTTTGGTATAATTATGTCAGTTACTGCTCCTAAAATTATGTTTTATGTCAATGAGAGATATTTCTTTTATTTATACTGCACTGGTAGTGACAGAAGTTCAAATCTTCACAAAATTATACCACTGATTAAAAGTAATAAAACGATAGTAACAGACGGTACGGAGGAAAGAAAATGAAATTAACGTTTATTGAATCATCAACAACTCTTGTGATTCCGTTAAGTCTTTTCGAAGGTAGTCCAAATCGGTTACCATGGGATTAATACTGATTAATAATATTTAAATGCTTGTAAACGTGATACTTTTGTTTCTTTCTTACAGCAATTTCAACAATAAAGTTAACAATCTTCTCAGTTATGCACTTTATTTTATCTTTTCCTTTTAGTGCATAATAAAATAGTTCGATATACACTACAAGTCATATGCATGCATGCAAGTAACGACAAAGCGACTTTGCAGTCATATTGCAAAAATCGCTATCATTAATAGTTGTGATATCTTTCGCATTTGATTTGAGAAATTCTGACACGGATCTGCAAGATATCTTGCAGCGTTATAGCAAGTCACATTTTTACATATTACAGTACCTTAAAACTGGATTTGTCTTGCGCGCCAAAAGTCCAGCTTACAGTATCCAAAGGATTTTACGATTCAGAAGATTTGTACAAAATCATTCATTGTTAGTGGGGTGTGTTGCTAATTCGAGTTACGAATAAAAAGGAAAGGACCAAATAAAACATATGTACACAAACTAATCATGACTACAACATTCTGTTTACATCTTATCACTGGGGTACTGATTCGCATCTTTAGATCTATCAATATGATCAACCAACTCGTCAACTTAATCCCGGTGTATCTCTCCCCAACATTTGATGGAAACATTATTATAACCTCATTAAAGAAGCTATTATCAGCCATTTAGGAGATTACCGAAGAAGATTCTGGAATCATGAAAGAATACCTTGGGAAGCTTCATGAAAAGTAAGAGGGCCACACCAGAAGCTAGACCATTCAAAACATGTTACGTTTCCTGGTCAAAAGCGCTTTTGTCGACGGGGTTCTTAAAGCGAGAAAAGCTCTTTAAACACTTTCATGAAAGCGCGGATGAGAGGTCTAATTAATTTACATTAGAGGGAGTCCCATTCAAAGAGCCCTCTCCTTCAGTGACTTCACAAAGGAGTTGTCGGTGTAATCAACTTCATGCCGTGTCTCTTTCTTCCAGCTTCAATTCGAGATCCCCTTCCTATCGAACTTTATAGAAGGGGCACCACCATTGTCCGCTTGCGTGACCTATGAAACTTTGTCCGGTGGTCTTGGTGTATTGTTGGCGTCCGCCGCGCCTCAAGCTTGGCTAGAAACCCCGAGTGCATTTCTTTTCTTTTCCCCCTTTCAACCCCCTTTTTTCCTTTTCTTTTCGTGCTTTTGGGGTGTTAAGCTTGATACAACAATTTACCACAATTAATCCGCTATTCAATGAGAGTTAACGAAGTCACAATGATGGTCAAAATAAAAGGAGAGACTCTCCTAAACTGGCAGTAATTGGTTTTCAAGCTTCTTATTATTGGTAACACAAGAAAACATTAATTACCTCTTAATGGAGGCAAATTTCGAGATTTCTATCAAGCTACATGCATTATAAAATCCATCCATTATTGGTTATAGTACAGGAGTACAGAAATTTGATGGCTGCTTAATTCTGGAGAGCGAGGGGAGAGAAAGAGAGAGGGAGAAGGGGGTAAAGCGAAAGAAACATGAAAGAGAACAGGAAAGCTAGATGAAAATAAGTCCGAGGGGAATAGGGGGAACATGCCGGACGCCAAAGAGGGAGGAAGGTGCCCGCAGTCTACACACAATGGGAATGGACATTAAGGAGAGAAAGAGTGAGCCATTTTGTTTCTAATAGCTTGGAATGCCGATGAAAATACAGACACAACGGACACAAAAAACCCTATTTGAATTAGACGGACAGCGATATAATCCAAATGAAAAGAAAGATATATATAATCCAATGAGCAGTGCAGCTTATCGATTAAAATCAGGGACCTTCTTTTTTTTTCTTCTTCTTAACACCTCTTTTGTCATTGTTGTGTCACAGCACTGGACAAGCACATTAGCAACCACATGACAATGTGACCAAATGAAGGACATTGGCATGGACGCGAAATCTGGGGGCAATGCCCTCTGAATCCTCCCGCAAGGACCATGGAAGGGAGTGCATGAGAGAGGAAGGGAGATGGGAAGAAAGTAGGAGAAGGGAGAAGAGATAGGAAGAGAGGAGAGAAAGAATGTAAGAGGAGAAGAAGAAGGAGAAGGAAAGACAAATAGAATGCGGGAGAGACAGAAAGAGAGAAAATGAGAGGGGAAAAGGTATATAGAAATAACTGAATAAAGAAGCACAATAAGAGAGTGAGGAAGAGGCACAGAGAAGAGAGAGGGAGGGGGAATTACTTGAACTTACAGAGAAAGTTGAAAATTTACAGAACACTAGATTGATAAGTGAACATGGTTGGAAACCATTAGGATTCAAAATCAACTAAAGTGCACATAATAAAATGCCCCCGAAATTTAACACGTTAATTCTTATATAAAAAAATACTTTAGTATTCCGTCTTTTGCTGAAAACTATTGTGAAAATGTTACATTATTTTCATTTACAACATCGAGATATACATGCAAATCAGTTAAAGTGATTTTTTCAAGAGTTTTTTTTTTTTTTTTTAATGATCATGATGTTTAAGATTTATTTCAACGCTTTCTCAACGAGGAGGTTGCATCCTATCCATGGAAAAATTGTCTTTTCTTTCAATCTTTGGTTGATTCCTTAGTACCATAGCACGTCATAAAATGGCCGTTCGGATGTGAGATTCAAGGTTATTCAGTCCTAGAAAAAATGTCCTATAAAAAAATACATCATTCTGTACTACCATAGTATTCTCACAATCAAATTCTTTACAAAATATAAGTTTAGATCATGATTATCTTAGTGCGCCTAAAGCAAAAGTAAAACAGTGCGTCCACAGGGAATTCACACTGTTTTTTTTCTCTCTGAAATGACAAAACTTGTTATAAGAATTAACAATGAAACTCACATATAGACTGGTATAATCTATAACACTAAATTAAAGGACGCAATCGTTACAATTGAAACCCGAGACTCCATGTTCACGAAAATATCTTTTAAAAACAGTTTTTGAACGGCTGAGGAATAATCTGATGCGATCAAAAAGAGCATACGCGGAAACATTTTGCATGCTATGTTCTACCAAATGAAAATTCCTTAAATCATAGGTATGAACAAACACCCCCCCCCCTCCCCCAGCTCAGACAGTTGCATGAAGTAGAAATGATGAAATGATTCATAATCAACTTAAATGTCAGAAATGGGTGAAATCGCGGCTTTACTCTATAAAAATCGACAATGTTCCATCATTATTTCCCGACAACCGATGATTATCGATTTGTTTACACATGCCTCATGCGCTGTAGCAAGTCTCGTGTGTGCTGAAATCACCGTGGACGGATCAAATTAACCCCGTGTATGAGAATGGCTACTCCATTACAAAAATCTTAATAATCCCAATTTGACATTTTATCTACCATGTCCAAGAGAAAGGTGTTTAAACAAAGATTAAACAAAGACGTTTAATCTTTCATGCCTAGTTTGGAAAACATGATTTCTATTGACATGATTGACAAGCTGTCACTGGTCGGACAAATCGATGATAATCACGCAATTATTGGCTTATCATGCATCACATTATCTTTGATTAGAATTTATTGGATTAAAATATTCCAAAGGATTTCGAATGATGAGCAACAGCCTAAAAGTTTTTTACACGCCGTGCAACATGTTTTTCATCTTAGACATGTTATAGGACTTATAGGGCGAGTTCACTTCACGTAAAAAGATAGAAGTACATTTAATGAACATCTATCAAAGCACATTTGATTTTGAAATTCAAAACAAATATTTCCCTTTTTTTTTCATTTTCATTTAAAAAAATTTCTTTACGACAACGCGTTTTGTATTTCAAGCAAAAATTAAGTCTAAAACCTCTCCTGATTTAACCAAAACTTGAACTTGTACAAGATGACAACCAAGACTATACTTAATTAACTCTTACTAACCCCGTACAGGAAATTATAAGGAAAATGAAATCTGGCTGTGATCAATTTCCACTCTGAAGACTTGTAAGAATATTCAAACACATTATCAAGGGTAAATAAAGAAATATCGGCATTCTACTTCAGTGTTAGCCGTTTTGAAGTGAGATTTGCATGAATAAATCAACCATAATTAAGAAGAAGATGTTCAAATACATGAGAATATTATCATTTGTTGAAACTGTTATCCATATCTATTTCACGAAAAAAGAGTTGTACAAATTTTAACCTTGTCACTCATATAAATCCTCTTAAATAATTCTTTCAGAAGGGTGTAATCGTCACCGAGATCATTGTAAATCACTACTCTTAAAAATATACGTAAGATACAATTTGCATCCCTTGAAAAAATCTTGTTTATTAAAGAGTGGAAAATTACTGATGTACTGAAACATGCCTTAAAACCTTATCGAAAGACATGAATTTGCAAAAGTTAAAACATAAAAGAGTGGCTCGAGATTTAACTGAAATTCTTGAGAGTAATCATCGGATTACGGGTGTTTGAATTTCTGTTAGTGGGATAAGCTTTAGAAAAGCGAGATATTAGCTTGTTAATTGATATGTGAGAGCTGAGAAAGAAGCAAGGGAATTTCGGAAGATTAAATGATCATCTTACACTCACCTGGGAATGGTCTGTGGCCTGCGGCGAGAGAAAGCGATTCCTAGCCAACAACCAGGGATAAAGTCCAAAAGCCATCTCGCCTCGGCCACCAAGACCGTGCGCACCGAACACACCGGCCAGCGCCGGGTGACTGTGCTGGGCTGGCCGCTTGCTTGCAGCGGCTGCTGCGAGATTGTGGTGATGTGCGAGTCCGAGTTGTTGCGGGATTGGGCCGACGTGAGATGGCGGCCCCGGCGGCTGCTGCGGCGGGTGTGATAGATAGGCTCGGGGTGATAGAGTCCCTTCATTCCGCTGAGAGAGGTAAAGAAAGATGCTTCCGTGGGCATCGGCTTGATGATGCCGCCGTGCCGGCTCGTTGCCGGTGGCGTGAACGGTGATGATGCTAACGAGTTTGACTCCATAGTCGATGCCGTCGCTGCGGGTTGTGGTGATGCCGGCGGTGTTGGAGTCGCTCGATGATGATGATGGTTGTTATTATTGTGATTTGTGTCCTTTGAAACAAGTGATTCTATCGAAAAACAGCTCGGTTTCGACGTCGCACCGCTGGTTGATGTCGAAATCCCGCTAATAGGCGGTCGAAATAACTCCACCGCTGACATCTTGCCTTTTCAGTCTTGTCTCCAAAATATCTCTAACCTTAATCACTGGATTCCTTCTCAGATATCCTACACAAAGTGATTTCCTCCGCTCAAAGCATTAATTCCAAATTCAACAATTCTTATGTTTTAAGTCCAAGTGACGAAGAAAACAAAGAACTTGAAGCTTAGAAATCCTGTTTGGGATACTACGATTCATATGCTTGTATCTTTCACGTGGAGTAAAAAAAAAAGGAGATAGGGAGAGAGTCCAGCTTGTATGTCTGCACCCAATAATAGCCAACAAGGTTTTGTCCTGTTTAGAAGGGTTACGGAGCGTGAAGACCAGTGAAGGCGGCATACAAGAAAGGCACACGCTTTACCACTTTCTTGCATCGGACATGATATGAAAGATACCAAAGTCTTCTTCTTTTATCCTGCTCTCTTAACTGTCCACTCCTGATTTTAGCTAAAACTTTGCAACAGACGAAAAGGAAGAAAAATGGAGAAGGCGCCTTGATTTAGATGGACGATTAAAAGGAGCGATTTGTAGGGTGGACGAGAATTGGAGAAAAGGCTGTCTTTGTCGCCCCGTGACTTTCGGACAAGTGATGAAGAAGCCAATGTTGGATATCAATTCATATAATAATGAATTTTCCCTGACCACGGTACGTTGGTGGGGATCCAGTCAGTGTTTCTACCAATAGCTTGAGAAGTGATTCTGTTTTTAGTAGAGTCATGTGCGCCAAGGGATGCGCTCCGTCCTCCTCCAGCGATGAATTCCGATCCAACTTGCTAATCGCTCAATTTGCATAGTCGTTAGAGGGGAGGCTCCCACAATTAGCTTATGATAGACAAGGGGTATACAACGGCAAGGCTTAATCAAAACTCCTTTCTCTCCCTCTCTCTTCTTCCCTCTTCGCCCAATAACCCGTCGCCATTTCGTGTCACTTTTGATTGGCAGATGAGGACTGTCAACGTGATGACGTCACGATGAGGAATCGGCTAAACCCTAATCGAAGTACCCCTCTGTTCAATAAGCTGCTACAATGTAGCCAGCGCACTTGTGCACGCTTGTACACCTCCAAAATCGTCTACCCACCGACAAGCCAGTCTCAGTTTGCTGACTCCGACCTCGGCATACGGTTGTGTTCATTTCTCCTGTATGCTGATTCAAGAGGGGGACACGATTGTGCGTTGCAGCGAAGAATAGTCTCTAGTTGACGCCATGATTAAGTGGGCGGGGCGCAGAACTCTCTTCGCGCCCGCTCATTGGTCGAATGGTGCATACAGTGAATATGGCATGTGCCATGGCGGTTCAATCTACCAAATCTCACGGAGATGACGAAAAGTTAATCCAACGTACATGTCCCTAATAATTTCCCCGTTAGGGGCTTGATCTGTATCGGATTTACAAAATACAGATAAAATCATTTAAAGTCGAATTCCTATTTGGGTTATTTTCGTTTCCAAACCATTCTTCAGTCAGCATGGTCAGGAAATGTCTTGTTTTTAATAGCCAAATATCTGAAGAATATATGAAATACATTATTAAATTCTTGTTCGGAAAGAAGTGACTTGCAGAGGCATATTACTTTTAGTAATATGGTAATATGCTTTTTTAATATATACTTTTATATCTCCCAGTTTAAGGCAGGTAAACTAATAATAAACACATGGACTCAAGTTGACAAAAAGAACAAATGATAAAGAATTTGAAGTTCAGGTGTACTGTAAGATGTAAATCATGAGTACAATTTAAAAGGAGAAAGAAGAGAGAGTCAGAGAAAGAGAGAGAGACAGAGACAGAGACGGGGGGGGGGTTGGTTGGGTGGGAGGAGGAAGAGGGAGAGGGATATTTATTCTACTTTATTGATAAGTGTTTATGTTTCTGTTTCATATAATTATTATGAGGAGAATCCAATTTAACGCTTGCAGTGAAATTTATTCCACTTTAAATGAGATTTATTAGATTCAATTCATGCTTATCACCTTAAAATTCCGGACGTGTATTGTTCAAGCAGTAATGCAAATGAATGGTAACAACTTCCTGTAGTCATTTTCGTCTCAGAACTTGAGATTCTTAGCATCTGAGAAAAGGTGGCAAATAACTCACAAAATCCTATCAACATGATCAATGTCTACATACATTTCAAAGATTTTTTTTTATTGGATTTCATTATTCTTTTGATTGTATGTCATTATTCTTTTGATTTCACAATGCAGAAAAATAATAAACGGCAATACAAAATCTATAAAGAATTCTAACATTAGAAATGTATAGAAATTTTACATTTAAGAGGTCTTTGAATTTCACAAAAGACAGTCATCAGTATCATTTGATTATTAACAGTGTAGTTAATGAAAACAAAACATTGAGAAGAATTTCAAGGTGATGAAAGGTTTAGTTTTTTGTATCCAAAGGTTGGACCTAAAAAGATCCAGGAATCGAATACGATCACACTTGATCTCCCGATGCAAAGCGACCTCAATAGGGCAAATCGAACCAGTTTCGTAGTCAAGTTTTATTGGTCGGCATACCTGTATACTGAGGCAACATTTCCTTATGGGGGTACAGAATGGCTTATGTACAGTGTACACGGCCAATACGTAAAAC
>CM057159.1:17192972-17240322 GCA_029962745.1 Echinometra lucunter
TTTTTTTCCTTTTCTTTTCGTGCTTTTGGGGTGTTAAGCTTGATACAACAATTTACCACAATTAATCCGCTATTCATGAGAGTTAACGAAGTCACAATGATGGTCAAAATAAAAGGAGAGACTCTCCTAAACTGGCAGTAATTGGTTTTCAAGCTTCTTATTATTGGTAACACAAGAAAACATTAATTACCTCTTAATGGAGGCAAATTTCGAGATTTCTATCAAGCTACATGCATTATAAAATCCATCCATTATTGGTTATAGTACAGGAGTACAGAAATTTGATGGCTGCTTAATTCTGGAGAGCGAGGGGAGAGAAAGAGAGAGGGAGAAGGGGTAAAGCGAAAGAAACATGAAAGAGAACAGGAAAGCTAGATGAAAATAAGTCCGAGGGGAATAGGGGGAACATGCCGGACGCCAAAGAGGAGGAAGGTGCCCGCAGTCTACACACAATGGAATGGACATTAAGGAGAGAAAGAGTGAGCCATTTTGTTTTCTAATAGCTTGGAATGCCGATGAAAATACAGACACAACGGACACAAAAAACCCTATTTGAATTAGACGGACAGCGATATAATCCAAATGAAAAGAAAGATATATATAATCCAATGAGCAGTGCAGCTTATCGATTAAAATCAGGGACCTTCTTTTTTTTCTTCTCTTAACACCTCTTTTGTCATTGTTGTGTCACAGCACTGGACAAGCACATTAGCAACCACATGACAATGTGACCAAATGAAGGACATTGGCATGGACGCGAAATCTGGGGGCAATGCCCTCTGAATCCTCCCGCAAGGACCATGGAAGGAGTGCATGAGAGAGGAAGGGAGATGGGAAGAAAGTAGGAGAAGGGAGGAAGACGATAGGAAGAGAGGATAGAAAGAATGTAAAGAGGAGAAGAAGAAGGAGAAGGAAAGACAAATAGAATGCGGGGAGAGACAGAAGAGAGAAATGAGAGGGGGAAAAGGTATATAGAATAACTGAATAAAGAAGCCAATAAGAGAGTGAGGAAGAGGCACAGAGAAGAGAGGGGAGGGGGAATTACTTGAACTTACAGAGAAAGTTGAAAATTTACAGAACACTAGATTGATAAGTGAACATGGTTGGAAACCATTAGGATTCAAAATCAACTAAAGTGCACATAATAAATGCCCCCGAAATTTAACACGTTAATTCTTATATAAAAAATACTTTAGTATTCCGTCTTTGCTGAAAACTATTGTGAAAATGTTACATTATTTTCATTTACAACATCGAGATATACATGCAAATCAGTTAAAGTGATTTTTTTCAAGAGTTTTTTTTTTTTTTTAATGATCATGATGTTTAAGATTTATTTCAACGCTTTCTCAACGAGGAGGTTGCATCCTATCCATGGAAAAATTGTCTTTTCTTTCAATCTTTGGTTGATTCCTTAGTACCATATAGCACGTCATAAAATGGCCGTTCGGATGTGAGATTCAAGGTTATTCAGTCCTAGAAAAATGTCCTATAAAAAAATACATCATTCTGTACTACCATAGTATTCTCACAATCAAATTCTTTACAAAATATAAGTTTAGATCATGATTATCTTAGTGCGCCTAAAGCAAAAGTAAAACAGTGCGTCACAGGGAATTCACACTGTTTTTTTTCTCTCTGAAATGACAAAACTTGTTATAAGAATTAACAATGAAACTCACATATAGACTGGTATAATCTATAACACTAAATTAAAGGACGCAATCGTTACAATTGAAACCCGAGACTCCATGTTCACGAAAATATCTTTTAAAAACAGTTTTTGAACGGCTGAGGAATAATCTGATGCGATCAAAAAGAGCATACGCGGAAACATTTTGCATGCTATGTTCTACCAAATGAAAATTCCTTAAATCATAGGTATGAACAAACACCCCCCCCCCCTCCCCCAGCTCAGACAGTTGCATGAAGTAGAAATGATGAAATGATTCATAATCAACTTAAATGTCAGAAATGGGTGAAATCGCCGGCTTTACTCTATAAAAATCGACAATGTTCCATCATTATTTCCCGACAACCGATGATTATCGATTTGTTTACACATGCCTCATGCGCTGTAGCAAGTCTCGTGTGTGCTGAAATCACCGTGGACGGATCAAATTAACCCCGTGTATGAGAATGGCTACTCCATTACAAAAATCTTAATAATCCCAATTTGACATTTTATCTACCATGTCCAAGAGAAAGGTGTTTAAACAAAGATTAAACAAAGACGTTTAATCTTTCATGCCTAGTTTGGAAAACATGATTTCTATTGACATGATTGACAAGCTGTCACTGGTCGGACAAATCGATGATAATCACGCAATTATTGGCTTATCATGCATCACATTATCTTTGATTAGAATTTATTGGATTAAAATATTCCAAAGGATTTCGAATGATGAGCAACAGCCTAAAAGTTTTTTACACGCCGTGCAACATTGTTTTTCATCTTAGACATGTTATAGGACTTATAGGGCGAGTTCACTTCACGTAAAAAAGATAGAAGTACATTTAATGAACATCTATCAAAGCACATTTGATTTTGAAATTCAAAACAAATATTTCCCTTTTTTTTCATTTTCATTTAAAAAAAATTTCTTTACGACAACGCGTTTTGTATTTCAAGCAAAAATTAAGTCTAAAACCTCTCCTGATTTAACCAAAACTTGAACTTGTACAAGATGACAACCAAGACTATACTTAATTAACTCTTACTAACCCCGTACAGGAAATTATAAGGAAAATGAAATCTGGCTGTGATCAATTTCCACTCTGAAGACTTGTAAGAATATTCAAACACATTATCAAGGGTAAATAAAGAAATATCGGCATTCTACTTCAGTGTTAGCCGTTTTGAAGTGAGATTTGCATGAATAAATCAACCATAATTAAGAAGAAGATGTTCAAATACATGAGAATATTATCATTTGTTGAAACTGTTATCCATATCTATTTCACGAAAAAAGAGTTGTACAAATTTTAACCTTGTCACTCATATAAATCCTCTTAAATAAATTCTTTCAGAAGGTGTAATCGTCACCGAGATCATTGTAAATCACTACTCTTAAAAAATATACGTAAGATACAATTTGCATCCCTTGAAAAAATCTTGTTTATTAAAGAGTGGAAAATTACTGATGTACTGAAAACATGCTTAAAACCTTATCGAAAGACATGAATTTGCAAAAGTTAAAACATAAAAGAGTGGCTCGAGATTTAACTGAAATTCTTGAGAGTAATCATCGGATTACGGGTGTTGAATTTCTGTTAGTGGGATAAGCTTTAGAAAAGCGAGATATTAGCTTGTTAATTGATATGTGAGAGCTGAGAAAGAAGCAAGGGAATTTCGGAAGATTAAATGATCATCTTACACTCACCTGGGAATGGTCTGTGGCCTGCGGCGAGAAAGCGATTCCTAGCCAACAACCAGGGATAAAGTCCAAAGCCATCTCGCCTCGGCCCACCAAGACCGTGCGCACCGAACACACCGGCCAGCGCCGGGTGACTGTGCTGGGCTGCCGCTGCTGCAGCGGCTGCTGCGAGATTGTGGTGATGTGCGAGTCCGAGTTGTTGCGGGATTGGGCCGACGTGAGATGGCGGCCCGGCGGCTGCTGCGGCGGTGTGATAGATAGGCTCGGGGTGATAGAGTCCCTTCATTCCGCTGAGAGAGGTAAAGAAAGATGCTTCCGTGGGCATCGGCTTGATGATGCCGCCGTGCCGGCTCGTTGCCGTGGCGTGAACGGTGATGATGCTAACGAGTTTGACTCCATAGTCGATGCCGTCGCTGCGGGTTGTGGTGATGCCGGCGGTGTTGGAGTCGCTCGGATGATGATGATGGTTTGTTATTATTGTGATTTGTGTCCTTTGAAACAAGTGATTCTATCGAAAAACAGCTCGGTTTCGACGTCGCACACCGCTGGTTGATGTCGAAATCCCGCTAATAGGCGGTCGAAATAACTCCACCGCTGACATCTTGCCTTTTCAGTCTTGTCTCCAAAATATCTCTAACCTTAATCACTGGATTCCTTCTCAGATATCCTACACAAAGTGATTTCCTCCGCTCAAAGCATTAATTCCAAATTCAACAATTCTTATGTTTTAAGTCCAAGTGACGAAGAAAACAAAGAACTTGAAGCTTAGAAATCCTGTTTGGGATACTACGATTCATATGCTTGTATCTTTCACGTGGAGTAAAAAAAAAAGGAGATAGGGAGAGAGTCCAGCTTGTATGTCTGCACCCAATAATAGCCAACAAGGTTTTGTCCTGTTTAGAAGGGTTACGGAGCGTGAAGACCAGTGAAGGCGGCATACAAGAAAGGCACACGCTTTACCACTTTCTTGCATCGGACATGATATGAAAGATACCAAAGTCTTCTTCTTTTATCCTGCTCTCTTAACTGTCCACTCCTGATTTTAGCTAAAACTTTGCAACAGACGAAAAGGAAGAAAAATGGAGAAGGCGCCTTGATTTAGATGGACGATTAAAAGGAGCGATTTTGTAGGGTGACGAGAATTGGAGAAAAGGCTGTCTTGTCGCCCGTGACTTTCGGACAAGTGATGAAGAAGCCAATGTTGGATATCAATTCATATAATAATGAATTTTCCCTGACCACGGTACGTTGGTGGGGATCCAGTCAGTGTTTCTACCAATAGCTTGAGAAGTGATTCTGTTTTTAGTAGAGTCATGTGCGCCAAGGGATGCGCTCCGTCCTCCTCCAGCGATGAATTCCGATCCAACTTGCTAATCGCTCAATTTGCATAGTCGTTAGAGGGGAGGCTCCCACAATTAGCTTATGATAGGACAAGGGGTATACAACGGCAAGGCTTAATCAAAACTCCTTTCTCTCCCTCTCTCTTCTTCCCTCTTCGCCCAATAACCCGTCGCCATTTCGTGTCACTTTTGATTGGCAGATGAGGACTGTCAACGTGATGACGTCACGATGAGGAATCGGCTAAACCCTAATCGAAGTACCCCTCTGTTCAATAAGCTGCTACAATGTAGCCAGCGCACTTGTGCACGCTTGTACACCTCCAAAATCGTCTACCCACCGACAAGCCAGTCTCAGTTTGCTGACTCCGACCTCGGCATACGGTTGTGTTCATTTCTCCTGTATGCTGATTCAAGAGGGGGACACGATTGTGCGTTGCAGCGAAGAATAGTCTCTAGTTGACGCCATGATTAAGTGGGCGGGGCGCAGAACTCTCTTCGCGCCCGCTCATTGGTCGAATGGTGCATACAGTGAATATGGCATGTGCCATGGCGTTCAATCTACCAAATCTCACGGAGATGACGAAAAGTTAATCCAACGTACATGTCCCTAATAATTTCCCCGTTAGGGGCTTGATCTGTATCGGATTTACAAAATACAGATAAAATCATTTAAAGTCGAATTCATATTTGGGTTATTTCGTTTCCAAACCATTCTTCAGTCAGCATGGTCAGGAAATGTCTTGTTTTTAATAGCCAAATATCTGAGAATATATGAAATACATTATTAAATTCTTGTTCGGAAGAAGTGACTTGCAGAAGGCATATTACTTTTAGTAATCATGGTAATATGCTTTTTTAATATATACTTTTTATCTCCCAGTTTAAGCAGGTAAACTAATAATAAACACATGGACTCAAGTTGACAAAAGAACAAAATGATAAAGAATTTGAAGTTCAGGTGTACTGTAAGATGTAAATCATGAGTACAATTTAAAAGGAGAAAGAAGAGAGAGTCAGAGAAAGAGAGAGAGACAGAGACAGAGACGGGGGGGGGGTTGGTTGGGTGGGAGGAGGAAGAGGGAGAGGGATATTTATTCTACTTTATTGATAAGTGTTTATGTTTCTGTTTCATATAATTATTATGAGGAGAATCCAATTTAACGCTTGCAGTGAAATTTATTCCACTTTAAATGAGATTTATTAGATTCAATTCATGCTTATCACCTTAAATCCGGACGTGTATTGTTCAAGCAGTAATGCAAATGAATGGTAACAACTTCCTGTAGTCATTTTTCGTCTCAGAACTTGAGATTTCTTAGCATCTGAGAAAAGGTGCAAATACTCAAAATCCTATCAACATGATCAATGTCTACATACATTTCAAAGATTTTTTTTTTATTGGATTTCATTATTCTTTTGATTGTATGTCATTATTCTTTTGATTTCACAATGCAGAAAAATAATAAACGGCAATACAAAATCTATAAAGAATTCTAACATTAGAAAATGTATAGAAATTTTACATTTAAGAGGTCTTTGAATTTCACAAAAGACAGTCATCAGTATCATTTGATTATTAACAGTGTAGTTAATGAAAACAAAACATTGAGAAGAATTTCAAGGTGAAAAGGTTTAGTTTTTGTATCCAAAGGTTGGACCTAAAAAGATCCAGGAATCGAATACGATCACACTTGATCTCCCGATGCAAAGCGACCTCAATAGGGCAAATCGAACCAGTTCGTAGTCAAGTTTTATTGGTCGGCATACCTGTATACTGAGGCAACATTTCCTTATGGGGGTACAGAATGGCTTATGTACAGTGTACACGGCCAATACGTAAAAACTGAATGAATGAACGAATGAATGAATGAATGAATGAATGAACGAATGAATTAATGAATGAACAAGTGAGTGAATGAATGAATGAATGAATGAATGGACAAATAAATAAGTAAACAGATAAACAAATGAATGAATAGATAACAAAATAAATAAAATAAAATGAATAATAATATTATCATGGATGACTAAAGAAATAAGTAAATCAGTAAATGATAGATAAGTAAATGAACAAGTAAATGAATAAATGTATTAATAAGCAGGCAAACAATTGAATAAATAAATGCTATTTCATAAAGCATATCTACAATTTCTTATTCGATTGTGAATATTCAGCAAAAACTGCATAAAAATGATTCTCATTATCAAGAACAATCATGCAGGCTAGTTATCTTTGCTTTGATGGAGAAAAAAAAAGGCATTATGATTTCAAGTGTAGGTATTCCCCACTTTTTAGCTTTTCATTTTATACCATAGATATCTGTGCCACTAAAATTATGTAGTGCTATAATCGTCAAGGAATATGTAGTTATGCGAAGTAAAGTTAGGCAGGTAGGTAAGTATTGGGATCGTCGGCGTTCATTCGGTGAGAACGTTTACGTCTGTAACTGTTATTAATTTGTATTTTAAAAAAAAGGAAAAGAGGTGTTTTTTATGCTCTTGGTTTTTTCTTTGAAATAGATTTTTACGTACATTAATTCTAGATACTTTTTCCTTTTTCTTCTTTTTTTAGTTCTTAATTTTCCCTTTTTGAAAAGAAAGAAAGAAAGAAAGAAAGAAAAGACATTAGAACGAAGACATATGTTTTATTCTTTTATGACCACCTTTATTTACTTTTCATATTAGAATAAAAGCCAAGGTATATGCTCTCACAATACTGGATAGGATATCAGTTAACCCATTCGTGACAGGAATTATTTAAAGCCTAGTTTGATCAGCTTTTATTCTTCAAATTGGCAACACCAACATTTTTATTTTATTGCTACATTTTTCTTATAAAATGTCATGTATCTGAAATGAATATAAATTGACAGAAATCATGATGAGAAGTCAAAAAGTTGCCAATTTGCAGGGGAAATGGGTGATTTTAAACTTTCTATCACATTGCCAATTTAAGGATTTTAATGCTTATTTTCCTTTTGAAAATTTTTAGCATCAAACAACAAATATTGACGCAACCAAAATGGGCACAGTTTGTGTAGAATTTTTTGCTCTTTCTGCTCATATATTTGGTATGATTTTTAGGGCTTTGCATCAAAAGATATTAGGCCAAACCACAAAATATGGACCTCTGTCACGAATGGGTTAAAAAGTCTACCAATTACCAACATAAATTTTGCTCTGCATGTTAGATATTCCATGTCACTATACCATATTCAAAATGGGAGCTTTAGATATTACTTCTGTAAATAGATATTGCTAGTTCAAGTACATACTCTCTATATAAAAGGGACAAGTGAGGTAGGCTTGCTGGTTGACGTACGAGAACGCGCGGGCGTGAATTTAGGCTTTTACGGAATTAAACAGCCATTCCATTCCGTAAATGCCTTAATAATTTTGTGGACTTATGTTATCCTTTATTTTCTTCAAACTCCTAAACCGTTTACCCACAGAATGGCTGATGATTTTTTTTTCAAAATCAATTATTCATTTATTTTTTTCATCTTTGATTTTTTAATAATTTTTTAATATTAGATTTATTTATTTATTTATTTATTTATTCATCTCATTTTTCATTTATTTTTATCATTATCATCATCGTCATTATTATTATTTTTTTTTTGGGGGGGGGGGGGGAAGGGGGGGTCATTCCACACGTTCACAAATGATTTCATATGGTGATTCGTACAATATAAGATCTATGGTTCAGTCTTTTTTTTACTATTTCATGACTGTCAGTCATCAATATCATTTCTGATCCTAATAAAGGAAATAATTATCCAGATACTATTCCATAGTAGAAAGAAAACTGAAAGAATTAACAGGTTAAGCCTAAAAGCAGCTATAGGCGATTAGTTTTAGTTAATACCAATGCATTTTAAAACAGGAGAAAAGGGAGATTCGCTAGAGTAAGCATTTCAGCTCATTTCACGCTCATTGCAACTGTCATGCCGTTAATTCTTACTGTTTCGTCGTCAATAGTGTGTCTATTATCCAAGGATATCGAAATCATTGTGACGTTTAGATCACGTGAGTCATTGTCATCCCATGATGGGTCTCGGGGAAACTTCCGTTTGGGATCAATTTGCTCACATTTTCAAATGTCATGCCGATTAGAGGGAAATCCATTCATGCTTTTGCTTGTGACGAATGTCATGCATTCATGTAGAAATTTGTATGTAAAAATATCGATATGGACTGCAAAGACATAGATATTCTTCGCATATTGGAGACAAATCATTTGCAATCCCTCTCCTTATCCTCATTCGAAAACAATATGACTTTTCACTAGTCGATTAACCAAAGAATAATGAATATGAAAGTCTTTTTCTAAAACAACGATCAGGTGTACCAAAATCGGAGGTTATTCCTCAAAATATGTTAAAATACTTCACTTGTTATTTTACAGTTGCGTGCAAAAAATATGGAGCGCATAATGGGAAAAGAATGGTTTTCTTCTTCAAATATTTTGTTTAAAAAATCATCTTCATTTTCTCGTCTGATCGTCGTTATTCATGTTATTGTAGAGGTTGTGTTATTTGACTGCCAGCAACCAAAATGTTCCGCAAATATCCGCATTATTCTCAATGATGCATCACATACCATTTTCATTTCCTGTGACCTTGCATGTATTTTTTTTGTACTTGATGAAATGAATAATTCAAATATCATAATATATTTGGTATGAAATACGAACTACGCGAAAATATTGATATTATGATATGAAAATATATCTTACAATACATGTTATAAGAGGAAGATAATACATCAAATATATTATAAGGAATACATGGATGACAAGATTGTAATATCATGATATATATCATATCTCATATATCTTAATATCTATCTGATTAGAAATAACATCATGAAATAAAGGTAATACGCAGTACTGAAATATTATCATAAGTAATTTCAAAATGTATCTGATACTATTTCTGATATGAGATATAACGATACCTAAATACACCAAGTTTTCAATTTATCGTAATGATAAACTTCCAAATATCGATAAACTGAAAACTTGATGTGATTGTTGTCAGATATATTTTTAATTTACACATCACGAGGATAATAATCATATTATGCTTTCCCTATATTTGATAATTTTGGCTTACTTTGATTCTCTCATGTGTATTCAATTCTGAATGTTTGTCCGATGTCCCATACGCCTGATAGTTCTGTTCTTTTTCGTGTTCTGTATTAAAGTGTTTCTGTTTTATATTCCATTATTTTTTTTAACCCCTGTCAATAGTAAAACAGTTCGTGTAATTGCACTGTGTCATATGGACCTGGGTCTATGAACAGTTTCTTTAAATAATACTGAATAAAGATGAGATATATATTACTACATGAAAAGGATTATCATATAATATGAAATATATCAAGGAAATACATGAAAGATAGATTTCTATCTTTTAAACTGCAAAAAAGAAATGGTTTCTTTGTGTCTTGCAATCATAGAATGAAACTGATGTAGTATGAAAAGGAAGAGCACGGAGGTAGGTAGGTAGGTAGGCTTACTCATTATACAAAAATAAACATAACAAAAACAGAGAGAGAGAGAGAGATGTATGGAGAGAGAAAAAGAAGAAATAAATAAATAAAGATAGATAGATAGATAGGAAGATAGATAGATAGATAGATAGATAGGCAGATAGATAGATAGATAGATAGATAGATAGTTATATATATATATATATATATATATATATATATATATATATATATATATATATATATATATATATATATATATATATATATATATATATATATATATATAGAGAGAGAGAGAGAGAGAGAGAGAGAGAGATAGACAGATAGATAGATATATAGATAGATAGATAGATATATAGATATATAGATAGATAGATAGATAGATAGATAGATAGATAGATATAGATAGATAGATAGAGAGATATATAGATGATAGATAGATAGATAGATATATATATAGATAGATAGATAGATAGATAGATAGATAGAGAGATAGATAGATAGACAGATAGATAGATAGATATAGATAGATAGATAGATAGATAGATAGATAGATAGATAAGAGGGAATAAGTACGGTTAATAAGTTAAAAAAATAAAATGTGCAATAATAAACAGGAATGATCAAATCTGAAAATAAGGTAAGATTTGTACATTCTCTTCATGATTAACTTTATAAATGATTGCGACACATGACCTTGTGTTACGTCACCGGCTTGTAAAGAAAAAGGAAAGACGGAAGAAAGGGGATGCCTCAGTAATTTTCAAGACACCGGAAAACAATTAAGACCCATAGGACTGCAGATCGTTCAATAGTCGGATCTTGGGCTCAGTTTTTGTTTGGCGTGCAAGCCTTTCTTCTTAAAGTTCGATAAATTACCTCCTCTTCAGCAATTAGTCCGCCAATCAGGCTATTGTCACGGAGTGTATCATTGTTTTGCATGCCCGGGGCTGAGTAATACGAGTGCTTGAGAGGTAAATGATGCGCATCATACTCTTTTGTGTGGGACATTTTTTTTGGTGGGATTTATTAAGGGCAACGCTTTCTTAATACCATACATATACTCCATATACCCTTTAAATTTGTATGAATTCACATCATTATCTTTGGCTTTCATCACTTGATTTCTATCTTCATAACCCCCTCTAAAATATTTCTGTCTCGCCCAATAGCTAGACAGTCCGTCTCTGTCTCTCGCTATATGTTTGTCTATACATGATGGCATATTGGTAATGATTTTGCGGTATTATTGTTCAACTTCATTTATAAAACCAAGCAAAGGGATGAGATAACCAAACAAATATGTGCTGTCAAAGAGAATAATATACATGTATATCACATGGTCATGTAGAACGCAAGGGTCAATGACCCCGAACTAAAAGCTATAGAAAAAGAGCGGGAGCATATGTCCGCTCCTTATCTTCAAATTTATCGATAAGCTTTGGCGACTTGCAAAGAACTGGAAGATTCGCTTGCTTCTTCTCATCATTATCATTTTAGTAAGCCGAATTGTCTGTATGTCTGGTAAAATGGTATCTTCTCTTGATTTAGCCCTCTCTCTCTCTCTCCTTTTAAAATATTTTTTTTGTTATATTCCTTATATTTCCGTACAGGATTTATCGCGATCATTCAATAATACTTGAGATGTCTCCATTATCCTATACACGGTCGAAAACATGAAATGAAAATATTTTTTTGAGTCTGAGAATAGTCATATTCATAATTGCTTGATTCATTTTTTTTTCATATATTTTCATCTTAAAAAAAAATGTTAAGTGGACAAGGATTAAAGAACCATTTAAGTTGACAAGTATATGCCTTTGCCAAATGAAATTGGGCCGTCGTCAACATCAAGCAGACCGCTCATGACACGGTCTCTGAACGGCGTTCTGAAATTCTGTCAAATAATAATTTTCCATATAATTTTTTTTAAATATTCAGAAGTGAATTGTAAATGATTCATCTGTCTAAAATATATATGCATAAAATCTCTGTAATAATTGATTATGTTGTATTATGTTGAACATGTTGAACGCAGAAATAAATTTCAAACAAACAAATTAAAGTCTGTCCAGCTCAACACTACAATAATGAATATCAAGTATTACCAACTGTGACAATCATCAGTTTCATAATTACAGTTCTTCCTTCGTCAAATGCTCATGTGCATTAGTTCTATTTGAAATTTTGTTTTCGATTTCTGCTCTCTGCCTTTCTGTGCTTTTCTCTGCTTTTTCTTCTTTATCTGTCCTTTTCTGTTCTGTTCTTTTCTTCCTTTCTTATACATTCATATCCCCGTTAATTTGAATGTTTAATGTTATTTCTATTTGTTATTTTGCTGTATTTTACACAGGCAATTGTTAATAACTTGAAAGAGAGAGAAAGGAATGTCAGCAAACACCTTTTACAGCGATGTTAGCATGGAGCAAGGAGTGAACCTTGATCAATATACCACAGAGCCATGATTTCTACTTAATATGTGCCGCAAATCCATACTCGTCATTCGATGACGTAAATATGATTAAGTGGGTGATTAAGTGAGTTATATGTATAAGACCAAAGACGTTTAGAATATATAGACCTTATAAAGTTTATAGAAAAAGAGAACTAAAAATATCCGTCGGGCTCTAGTATCTGATGTCATTGCACGATAATCATCGTGATGTTAAGTAACGACTTCGGAATCATTTGGAAAGTTACACAGACTTTCATGATTATAAATCATCTTTTCCTTTCTACGTGTGAAAGATGTAGACAAATTGTCTCCTCCTGAAATCACCAAGGGCGCCAGTTTTTGTTCCCGGTGTGACTATCATCTCCTTAATAATCCCAAACCCTTCCTTTTCAGAAGGTATCGAATATATTAGATAATGGACCTATACAGATCACTCTATACACTAATGCGCGCTATGCGGATTGAAACACGATTTTAACGCTAATTGATTTTAATCTGTCACTGTGCCATACCAAAGGAGGGGAAAAAATCTATTGTGTCTCACCTTCGCTGAAAAGAGAAATATACACCAAAGGTGGATAACATCGAGAATTGAAGCAGAACGATGAGGCAGAAAGAGCCGAGCGGTCAACAACCCCTACTCGCTGTTAACAATAGTGGAATTGATGATGATTCGAACAATAGCAATGAGCATCATTAGTCTTTTTTTTCTCTTCTTTCACAGTGGAGGAGATTAGAGATTTGGTCGGATGACCGCCCGCCACGCATGCCTAACCCCAGCCGTCCCCGCTACAACACTACTGGAAGAGTTCTGTTGGGGAGGGGGGGGGGGGGGGAGGGGGTACCAGACATGAAACTGTTTTGAAACTTGTCACACTCTTGAAAACTATATGCACTAGTTAAAATAATAATAATCAATGTTTCGATTACCTCAATGGCAGACGTGTTAGAGTCAGATGATTATTCTTTTCAAGTTAGATGAGTTTCATAAAAGTAAGCCAATATATCTGAATTTTTAACATAGTGTACTCTTGTGACCTTTCACCCTTCCGACTAAACTGATGTATTTCGTCTGTTTTTTTTGTTTGTCTTAATCACATAAAATAGTGTGTATATCACCTGACTTAAAAAAAAGAAAATGTTTGGCTGTATCAATTAGTATTAACTCCAGACATACCAGATCTTTGACATGCATGTAAATAAAACCTTTTAGCAAGAAATAGTAATAAACACTGTTTGAAAATCTTCACATCAAATAACATTCTATAAAAAATCTGTTACAGTTTGAAATCGTATTTATCACATTTATAGAATAGACTGGACAATTTTTGTAAGTAGGAGCCAGGGATCGTGATAAAAAATAAATGTTGTAACCCCCCTTTCTTCTACATTTTTGTTAGATATTATTACTAAAATGCTGATTTCTATCTCAACAATGAAATGATTCAGAGCACTGATAATTTCAAAGTAATTACTTTCGGAGAAAAATAGACTTAAAAAGCGAATAATGTTGACTCACAACAATAATAAAATATCTCCACTGAGAAGTTCTTTTTTTTTTCTTCGTGCAATCAATACATACATCGATTGATCGAGGACCATCGGCTTGAATGACGTAATAATAGCCGAACGCGTGAAAACACGGTCAAGCCCCGATACATGTCCAGTTAATCGGTTGATGTATAATGGTCAGATTAGTGGACATTGCCCACTCAGCGAGTGGACACGCAGAGGAGTTTGGTTTATTGGCGGTCATCCCGACATCATCTCTGATGCGTGACCGAGTTATTGAAGGAAGTCTGCAAAGAGAAGGGAGAGAAAGAATGTCGGATGGACTGTCCTCATCGTCATCCACAGTTTCATTTTCTCGTCATCATTGTCCTGGTCATCATGGTCACCATAAATCATGATATTAATAAAATTATTTTGTCAGATCTAGAAAGATAGAAAGGGATAAAAGAAAACAGAACAACAACAAAAACAAAAGCAATTGCATGAACAACAACAACAATGAAAGCAACGACAAAAACAACAAATTTAAGATATCATTAATGTTTTGTTGACTTATAATTTTAAATTAAAAGCGTTAAGACAAGAAAATTGGGAGAGAGATAAAGAAAGAGAGAGAGAGAGAGGTGGAAGGGGGAGGGAAAAGGGGTAGTAATCTTTAAAGTATTAGCAAAATATTTATATTATTTCAAAGTTCGGTAGTATCTGGACAGATACAACAGAAACCGTATACTAATGAACACACCTTTCAATAATTACACTAAAAAGGAAAATAAGTCAAAGTAAAGTTTTAAAACTTTTAAACAGATCAATAAATGCAGTAAATCCAGGGAGTTATCAGTATCTATTATTCAAGCCATTCCTTGACAACGCTACCACTTACTAGCCAGTACTCTACGTTAGATGTTGACCCATCGGGGTTTATTCCGGGTTCATTGACCCCCCTGGTATCTCTCACGTATCCGTCTCACTGACGCGACAAGGGCTTATTAAGCACCGCTAAATGGTCTTGATACCCTTTCGCTTGATACTGCACGGCAGGCTCGAAGGAGGTCTAACGATTTTTGGTAGCGGTTTCTTTCTATGCCTGGCCTAGACATTAATTAAAGGGTTCGAACTAACTCTCCGCAAGTCCAAATTAATGAACATGAGACTTGTCAAAAAATGGAATTAAACTGATGGGCACTAGGTTAATGAAGATGAAAAAGAGAAGGCAAAGGTGTAGTGGTTAGAATTGCGAAAACGATGTGGTGAAACCGTGGTCATGTTCTGTCAATTGATAAACAACATTCATTTTAACTTTTTGACATTGAACCGTAGTTCTTTGATCATGCTGATCATGTTATTTATCTGGATGTCTTATGGACTTACTTCTTCTTGTTCTTGCTCTGTGAATCAAAATCTATCGTTTTCTTTTGTTTTGTTTTTCATTTTCGAATATGACTTTTTCGATTTTTTTGTTGCTCTCCATACTCCGAATACAGGACACAGGAACGAAAATGCCCCACCCCCTACTGATATGCATTAAAGTCTTTTCTGTGAAAAGAAATATGATCTATTCCGGGAAACGCCCACCTCCACCGTTTTGGACATTGTGAGTGGCGGTGCGACGGGTTTCCCGAGATCATGTTCCCGAGAAAAGTAAATGTTTCATTCAACTCCTTACTTGCTCTCATCACCTATCCCTCTCTATTCCTCTCTCCCCTCTCTCTCCCCCTCTCTCTCTTCCCCCCTCTCTCTCTGTTTCGTTTTTCTCTCTCCCCCCAAGGCCCCTCTTCAACTCTTTATAATGCCTTCATTGTTTCATTCCCAAGTTCATATCTTACAACCAACATGATTGACTCTCATCTTCTTTCACGTCTTTACATAAAAACAAAACAACAACAACAACAACAATAACATGGCGCCTCATTTCCAGGCCCTATGTCACATCCTCTCATCTAGTCATTCACATATCCACCAGATGTGCTAATTTTCGAACCATTAAGGTTTCCCAATAAATTACCATGACACCATCATTGACATTCATTGCACGTTCACGCTTCTGAAAGTCATAACAATCCTAATCGTGGATATCGTACTCACACCCAGTGATTTACACCGAGTTTAGCTCATTCAATTATACCAGTCTTTTATTTTCCGACCTCGGTTCTTTTCTTTGATTGTTAATTCGCTTTTGTGAAGGGAAAATGCAATCTCGTGGTTATTTATCACGTATCATGCGAGTTAATTGAATTATTCTGAAAAGAAGTGTTCCAACGGGTAATTTTGTAAAGTAAGATTTACGGTCGAAGGCTGCAGTATCCCCAAGAACAAAACCATATCAATCGCTTTTGACACGGCGAGGACATGACGCTTTCAAACATTTCTTGTCTTAAAGCAGCTAATGTAAAATTGCTATGATTGTATCAACACTGACACCTGAAAAGACCCAGAGTTGGCGTAAATGGAATATGACATCGTCACATAAATTGACACCTGTGCAGCCAGCCTTGAAGAGTTGCCCCACAAAAACGGTACACGCGGGAGGAATATTTCAGTATGTCAAATGATTCCGTATTAATATCTCCATCTTAAAACAATAAGCAAGTTTCATAAGCATGTCCCCTTTCTGACTCTAACGTGTCAACAATTAAACGAGTGACAAGAACATTTTTTGAAAATTATTTTTAGTTGTCTTGTAAAGGCAATATTTTATAACGGGCAAACACTTTAAGTTCCACTCCACGTTGATAGTACCATGAATCAGTTAGCTTAATTATTTTTGTTCCAAGAAATTTCTTTGTGCTTGCCTTAATGTAACCTCGATCTCCATTGTCCTAATTAATTGATTTGATTGATTTCGTTGGAACACCAATGGACGTACAACTCTATTAGAAGAAATTTTACTCTTTCTGCAAACTTGTAATGGTGACATTCACGTTACTGATCAATCTCCTTTCATGGGTGGGGGGGGGGAATGGGGGGGGGGCACTCATTTTTCCAAAAGTCTCTATAATTCTAAAACTGAGAAAGGGTTGTGTTTAATTCCTCTTCTATTTGTAGACTTTCGGAAGTAAAGATAGCCAATTATGCTTGCATCACTTTGAGGAAAAAAAACATGTTCAGCTTCAAAGAAGTCTGAAATTATATTGGTACTTGTTTACAACTTCAAAGAGATGGTACTAGTGGTGTTATTTATCGTATTAAACAAAATGTTATCATCAGCTTCTGAAGTCTGAAGTATTATGCTTGTCACCTGTCATCTTTCGCTGGTAATTTCTTAATTGCTGATTTTATTGTTTTTGTTTCTGTTTTTTTTTTGTTGCGGGGGAGGGGGATTACATTGCATATTGCATCTGTCCTTCTCTCTCTCTCTCTCTCTCTCTCTCTCTCTCTCTTCTCTCTCTCTCTCTCTCTCTAAAGATCTATTCGTCATATATACCTGTCTTATCTATAATAATTGTAGTGAATCTCATATCATCAACGTTGAGAAGAAAAAAAAAAAATCATAGACACCAAGAGCAGCCTCACTGAAAATCATTTAAAGGATGCCAAGAAAACTAAAACTATTAAGGCTGTCAACTTCTTTCATGTTCTTTAGGCTCCAGAGGTGAAAATACCGAGATCAATCTGCTATAAACCCCTGAGACTATCAGTCATCCCCTTCAATGGGTATGATAATTTGACGGGATAAGAATGGCTTTAATTTGCCTAAGATACAACCGGGGCGCATATCACCCTCATTTTTCGTATTGATTTGCTTTGTGCAGCGATCACGCATTAGCCTCTTGTCAACATGAATGAGTGAAAAGTGTTGAAGGGTTTCGCCCCCATCCCCCTATTTTTCTTTCCTTTGACTTCTTCTGAAAGGCGTAAGTCGGTCAGTAACATTGGAGGATAAAGCAAAACCATACCAGACAATGGGATATCAGGTGAAGGGGGAGAGAAAAATAGCCCCTTCACATTACATCTGGATTCGATTTATCTGGAGCTTTTTTAAAATTTTATTCTTGGTCGTATTACATCGATTGATGCGATCTGAAACCAATAAGCAATGAGTTGTTAACATTGAAGACAGGTGTCAAAATGTACTCATTTAAACCTTGGAAAATGGAGGTGTGAAAAAGCTGGACATTCGTCTACTGTATTCAAGGGCTAAATGATCTTTACAAGAACAGCAAAAAAAGGGAACCGATAGAGAATAATGAAGAGGAGACCAACAGAGAGAAAGAAAGAGAGAACAAAAAAAAGAAAATCAATCTGCTTGCTTGAAGAATTATTTCTACCAACAATATGCTATAATAACCCTTGACGTGTCATGATAGGGCTGGTTAAGGTGTAAGAATAGGGGGTAGTTAGGCCCCGGACACGCGTTCTCTTCAACCGTGCACACGGACTATTTATTACCATTCAAGGCAACATTATTAGTCACGACAGGGGCCCCAGTTTCTTTTTCTCGATTTCAACCCCAACAATGGACGGTGTGAGCCGTATTATTGGGGCGAAATAGAACTAATTCTGGCGGCTGCACCGCCCCGACTCAATCCATTTAAAACGTGATCGATCGGGCAGTGTATAGGTAACAATTAGACATGGGCTTAGTGACGGACCATTGTGTATAGGAACAGAAACCTCAGGGCTTTCCCCTCTCTAATTCTCTCTCTCTCTCTCTCCATAATTTCTCCCCCTTCTCCCCCTCCATTCTCCTCCACGTTCACCCCTTTCCCCTCCTCTCCCTTTATGTCCCCCTCCAATACTCTCTCCATTTGATTTCGTCTTATTCTTCTCTCTCATTATCCCTCTTTCCATATTTAACATAACTCCAATTTTTTTTTTTGTGTGTTTATCTCTCTCTCTCTAATTCGTATGTACCTAAACATTTCCATTTCATAATCCTCTTTTTTTTTCTCCCTCCCTCCCTCCCTCCCTCTAATTTTTCAATTTTTTAAGGGTGACCTCTAACTCTTTCTTCCTTTGTCCATTTCCATGTCACCCCTCTCCTTGTTTCCCCTTATCAATTAGACACAGTTTTATTTATTTCTCATTTTTGTGCATTGTAACCAAACATTAAAATCTTAGTATCCTTGCTGCATGGATCGAACTCCTTTTCCACTTTCAATTCGCCGCCACCTTTTTACCTTTTAAAAGCCCCATTAACTCCCCTCTCCTCCCCTGTCTTCCTACCCCAATCTCTCTCTCTCTCTCCCTCTTTCTCCTTCTCTTACCCTCACTCCTTTTCTTAACCTCTTTCCTTTCCTCTCTCTTATGTTATACCTTATTTCTGTTCCATATCCTTAACGCCAAGTTGAGGTAGAGGCACCATCATCGCTCTCGACAGTAAATCTGAAGTAGGCGAAAATCCAACCGAAACTCTGACGCCATTAATAGCCTCAAACTTAACTTTCGTTAAAAAAAAACCTGACCTGGTTTCTATTTTTTTTTCTTACATCCTAAAATTCAGGATCTTTTCCCCAACACTTATATATACCCGAGGGATTTATTTCAACTTCATTGGTCATTTCAAACATGCTTCGGGAGATATTATGAAATTATTTTACACAAAGTGGGCGTTTCTCTCTAATTTCTTGTCTCCACCATGCCATAACTTTTCCTCCAGTCCCAGTCGATAATGATTGATCACACTCTTATTTTGCAAGGAAATTTCGCTGGAAAATTTTGCGATAAAATTTTTCTCTGAGGGGTATATAGTATGCCTTTCTCCACAAGTCCAACACCCATGGGCTCTCCTCGTTCTTGTTCTAGAGAGTTGATGTAGGAACAATAATATTAATGCAAGGTATTAATGCAAAACAACCATGCCATGAAGGTGAACCCATTTGCAACAGTCTCCATTTTTAGGTTCAAACTGTCTCTCCAATATTTTCCGCTTTGTTGGTCAAAGGAGGAAGAGAGGGGGTGGGGGGGGGGGGGGTAAGAAATTGAAAATGGGTTGGTGTCAAGAATTCACATGGGTCACCTAGCTACGTAATAGTCTACTCTTGGTTACGAAACCTTCTCTTTTCATAGTACTTAATGCATCATTTTGTGTATTCAATGGATTATTTTTTCAGATATTGTTGGAATAAACATACTTCGAAAATTTCAAGTCACTCACATCACAATATGTAAAAACTTTGAAATAAGTTTTCCTCCTTTGCTATTTGGTTACTTTCGATTGTCTTTTACACCATCAAATAAAACAATACTAGTACACGGTGACTCCTGTTATCAGATCTTATGATGCACTGATTAATTAAACAATCTACAGAATACAAATGGAAGTTAGCTATAGTCAGATAGTAGGCCTCCATGTATTCAATGTTTTGGTATCCACGGCCCTCACGTTTACACTTAAAACACACAAAGAAAAGTTGCAGATTGAAACGCGCGAATATCTAATTTGCCGGCTTTTCTCTCTCTCCCACATTATTTGCCGTTCATTTGATCAAGAGATGCCATGGATTCGGTCATTATACCATCAACAACCTCCTTACGTCGTCGAATAGCTCTGACTAAGCGTTTATTCAACCTGTGCACTGTTTTCACATTCTGCTTTTTAACTGCGTTTATCAGCCATTTCCACCAAATAGGTGTCACCTTACTCCAAATCTGTGAATCATTACTTAGCGGCTGAAACTATCATTGCATCCAAACCTTATTTCTTCTGTTCTCGGACTATTTACCTTTTTATCCTATCTCTTTCTTTGCTCCCTTTCCTTTTATTTGTTCCCAACGCACTTTTGGAGAAGCAGCTAATGTACTTCAAACCAATGATGCTCCATATAGTCAGTTTATCCTAATTGGATAGCGAGGCATCATTCTCAATTTAAGTAACAAGGGGGAAAAGCCTCATGATGGACAATTTATTGCCTATTTTAGCTGAGAATATAAGGAAAAAGATAGATGAAAGGGTAGGATGGAAGAGAAAGAGAGAGAGAGAGAGAGGAAGGGAGAGAGAGAGCCCCCGAAGCAGAGCGGGACGGGTTCTTTCTCTCCGCCCAAGCTTGCCCGCAGCTAAAATTGACCGTAACTGCCGCGGAATGACATTGAAAAGCGCGGCAAATCGTACTATCTCTAGCTTGCTGTAATAACACACAAAGTTGTGAAGAAGCGTTGACAAAAAGTGCAGCGATTCTCATCTTCTTTTTCCTTCACCTTGATGTTCTTTTCCTTTTTCTAGACCCTTTTATTTTCTTCCGATGAAATAACAACTGACGAGCCCTTACCTATATTTTGTCGGCATATTCATTTTAGTGTGACCTATTCTATAACATCATCTATTACATGCTGTTACGTAATTTATTAGGGGCATTGATATATAAAAAATATTTTATAAAAGATTAGAAATAAATAAATATATAAATAAATAAATAAATAAATCAATCAATCAATAAATCAATAAATCAATAAATCAATCAATAAATAAATTGTCTTTCAAGAGTGAGAGACAAGGAGAGGGGCAGACAGAGACAGAGAAAGAGACGGGGGGGGGGGCAGAGTTAACATAAAACATAATGGCTTATTTTCAACCACAAGACGTCGACCACTTTTCTTTCATTTGGAGGATCATTCTTCTATCGATACCAGTGTCCTTTAAAGCATTACGATTCTTTACATTCTATTTCCATCTCATAAGACAGTGCTAATGGTTAACCTTCCAGGTTTATATAACAGGGATAACCATAATTTCAATTTCTTCATTTAAGTCAAATTATACATTAACCCTTTCTTTAAACTTCCCTGGACCAGCTCATTTCGTTCCGTAAGTGTGAACTCGTTTCGAAAGTGAGGACATCCCTTCCTCGCAAAGCCGTCCTTCAGAACCTGTATTCTTGTTTCTTCTAAAAATCAATCACGACCTACCACAACGCTGGATATATTTTCCTTTCGCTCCTCTAAATGCCATCTTCCCCCATTTAAAAGAAATATCAGCCGTTTCTGTGTTGTCTGACCACCATTCACGGCGGTGGTGAAGTTATTATTTCTTCACACGTCTGCGATGCGCAATCGCTCCTTTGATATCGTCCTAGGATCTCGTACCAACCACGTTGATTCCCGTATCTCATCGCCGTGTTTTTCGTTTCGCCGAAACTTCTTACCTGAAAGAAGGACCGATATTCCACTCGTGATTGTTATGAATCTCTTGAGTTATTAGAAGCCACTATTTGTCCCGTGAACATACGACTTAGTATTTTAGGCTTGCCCGTTTAAAATCTCATTTATAAATTATATTTTTCAACATTCGTGGGTCTCCTTTAGTATAATTTCGAAGAAGAAAAAAAGTTTAGAAATTACCTTTGCGTTTTCATAAAGGTTATTTTCTCATCTGGATGAGTTTGAGATTGTGCGTGTGTGTACTCGAGGGGGAGGGGGAGGGGTTTACTCTAATCCGTATATTACGATTACAGTCACTAGACATGTCAACAGAGATATTATTCTCCCCACAGCTTACTTTACAAAATAAGAAATGCTTATTTACCCAACTTTATTTCATGATTCTCCAGCAATTCTTTCGTTGTCAGAATGTTGCTCTTGTATAGACGTACTTTCTAATTTGAGAGATAATCGTATATTATTTCATAACGTTTACTGAAAACGCCGTAGAAAGGACAAACAAAAAAATAATAATAATAAATGCTGCGTTTAGGTGATGCTTCAGTGCATCTTTTTTTCTGTGAAATAATGACCTCAATTCTTGCGATTTCGTATGAAAACATCGGCACCTCTCCAACAAGGGTGCTCTACGGGCGGTCCGCCATTGTTGCGAAAATCATTGTGGAGTTTTCTTTTCTTCTTCCATTTCAACCTAAATAGGGAGTAAAAGATGTGAATAAAGAGGTCAGAAGAGAACTGAATGTATATTGGACTGCAATTATATTTGCTTTGACGACCTAATTTGAAAGACACGATCTCGTCTCGATTATTTGTCAAATATCCCTTTTGATTGATAAACAATGTCTTGGAATCCTATTGTACCTCATTTAAAACCAGAAACTCAAGTCCATTATGAAAGCATACAGTCATGATATTATACAGTTTATGCATACATAATTGGGAATAATGTCCTTCTCAAACGCACCCATGCTCACTTTAACTTTGAAATAAGTAACCAGGGGGTGTTTCATAAAGTTATTCGTAAAGTTACGAATGACTTTACGAACGACTAGAATATGAAGTGCCAAATGGGATGCCCAAAGTTTTTCCTGGCGTTTAAACAAAGTGGGACTTCATTTCCCATAATCTCAATAAAATTTTGGCAAATGATATACTTCGCAATAAAAATGATTGTAAACAATTGTAAAGCTAATCTGCATGTTTCACCTTTAGCTGATGCGATTTATAATGACTGAGAATCCCGTTTGGCTTACCATATTCAAGTTGTTCGTAAAGTCATTCGTAACTTTACGAACAGCTTTATGAAAAAAAAACCCCTCTGTATTCAATCTAGGAGGCAAATGCTCCCTTGTCCTTTACGTCTTGTTGATTACGCCACGGTGCAGTTCTTGCATATTGTATCTAAAAGCACCACTTTCTCAGTCCGTTTTATATGCATGCCTGGTTATTTGAATCCGGTCGAAGTTGTCATACGCTCTTTCAGGCTAACTCCTTAAACCTTGGGTAACCTTCTTAACCTTCTCTGAAACAATAGAGAAAATGATAGCTTGTTTAAAGAAAGGTCAAGCCGAAGAAGATTGGGATGAATTAATTGCGTTTCTCTCGCGTGGTTTAAGAGCGAAGTCAACCATTCCGCACCTCAACCCAAGCATTATCTAAGCAGACCCGAAGGTCAGGTTCTGAAGCAAAAGATCTAGCAGAAGCTACGTGTTAACTCTCATAAAAGCCACCTTAAATTATATCTCATCATGGGTCCAATGATATCGATATTGAGTTGGAATTGTTCACACCGAATCGGCTCCATCATGTCCATGCAGCCTTGGATAAAATAATTGCCAATATTAAGGCATATCGTTTGAAGGCATCACTCGGATCGGAGCTGCAGGGTGACTCAGTATTCTTGGAAGAAATGGATCGAGATGGGATTTCGGATAATGTTTTCATTTCATCCTACACCTTTTGATGGTGTTCTGTTGAAAAAGCAGAACTAGGAATGCTTAACTATATTTTTCTGGAGAGATCGATCCATGTTTTTTTCCCCACTCGGGTTTCTAGTTACTTCGAATAAAGTTGTCACATCTTATTAAAAGAAAGATTGTTGTAAGTTATCTGTTTGTGCGCATGAGCACAGTCATGACAGCGACCACAGGGAGCACCATTTTGTTTTGTTTCCTGAAATTTATATCAAGATCATATCCATCTACAAGAAATATTAATAGTAGATGATGCTCTTTTATTCAGACGCCTCTCCACGATCTTCATCAACATCGTGAACATCTGGTCTTGCAAGGCATAGATTACACCACTGGCCCTGCCCAAGATTCCATCATCAATCAGTTATTGCCACAATGCCATCATAAACATGATTATTGCCACTACCATCACCACCACCAGCACCCCCAACACCATGGCATCACCACCACCACCACCACTATCATCATCATCATCATCATCATCATCATCATCATCATCACCACCATCATCACGCTACCACCATCATCACCACCACCACACCACCACCACCATCATTGCCACCACCACTATCACCATCACCACCACCACCACCACCACCACACCACCACATCAACATCATCATCACCACCACCACCACCACCACCACAATCATCATCACCACCACTCCCATCATCATCATCACCTTAACCACTGTATCCTCCTATCATCACATCATCCTACTTTGAGCTTCCGGCGTCTTCATCATCCTCATTCCCGCACCATGAGAGGGAGATAGAGAGAGATAGATAGAGAGAGAAGAGAGAGAGAGATAGATAGATAGATAGAGAGAGAGAGAGAGAGAGAGAGAGAGAGAGAGAGAGAGAGAGAGAGAAAGAGAGCTGGGGTGACGATATTAGAATAACTTATCCGCCTGGTTTATTCAGTCACGGGTAACAATGGAGAACAAACACCCGAGATCGATGCCGTTAACACCACTGATTGCGACACGGACCCAGAGTAATCAAGCCGTGATACGACTGGGAAAACGATCACCGCGACAAAGGAAATAAGACGACTTTGTTTCTGCTAGATTGAGCCCAAAGTGAGCGAAATCGTAACGACCTGTTTTTTCAAGCGTTTCACGGAATGAATTTGCATCTATTCATGAACATGAAGACGCAGATGCAGGAAGAGTAATGAAAATAGAGTAATAGAAAATCTATAACACGATTCAGACACAATTTTCAATATTGTACACCATGTACACTGTTGTAATTAATGTATTATTAAAGGCAGTTTTGGTACATGTTCAATTTTGTAACTACATACAGTAAGCTGAAAGCATCAACTCACTCCGACATGTAATCAACAGAATACCAACCATGTATTTACTACCAGATCCAGCTTGAAAGTCCTATAATCTGATAATCTGAAATAAGAGTCAAATTTATTCCAAAACGCATCCATTCATGCATCATGTGCATTGTATATGTAAATGTCTTCCTGAAACGTTAGAAAATGGAAAGAAATAAACAAAGTAATGACTAAGGAATGAAAAACAAAAAGAACAATTACAAAAGTGAAAACGAAACAGATCACTGAAGAGATCAGGAAATACAAGAGGAAAGTTTTCAAAATAAAAATATGGTAAGTGGTAATGGGAAAATAGAGAAGACAAAAGGGATAGAAATACTGATAAAGAAAATCTAAAGAAAACAGAGTAACTAAGATAATGATAAAAAAAAAAAACCCGGTGAATACTGATGAAAGAAGATAAATTTGGCGGGAAAGATTCTCACTGGGGAAGATTTTGATGAGAGTACTAAAAGTGCAATTTTGCACTTTTTGCCCAGCTCTTCATTTCCTGTATGGGCTTTGCTCCTCTGCGACCTCCCGTTGATGATAATATCCCCCATAACGCTTCATGAGGAGTGGGAGAAAAAACTCCCTCAGCAAATCGCAATTTAAGAGGAGATTTAGTTACAGTAATATCCTCTGCAGGGGGGCCGATTTAATGCCGAAATATCTCGCTCTCGTCTTCTTTATTGGTCTTCTCGCAAATAAATTGTCGCGTTTTTCTCCCCTTCTCTCATTTGGAATAGGAGCCTAACGCCATTTCATCATTAGACTGTAATACTGGACCAGTTTACACTCGTGAAATTTTGATCCCATGAATTTCTCGATTCCAAAGGTTCAAATTCTTTAAAAACTGCGTTTCTTTAATCTGCATGCTTATGTATGTATGCATGTAAGCATGTCTGGGCGTATGTGTTTGTATACTAATAATCTTTTGATTTAAAACGTTTGAAAGAAGAACACCCATGATATCATATTGTGAATTGAGATTTTCTTTCTTTTTTTCCTGTTTAAGAATGGTATTGTTAGGGTGATTATTACAGTGATCATATTCATCACGAAGATCAGTAAATTGTAATCATTAATACATCATCAAAAATAAATCAATTATATTTGCATATTATTGGTACAATATTCTACTTGCCTTTTCAGTTATCAAAGGATATATTGACCTACCCCCCCCAAAAAAAAAAAAAAGTTCAAAGAAAAATCAATATCCAGTAGCTAAGGTCACCCCTATGCCTACTGAAGAGTGGTTCCGAGAAACTCTTGATAATCCAGCCCAGATCCAGGCCATCTCAGTTTTGGCGCCCACTTCAATCTCTCTTTCTTGGCACCGATGATATCTTTAATGCCAACGTCTGTAACTTACATCGTGTGTTGATACAGCACGCTTTAATGCACGGAAGTTATTCCTCACTCGCTTATGACCTGTCAACATGGCGGTCAATATTCGCAAAAGCGTCCCTACACTATGAACATGGCAGACAAAGAAAGCGGACAAAATAAACAACCTCTCATTCTACCCTTCACAATGTTTCTGGTAGTCAAAAGAACATCCCTTCACAGCTATTATGTTTAACCATGTAGTTCCAGGTGAATATGCATGTGGCACCTGTTCCACATATTTTAGACAATAGCTGTGAAGGGATGTTCTTTTGACTACCAGAACCATTGTAAAGGGTAGAATGAGGGGTTGTTTATTTTGTCCGCTTTCTTTGTCCATCATGTTCATAGTGCCATACAACCAAGCTGTTGACTAGATAGAGCTTTGTTAAACACCACCTTGATGAATCCTGAAGTTGAAGTGCGATTTTTGGAGTCGGAGATAGCGGTACATAAAAATTGATAATAATGCTGTAAAAGAATTCTGTTAAAAAAACCCAAACCTCTACGTTTTTCACTTGATGCTAAGATATGAATGTTTTCATATCTACATAAGATAAAAGGTCTTTTTAACTGTTGAAAAAGAACTGTTGTAATTCAAGTCGTTTTGTTGAGCACGTACTTTCAGGTAATGTTGTGAAAGTATTAATCCAACCTTTGCTTGATGAAAAATGATAAAAGTAACTGTTTATTCAGTTTCCACTGAATCGCACTTGGTGCTATATCATCCCATTCTCTATATAAGGAATTAAGTGCAATTTTGCTATCTTATTCAGTTTGAAGTTTATGACATAATGAAAGCATCCAAATAGGGTAGCTAGAACTAGGAAAATTGATATGGCCGCTCGTGTCCTTATTAAGAAAAGAAACATGATTAAAGACTTTTAGGGGTAAAACACCTCTTCTGCGACTTTGTTAGGTTGAGCTGATTCTGTTTAAACCTTGCTGGGCAAAATTTGTTTCTGCTAGATGCCCCTAAGAGGGATGGCAGAATACTCGTGATTATGTTCCCATGAAAATAAGTCAGAAACCCCACGCCCTCCCGGTACGAGAACCTGAATCCGCCCCTGCAATATGGGATACGGGGAATGTATCGGGAACCCTTCTTTGCCCCACTCTTCCGCCCCGCTGCAAGAAAACAGGTAGCTTTAAAGACACCACTTACCTTATATTTCCCCGGAGAGCCTAGCCCCACACGTTATGATAGGTGTTGGAAACGACCCTGTTTAAATAGAAACTCGTCACGTCTTCGCGCCCCTTTTCACACTCCCTATGTCAATCTGCATTTGATATGTGCGATCATTTCATTTTAAGGGCAGGTGAAACTACTTTGAGGATTGTTGAAGGGAGTGGAGGGAGGGGGGGGGGGGGGGGCTGGGGAGTTATACCTCATTAAAATCTTTCATCTTGTTCCCTTAACCTCAATTGGCGTGACGAAAAGCCCGAGGCAAACACAACGTGGTTTTCTAATATAAAAAATTAGTACCTTGCACCGACTACATCCAATATATGAGATATTTTCAAATTGAGTTATATATTTGAAAAGGAGTATAAGAGGAATTTCAGCGAAAGAAGATATCAATTAAACTTTATCAATCATCAGTCGGAAATATTTGAGACGGCAAGATAAGCAATGACCACATTATCATGTTTAAAAAATCCTCTTAACATACCAAAAACATAATTTGTTTTTTATTTCAGTATATAGCACAATTCCTAACTGGTCTTTTATAAAAGTAAACGATATTTGTAACTGGAATTTTCAAGCGTTCATCAGGTGCTTTTTTACATTTCTGAATTAGTCGGCCAAGTTCATACATTTATCATGTTTATATGAAAACTAGCACGCTTTCACAACAAAATGATTATAAACTGGCCTATACCATTTAAGATGAATATTCCCGAATGTATTTATACTATGACTTTTTTTAATTCAGTCTATATTTGAAATGGATATGAAATATAAACTTCATACAATAGTGTATAGTTACTAAAAGAGAATTTATAGTTATAGCGTCTACAAAATTGTATTTTAAAAAAGTCACATACTCCAGAAACCAATAATATATTAAGATTAAAATGAGATGTCGAGGAATGTCATCTTTAAGACTTCTGCCTACCTCCGCTTCATTTTGAGTCAAGTTCATCTAAACCTACCAATTATTTCTAAAAACATGATTTATAAGAATTTTTAAAGCTGGAGTAGCACGCACTATACTGATCATCATCAACAATCATTGATATTAATTGAAATGCATCGAGGAAGCAGAATAAAAAATAATTGAAATGTATTGAAGGAACAAAATTACACAAACCAGTCGATTGAGTCGGCGTTCCTACCGGCCTTTCAATGAAATTTTCTATCAAATAATTTGCGGGCGCTGCATTCAAAGATCTTCATCGTATATCCAGCAACCTCTTAAAGATAAAAATAAGAGTTAGATTGAGTCGGAGAGGAATTAATTTGTAACATTTATAACCCTCCATTTCACATCTTCACAGCATGTGACATTATCTGCTTCTTTTCGAATAGTTCAGAATCGCACAAAAAGCGACTCTCGTCTATTACGCGAATAAGTTGGTCACATTGTTGCGGTTTATATCCTGCACCGATGTAATTTGTAATTATCTATAGAGAGTTTTAAATTGAAAATTAATTCATTTGAAAATGATTTTGATGATTTTCTCCCTGCCAAGGAAGGTTTCCCTTTCCAGGAAGGGGGTTTTAATAGAAATATTGATGAGGCTGCATATTACTAAAATAATAAGGCAAATAAGGTTATGTGGTATGAGTGTTCAAGCATGCGCTTTTGAACCGCTATGCCAAGATGATCAAATTCTGTATTATTTCATGATAAATTATTACTATCAAGACTCAGTCTATAATTATTGAGTAGTTTGAGGAGCTATTTCTGGACCATATTACACACTCTAAGAAAAAAAGGTGCAATTTTGTACCCCAAATGCAACAGCAGCAGCACCTTTTGGGGTGCAATCTTGCACCCTACATGAAAAAGGGGCAAATATGCATCCTTTTATACTTGTTTGCACTCGGAAATGCCCATCTGTACCCTTAAAGGTGCAATTATGCACCTTCCTTAAAGGGTATAATTCTGCACCCTTAAGGGTGCAAAATGTAGTTCACTGCACCCTCGTGCTTCTTTGGGTGCAAAGTTACACCCGTAAAAAAGCTCTTGATGTTCCATTAGAAGTGTGCAAATTTGAACATTTTTTTCTTAGTGTCATACACTGGTATATAAGTTATATATTTATACACATTATTTATTTACGTCGAGTTGAGTTTGAGTTTATTCATTTAATCACGGTTTCAAAATTGCCTGCAGTCAACTGGTAGCTGTTTTTCAGCAAGGCCGTGAATGCTCATCTTGCCATTCGTATCTATCAATAACCGACGCAGAATAAATTTTTGATGCTAACATCAAAAAGTTACTTATTATACAAAAAAGTTATTTATATATTCATGTGCATAAAATTAATAAACGAATCATGCGAATGACGAGATGAATGTAAATAGATAATGTAAATAAATATATGCAAATGTGTATACACACATACGCACATTATTTTAAAAGTAAATGGTTTGTAACAGTAAAAAGGTAATAAAATAGAAATCACCTTAAACAAAATGCGATTATTAGTTGCCACAGTTTTCCCTAACAAACTCTTTCCAAAAAAAAAGAAAGAAAGAAAGAAAGAAACAAAGATACATAGAAAACGGTTGGTTTCTGTAGAGCTCAGTAAAATCTTGCAATCAAAAGTAAAAAAAAAAAAAAAGTGCTGGGTCACCCGCATTAAACTACATATTACAGATCTCAAACTTGCATATCACATTACTCAAACTCTCAAATAATCGAAATTGTCAAAAGAGACTTTCGAGAAAGCCAAAGAATGACAAATGTAGCTCTCTTTTGTGCTCACTTTTCCGATCCATTTCGTAACGAGCTAGTATTCGCAAATTAAATATAGCTATTTGTTTTGTAGCTCTGCAAAAACCGACCCCATAAGAGTCAACAAAAGAGTACTATCAAATCAGATCACACACACAAAAGAGATGTCTATACAAAGTCGATGGGTACAAAAGGAACGTCTTCCTTAAATTCGGTGAGATAGATAATATTTCACTTTGGTTATCTTTTTAAAGATTCTTTGAGTGCCAATTAGGGCTCGAGACAGAGTGCAGGGTTGATTTTTAAGAGGCAAGGTCACAACGAAAGAAAAAGGATACATCAAAGCTGAAAATACTCTGTAGCGAAACGAAATGTAAAGAGAATAAAAAAGATTGAAAGTTTTGATCTCAATTTGTGGTAAGAGGAGTTAAAAGAAGCGAGGCAAAATAAGTGGGTCGTAACTGAAATACAATGAACCTGCTGCGGCTGGAATCTTTCCTGGTATGCTGTTAGAGAGAGAAGAAGAAAAATGAAATCAAATGAGCGATGTTATGATGTAAATTACCCTGGTATATCCTACTAGGAAAGGAGAGAGAGGGGCAGAGATAGAAAGAGAGTAAGAGAGAAAGAGAGAAAGAGAAAAAGAGAAAAGGAAGAAATTAAAACGAGTGAAGGAGGGATATCTCTTGTTTGAATAAAGAAGAGCGCGCGCAATCTACCAGCGATGTGAATGTAATTTGGGCACCAGTAATGGGTCATATCAACATATTTTCCGGCAAGATGAATGCACGGCGAGCTTCCATAACCATACTCCAGCTAAATAGAAAGACGAGTGACGAGAAATATAATTGAAAGAGTGGCAGATATAACGATGTACAAATAGATAACAAATAGATAACTTGAAAAGCTCTTATTGCGATATATTTTCCTTTGTGCGGAGTTAGTTTCACCCAGTTAGCATTATGGTACAATATCCGTTACTCTTGCAAACGTCTCTAACTAGCCTTCACTTTCCATTAAGCTGGCGATAGTAATTCATTTTCAATTTGCGATGCAAGTGGGCGAACCTTTCTTCTTTTTTTTCTAATCAAAATTGATTGGAAGGAGAGTCGCCTAAACTTTCTTTATTTTAATTTATTTTTATTACTAAATCGACGAAGCGTATAAAGATAAAGAAAAGTGACGGTACTTCAAGGATGTTAATTCGAAACTTTTTCCTTATGTGATGTTTTTCGCGCTCTTTTCCGCTTCCTAATTCGACTTTCAGCCCGAGGATACGTGCCCACATTAAAACTAAAAATCAAGAGAAAATGTGTACTAACGAGTGGGTAACAGCTCTGGCAATCTTTTGCAACTCCTTCACGCCTCAACTGCAGGCGATGTTCCCTGTTTATCTAGGCGAGTCGATAATCGTCCTGTGGCGAATTTGCAAGAAACGACCAAATTTGAATGATTACTGAAGAACAGAAGAATAAAGAGGAAGATGAAGAAACGGCCGTGGTGATCTTAAACACTCTCTCTCTGGACTACGCTCTCGTTGAAACACAACGGCGGGAAAAACCGCTGGTCTATTTATCACATGTAATTATTCCAAACGATCATTGGGAAATACACGCACTGATGAATAATCGGGCAATCGGAGCAATATCGGCGCGAGCTAATTATTAAATTAGCCGTCTTGCCGAATATTCATGGTCCTCTATGTAAACGCCAGAGTAGGACAGAAGTCGAAATCGAATTCTAAAATGCCTTCGAAGTGAGGTGGGAGGGAAAAAGAAGAAGCAAATGCAACGCTTGACTAAAAGAAATAAAATTAGGATAGTGGAGGTAGATATAAGAAAAGGTAGACGGCGGGAGGTGGAAGGAGAAATAGAAAAGACCATTTCTTGAGAAACTTCACTGATCACGGAGAAATTAGCAAATCTAATTTCGGGTAATTTTGTTACGGGTACGACCAGAATGTAGTTAGTGTTTCAATCAAGGCTCTTGCGAGGGCAATCGGCGCGCTGGTTACAAATCAAAGGAGCGAATGAAATCAGTGAATGGAGCCAAGTGGAAGGGACGATTCTTCATTTAAAAAGACAGAGACATAGAGAGAGAGACAGAGAGAGAGAGAGAGAGAAAGAAAGAAAGAAAGAGAGAGATGGAGAGAGGACAAAAATGAGAGAGACAGCAAGAGAGATGAAAAGTATACATATATACATGTATATTTATAAAGCAGAGGAAGGAAGTGGATAATGGAAGGAAAGAAAGAAAGAAAGAAAGGAACGAACGAAAGAAAGAGAGTAGAACCGAGCAGAGGCAGAGACGAAGAAAAGAAGGGCGGGAGAGAGAGAGAGAGGAATGAAGAGATCAAGAGAGGAAGAGAGGCAGAAATGGAGAAAGAGCAAGAGGGATGAAAATAAAGATGATTTACTTGAGTTACCATGGCGACTACGAAAAATATTTTAAAAACATGAAAAGAATTTGCTGATAATGAAGCCTGGCTACTTAAATGGTCATGATATAGGTCCAGATGACTTTTGAAATACGGTTATCAGACTATTGTATAATCAGTGTGATAAGAAAGGATGGAGCTATGGTAACATTATTTTCTTGACCCCCCCCCCCCTAAAAAAAAATCAAAGCCGAATCGATATCATATTTTACGCAGTCGGTACTTCTTCATTTTACGCTGGTGGGGGGGGGGGGGGGGGGAGGGGAGGGGATACATACAGATAGACATAAACACAATACAGCAACATTAAAAATGCATAATTTGGGGGAAATAAGAGGCAAATTGTACATGAAGTAATAAGATGTAACTGGTAAACTGGCAACATGAATAATAAAAAAACAATGCATGCAAAAACAAAACTAGACCAGAGTGATGGAGAAAAGATAATAGAAAATAAGAGAGAAAACAGATGAGGTAAGAAGAAAAAGGAAAGGCATACCGCGAAGAAGAGATGCCAATGCATTGATGGGGTTGTCACTTTCTAAAACATGTGTAATTGGGCATCTTTTCTTACCGTCACAGATATCAGTTTACCCTCAATTCTACCTGAAATGTAAACATCGTCACCCTTGCTTCGAAAATTGAGTTCAGTTTATCCGCGCTTGCACAACTCGCAGCTCACAAGAGCGTCGCCATCATCATGCATTGCAATCGCTAACGTGAAAAACTACCTTCCACAAGATAAATAGGTTTTCATGTTTTGTGATTAATGCTTTGAATATTTTTTTTTTTGTGATGAGCACTTTCTTGATGATTACTTTCAGAGTGATCATTTTTCTTGAGGAATAGTTCATCGATGGTTACTTTTATGATGAATATTTTCTTTTTGTGTAATACCCTGAAGATGAACTTCACGTTCTTGACAATTACCTTTTTGATGAATATTTTCATGTTGAATGCTGTCTAGATAATTACTTCTACGATTAATGTTTACATGATGAATACTTCCATAATTATTATTTTCTTGAAATTCGCTTTCGTGACAACTCATCTCGTGATAATCAACAAGTCATGATAAACGTGTCGTGACTTATATTGATTAAATTGAAATAAGCATATCCAATACTCTCACCTGATTATTTTCAAGAATCATAAACTATAACATGAGAGAGGCTGTTTAAAATGGAAACTTGCCGACAAATCTCGTTTAAGAAAAAATCGTTTTCCACCACATCAACATCATTATTATTTATCGAAAATATGACAACGCCTTTTCACTTAGTCATATCATAATTATGTCTTTACTACTATTATGACTATTGTACATCTCCTGATAAAGCTATGGATAAAAGATAATTTGACAGTATACCCTGAATATTGGCTGATAGGGGGGGGGGATGGCTCTCTTCCTCCCTCCTTCTCTTTCTCTGTTTCTCCCTCCTTTTCTCCCTCTGTCTATTTGCCATTCGGGGGGGGGTGGCCTCATGGCTTGGCCATGCCTTAGTATACACCATAGACTGAAGTAGTTATGTAATAAAATCTGATTATTTTGAAGAAAAAAAAAGACCTATAAAGCAAAATCTCGGCCACCCTCCTTTGAGCTAGCAGTGCAACATACAGAACAAGCCGCCCCTTTTCGAAACCACACACTACATACGCCGAGCTTGCTTTTCAGTCTAAACTTCTGGAAGGAAAAGAACCACATCCATCCTCCGACGAAATAGAACTTTTTTATCTTCCTGCTCTCCAAGAAGCAATAACATTACGGGCTTATAATATCGCTTATGAGTTTATGAAAGCCCAAAATCGATGGTTTAGCTCCCATAATCTGGTCGATAAAGGTCACGTGATTAAGGCGAGCTCGTACAAAAGATCCAATTAGTCAGCTGCTCTTCATGGCTGCGCCAGGCTGATGTAATTACTCACATTTTCCGGAATCTTATTAGGTTGGCAGTCCAAACAGTGTTCGAATCTGATTTGGTGATCAAGAAGTGAAGATACGTCTGGGGGGATGCCTGATTATGTTAGGTGGATGAAACGCCGTCTGATGATGCTCCCGGATGATGCTTAGCCTCATGATTAAGACGTTTATTAGCGACACCAAGGTGAGAGAAAGATTGAGAGAGATAGAGAGAGAGAGAGAGAGAGAGAGAGAGAGAGAGAGAGGAGAGAGAGGGAGGGAGAGAGAGAGAGAGAGATAGGGAGAAAAAGAGAAAGAGAATGACATAAGGAAATAAAAAATATTTTTATTTCAGGTAGCTTTGCGAAACGCAATGGCACAAAAAGAGGCGTAAAAACGCAGAATGTATGCTGTTGTTTATAATGCTTGGGTTCCGGACGTGTCTTTTCTTGTCACTCCCCCTACGCTACCTTTATGGGGCGCCAAATGTTAAATGTGTTGTTCGACCCAAAACTACACAATTTTGTTACAAAATTCACTAAAATCTCTAATTTATTACAGAATTCACACCCTTTCTCCCTTATTTTGCTACAAAATAAGATTCTGTTGAATACGGAAAATATTTTTTGTTATTTTTTGTTATATTTTGTTACAAAATGACCTGTTTGAAGTCATTTTGTGACGAAATGGATTCTTGGTCATGAATTCTGTAACAAAATATAATTTTACGTGAATTTTGTCACAAAACTGTGTAGTTTTGGAGCGAATAACATAGTGAACACTTGGCGCCCCATAACCAAACCAATGTCTCAACGATTTGTTTCAATGATGCTCAAATCTCTGGGCACTTCTGTAAAATAACTGAAAAATTGAAGTTCTACGTGGAGCTGAAATTTTGAGGGACGAAATGTGCCCCCAATCTCCACTATCCGAGCTCGACGTTCCGCCACCTGAGAAAGTCCATAAATGACATTTTGAAAACGTCTGTTACAGAAAATAATGACTGGAAATGAAATAAATTTTCGCTCTCTTTTGGTGAAAGCACTTTTAACATCCCGCAATTATATTTCTCTTCCGTTCTCTTTTATTCAAATCTCCACGTCAGACAAGACAATTACATCGAATTAGTTCCAACTTAGAAATCAAATTACAACTCACATCTTGTCACGTCTTCTATAGCTACATCCATCAACGATGAATTATTGTAATGCACGGTCAAACCAGCCTAAAAGTCCATTCAAAACCCTAATCAGTCACAAAAATGATTTATTCATGGGACCAACCTCAAATAATCGTAATGGACTACTTATCATAAACCACTGAATACAAATGGCATGGAGAGAGGGAAGAGGGAAGGGGCGGTATCGTGTTTATTTTTCTCCCTCCCTACCTTCCTGCCGGCGATTATGACGATTTTCGTCATTGACAGACGAAAATGTTGTAAAACGACAGCCTGAGTTTTTTTTTTTTTTTTTTTTTTTTGGTTGTCATTATTCATATTATGGGGCGCCCGGTGCATTCTGCAAATTGAATCATAATCACACGGTATTCGGCGGGAAAATGAGGCAGGTGCGAAATCCCAATTTGAGATGGTTTTTGGGCATGCGTTTTCTTGTTTTCTCAAGGCGGACAATTTGATGACGGGGAAGATTGCGCGCGAAGGATACAATGGGTCTTAATGAATTGCAAATTGCGCTTATGACATTAGTCCCGCTTCGGAGAGAGATAAAAGAAAACAAGAAACGGGCTGTAAATGGTGGTTTAAATATTTCACTTTAAGTTCAGTCTCGTCCTTTTGTGTCTGCTCCAGAGACGTCACATTTTAGGATTTCTTAGAAACCCTTGGGCCATCATAAGTCATACTTAAAGCCTGGCTCATCAAGAGGCGACATTTCGAGCATAATCGTAAGCGCCAATCGAGCCTTTGAAGCCAATAAACCCACCAGTTATCACAGTTCTTAAACAATGTTAAAGTATACCCAATCGATGTATATCACCGAACAATCCTAAAAGTTAATGGCAAAAGCTTGCGAATAAAAATTCATCTCGTCATTAAGCATGTTAAGCATCAACTGAAGCATTTTCACACGATCTCTGCCCATTTGGTAATGAAACTGATTCATAAACGCATGCATATTGATTGAAGGCGCCAACAGAGAATGAAATGAATGAATTACCAATGATTTAGTGCATTACGAATCACTTTGTACCAGCATATTACATTTTGGCACCGAGAGCTTTCCATACTTAAAAAGTGAAAATAAAACTGCCAGGCTCTGGTTCAATATACACCAGTCTAGCTCTTAGGGAGGATGATAATTTGTAACACGGGAATACCTCCCCTTCATCAAGGTTGTTAATTTGATGTCAGTTCTTTAGAGGCCATTTGTATTAATACCAACTCATCACCGCTGACAGGTCATAATAGGAGAGGCTTACTAACCGCTCATTTGCAGGAGATTTGCAAACAATTTAGCGGGAGTGATGAACAACACGATTGCTAGGAATTAAGGCAGAGCTTTTGATTTTTACAGGGTGCGTCAAGAAAAAATGAGATACCTGATTATTATTTTTGTGAAGTATTTTTTTTTGAAAGCTACTCCTTAGTGGGCGGGAATTCGGGACCTCCCTCCTCCCCACGATTTTGTAACATTTGACATATCATGGAATTTAGGAGTAAAGTGCGAGTCAAAAGGGCACTCATGAAAGCTTAAGCCCCTTTTTTTTTTTTTTTTTTTTTTTAATTCTGTCAGCGAATTCGGGGTTAAAAAAGAGACAACCGAAAAAGCCGAGGACCTCCCTTTATTTTTTGTCAGACAATATCAGATAATAACATTTTGAGATTGATAAAGGGCTTAATATATAAAAAAAAAAATCTCTAAGCGCTTAAAATTTAATGTGTCCTCCTCTTGGTTCAAGTCAAATTTCTACCCATGTATGCCCATGTAGTCTTTCTGTTTTGTATGGGGATTTTCTTTTCTTCCGATTGCAATTTTAATATTCAGCTACCCCCTTTGTCGTTATGTAACAAATCAACGTAAAAATATTGATGTTTCCTTGTGGGTAATTACAAGAATAACGACTTTGAAAAGTGGCTTTAAAAGCATGAAAAGGGAAGGTTTATTGTGATTCTTGAAAATTTTCGTTTTCTTGGTAACATAAATTTAGATACTACATATGATTATGAGGGATTTCAATCAGGTACAAGAGCGGGAGATTCGGAATCACATTCATTCATTTCATAGTCAAAGAGAATAAATTTTGTGTTTATCCTGTTTATATAGCTTATGACATTTTTGAGATAAATAAAAGTAGATATAAAACTCAATTCTAATAATTCAAACTTACAAATCCTAACTATACAAAGTAAGACTGATAATAACAATCGTGGGTTCTTGTATAGCGCTCATGTCCGTCAGAATTGACGCTCCTGGTGCTCCAAACTGTTATTATATTACCCCGGCTTTAGCAAATTCTTCGTACCGGGTATCCATTTACCACACCTGTGTCGAGAGTAGCAATTGTAGTTTAATGTCTTGTTAAAAGACATTGGTGCCGACGGGACTCGAACCCCCAACTTTGTGATCTACAGTCCGGCGACGTATCCACCAGACCACGACACCCGATGACCACGATGTTGATGAATTCCTTTACCTGAAGCTCAAAGAAAATCTACATGCTTGTAGGTAACCAATAGGAGACACGCAGATTTAAGTCCTATGAGAATGACTTGGTAACTGAGGTTTAATATGATCGACTGAGGAAAATAGGGCAGGAGCGAATCGACTCGCTTTTGAACCCGGGACCTTCAAACATGTAGCCAATCACTCCTCTTTGCAAAGTACAATATCTTGATGGTATACGCTCACAGTTTTGGCAGTAACACGATTATCAAGAGCGGGGAAATGATGGGTCACACTTTATTTGAACACCCTGTACAAATGGTTTTTATCGATTGAACCTGTGGAACGTGAGAGTTTGTGTTGTAACGCGCGCTGATAATTCAATGATCTAATGACTGCATCATTGAGCATTCATTAGCACACAGAATTATGCCATCTGAACGACATTGATCATTATTAGGATGATTTTGTTCCAATTTATCAAATCTAATTACAATTTGATAAAAAGGGCACTGCCGTGTATTTTCCCCTCATTTTGAGCAAGCTCAGAACCTCACTATTAATTCACCTTGAAATGGGGATAATTGAGGAAGAAAGAAAAGTGTGATTTTTCCAAAGGAGAATCGAGGTTATCGCTTCCATAATTTAGACAGTATCTCAGCTTAAAAACTCATGATTGAATATCATTGGAATAGAAATGGTTTAATTGATGTTTAAGTGGTACTAATCATTAACATGCATGGGATGGGCGATATAATTGGGGCGTGTAATAATGATTAGGTAAGCTTTGGTTGGTTTTTGTCAATCGCGCTCTTGATCTTTAGCTGCGAGGTTGTACAATAATTGTTATCATAAAGTGTCTGTATTTACTTAAAATAAATCAAATTACTGTTTGGTTCTGAAGAATTTTGACCGCCGGAGTCGTGCATTTCATGTGTGACTTATATCTATCACTGAAATGCTTGATCTGTCAGCGAAAGCCCACCTAGACGGAAGGCCGACGTCTTGTGAACCTTCTGAAAAGTCATCACAAGGCCTACAGGACCGACGACCTACGAGACCGAAGACCTATGAGACCGACGATCTACGAGACCAAAGACCTACGAGACCGAAATAGACAAAAGACCTATGAGACCGAAGACCTGAGACAGACGATCTATGAGACCAACGACCTTAGAGACCGAAGACCTATGAGACAGACGATCTACAATACCAAAGACCTATGAGACCGAAGACCTATGAGACAGACGATCTACGAGAACAATGGCCTAAGAGACTGAAGACCCTACGAGACAGAGATCTACGAGACCGAAGACCTACGAGACCGAAGACCTATGAGACAGATGATCTACGAGACCAAAGACCTACGAGACCGAAGACCTATGAGCCTGACGATCTATGAGACCGATGACCTATGAGACCGACGATCTATGAGACTGAAGACCTACGAGACCGAAGACCTTTGAGACCGACAAGCAACAGGACAAACTAGTCGGTCTTAGTCCACTCAGAATTTCTCTGAGGGTTCACCATAGCGGAATTTTCTGTCTCGTGGGCTGGCGGTCTACTAAGATATCCCAAGGTTTACTTAAACAGGTTCTGTCTTTGTAAGGGAGAAACCCTTCCGCAAAATGCGGACCTACTACTCCACGATGAACCGGAGGAGAATTATTTTCCGTGATTATGGTGATGATACGCTGCAAAGTCTCGTCCACACTACTGTGTAGCAAGCTTAGGCCAGTATGTTTGCCGAATTCAGTTGTGCATCTATGAGCATTTAAAGATTAGTCGACGCCCCTGGCAAAAAATTAATATGTCTGGAGGTTCCTGCAACTTTTTAATTTCTAAACACTTAATACACAGTTTTCATCTGTTAGACGTGAGGATGGTCTTCGAAAAAAAATCATAGCAATTGAGATATCACTCAATGTTATTCGCTTGTTCCACATTTAAAAAAAATTCAAATGAATCATGCCAATTACGATATCTAAATGACTTTTAATTACTGAATCATCATAAGCAAGATAGATTTTGAACCTTGATCATAGCGCACCATCTTCATCGGTTATAGATTTTATTGCAAGGACACCAAAATATGGTTTATCGGGGAAATTAATGAGCTCCAAAATCGTCATCCAAGCTTGACGAAATATCCATGGATCCACTAGCAGGCCCATGCTATACCCCGTGACCTTAAAGACAACCTGAATTTTTCATCTGACCGAGTAGAAATCAATATAATTCACCCTTCATGTTTGAACATCTCCTATTTAGATATGTTTGTCAAAATAAATTGGAGAAAGTGCAGTTCCACTGCCAGACAGAGGAAGTGTCTGTGTCATGCACAATATAGTCTTGGTGCTCAGACAAACTTTGATGCCACTCGATAAGATTCCCTCAACAGCGCTCAAGGAAATGATATCCTGGGGTGATCTCGGCATTATATTTCTCATGATATAGCAGAAGCACCAAAATGCACATGACGTACCGACACTTCTGGGGCCCGCAACACAAAGGTTAGCGAACAGTCGCAAATTTAAAACAACCACTTTGGTTGGTCCAGGGTCACCTTTTTGAACGAGATGCGCATGAAACAGTGGTCTTGATTGGCTGTTACAACTTTGCGATTGATTGCAAATCTTTGTGTTACGGGGCCCAGCAGATATGAACGTCGTCATGGAATGGTCCCAGACGTATCTAATCATACTCGACTGATACGTGTCGTTTAAAAGGTAAATCAGAATGATCAAATTCATAATCAATAATTAAAAAAAAAAAACTTCATCACCATCTCGCCATCATAGCCATTATTTTAATTTTGATCATCGTTGGTTTCGTCATCATGATGATCATCAACATTCTAATCCTTGTCATCACTGCTGTCTTGCTCATTAAATAACGTCATCGTTGTCATCATAATCGTTATCCTCATCACTGCCATTACTGCCATTACTGTCATCATCATCATCCTCCTCCTCCTCATCGACATCTTCCTCATCGTCGTTTGCTACAATGGCGACAGCATGAACGTGGGCGAGGACCATAGTAACATAGTAGTTAACATTAAAACAATAATGTAATAATGACGAACTGAAGAAAATAGTGTATGGAAGGATGACGAAAATGGTTACATAGATAATCATGAGGGTAAATGATGGCGGATGCATCTGAATTGCTTGTGGTCATGAGTATGGTGCAATTGAGTATTATGAGAATGGGATAGGTAAACTGATAGACGGATGGAAGTGAACACAAATCATTTGCAAATGAGATATTTCTCTTAGAACTAGCATTAATTGCCATAGTGATCGACGACAGTCCTGGCAGCTAGAAACAGACTTCCGGCGTACATCGACATCGTGGCGCAAACAGCTCAAGCTCGTGGTGGTAGACTAAGCCCCCTCATCACCGATGTCAGAGCACATCTTCCGGAGCTGCTCCCGATGGGCGGTGACCCGGCTTGAATCAACACGCTACCCGTGGAGCTAATCGTTCGCGGATGATTAATGAAGCCTTATTGCTCCAGATTGCTCAAGTTAAAACCCTCTAATTGAATTAAGCAGCAAGCTCTTTAATCCAGTTATCCTGTAGTACAGCGAAGGCTGACAGAGGGAGAGGGGGGGGGGGAGAGAGAAAGATAGATAGATAGATAGATAGATAGATAGATAGAGAGAGAGAGAGAGAGAGAGAGAGAGAGAGAGATTTAGGAGGGTAAGAGGGTGGGGAGGCAGAGATAGCGATCGAAAGGAGAATACCACGGAGAGAGGGAGATAGGGAAAGAAGGGTACAAAGTTCAGGAGAGAGAGATGGAGAGAGAGATGAAGAAAGGTGAAAGGATAGAAAAGGGAAAGAGACAGACGGGTCTAATGAAAGAAAAAGGTGGGGAAAGAGAAAGAATTACACATAGGATAAAAAGAGAGAAAGATGAAGTAAATAGAGGCAGAAGTGAGGGAGGAAAGGAGAGAAGAGTGAGAGAGTGAGAGAAAGAGAGAGATGGGTGAAGCGTCTGCTACTGTAGATATGAACACATTATCGTAGTGATGTAGATCTATAACAACAGTCTTCAGGGTATTTGTTTATACTTGTAAAATAGGAGTGCAATGCATCCATTCATGAATACGATGATGTGATGGGTGATAATAATAATGACGATGATGACAGCAACGACGACGAAGACGACGATGACATTATCATGCGGCGTCACCTTTGCCTTAACAAGGAAAAACCCCTCCCCTCCAGTAATTTTGACGTGCAGGTGTATCACGGGGTTTCCCCAGGGTTTTAGAGAGCTCAATTCATGGGCCCTTCGTGAGTGACCCTGCTCCAATTAAGTCCTAAATGGCTGAAATGGTGTTGGTGGTGTTGGTGGTGGTGGTGGTGGTGGTGGTGGTGGTGGTGGTGGTGGTGGTGGTGGTGATGATGATGATGATGATGATGATGACAACGACGACAACTGTAATCAAATGGATCTACCATGTCTACTCCGAAAATTTATCTATCCGTGAAATGGTAATTTTGTAGTTCAGCTTCGAGATCGTTTTGTTGGCCGCTCGCTGTTACACTCACAAATGTCATAACAGGAAACAAGTTAATTTAGCATTTGTCTTCTTGGATGGAGCCATTAAACAGTGTTAAAGGAGACGGAGGAATTTAGAATAGTATGAAAGGAGAAGAGAAGTGTAAAGAGGGTAGAAAATTAATGATCAAAGTCATCAAGTAACAAAAAATGAAACTGGTCACCCTTGTAAGATCTTAATGAATAATTCTTTTTCATCTTTAGTTTTTGTGATGAAGAGTTCAGTCCTCATCGTGATTTTAAAAAGTAGTAATGCCAGGATTTTTTTTTTTTACTTATTTTATATTTCAGTTTCAGTTTATTGTTTTCGTATTTTCACACATTTATGATATTTGACAATATTTTGACAGCTTGTAGAAAGTATACAAACAAACAGGTATAAACAAAATAAGGGTATTAATAGTAAATTCAGAAAAATAAATAAAAGAAAGTAAGTACCCCATATAAATAAAAGTACAAGCAATATTAATCAAGAGTGAAATATGAAGGAGCCTAAAGAGAAAGCTAGGATTCATTTCGTAATGGTCAGATGATAAATCATTACTTTGTTAATGATTTTGAACAGAAAAGTAGGTGGGAACAACGAAAGTGACTGCAATTCACTGAAGTATGTGTATGATATACTGATGATATGATATTCATTACCTTAGAATTTTGTAATCTTAATCTTGCTGCGAATCAATGCTAAAAGCATTTTTCATTTCAAAATCATCACAATGATTGATTCTGCTTGTGCTTTCTGTGTCCCATCGTACATAATGTGTAACTCATGCACTGCCATTAAAAGTACTCCTACCGTCAAAAATATCTACATGCACTGGCGTACTGGAGGGGGGGGGGGGCTTGGGGGGCGCCAGCCCCCCAAATAAATTTCAACCATGGTTTATTTTCAATTTTATATAAGTGTTATCACACGAATTTCAATACTTCTCCCTAGAATCCCTTTCTACTGTTAAGTAACGCATTCACAATTTTCCCAAATAGCATGCATAGCAAGGCAGAAAACACGCATAATATCAATACTAATGTGTTTTATGATATAACACTTGGTTTTATCTGTTTATCTGACAATGGATTCAAACTTTGATAATGAATATTCTTAGATTTACCAAAACTAGACACGGGCTTTAAGTTTGCAGTCCCAAATAGTGTTCTTTTACAGAGTTGCAAACCATCAATACTGCAAAAAACTCCTTTACCATGGGAGTGCACTTGCGTAGCCAGGGGGGACGATGGGGGCGGTCACCCCTCCAAAACACCAACAAAAAAAGAAGAAAAAGTAGAAGGAAAAAAAAGCAGAAGCGAGAAAAGAAAAAAGGTAAGAGAACGTAAGAAGAGCGGGAGCAGACAAGAAACAATTCAAAGAAACGTCGGAGTTTCCGCGCTTCGCGCGGGAGGGGGAAAACTCCCCCCTTACTGGACCCTCCTCCCCTAGGGAGCGGGCTTCGTGCGCTCACAACCGCCCCACTAAAATGAAATCCTAGCTACGCCACTGTGGGAGTGAAACCCTGGTACCACCGCATCACACACTCTCCATGCTCGTCCTTTTTATTTCATAGTGTCTTTGTCTGTATTATTATCATAAGTAATAAAGTATTTTGTGTAACGCTGGCATTTGTTTGAAACTTAAGAAGATTATTTGGGCTGCATGTTTTCATAATCATGTTTCCAAGTTCATGAAAAAATATCCTTTTCCGGTCGGTAGATTCATGATACGTTTATCCATAACAGTACATGTCATCAAACGTCGGAGCTTCCGCGCTTCGCGCGGGAGGGGGGAAACTCCCCCCTCCCTGCACCCTCCCCCCTAGGGAGCGCGCTTCGCGCGCTCATTAAGTGATTCACACGCTTCGCGTGCTCACTCCCGCCCAACTAAAATGAAATTCTTTTGTTGGAAATGAGAGAAAATAAAAATTGAACTGAACTCAAGCTGGAATTTAAGTTGAAAAAATGAAAAAGTTCCGTATCATGAAGGGGGGGGGGGGGTACCCCGGCTCGGTCGCTACACTCCCTCAGGGTTGGTCGCTTCGCTCCTCGCAAAGATTGAGCCCCCCCAAATATTTTGGCTCATTACGCCACTGTCTACATGTAATGGAAATTTGTTGCAAGTTGGATGGTAGATTTTGAATTCTGTCGTATTGTTATGTTAATTAGATGAAACCAGCACTAATTTGTTCAATGAAATTATTTTTCATTTTGTTAGATAGCCATAACCTTGGCTAGGGAGAGGGTGAAAATAATTCTCAATTATCTAATATGCGCGATGGACTAATTTGCATAATGGCGGCAGTACCATTTGTATTCAGCATGTTCAGTGTTTTTCTTGTTCGTGCAAAGTTGTTCATACATGTCGAATTATTTAACTTCAAGCTGGTTATGTAACTCTTAAGTCAAAATCATCAGTTGAATTGGAATCTTTGATAAAATCAGGATATTAGATTCTACACCAGCAATTTTAATCATGTACGACGGTGTTACCATAGTTACGGGATTTTAAAGACGATAATTGATGATACATATACCTTCTGGGCTAAAGCTCGTCATCGAGAACTGATGACTAAAATCTGTTGATATGATAATTATTATCACTATTTTTAAAATCATTTTCATCATCATTGTTATCATTATTATTATCATTATTATGATCATGACCATTATAATTTCGATTATATTCATCATCATTATTCTTAATGTTATTATCATTATTATGGATCATCATTAATCTATAAGTACGCCTATAATAAATAGCTTTCATTCTTTTCACATTTCACGCAGACAGTGAACTATCAAGCACGATGGCCTATATGGGCATTTTGGGAGTGTATTTATGAAAGTGGACAAATGGGAGTAAATATGTTCAAAATGACAAATGGCATTTACGAGTCCTATATCTGTATATGGCAACTCGTATTTTTTTCTTTTTCCTCTCTCTGAGGGTGCTAGGTTTTAATTTTCTTTACACATAAGGTTGAACTCTTTTCGGTGAAGAAAACACATAACCTACTACCCATCTAGACAAATTTGATTATTCTTGTTGACAATGCACGAGAAATTAGGTTGAATAATTGACGGGTTACTTTTGTTTTTCTTTTTGCAAACTGACGGGGCACATAAACTTGCAAACGAAGGAAATGATGAATAAAACGAGCACAAAAAGTTGGGAAAATGTCATTGCCATTAATTACAGAATGACAAATTTAGTCACCGTATGGAAACAGGTCCTATTGACCGTTGTACGAATAGTAACAAACCATGAACGATAAGAAAATAACGCTCTAAATTTGACACATTCTGACTGGCGAATATAGAAACATATTTACATCGGTTAGAGGTTACAAAGTGTTTGGTTGCGCTCTACGGATTTTTCGGTTCTCGGACAGGATTCGACATGTACGAGGAAAATTCGACAGTGAGAAAAGTTTTCTAGAACAATCAAAGGCATTGACTTGCAAAAGTTAATAATAAAAAAAAGATTAGATTGGACAAACTTGTTCTGTTTCATTAATTCATGACATTAATGACACATTTTGCATTTGTTGATTTTTCTTTTTTTTCATGGGTGGGGATGGGTGGTATATATAGACATTTAGAGGTAGTACATTTCAAATATCATGCAGGGAACAATTATTGCAACGACTGATGTAAATTTACTTGGTAGTTTGTGCTCGAATGCTTACGTATATGTGAAAGAAATATAATAGTTTTGCAGTACAAGTCTGATTACATTGATAACAAGTAAATTTGGAACATTGTGAAAACATTTTTTTTTAAATCTAGGACGAAACAATATGTGCCTCATATTGTTTCATTTAATTGTATAATTTTCCAACATGAAAATAACGTTATTTCAAGCAACTAGAATTAGTTTCGAGCCCTAACATGATTTCAAAAGTTGTAATTCTCCTTCTTTCGCACGCCTCTTCATTTTTCAAGA
>CM057159.1:17240822-17258186 GCA_029962745.1 Echinometra lucunter
CTCTTCATTTTTCAAGACACATTTTTGTGGCGGGGGGGGGGGGGGGGGGGGAGGGGGTATTTTTGTATTATACTGCCATCATGCTTATGTAATTAACTACAACTCTTTTATGAATACATACTAGTCATGCTACTAGTACTGATATCGCTATTACTACTACTGCTACTGCTGCTACTGCTGCTTTTGCTACTACTTCTACTTCTACTACTACTACTACTACTGCTACTACTACTACTACTACTACTACTACTACTACTACTACTACTACTACTACTACTACTACTGCCACTACTACTACTACCACTACTACGACTACTTCGACTACTACTACTACTACTACTACTACTACTACTACTACTACTACTACTACTACTACTACTACTACTACTACTACTACTACTGCTACTACTACTACTACGACTACTACGACTACTACTACGACTACTACAACTACTACGACTACTACTACGACGACTACTACTACTACTACTACTACTACTACTACTACTACTACTACTACTACTACTACTGCTACTACTACTACGACGACGACTACGACTACTACTACTACTACTACTACTACGACTACTACTACGACTACTACTACTGCTGCTGTTGCTGCTGCTGCTGCTGCTGCTACTACTACTACTACGTCTACTACTACGACTACTACTACGACTACTGCTGCTGCTGCTGTTGCTGTTGCCAGCACTACTACTACTACTTATATCGAAACTGCTGCTGCTGCTGCTGCTACTCCTACAGGGTCTACAAAAAAAATGAAAAGAAAAACAACACAACACAAAAACACCCCCAACAACCACAATGATGATAATATGAGTGTTGTCATTCCGCAATATATGTTCTCTTTTCCAGATATCATGCTCTCTCCTCATCTAGCAAAAAGGGGAATGTTGTGAACCCGTTTGACAAAAGGTTTGCCACATTTAGATCCAATATTTGTATAACATTGGCTAAAAGTACGTTTCACTCCCGATCACTATAGCGATAGGCTATTTGCGTAAATGAATTTGTTTTCACTGACACTTGTATCTGTAACACTCCTGACTGTATTTTAACACTCAATGACGTGTATTTTAGCAATCCACACAAAACTTTTTTTGAACTAGAGTCAATGAGTGGGACTAAACAAACCCTTTTCTCACCTTTAAAGTGTGAACACAGCCCAAGCATCGCACGCCTACGATCTCCACTGCACTTCTGAAGGAGAAATTGGTTTTAAACTTTACATTACGTAGAAGAAGGTTGTATGAACATAGACATGGCCGCAACCATAATTTTTCAAAGGGGGGGGGGGGGCGGTCGGCTTTTTCAGGTTTTCGATATTTTGGAGAATTTCAGGTTTTACCCAGAAAAAGGGTCCTCTGCATTTTCACATATATTTTACCCTAAAATTTTGCTTTAAAACGGGGGGGGGGGGGCGGCCGATTCGGCCCCCTGGATCCGCCCCTGAGAGAGATTGGCTTCATCAGACAGCAACTCCTGGATGGGCAGAAGGGGGAAGGGGCAACATTTTTCACGGCTTTATTCTTCCCCCAAATATATTATCTGGTAAGTCCTACTGGCCCATCAAGGTACGAAAAAGGGATTTCCGTAGTAATGTGACCTACTAGTTTCAAACCCTATCTTTTTTTTTTTTAATTATTTTTAATTTTTTTTTATAAACCACCCTTTCTTTTCTCTCTAGATCTTATATAATGTTTATGCATAACATTGGTTGAACGCATTCATGTACTCCGAGTCCGCAGATCATCGACAATGTTTATCACCAGGAAGGTCTTGCAAATGTATAAGTTTGTAGGCCAATCACGTGATGACTAATTCGCAAAGGAGATGTCTATATGATATCATATTATGGAATCGGGCAATGGAGCCATGCAGAGATACGGGAAAACTCAGCGACGGGAAAGGAAAATACATGTAATACGCACAAAATTGCACTAAAATAGTTGACAAGGAGCAAATGACCCAAGACTAAACAGCAACCGCAATGGTTTAAAAAGAAGAAATAAAGTCTCTCTAATTGTTGTTAAGGGTCCCTGACCCTTCATGCGTCATAATATTCGCTTAGTTAATTCTTTCGTCTTGGCTGATTGTCACCCCGTTTAAGCCCATTGTCAGAAAAATATTACGATTCCATTCGAAATCTACGTCTCTTCTGCCTTAGTAGGTACAGTCACACCACTGAGACGGACAAGAGACCGATATCTGTATAACCGAGCGAAAAATTACATTACCTTGGATGGCAGTGAAGAGATCGATGTGGAATCGGTTTGGTGATGTGACTGGGGCATTTTAAGGGTGGTGCTTGGCGTGGGAAAGGTTGTTCTTTCCTAAATATTTGGTGTCGATTTTAACTCTAATTCTTGAAGCGCTAAGTGGTACTAAACGGCAAGGGGTAGTACAGATTTTTCCTCACTTCTAGAGGTGGAGAGTAAAAACCCCTATATAGGCGACTTTATGTACTTTACCTTTTGTTTTGTTTAACCTTCGTTTTCTGTATCACACCCAAGCATGGGAATTATCTTACCTTGAATAAATGACACAAATCACCCCAAATGATCTTTTACCAGTAACTGCCAAGGAGTGTGTTTCTTACAGATTTGATTGACGATATCTTCAAATTACATGTATTTCTTTCGCAAGATTCTTACAGATGCATCTTTTTACTGGGCTGCTATCATGACTATGAACTGAACTCACACTGTTGTAGTAAACCTAATTGAGGGGTAGTTGGACTTAGAGAACTGCAGTGCAGTCAAACTTAATAGTGCAAGATTGATTTGCGAAAGGGAAGGAGATGACAAACTTTTGAGACTTACAATGATTGTGGGAAAATACATGATGCATTGAGCAGATATTGATGGGAACGCAATTAATGGATAAAGGAACGATCAGAATAAACAAGATGTAAGCAGGAACAAAATTTTAGCATTCACAGCAATTCATTCTAATTTTAAACTACATTTCAGTTAGATTTTTAGAAACCTCCAGTCCCATTCTCAATTCGCTTTGAAAAAGATGAGGCTTTAACTATCTCTTTTCTCTTCATCGTCCCTCTCTCTTTCTCTTTCTCTTTCTCTCTCTTTCTCCTTGTGTCTCTGTCTGTCTGTCTGTCTGTCTGTCTTTCTCCTTGGATCTCCATCTTCTTTCTCGATATATACAGTACCGAAGTACATCGGCCCGATACTGTCAGATCCCTCATGCTTCCAGGCGGTTTGAGTCGACGAGTTTGTAATGAATTTCACTAAGATCATATCTTCCCGCCTAAATAGCGCTGTTAGCCTGGTTAGCGCGCCCATTATTTCTGGGTCGCCTACAGGGGGGTTCGTGTCAAAACACTCGATTTTAGGGGGTAGCCATGTGTACTCATCAAACAGGAGGGGGGGGGGGGGTTAAAAGATGTGTTAAGGCCATCGCATACTATTCGATCCATTTAGACCCTATCTTGGTCTTGGAAAAAATAATGGAATGAAAATTAGTTTACCATCTACAAGAACAAATAAGATAAGTTATGCTGTTTGATCATTGACAAAAAAATAAATAAATAAATGTTCCCGAATGACAAGTTATCTGGTAATACACTTAGGTGTGTATTAACAGATTTGAAAATTTGGTTTAGTCAAGTGCCCCCCCTGCCCTATTTCTGATGGGGGGGGGGGGGGTAGATTTAACAAGATTATTGTTATAACGCTATGAAGAAGAGTGTTGCCTGCGATGATGTTGCATATAGTCTGACAATGCTGACGATAGAGGTTATGCTGATCAAGCTGATGTCGGTGATATTGGTCTTGTAACAATTATCTTTTGACATGTTTGAGAACCAAACCAAAGGGTACAGATACTGATAGCTTCAATCGTGATTGTTACGTAATGGTAGTCATGGTGGTGGTTCTAGTGGTTACAATGATGATAATAACGATGATGAAGATAAACGACCGGACAGCCAAATAGTGCCCAAATTGCTAAATGTGAAGTAGATAAATGATAAAAGCAATCCTAAAATAGCTATCAAATTAAGTGATTGTCTGCTTGTATCAATTCCAAATACCCACTAAAGCAAAACGTTTATTTTAAACTCATTTATACTATAATCACTCCCCGAGGGCCAACCTCCGCTCATCTACCACAGAATCAACCAACGGTCCAGAAACTTTTTATTGAATACCTTAATGAATTGTAGTAATTACCTCCTCTCATAATAAATCTTTCTGTCATGTCTAGGAGTGTCACGCCAGATCAGACGATAATTATATTTAATCGAAGAATCACCGATGAAAAGAAACTGACTTCTACCTCTTTGAGAAGATAGGCATTGACCCCTTTGGAAAGAAAGACCACAAAATGAGAAGACTCTTCAACCTCAAGACGTGGATCAAGTGGCTTTGAATGGGTGTTTAAAAGCGGATCACGGAGAATAGCTTCTATTTAGAGATTTAGGAGGTTGAAAGGATCCATACTGGGGCTTCAAGAGTGATTAATAGGGGATTACTGAGAACTGGCATCGTGTCCGCCCCTGCGTTACCCCCCCCCCCCCCCCCCTCGAAGTCAATGGCGTTCGATATTTTGGAGAATGTACGGAGAATCTTTAATACTTTTCTGTTGTCTCTTGAGCTGCGAAGTGATCATCCCCGTCCAACAGACTTGAAAACAATTAAGTTTTGTACAGTGTCTACTCTTCATAAGTTAGCAAGCAGTTATGTTAACTACTTGTCTGTTTGTTTGATTAATCATACAGGCTATCAATGAATCATTAGATCAGAAATTCTGTATTCATTTTTCAAACGGGTCTTCTTTCTTATTTTCTTACGTCACTTTGCCTTGCTTGCTTTTTATTATGAAAATCTGTTTTCATATCCTCTTGAGCAGTCAATCTGACAGATATTCTAGAGGGGGGAAAATAACCAAATGAACTAACAAATTCCATGACCATATACGGGCAGACATAATGTTCTGTCTTTTGAAAAGAAAAAAGATATTTATGTCTTGTGTTATGTTGGAAATAAAACCTGAACTTGAACTTGAACCTGAACTTGAATATCGACGAATGATCAGGATAGACAATTTGAGAAGACAATAATGCTTCAAAGTCTATTACAGGGAAGTACAAATAACTGCTTTCCATGCAAATCATTATTATTACGAATTTAACATTAAGTATCAAAAATAAAGATGAATGTTTTTTTCTTTCTCTTTCTGATAACACTCATCCGACGTACGGTTCGTTCCATGGCTTGAGAATGCTTCATTATCATTAGCAGCATATAGAAACGTTTTGATGCGCTGAACAAAAAAGCCTTAAATTGAAATTGGTAGTAACTACAACGGGGCATCTTTACCAACAAAGGTTGTAGACCATTCATGACTATTCAAAGATATATTGAGCTTAATTAAAAAGTGATCAGACTCAGCTGGAAATAACAAGGTCTTTATCGTCTTTATTGACCAATGAAAACGAGACGGCACTAATCCAGTAATTGCTCTTACTACTTCTTTGCTACGATAAGTGATCTATAGCATTAATTTTGTCGATTCGATTTGAATTAAAGGACTACCTTGCTTTTGTGACCGTTAACTTTGCAACCCTGCATTTGTAGTAAAGAACTTGCTATTTTTGTAATGTATTGCACATTTTGAATATGAGAGTTCAGACTCAAAGTAGTGGGTTTAAAAGACTGAATTTTATATTATCGTATTCATCATTTAAAAAAAAACAAACAAACAAGAAACTAATAAATTTGTCCTAAGAAGTGGAACTTAATTAGCATAAATTTGTATCGCAGACACACTCATCAGATCATCTAAAACTAAAAGGTGCATATAATTTTTTTCGATGTTTAAAGAGTCCATGTTGATGAAGGATGGGGTGACAAATTGATGTCAGAAGAACTATTATTATTATGACCATCGATAAATAAAATGAATAAATTCGTTTCTAATGGTGATCGTATAATAACTGTTACAATCAATATGTAATACTTGCTTTTAAACTAATTTAACTTTCATTCCTGTTAGTCATAAAGAAACACTGAATTTCTTTGATTAGAAATTAATCTAAATAGTATGTCGATTGTTATTACAGATAACTAAAAATAGATTAATAGATTAGAATAATAAGATTGATATTTGAATATATTAAAAAAAAATAATCGAATTTTGGAGTTGTCCCCGACTTAGGTATAAGAAATTTAAAGTGAAATTAATGACATGATAACCTTCGGGTGACCCTTTAATGTGGACCCTCCAAGTATGCTTCTAAAATGGCGGATTGATCTGGAGACAGTTCGTTTCAGAGACTGACATTGCGGCTAATCTATCCTTTGTATACATTAATACTGTTTTTATTACCATCACCCCAAAAGCATCATCGGGAATCGATGTTCAACTATCAAATATAACCAAAGATAATTAAGGAAATTGATAGGTTTCGATATCCGTCTTAAAAGAGATAAATTACCGTAAAATCACCCATGTCCACCCCTACTGATGATAAATAGAGAGAACCTGACAGGTTCTTTTATAAGAATTCTTTAATGATGATGAGGTGAATGGCCTGTAGATTTTGAATTTAATCCGAATTGAATCTAAAATTTGCTTTGATAGATTTTGTGTATATCCGTACAGTTGAGGTCATTCCTTAATCATGTTAAGTCTAATTACTGTAATAATAGATATTATTTTAAAACCACTTTCCTTGATAAAAAATAGTTAGTACTGAAAAAAGATACATAACTCATACAGTATACAGTAAATTATTTACTATAATATGGATACGGATGAATTAAGAATAAAGCACCATCCTGAAAAAGTATATACTGTTGGACACAAAGTTGATATTATTTTCAAGGCCAACTATCACATCAGACGAACCTCCTACATTTTGAAATGAATAATTGCAGTGTAGATTCCATATAGCGCTGTTTGATACCTTTGTATCAATAACTTAGCTTGGAATTAATGGAAGGATGTGTATACGTATAAGGAGAAGCAGGGTTGGAGCCATATAATAGGACTTTGTCGTTTTGGCCGGGAAAACAGGTCTCCAAATAATAATAATAGTAATGAATAAAAAATAAATAAATAAAAAGAAAGAAAAGAGAAAAACTGAAAAATATGGACTTCTCATTTTCTTTTTTAATTTATGTTTCCAAAATTGTTGAGAAGTATGAAAAGGCAATTTTGTTGCACTTGTTTGGGGGACAAATCATAATATAGGGGCAATTACTTCCCTATTCCCTAACGCTGCCCCAAAGGATAAATGAGAAAGAAGATTAGTATTACACTGGAAAGCGGATGTGAGCTCCATGGGAGATGGAGACAAAATATCGAACCACGGCAAACGATTCTCTTGAGCATGGGTGTCGATCGGGGGATATATCCCCCAGTATTTCACACAGGGGTACCTGTATTATCATCCCCCAATAATTCACCGTCAAACATGACAGGATAAAATAATGATTGATAATGATGAGGATGAGGAGAATGAGGATGCATGATGATGATGCTGACGATGCATAATGACGATGAGGATTATTATTATTTTGTATGATTACCATATCGTCATCATTTTTCTTATTGATCTTCATAATGATGACCAAAATCAAGAATTCAAGGTAAATTATGGAACGTAGCAGGTTAGTAATTTTCGTAAAGCCACTCTCCTAATACTGATTGTCATTTTGAAAGTCCCTACCGTGGAATACCTCCTCCCACACCCTTCCCCCGCTCGGTCGCTTCTCTCCAACTGTCAAGGATATTCGGCACCAGTCACCCCCACCATGCTTATACACATCGACAGCCATGCTTTTAAAGAATAAACATAATAATTTATCATCATCACCAAAAATGTGTAAATTGGATTAAACTGCAAATTTATATTTTTATTACCTTTTCCTTTATCAAGTTTCATTAAGTTGGTTAAATGGTTGGTTATTTTACCTGACTGCTAAGAACGCATGACATGCTTGCTATAGTAAGCAACCAGGGGACCGACGGCTGTAAGTTCCCTCCGAAGGACTTGGTAATGAGGATTAATATCTTACGAAAGGGCATTAGCGCATCCATTTGGTTTCGAACCAGGGTACTCCCGGTTACGAGGCCACTTCTCCACCACTGAGCCATAGCGCCTCCTCGTGATATCAAGAGAATGACATCTTTAGATAGATTGCGAATTGATGACTCAAACATAACTCGGGATAGTTTCACTACCATGATACAAATTACTGATTGACACTTGAATTTATGCAACAGGTCAAATAACGACACGTTATAAGCTAACTTTAAAATTTGCGCCAACTTGCGGCAGAACAAAGTGTAAAAGTCCTTACATGTCCCAGATGCTTATGCTGAAGAAAACATCCCTTTAAATACTCGCGACAGAACCAACACCTGCCTTTAATCATAATTATCGAATCATTCGTTTGAAGACACTCTCAGAAGCAATAGTCGGACCTAATGTTGGCCATTGAAAACATTTTCGGCGCGTAATTGAGTTATTTTACAGTCAATTTACATCGTGAATAACCGGTATGCTGGTTACTATTCCCCAGCCAATCTTTGCTCGAGTTATTTTTCCCAAAGTCGTTAGCTTCTGCCTTGGCAGATACCCCATTTTGATTGTCAGACATTTTGTTTACCCAGAAATAACCTGATAAAATGATTAATGTCACTCCTTCATTTGAAATGGTCGCATCGTGAAGAGGTCTCTGGCGTATAGCCCTTAATCAAACGTGACGAAAAGGAGGGAAATTTCATATTGATCTGAAGATAATTACCACAATTTGGTTGGTTAAAATGGGAGATAAGCAAAGTGCTTTGACGCATTATGCGTTATCAAAATCTGAACTCACTCGTTTGATTTTAATTTGCCATTTTACTATTCATTTGAAATCTCTCCAAACTTTTACAGTGCTATTGCAAAGCCCAATCATTTGTACCATAGAATACGCCCTCTGCAATGAAGAATTGTGATGCTGTCGAACAAACTGAAATAAATTCTCATCGGGGATTTGATGCTTAGCCCCCTCTTTTGTCATCGTAAACGTTTTTCGAAACCATTTAAAATGATTACCCTAAACATCCCCAAATCGCCCTCTTCTTGTTAATCTCCCCTCCCTCTCTATTCCCTTTCACGAGGCATAAACATTATCCTTGTGCAATTTTCAAATCATGATCCATTTTAAAGTTTAATTAAACGCTCCCCAGGTGATGTTCTCCTAGCCTTTCAGGTGTGGCGAGGTAGCACGTGAGGTTTCTCTCCATAATCTTCTCCGCAACAATGCCGCAATTTATGCTTCACAAAAACGCGCCAATTTCGCCACCGCCTGCAAAAGAATGCTCCGTAATTGAGCTCTATATTAACTTCACCCCCATTTCTCTCTCCTAGAACGCGGTGCATTAAAAAAGACAAAGACGTTTAGGGAGATAAACGTCTCAGTAGTATTTCGCTCTTCTCAAGGTAGAACCAACGCCTTGAGTATTCAGAACCTTAAAGGTTTAATTAAGCCCTAATCGCAGAAATTTGTAAAGGAGCTCTTTCCCTAAATTCGGCCCAAACAGCGAACTTTTGTCATCGAATTGTAAAGACACCGCGCGCAAACTCTTCTTTTGTGAACATGGTGTTATATCAAGCACATGATTACGGGATCGGGCGAGCAGTGGGGTGTTAAGTGAAAGAAATAGGTTTGGTTTTTATATTCATTCGGTTTTATAAGACGCTCCGAGTGGTATATAAACCCATGGTGAGATTTAGGTGTGATGCGAGCTTCAATTTAGATGGATCTAATTAAGGCTTCAAGAGGATGGCGGGAACACATTAAGACCAAAAGCGTCAAAATTTTCAACATGCATAATACTTTTTAACTACCCACAAAATCATGCATTTGATATGTATGAAAATGTTCATGAAAGGGAAGAAAACTCAGTTCAAATACCTTGATAAGTGGTAAAAAAAAATCAATTGTCAGCAAGGAATGTTCCAATCTTGAGAGAGGTTTCGACTGTCTTGTTGGCTTGGACTAACAAATAGATGGAAAGTGTATAACATATAGCTCGATCACACTATCGGAGGCGTATCCAGCGAGAGGTGACGCCGGCGAAAGCCCCTCTCAACAGAAAGCTTTATATAATTTAATAGAACAAGTCATAGTTCTACTGTCCGCGAGGCTGTTTATTGTATCTTCAGCCCCAGTTTATAATATGTATAATTTTAAACGTAAATTCGCAATACCATAATACATCAATGAGTTAACTTTATTAAATCTTTTACAGTAATTAGTCAGCAGGATTTTAATGAAGTAAACATTTCAACTTTGAAAAAAAAAATCAAGCTTTTGTTAAAGTGAATTTGCATAATGGTGCGTTTTCATCATTGGCACTGTTATTTTTCGGAAAAAAATCTTGAAAGCAAGGAAAGGATAACAACAACAAAAAAAAAACCAGCTACAAAAACAGCTTAACCTTCACAGACTCTTTAAGTTAAAGCTACAAGTGAATAAAAACAAAGTTGCTATATACTTAAAATCGTCTTTGAGACTATACGATACTTTGATCAGTACACGATATACCTTGGAAAGATTTGTGGTACGTGTAATCTTATTCTCTTGAATGCATTCGCACACTAATCTATATTGATCTGAGAAACCTTGATATATTAATGAAAACAATGCTAGTGTCGATCACAAAATAAAAAGCAGGAAGTGGATAAGTTCCATGCTGGGGAGCGTGAATAACCGACCAAAATTTGTAAGGAAAGATGCGAAGGCAAACGCTGAGGACAATATATTCCGAAGAATAATACTAAGATCCATTCTGGAATAATGATGCGCGCGAGGTGCAATACCAAATTCATTTACACCGCTGCCGCGCACGTACGTGCCTCGCAATACAAGTTGCGATTCCTCGCGCTTTTTTTTAATATCCGCCCCTCGCCCACTCGACCGCGCGAGAAGAAAAGGAAAGAGGGGGAATGAAGTCTCATAACAAATCTTGAGCATATCACTTTCACGGTGAAAGGGAAGCCACTTAGAGCTCTCTCGATACTTGTTATGAGCCATAATTGTGGATAATTGTTCCCCAATATTACACTCCATCTTTCTTCTTCCAAGCAAAAGTCAAATCCAAACAAAGCATCTTTCTTCCGTCAACATCAAGTAAAGCTCGAAGCAATTTATTGAGGCTGCGACGAACCGTGAGCGAACGCGCGAGCGAAAAAGAATAGAGATATTCGAAAGCATATTTGACCGGGTACACAAAATGAAGAGAGAAGAAGTGTCGATGAAGTCTGATTGTTCCGTACTAATATCATTGAGATTTTATAATGTACCACAATGTTTATCTTTGTTCCGATTGATCAGAGAAGAAAGAGAGATGAAGTAGGAGTGCAATATTCTCATTTTGTCAAACTTCCGCTTACACTCCAACATAGACGTGATAGAAGGGGGGAGGTTAGACACTGACAGGAAGGGGAAGAGAGAAAGGCAGAAAGGTGGATGGAGAGAGGGAGGGAGAGAGAGAGAGAGGAGAGAGAGAGAGAGAGGGGGGGGGGGGGGGGGGAGAGGGAGGGAGAGAGATGGACAGAGATGTGGAGGGGGGAGAGGCTTGGGTACATAAAGATGATGATGATGATTAATAATAATAATAATAATAATAATAACAATAATAATAATAATAATAACAATAATAATAATAACAATAATAATGATAATAAAAATAATGATAATGATAATAATAACAATAATAATCATGATAATAATGATAATAACAACAATAATAATAATAATAATAATAATAACAATAATAATAACAATAATGATAATGATAATAATAACAATAATAATCATGATAATAATGATAATAATGATAATAATAACAATAATAATAATGATAATAATATTAATGATAATAATAATGATAATAATAATGATAATAATAATAATAATGATAATAATGATAATAATAATAATGATAATAATAATGATAATAATAATGATAATAATAATAATAATGATGATAATAATAATAATAATGATAATAATAATGATGATAATAATAATAATAATGATAATAATAATTTTGTTTACCCAGGGTAACCTCATCAGCTTCAGTGCTGTTCTCCATGAGGGCCCTGCAAATCATTATTACCCAGCAATTTGCTAGGTCCTCATTTACACCTGGGTCGAATGGGACTTGTGGGTAAAGCATATGACCAAGGGTGTAAGCACCCAGCGTGGATCGAACCCTGGACCTCTCACGTCAGAGTCAAGAACCGTTACCACTATACCACAATACTCCCACACTGTGGCACATGCATGCTGTAAGAAATCCATGGCAAAGGGGGGGGGGGGTGCCCCCTCCATCTGCCAGTAATTTAAGACTTGACTCCAATATACTGTCGAAGATTTTATTCTGGCAAGATTATCTGTTAAAACTAGTATGACATCCTTACTTTTGATTTTACTCTAGATAGTGTCAGGCATGGGCGTCAATAAGGGGGTGGGGGCAGCCCCCCCATAGTTTTGCCAGGGGTGGGGACACAGTAGGGTATGTCCTCCAAATTTTGAAGAAAAAAAAGACAACTGAAAAAGGCATGTCCCTCCCCCTCAAAAAATAAAAAATAGACCCTTTAAAAATTTGTCAGCCAATTTTGGGGTATACCCCCAAAATTCTAATTCAAGCTGAGGTCCCCCTTTTTTTGGCTTGTCATCAAAATTTTGATGTATTTGTCCTTTCTCAACTCCCCTATTATAAAACGGATTGGCGTCCGGCCAGAGAGAAATATGAATTAAAGATCACCCAAAATGAATTAATAAGAATGATAACGAATAAAGGATCAGATCAGATTAATGTAAGCGATGTGGTGTGTGGGTGAAGGCTCTTGACCTGTTAGGTCCTGGGTTTGATCTTCGCTGGATGCTTACATCCCTCGGACAAGCTGTTTTACCCACATTTATCCCACTCGATCCAGGGCTAAATGTGGACCTGAAAATTGCTGGGGTAATAATGATTTGCAGGGCCCTCAGGAAGAAAAAGCACTGAAAAGCACTGGTGAGGCCTCTCTGGACAAACAAAATAAATGCCCATAACTGGAAGAAAGTGCTGTTTTAACTTTAACGTGCACATGTATGTTGCAGCATGAAATTCTGGTCTTTCTTGTTGTCACCCTGTTCTGTTGCCATATTCATGAGCGATATAATAGTCACTTCCAATCTCCATAAAGAAATCAAAAGAACATAATAATCGAGTGATTGGTCATTCTGCAATGAAATAATCTCCAACATGAAATCCGGGAAGCGTTGATGAAAGCACGCCCTTTGAATAGAACGTGTTTATTGCGGCGAACTCATGACATATCATTCAAAGTCTGCTTTCAAATTAATGCTCGCATAATTATCCATGGCATGGTGGGAAGCCAATTACTAGTATTCACTTACAGTTTGGGGGAGCAATATTCATGATTATGTGAGGTTACATGATTTAACGAATACAGAGGACGACCCAGTGGCTAATGTGGAGGGAGGGGGGGGGGGGAATTGGACAGGGGTGAGCATAAAGAACATGTAATTTCTGAGAGCCCCTCCTCCTCTCAAGAAAGAAATCGTTGGAAAAGTCAACGCACCACACCCTAATGAGATCCAGTAAGGAATAATATCATATAATTTTAGAGTCATAAAGTCTTTAAAACACATTTCAGAAAGAATTCTGGATGGCAAAAGATAATGTAGGCAAAGTTTAGCCTCTGTGGACTTTTTGCATCATTAAAAAGTTGTCATAGCTTATTCTAATCACTCTGCAGGTATCAACAGTATGTCATAACACTTAGTCTTAACCCTTGAAAAAGGCCTGAACTTAATACAGATAGTGTAAACGTACCGATCTCGAGCATGATGTGTCAACGCGCGTCAAATGAATTTAATTGAGTGGCCCGAGCTAAATACACGTTAATCGCGTTGCTTCTCCCATCGCATATTAGCATCAACCATGAAACTACCGAGGGAGGAAATCTCTGCATGCATGATACCTTATACCAAAGACTGACTGGGGGTGGGGTGGGCGGAGGATCGAGAGGGGAGTCCGGATCTTTGGTGGTGTTGTTGCTGCTGCTGCTTGGAGGATTTGTTGTTGTTGTTGTTGTCGTAGAATTACATCCAAGAGCACCTCTGACACCATTCTCCCTACTTTCTGATTTTTTTTGTTCGTTGTCAGAAATAGGAGAATGAAGCCCCCTTAATATTCATGTTGGTATTGTTCTCTCTCTCTCTCTCTCTCTCTCTCTCTCTCTCTCTACTTTTTTGTCGGGGGGGGGATCGCCTCCATTGTTATATGACTGATAGGCCTATTTGTGAAAAGAAAATTAGAAAATTTCACATTAATTTTTTTCGGGGGGGGGGTGTTAGACCCCCTCCCAAGCTTTGAAACCTAAATCCGCCCCCATGCACCACCAGCGACAGTTTAGGATAAGCCTGGGAGGGTGAGAGAATAAAAGTAATATATTTAGGTGGTTATTACCAGCGTTATTGTTATTGCAAGAAAATGGGCGGGAAACACTGGAGGGGAAATGAGAGGGAGAACGTGCAACATTATGAGAGGCACAAAAATTTAATCGTATCGTCTGCCTTGTTTTTATGCAGGCAAATTTGATTACAACCTGTGCGTGTTTCTAAGTAGAAGTACAATGAACTGATACTAAACCGTACGGACAAAGAAATGCATCTGTGTAAATATGTTTCTTTCAATGAAAAAGAAAAATCATGATTTTAACGAGAATGAAGTTAAAAAGTGAAAATACTCTAATTGAACCGATATTACATGCAACGTTTTACGAGTTGCGACAATGAAAATTTGAGTAATATGATTTTGGCGCCGCTTCCCCTTGGAAAAAAGTGAATGATCGATCAAGATAACTGGTAACCACTAATTGCAGTAATTTTAGATTTTATTTAATAAAAATAGTACTTCCAACACCTAAATCAGGAGAACGAACTATACATCATTTACAACAGATCCTAACATGTCAATAATAATCTGTACAAACATGGCATTTATTTGTGGAAACCTTCAGGCATTAGAGAGAAAATTTCTTTTCACTTCTGCTTATAACTCGCTTTTGATAAAAAAAATAAAACATGTATCATGCAAAACTTTTAAAATGCATTTGTATTGCAAAAATGCACTGCGTTAGAAGTGTGCATCAAAATGTTGAAGTATAGCCTGGATCAGCATAAAACTGCTCAGATTATCAATATCAACTACGACAACCATCCACAAAATCATGCTAGATATTCAATTAAAATCAATCCTGAATAGGTCTCATAAGAACAACGATTTCTACATCAGCAAAAAACAACAACAACAACAAAAACAAACAAACAAACAAACAAACAAAAACCAACAACATGACTCTCTGTGGGTATACATGTATGATGAGAATACACTCCTTATTTGCATTACACCCCCTCTTGTTTTGTAGGAAAGCTGCTGCTATCATACTTTGGTGACACTGTGTATTGGACAAGGGCGGCGCTACAGGGGGGGGGGGGGGGCAGGGGGCGACTACTCCAATGATTTTTCAAGTGACCCTCCCCCCCCCCCCCCCCCAAAAAAAAAAAAAAAAAAAAAAAGAAAAAAAAAAGGAGAAAAGATGAAAAAAAAGGAGGAAGAAGAAAGAAAGAAGGAAAGAAAGCGCTGGGTCATGCAATTAATACCCCTATATTTGTTCATTTAAAACGTAAATAAACTCAACTATGTGTCATCTTGCCCTCCTATTAAAAATATCCTGGCGCCGCCCCTGGTATTGGAATCTATATCTCGCGTCATCAATCGTGATACTTGTTATGTATTTTTACATATGCCCCTCCCGCAAGGTTGCCTGGCTTTTTTTTTTCTCTTGATGATGAGTTGTGATTGTTATGATGAAGGCTACTGGGCGAGTCTATTAAATAGAAATGTAATCATGCTCATTAATAAAACGCACGTCCCAATATGTGCACGGACTCTACATCGGTTACTGGCTTGTGCACGCATACTTGTTGGGGGAAAAACGACTTGGGCATTGGTTATATTGGTATATAGAGACAGTGGCTCAGAGCAGGGCCCCGTCTTATGAAAAGTAGCGATTGATTCAAATCGATCGCAATTTTTAAATTAATTTCAACTAACTACTTAAGAACACAGGAGTTGAAATGAGTCTCAAAGTTGCGATTGATTCGCGACTGATTTGAATCAATCGCAACTCTTTATAAGACGGGGCCCGATGTATAGACATAGGGGGGGGGGGGGGGGGGGGGGGACACCGGTCCTACTCGGTAAATTCAATGCGACTTCAGGATGAGCTGATGAGAGGGAGTTATGATCTTCTTTTCGAGTTCATTTCGCAGAAAGAGAGAGGCGGAGGGGTAAGGTGAAGAGATGATTTTGGAAGAGTGGTAGGCCTATTTCAATGATCTGTTTTTATTGGTTATCATAAACATTGTCTGTATCTATTCGGAAAATTTTCATAATGATAAGGCCCTTCAATATTAAATCAGCAGTCTATCTATCAGTCTATTGTGTTAAAGAGAGTGTGAAGAGCAACAATACGAGGAAACGGTGAAGCAAAGAAAAATACTGAACCGGGAAATTGAAACCTTGAGCTCATTTTAGAAATTTATTTCTTATAAAGAGTATCATTACCTCTATTTTTGCCTGATAATCATATTTTCCTTCATCATTATTAGCGACCTTCGTTTGTCGTTCATTACATTGATCAGTATTGTCACGTTTTCTTGTTTGTTCATCTGGAGGGTGTAGTTGTTCGCGGGCATTTCTCCTAGTTAACTGGTATCGTTCACTGCGCTCAAATTGCATATCGTTTGTCCAATTAAACCACCATTATTATAGGTAAAACCCTTTTTCTTTCTTCCTCTCTCTCTCTCTCTCTCCCTCTCTCTCTCTCCATATCTCCATCTCTCTCGCTCTCTCTCTCCTTCTCTGTATCCTTTCTTTCCTCTCCTTTCTTCCCCCTCTCTCCCTCATTTACTTTATATTTCTGCATATTATGAATATTTCAATACAATTTGATGTTTGCTGTCAACTCAGGTATGAAATATTATAAGATATGTCCCTATTAAAGAAGAGTGAAGGCTGTCAACAGTATTTATTTATTCTTTTAAATTTTCCATTAAGCCCGCAGAATCATTTTTCATACGTTATTTGAATTACTACAAAAATAGTTAAAATTTTCACTTTTTAAACTCTTTGTTGTTGCCACTAGCAATAAGGACGATTCAAATACCATTCTGCAATTTTCCTCCTGCTCCTGTTCCTGCTCCTGCTCCTGCTCCAGCTCCTCCTCAGACATCTTCCCCC
>CM057159.1:17258686-17504673 GCA_029962745.1 Echinometra lucunter
TAGAGAATTGAAAATAAGAAGATAAGACTGAAGTTTAAAGCTGGATTATAACTCAGACCAGCCAGTAAAGAATTCGGAAAAGAGGTATTAACCGCCTTCCTTAAGCTTTTAAGCCACTTGATGACTTTGACTTTTCTTCTTCCATTGATTTCTCAAGTAGGATTTCAATAAAAGAGGAGGAAAACAAAAGAAGTCAATTGGGGATTTAAAGAAGCCCTCAACTTTTAAAGGGTTTCTGGATATTATTGACCGTGGTGTTTGAGTCTCGTGGGATTGAAGAATAGGAAATACTTAGCGTGCTTAATACACTCGAATTATTGCCAACAACAAAATGCGTCAAGCTCATTAAAGACCTCTTTTCAGTCCTGTAGTTTGATTATTAGAAGATCAGACCGACATTGTCATGAATAGGCCTAAACTTCATAAGAATGTTTGAGTTCTCAGTTCAAGTGCTACACAATAAAGATCGGATGGGGGGGGGGGTTGTGTCTCGGAAAATGGTGAAACGATTGGACTGATTGAAAATGGAGAGAGTTGAGACAGAAGATAATTATGGTCGAAGAGAAGAAAAAGAAGAAGAAGAAGAAGAAGAAGAAGAAGAAGAAGAAGACCAAGAAGAAGAAGAAGAAGAAGAAGAAGAAGAAGAAGAAGAAGAAGAAGAAGAAGAAGAAGAAGAAGAAGAAGAAGAAGAAGAAGAAGAAGGAGGAGGAGGAGGAGGAGGAGGAGGAGGAGGAGGAGGAGGAGGAGGAGGAGGAGGAGGAGGAGGAGGAGGAGGAGGAGGAGGAGAAGAAGAAGGAGGAGTAGGAGGAGACGAAAGATAAGGAGGAGAAAAAATCAGTTCAGCAACAGCATCTCTGTCATGTCTGTTGCTGTTATTGCAGGAGAATGTGTTCAATAAGACCTAAACTTTTACGGTCATTTTTTTAAATTTGAAAGCAAATTAATTTTCTTCTGAAAGATTAACAATGCTGTGTTTTAAATGCGATATAACGTTGCAAAGAGGGGGAGAACAGTCATGACAGTACAGTATAGGAGAGTGAAAAGTGGAGCTTGCGCTGAGGACGCCGAACACTGCCGAAGAAGAAGATGACAATCCTAAAAACCCATAAACATTTTAGCTTTTATGTATACTGGAGTAAAAGTGAGGACGAGACATATTTCAAGAGATAGATAGATAGATAGATAGATAGATAGATAGATAGATAGATAGATAGATAGATAAATAGATATATAGAGAGATAGATAGATAAATAGATATATGTAGAGAGAGATAGATAGATAGAGAGACAGACAGACAGAGACAGAGACAGACAGACAGACAGACAGACAGACAGGGAGGGAGGGGGGGGGGTATATCGGGAAGATTCCGATATCTTCGAAATGTTCAGTGTGGTGGATCAATAATTCTTTGATAATGCACTTTGTAAACCTCTTGCTAAGAAATCAAACAAACACCATGCTACCATGGATAAGTCATGTATGGAGGAAATATACAGGCAGTAAAATTCATAGGCACATCTTTGTCTTGGAGCCCTGGTGATACGTGCCCCTTGCTCTAGTCGACAGAAAAATCGCGAAAAAAAGAAAGAAAGAAAAGGAGATAAAAGAAAATAGAAGAGATGGAACGGAATGGATATTTATCTGTTTATTGGACCTTTCACCGCACTTTTTCTCTAATAGGTGGCCTTATAAAAATTCACACTCCATTAACCGAGACCGGACGCGTCGGGTACCCCCCCCCCCCCCGAAATTAGTGCCCCCTTCATGGCTACACACAAACTATGTCACTTGTCCTGCTTGTGAAATTCAGACTGTCTGTCTTGTCGCCCGTCGTGTGGTTATTGACCCGTTTGCAGGTTTGCGGATTGTGTTGGCGTCTCTCATTTGTTACGCTTTGACAGAAGATGTCGGATATTGAGCTTGAGTTTGCAAAACTTTCTTACTTGTTCAACTAGAAGTAACTCAGTCAATGTCCCAATAATCTTATAATACGTTGCATGGATGACGGGGGTTGTCATTCAATGGGAATAAAGTCCTGAGGATTCGTTCCAGAAAATTTCTAGAGCTTCTAGGTGGTGTGAGAGAGAAAGGGGGAGAAAGAAAGAGAGAGAGAGAGAGAAGGAGAAGTTAGGAGAAGGGGTTGGTGACTATTTCCATTAATTTGTAAAAAGATAATTCTAATACATTAACGATCACACATTTTTTTATGCGAATGTCATTTTAAAAACGAAAAAAATATTTTCTTTTCGGAAGACGTAAGGTGTGTGCATGCCGGGAAGGGGGGGGGGGGGCACTGGTATAGCCAGTTCTTTTATGTTAGTGGAGCACTTGCAATGGTGTTGACAAATATTTCCTTTTCTTTTTGTTATTTAAAAGCTTGTCGGCGAAATGTTGAAATAAGCTGAAAAAGCTCTCAAAGTGTACACTGTATATGCGTCAGGGATAGGGGTCATCGCCCCCTACTCCCACGGCTTATCTAATGATCGGGTGGGGCGCGTTCATCAAGACAGAACACTAATCTTTTGTGTTCTTTCAACATTATTTCTAAGCTACAATGATATATCCCATAGTAACCGGAAAGGTAAATGTAAATCCGTATATTTATATATACTCCCATGTTTTTCCCTCTTGATTATATTGTCTTCTGTTGATCGTCACGGACCATCAAGTTGTCTGTTATCTTGGGAGAGCCCACTCTCCTTACAATTAACAATAGCTCATCAAGTTCCCTAATACCGAGTTATTATACATGCTCCGTTACCCGAACTAAGATCGGATATTGTCTAGAGAACAAGAAGACGTGGATGATGACTTCCGTTTTGCGAGCTGTCAGGATGGGCTTATATCGACCCGAACCAGGTTCATGAGAGAAATGATAAACATAGATCTGTTCGGATGCAATAGTTAGAATTGAACACCGCGCTTCTGATTGGACACAATATAGCGAATTTTGCTTGGTAAGGCAACACACACCCCAAAGAATAATGATCCATTTTTTCCCCATTTTTGTCTGTCAGAAACAGAATTGGTCTCTAAATCATTATGCTAAATGCGCGTGTGTGCGTGTGTGTGTGTGTGTGGGGGGGGGGGAGGGGGATCAACCGGAACTTTTTGTGATAGATGCAGTGAAAAATCCCCCTCCCCCTTTCTCCTTCTTTTTAAAACTCTCTATCTCAATTGCATTTTTTTTAAACTCAGGACTGAATAACAAGTGACAAGTCCATTTCATTGTGCATGATGTATTTAGGGATCCGGGTTGCGTTTCATGAAACCGTCATAACTCTTTATTCATGGTCATCCCATTGAAACGTATATTGTAGGGTTAACACACGTTTCAATGGGATGTCCATGAACTTTAATAGACTTCTGACAGTTTCATGAAACGCAGCCCATAACCAGTGGCGGCACCAAGGGGGGGGGGGGGGGGGCCATGGGGGGCATTTGCCCCCCCCCCCCACTCTGAAGCTTTGCCCCCCCCCCCGAAATTTTGAGGACTGAAAAGAAAAATTATACAGTAATTTGTAAATAAGTAGATGTTGTCATAAGCATCATCAGTCATATTCAAGCTGAGAAGTGCTCTAAAATACCATTTTCCGCTCTTCAAAACTTGATAATTTTCTCACTCAGTCGCTTTTGGCTTCCTCGCACACTATTAGTTTGTAATGTAAATGTTCAGTTCATGATCTAGTTTTGATCAATATTTTTGCTCCATTAAGCATTACCTGATTTTACAAAAAATTCTCTCTATATCAAGTGTAACAGAAAAATGTTTATTGGGGCCACTAAAAGCACTGGCGTAAATCCGGGGGGGGGGGGGGATGGGGGATATATCCCCCCCCCCACTTTTTGGAGAGGGGTGGGGATGGCGTGTACAAATATCCCCCTCACTTTTTAAGGAGGAAAATATATTTTGATTTATCAGTCAGTAAAAATTTTGAATATCTAGCATAAACAACCATCATATTTTAGAATTTCTATTTGAAAATGCGTTTGAAAACCCCCAAAAGTGGTTATTTTTGGGTCGCTCGCTTCGCTCGCTCGTCATATCCTATCATTTCTTTTCTAAAATGTGATTAAAACAAGAAAAGTGGCCATTTTTGGCTCGCTCGCTTCACTCGCTCGTCATATTTCAGAATATTTATTTGAATATGCGATTAAAAACCAAAACAGGGTCCACAGTATGGAATTCTCTGCCACCATCCATCACGGAACATACTTTCAAGAAAAATCTTGAAATATATGTATTATCCCTTTGATTTTTAAAGTTCCTAAACCATTTTACAGTCTTACCATGTGAGAGAGAGGGAACGGAGGGGGGGGGGGGGGTAAGGTGTCAAATAGGCCTACATTTTACTATGTTAAAATATCTGTGTTTCTAATTCGTTCACTTTGGACACCTGATATTTACAAGCTCTCTATTAAAGCTTCCTACAGGTGCTTCTTTTTCCATTTCTTTAAACAGTTTACCATAATCTTTGATTAAGGTAAACTGTTTTGATTTTCAAATTTGATCTACTGCAAATAAAACACTTCATAAAGCCCTAAAGGCGAAAATTCGTGAAAATTCTTTGTCAACGGAGTTCTTTTTATTCAATTTTTTAAAAATACAATATTTTGATTTTTATGTTCTTATGCTCATGTGTTCGATTTTTTCCTTCTTTGAATTATTTGAACTGTTTGTATTTGTGTTGGATGTACATATTTGTATATTTTTAATGGAAATGAATGAATTAATTGAATTGAATTGAACAGCCAAGAAGTTTAAGGTTTCGAGAAATTGTCCCATGGCCTGGGATCCCAAGCAGAACTGCTAGCTCGATCCGCGGCCACTAGATGGCAGCAAAGAACTTTCTGCAGCCGAAGTTGGAAATCTAAGTTAGGCAGGTGTCAAAAATACAAGGTAACATTTAGTCTATTTATCCCATAATATGTCAAATTTCGCACTTACTTGAGATTTAAAAGCAAAAACATGTACTTAAAACCAATTGCTCCGCTTTTTATTGACGTGTGGTGCATGAAAATATTGGTTTGCACTGAAAAGGTGTTTAGACCTTAATATTGTAGTCCCATAAACTAAAAATTGTGTCGGCTTAGTCTCGAACTGTTGGCGGCGGCACGTCTTGCGCAATCATTGCATTTGCTTCTCACACTTACAAACCGTATTGCGCAATGCATGAATCGAGAAGGATTCACAGATAGGGTTAGTATATTGGCAATAAGTTTACCAAGGTTTCTTTGTACTGTTTTTGACATTATTTGTAGTGGCGTATTTAGGGAAATGGTGCCCGGGGCGCGTGTTTCTGTTTTACACCGTAGCCTAGGCAGTTTTTCGATTAATTGCATCAAATGTGCTGGTTTCAAAGTCTAGGTCTTTGTCATCTTATACATTTAGATTTTCATCTTATTTAGAGGTATATAGGGCCCCACTCACAAGCTGTGCTTCTTCGGGGTCCTAGAAAACCGTTCATATTGTATCATGTATTCTTTTGTACCATCTGATCATTGATTTGTACTCATAATATGTCTGGTTTTTGAATAAATTGAACTTGAACTTGAACTTAGGTATCGTTTCAGCCATAGAGATAGGCATCTCTCTGTTTTCAGCTCTCCTACGCCCTATAACACATACAGCGGCGCATGCGGCGATCGTGTACGTGTACAGAGAGAATAGATGAAAGAAAAAGCAAAGAAATACTGAAGGAAAAGGGGCCTTCAAGGAACTGAAGGTGAAGAAACAGACAAGAGGATTGCCCAATGAAATGTAAAAAGAAAGAGGGATCCATAGGCCTAGAAGTCCATAAACAAAAGGGAAAGGTATAGATAAAAGAAAAAAAACGAAGAAATACAATGAATTCTGTATCCTCTAATCTTTCTTCATGTATTTCTTTGTTCTTCCTCTCATCCATCCTCTCCCATGTCCATATTTTTTTATTTGTTCATCCTTACATCTATCTTCTTCTCTCTCCTTATGTATTTCATTGTTTTTTCTCCTTTAGATAAGATCAGGCTCAGCCATAGAGAAATATATATAACTCCACGGGCTCAGCTCGTTTGCACACATTATTACAATGTTTTATGTGCATGCAGTGGATATCTTGGCTGTCGTCTATGTGTGCTGAGGACTTAGACTCTTTCACCAGAGCACTTGTAGGATTTTTTCGCGAAAATGCCTAGGCAACGGTGTAAAACGGAAATGCACGCCCGAGGCAAGCGCTGACAAATTGAAAGGAAAGAAATTGCACCCCTTCCAACTCCAAATGCCAATTAAAAGAAAAAATTAAAAACTTGCAATTTAGAATCTTCTTGTTTTGGTTAGTCAGATGTGGGTTTTGTTGTTGTTTTGGCTTTGGTTTTTTTTGTGCCCCCTAAAAGTGGCGCTCGGGGCTCGTTTCTCCCTTGGCCTTGCCTACCCCTAGCAAACAGGAAACTCTGACTCAATATGCGCCACATCACCAGCGCAAAGCATGAAATTCCTTGCGGCCGGAGCCCTTTTGGGGTTGTAGAAGCTCTCTGGTGCTATCTTAGGCTTATTTTTGCACATTTGACAACACTTAATGAGGTAAAATCCAATTACTCAGATTAATTTTTTCAAAAAGGTGGTTGGGCGGGAGAAAAAAGGAGAAACACAGCTAGGACGGGAGAAATTCACACTCAAGTGGGAGAGCGGGAGATTTTGTGAAAATGGACTCAAAGCAGGAGATCTCCTGCCGAAAACGGGAGAGTTGGAGTCTCTGTGTACATGTATGGTGGATCTAAAAATTGTGGGAGTCGATGACATTGCTGATGTGTTGTGGGTCACTTGGCGGTTTATGATTGCAGCAGAGATTTATGGGGCGAATTCCAAGGCTTTCTCCCTAAGTATCTCAGATAATTGTATTTTTCCTGCCAAAATATCAAATTTTTTTAGTGAGAAAGTCCTGTTATCTTTCAAAGTTTCCATGTATTATGCCATAATTGTTTACAGGATTATCAACATTTTCTTTGCAATACGTAATAGTATATTTGTTAACAATTTCCCTCCAGAACTGCTTTGTTTATCATGCAATGATCAGGCTATGACCAGATGACTAGCACAGCCAGCATCATCAGGAAGCTAGCCGGGAGATTCAATGGACTACGATTCAAGCAGCACTGCTTTCCTTGGTCCCTCATCGAACAGCAAACCCTCTGCCTTCGGTCTTCTTGTGCTCCAAGGATCATACCAGCCCTAAGGATTAGGCCTGCTCTCGACCTTCCATTCGTAACCTCTTTGAGGTACTTTAGCAGTGCAAAGATGAAGATTGATTCTCCAGAGTTCAAGGGGTTGTTCTCTGCAGAGTTGAGGCAGCTGGCACAGCTTTTTGAAAAGATATAATTATGAGCTGAGGATAGCTGGTGGAGCCGTAAGAGATCTCCTTATGCAAGTAAGTTTGGAAGTTACAGAGATCTTTAACCTATTGGATATGAATTTTATGATCAATTTTGGTATAGCATGCATTTTCCCTTAGATTCTTTTATTAAAAGAGTCTGTTTTTCTTTGGGTTGATATTCAATGCATTAACAAGATCTGATTTGAGGTAAATACCCATTATACATTATTTGTTTAGGTCCCATTAAAACATTACTGTACATGTACTGCTTGTCGGCAAATTACAGTTGTAAGACAAATTGAAAACTAGGCCAAGATCTTGTAGTAGTTATTAGCTTAGGCAAAAATAGTAAGAATATGATTTGCTGATATTTGATATTTTTTTTTAGATTGCTCAAATTAGCAAAATGTCCAGAGGATCAAAATGGCTTTGTGTTTGTTTGTTTTTTTGTTTGTTTTGTTAGTTTTAGTTGTTTTGTTAGTTTTGTTTGTTTTGTTAGTTTTGTTTGTTTTGTTGTTTGGCTCTTTGGGTTTTTTACAGCTATTTTGACCACTTCAGCACATGTATGAAGTTCCATTTTGGTGTCCAATTATTTTGTTTTATATTTTGTTTGTTTGTTACTGGTGTTGCCAATGTCAGGAGAAAAAGGAATAAAGTTAAGCCATGAATAACTCCTGTCCTGAATAGTATTGGCAACATATCATGTGACAGAGAATGACCTGGATGCTGTTGCATAAAACTTGCTATTATAGTTACTTTGCCAACAGTGGTAACTTTCATGGAATACTGGATTTTGATTGGCTGTTGAGCAACGTTACCATGGTAGTTACCATTGATGGTAAAGTTACTATAATAGCAAGTCTTTATTAGGGCTTAACCGATATGGAATTTTGCTGCCGATCCGATCCCCGGTGTTTTTACATCCGCATCGGCCCAATTCCGATTCAGATACCGATGCAGCGCAGAGCGCGGCTAAAGTAGAGATGAGTAATACAGTAACAAAAATTTAATCCCGTCTGCTATGCCCGCACTGCAAAACAACATAGGGTCTAAGTGTGATTGTAACCGCCAAACATCTGTTGCTTGCATGGGTTCCGCATCAGCTCACCATCAAAATATTTACCGATTCCGATGTTTAGCCAATGCGGTCAAGAATCGGCAGTCACCGATCTCCGATGCGAATATCGGTTAAGCCCTAGTCTTTATGCAACGGCACCCTGTACTTTTATTCAAGATGTCTATCCATCCACCCTTCAGAAACAGCCTCAAGATGTAGACTTCGCCACCACAGCCACACCGGACCAGATGAAAGAGATGTTCACTAAGGAAGGCATCCGGATGATCAATGCTAAGGGAGAAAAGCATGGCACCATCACAGCCAGGATTAATGATAAGGAGAACTTTGAGATTACCACTCTGAGGATTGATCGGGTTACGGATGGAAGACATGCGGAGGTGGAATTCACCACAGATTGGAAGATTGATGCAGAGAGGAGAGATTTGACCATCAACTCCATGTTCCTAGGTAGGATTTATTATTAGTTGAACCAATTTTCAATAAATTTACCCATTATTCTCTCTGTCAGATCACAGCTGCATTTGATATTGATTCAGCAACATTTAATCCTCCCTCCACTTGTACATAAAATTTCAAATTAATATATGTGTTGTTAAACATGTTGAGCCTGAAAAAGTTTGCACTTAAGTCTATAAAAAAAATGTACAATTTACCAAATTCAAATCATATCCAAGAAGTTGAAACTTACGAAGTGTTGTTTAGCTCATGGTTACATGAAGTTTGTCATTTATCAAAGGGTTAGTGATATGCTTGATGTTTAAAATTTCCAAGTTGTGGGTTGAATGATATCATGCAAGATGAAAGACCGTATACCAAAGTCAATCCTCTTGTCAATTCATTATTTTTTGGTAACACCATTTCATGAATAAGGATTCTCTATAATCCAGTGTGAAAAGATTACTCCAATATTTGAATGCCAACTTGTAATGAATTTATTTCATTCATCACCCCTGATGAATGCAATTACCTTTGCTTGATTAGGTCTTGATGGAACACTATATGACTTCTTCAGTGGAAAAGAGGATCTTGAAAAATGTCACGTAGCCTTTGTCGGGGATGCTGCAACTCGCATACAAGAAGATTATCTAAGAATACTTAGATATTTCAGGTTAGTGGTAAAGCCAGTGAATAGTTGCTGTCAGCCTTTGAAAGCTTTGAAAGAGGATGTCTCTGATTTCTAATGCTAAACAGCAAGATGCTCTGTACATTAATTGGCTAATTCTACCCTTTTGGTCAGGTTTTAACCCTAAAAAGGCTGGGGGGGGGGGTGGAATCCACCCCCTAGACGTTTTGCGCGATATACCTGCAATGCGCTTAGATGTCGCCACGAAGCTGCATGACCCTTTTCTGTAGCATCTCGCGCATCTTTTGAGACCAAATTCATGACGTCCGGGTATGCAGTTCCGAAGTTAGGCAATATTTTGTACTCGCATGTCGGATAAAAAATTGCTCAAAAACGTGATTTCATGTACAAATCCAAGACAAATTGTGTTTTCAGCAAAAATTCATAATTGTATAATTATTCTTACTATTAATGATCAAAATCAATTAGTTTTAGTCTGGTTATGATCCAAATAGTATTACCAATGAATTTCGTCAAAAAGAACAATAAAGAACAAAAAGTCGAGAAACAAAGAAATACATAAGAAATTTGAAAAACAATGAAATACATAAGAAATGAAATTTGATTCCAGTTTTTTTTTATGTATACTTGTTAACAACACTACAAAGAGTATTTACAAGAACAATAAGACTTTTTGCAGCTTCATCTAGTGATTTACAGCAAAAGGTCTGATTTACGCATAAATTAGCATAATTAATTACCTTATGAATTATTTCGTAAAATTTAACAACGGAAGTTGGTAGATGACATGACGGGTGACGTGTGCGCCGATTTTCGGCGTGATCGACGGCCGAGAGGTATAGGTATAGGTATAGCATCGCTCAAAAACCCCAGCCTGATTAGGGTTAAACTTTTGCTAAAGTTATCACGATATGGTAAATAACAGCCTCAGTCTTCGACTCTCTCCACCTTTCAAACCTTGTTTGCTATTGTTTGATTTCTTTGCAGGTTCTATGGCCGTATTGCAAGGGAGACCAACAACCACACCCCTGAAACGCTTCAAGCCATCCAGGAGAATGGTCATGGACTAGCAGGAATCTCGGGGGAAAGAATCTGGATGGAGCTCAGGAAGATCTTAGCTGGCAACTTTGCTGCTGATCTTATTCACTGCATGTATGACCTAGGCTTGGCATGCCATATGGGTGAGATAAAAGCTGTTGATATTATCACTGGATTATAATAAAGGCCTCAGCCTCCTATGCCTTGGTAATCCACCCCAATTTTTGTTCATATTTATTTTTTACAGTTTTAAAGTGTGCCAGTCACCAAAAGACATTTTGCTTATAATATAGTATGTTAGGGATTCAATATCACTATGGTAAAATATGAGCTGTAAATAAAACTTCTATAAAGAGATAATGAGAGTTCAAAAAATATACTCGCTAGTAACGTAAAAACGACTAGTGATTAAGACTAGTATGTGCAAGTGCAGGCATGAATTAGGGCATTTACGGAATTGGAACAGCCATTTGAATCTGTAAACTCCCTAATCGCGTGGTTTTATGTTATAATTCTTAACCTTTTATTCTTAGAATGCTGGGTAATTTTTTTTTTGGGGGGGGGGATTATTTCACATCTATGTACACAAAGTATTTTTTTCAGGTGATTGGTACACTTTAATATTACTGCTCTAAAATTCGTGTATCTTATAACAAACAGATAAGAATGTACTTGTAGTGTAGGGCCATTTTGCCCAAACTAACCCTTTCCGTCCCCATTTGTTACAATAAAATAAAGAAACAAAAACCGTGATGCAAATTATAGTGGCATGTAGCATGGGCTTTTAACGGTCACACGCTTTAGTTCAACACAATAAGGCAGGCAGTGTACTATGCTTGTATAAATTTTGATTATTTAAGACAAACACCAACAGATCTCATTGAATTCTGGGGATCTTATCATAATTCTATTGTCTCAAAATATGTCCATTCACGGATACCAGATTTTGCCAGATTTCAGGCCCTCACACTTTCGCATCTCGGGTTTGTTCAGGCTTTGTTTGCACAGCACATATTGGTGTGTGTGTGTGAAATTTGGTTTTTACAGATATGTGTAAATCAGATATGATTATTTATGTCTGGGACCGACCATTAACATCACCATCGGCTAGACTGAGATGGCTCAGGTTCTAACTTGGGTCCACACAGTCAGGTTTTAGGTAATTTCAAAGACAAAAGCGAACCATGGACATTACCACTAGACCAACTCCAATTCCCCTATACATTTTGAACTCGTAAATGTATTGGTCTCTTTTCAGGCTCATTGGGTAAAAACACCTTGTGCTCAGCTTGCGTAGTACAGGTAGGGGAGATTAGAAAACTTTTTAATTGCTTATGAATTTTCATCATAGGTGTCAAAGGTAATTGTCTTTGTGTCATTGTACTCACGTGTGACATCTCTACTGCACATACGGTAGGTGTCCAGAAAAACGTGTCATCATCTCTCGTGTATTTACGTAGGTATCCCACCAGAAGGTGATCTGCAAGAACTCCACAAGGTGTGCCAGCGGAGTCAGTCGCTGCACCCTCACCCCATCACCGTTCTTTCAGCTCTCTTCAAGGGTGAGAGCGATGTCCTCACCATGGAGCAAAGGATGAAAATCTCAGCTGAAGAGCGCAAGACTGCCCTTTTTGTGGTCGCCGAGAGAGGTGACAAACCCCACAAGAACCCTCTCAAGCCATACCAAGATATTGTTGTTTGTGTAAGTGCTCCTCTTTAATTCTTTTGATCATTGTGAAGAGAAAAAGCTAAAGAATTAGCTTTAAGTCAAATGTATTTGGAAGTTTTGTGGAAGTGTCTTGTAATTCCTAACATATATTGAAATCAAAGGTATCATTTTCACTGATATTTTCTTTTATCTCCTTTGTGCTCTAATGTATTTGGGGTAGAACACCACTCATTCATTTGAATTTTGTTTAGAAACACCTGTATATTTGAGAAATCCTTGTTATATTGATTTATTAGAATTTCATGACTCTCTAATGAATGTGTTTTGTTATTGTTGCCAATTTGCAGAGCAAAGAAAAGAACATCATCAAGTATGTGAGCGAAGTCTTGAAGTACAGGGGTGAGAGTCAGATGCTTGTGGACTTCAGGTCCTGGGACGTGGCTAAGTTTCCGTTGACAGGGAAAGATCTTCTGGCCGCTGGGGTCCCAAAGGGCAAAGGCTTTGGGACTGTGATGGACATGGTTAGACAATGGTGGATGGATAGCGACTTCAAAGCCAGTAAAGAAGAGCTCCTCGAAAGGTTGCAGGAGACATTGCAAGATGGAGGAAAAGGGGACTCATGACATTAGTGGGAAGGAAGAGACTGAGGTTAAAGGCTCGTTTACATATCCAAAGTGTTTTACTCAGCAGAATTTTTAAAGAACCTCTAAGTGCATGGTAAGTGGGTTGAAAAACTATAGCTGTGTGCAACAAGGATCAAGCACTTTCATCTATGTGTTAAAAGGAAACATACATTTCTGGTGCATTTTGCCTTTTTATTCCCAGGGCACATTTGAACGAGGCTTTGAGGAAGACTATTGACAAGTCCTTAGTGCTATATGCTTATGTTCCTTGATGGCATATTGGAGGCACTAGAAGATAATGATGACTGAACAGTGATAGATGCATTCAAGGTTGATATGCACCATGCTGAAAAGAACTTTTGGATTATACATACAGTGTAACTCAGTCTGATGGTCTAATGATTTGGACAGACTAGTACCAGTAAGGTGTGTTTGAAGATTAACTCTAAGGTGAAAAAGTTGAGCATTTACCAAAGGAACGATTAGACAACTCTTATTTTGTATTACAGTGGAAACTCAGATATAACAATATTCCTGATTTAACAAGGTAATATTCCAGTTCTAGCTCTTTAAATTGTTTCTTTAAACTGATAGAATGAGATTCCTGCTATAACAAGGTAATTTTGATGTTATTTATACTGAGTTTCCGCAGTACATTGTACATGATGGAAATGAAAACCTAGCATATGGAGGAAGTTACAGATGTTTCAAAGTCAAGACCCTTCAAATCGAGGAGTATCCCCGCTTGGCAGTGTGCGATGTCATTGTGTGATGTCCTGCAGGGAAACATGTTCTTCTTTGTGAGCAAACTACTTAAAGATATTTCTATGTTCATTTGCTATGAGAGAATTCCCCTTTTCACCCTTGGGTATGTAGTAATATATATCATTAGAATATGCATGTTCCATTGTGAACATTAGGAAATGGATCATGACATCATACATCATGACTGAATTGTCAATGGAGGTTTTTAATATCAAAAGTTGTGTCAGTCTTATTCTTATCCTGAATTCTACTGAGAAGGCCAAACTTCTGGGAACAGTCAGTTCTTCTTCAATTAATCCATAGCAATACAGTGTCTCCTTTTCACATCTGCAATATCACTTGATCCAGAATGCTAGGAATTACATGTTATACATCAGCAGCAGGGGTGGATCCAAGGATTTAGTGAAAGAGGAAGCACACTCAATTCTGACAAGCAAACAAACAAAAAAAATAAAAAATAAAAAAGGTCATCACATTTTCAGTAGATACACTTTTCCTTACAGAATTCTCTGACAAGCAAAAAAAAAAAGGAAAAGAAAAAAAAATTGGATCCGGGCCTGATCAGCAGAAAGAGCAACAAATCACTAATATTTTTATTCCATTTCCAATGTTGTATATTTGTCATTCATGAATGAAAGCTCTTTAATTGTAATAAATCAGTATGTTAAGTGAGAGTATATTTGATATTGCAATATCTCTTTGTAGAGCTAATATTTAAAGCTCATATTGAATATAGTGTACTGACAATGAATCCCTAAAATACAGAGTGAAATGTCTTTTGGACAGGTACACTTTTTAAAGTAAAATAAGGACAGGGGATATTATTTTTGATGCCTTGAAGCAGGACCGGGTACCTTAACGGAATAAGGGGATGTACTTCACATGCTTATCTGCTTAATGGATGATAGAAATAAGGTTACACATCATAATGTTTTGAAAGAGATTAATGAATGTTACATAACACACATGTACCAGTGCCAAGCACTTTTTCTTTGGCAAATTTGTGATATTTTGTATCTTTTTTTTCTTTTTCTTTGGCAAATTTGTGATATTTTGTATCGTTTATATGTTACTTGTGCTTTTTTTTTTAAGGAAGGAATTTGCCTAGCAAAGCAAGCTGTGCAATAAAGAGTAAAACTAAAAACATTTACAATAAAAATTTTGTTGTGATTACAAATTGCAAAATTTTGTTATGTGTACCATACTTTGTAGTCCATCAAGGCAACAGCATGCAAGACCAACAGTGTCAGTGTAGCAAACTCCCAGGAAAGTTGACTGAAGACTCACAAGAGCAACTGGACTGGAGATCTACATGTTGGTTTCTGTGGACCTTCTGTCAACATTTCTTAGGGATCACTGAATCAAAATTATCAGTCTCATAGCCCATCTGTCTACTGGGCCATCAGTCTGCTTGGATGCTGCAGTTTCACATGGAACATATTTCTCAACAACTAATGTGTAATGAAGTTTGCTGGTCAGGCATAACATTTTGATTTAGTCAGAGTTGGCATGTTTCATTTTGTTGGTAATCGCTTCTTTCCAAAAAAGTTTATTCAGGACACAGTCAGATTGGTCTGATGAGGACGAGATGGTGAAAAGACAAGACACAAGAAACAGATTGGGATCAAGGCGATGAAATGAGAACAAGATGAATTTCGAATGCGATTAGAAGAAGACCCCCTACCCCGAATCTCTATATATTTTCTGGTGCTTAGTTTTGATATAAGTCTGTGCGACACAAAATTTTAGAGGGCGCTATTCAGAAATAATAGATTTGGCGATTCCCTTTTCCATTTTGATAATGAAGATTGACGAACCGTACCTGAAATGTATAATATGCCAAATTATAAAACGTGTTTATGCTTTAATTCTACGCAACCTTCCAGCCATGCATTTTTGTGCAGCACTGCATTTTGGATGCATCGCTTTACCTCTAGCGCGTAAAAACCGAGACGCCATGAAATACGCATTCTTTCAAACAGAAGTGTCACAAGGATTTTGATGCGCTTATTCAAAGGCGCATCACACTGGCTGCGCTTGTGATGTCATAATAGAAAGCAGATGTTGCCTCTTTTGTCCGTGTGATCCATGGAAATTTGGAGGGATTTAAACAAATTTTCCAGTACAAAGTCATACTGTCAACCCGTTTTATAAAACAAATAACGCACAGATTTAAATTTGTGATGTTAGTGGCGATGTAGGCATCTCGGGTATTCACAATATTGTGCAAAAGCACTCGGCACAAGCGCCTCGTGCTTGTCACGCATTGTAAATACCCTTGAGTGCGCTGCAGCACCACTAACACACTCGCATATCTGTACATTATTTGTATATTATTAGATGGAACTAAAGACTTTGTGACCAAAGAAAAGAGATCCCACAATGCATTGCAAGACATGCAAGAAAGGACTTCAGAGACAGTTGCTGAACGAACCAAATCAAACTTTGGTCTACATGAGCAATATCTTCTGCCTTTCAGAAACGTGGCAAATGCGTACACACACCTCTGGACAAGGTACCATAAGCCACATTGGGCAATATGCCCCATCCATCTGTGCCCGTAATTCTGAAAAACTCCCTCTCAGTGTTGTGTCGGACAGTTATCGTCTCGTTTTCATGCATACTACACTCTTTCTCTTCCCCTTTCTCTTAATCTTCTAGATTTCCTCCTCTCCCCTACTTTTTTCATCTCTTTTTCTTACATTCAGTTATCTCTTATTGTCAGTTATACTGAGAATTCATGATCTAGCTGTTCCTCTCTTTTCAATTTAGGCCTTTCTTGACAAACTACCTCTCTGTTTTTTCCATCTCTGTATCACTCTTACTCTCTGAAAGATGCTAACCAATTTGCAGTCTGTTTTTAAGGGTTGGCATAGCATGAAATCCTGACACAAATGTTACAACCCAACAAAAACTGACGGCATCCTAGTCTGTTTTGTTTCTACTACATTATATTTCTTCCACAAAAGTGCATTTTGAGCAGAACACTGTCTCAACCGTCAACTTGTGTGCATAAAGAAATACCCATAAAGGTACCTTTATATCTTTATCTTTAGTTATAGGGCAAGTACATCCAACAAAGTACACATTGAAAGAGGTCTTTTGTGTCACTTCTGTCCACATGATCTTTACTGTTGCCAAACTTATCTTTCCTCTTATGATTACCTTTCCAGTTTGTAACATCAAAAGCATTGTACATGCCTAACTCTAAAAATTCACCTCTGAACTATGGCACAGAGATTTTACATGTATTACAAAACACAAACTAAAAATCATGATTGAAATGTTGACTCAGCTTTCAAAGTACAGGTATACATCCATATGTACAAAAATTAGAGGTGGCATCTGCTAAATCTGTTACATATGAATGCTTCATGATTTCATCGAAAAAAGAAAAAAGGTTTTTATGACCCGGTTTCATGACCTGGGTTCAGGATATCTGTCACTCCTGGATCCACTATGGCCAGGGGCGGACTGGGACTAAAATTTGTATGGGGAATTTCAATGTGACAAGCGTCCCTCCCCCCCCCCCCCCCAACCTGCCCTGATACTACATAACTGGTCCTCAAGCTAAAATATTAAAGGCATTGGTTAACATTGTTATAATTAAAAAAAAAACAAAAACACCTCATTTTGCTACTTGAAAATGGGATAAACATAAAGGTTATAGTGTAAAAATACCAGTCTGAAAGTTCCAAAGTATAATATTCACAGGAAATATTTAAAAATATTAGAAATGTGAACCAATTTTTGAAAAATATGTAAGGGTCGGTTGCATAGACTAGACACAAGGAATGCGCATGCACATATGGCTCACCGGACTGTACTGTGTGTGCTGGCGTTTCAGGCGGAGGGAGGCAGTTAATGGATTTTTTTTTTTCTCGAGCAAAACGGTCCTCTTATTTAGTGTCTCTGAGACCAAAAATAATAAAATCGCTGTTTGCTTCTAACAGTTTTTTATTCTAAATTATGGTTGGTTTCAGGGTTTTTGAGTACAAATACAGTCGACTCTGCATAAGTGAAAGCCGCATAAGTGGAATAATCGCCTAAGTCGAAGGTCTGTACTGGGTCCCCATTCCTTTGTTTTCTGTTGTTTTTTACCCCTCATAAGTCGAATTTTCTCTAAGTCGAAGCATTTTCTTCAGTCCCAAGAAATTCGACTTAGGCAGATTTGACTGTTCTCATTCATATGTTTCATCTTAGTTTGAGAATTTCTTAAAATCGGTGCTCACAAAGTTAGCCAATGCCTTAATTTAAGCAATTCATGGGGGGGGGGGGGGGACTCCCCATGCTCCCCTTGGCCATTCTGCCCCTGGACACAACTATTTCCAGTGTTCCATCCTTGCAGTGATGATATTCATGATCACCATGTTGAATAAGGAATTTTCAAGCTCCTGTATATCATAAAATACACGAGCAAAGGACTTTCACTTTTGCTGAGGGAAGTTAACTTATTCATGGATTTCCTTTTCCTTATTCTAACCATGTTACTGCTACACTACCTCTTGCAATAGAGAATCGTGAATGGCATTTACATACAAACAAAAATAATTCTTCAAAAGATAGATACTTTTCTGGTAAACAGGTATATAAAAACACATGTCCAACAACTTCATTATCAACTAATAATATGCATCACGGAAACAAATAGCTTTAAATGTTTATAATAGTCTTTGGAAAATATATCTCATGTTGTCCCTTAATTCAAGAGAATTAGTATTGCAAGCAAGGATAAGGCAGTTTCAGCAGAAAAATAACAAATGAATATTTAGTTTAAGAAATATGTAAACTTGACAAAAATACTTTTTTTTTGTTTTGTTTCACACTTAATTTTCTACAAATTTATGAATTTGACTTCAAAGTTTGAAAAAACAAAAAACAAAACACCAAACTAATACTGCTGGGGAGCGTTTCATGAAAGGACTTGTCGGATGTTTTATCCGACAAAGTGTGTTTTATACGACAGTTGCCATAGTAACGATGCTTCTCAGCTAATCAAAATCAAGGAAAGATGTCAGATCTGACAACTTGTCAGACAACAAATGTTGATGAAACACCCTAACAACTTTAATACATGTACAATGTACAATCAATCCTGTCACAAGTAAAAACTTGCACATGATATCAATATTATGCGCAAGTGTTGCAGTCAATTGCAAATCAAGCGCGACTTTACAATCAGTTGCAAACCAGACTCAGGGGCTTACTTTCTCATAGACTGAACAACATACTTAGAGAGACATGAAATAACCTTTGTGAAAAAAAACAATGAAAATATTACATACAAATAGACTATCACTAAACCCAGTACTTGATAAGAAAGCATTTTAAGTATAAGGTATAAGAAAGTATTATTGTTCACATCGAACTTATGATGCAAACCGATTACCTGGCAAAACTCTGACCTCACAACTGAATTTCAATATTTACATCAACTATGCATCTAATATACTGACTAACCACAATACAAACTTAAGAAATGAAAAGCTGGACTAACTATTTCATGAAAATATAAAACTTTCTGTTCATTATTTTCATAAGAAAATCACACTGTAATAACATTTATGAAATGTTATGCTTGTGAAACTGCCTGCATTTAATATAAAGTGAAAAATACACAGAAATAAATTGATTTTTCTATTGAAAGTAGCAATACTCTAGTCCAATAAATGAATTATGACCAGTTCCCCAAATATATTTGCTATTTTGGTCTAAGAGGATTAACCAAGATCAAATATTATCTGTTTCTATGTTGGCACACCTTGTGCAAACTTTATGGGGAGCAACTACTGTCATGAGAGTAAATGTTAATGGTATAAGAAAGTATTATTGTTCACAATGAACTTTCATGATGCAAAACAATAACCTTGCAAAAATATATAATACTCTGATCTCACAACTGAATTTCAACATTTATATCAACTTTGCACCTAATGCACTGACTAAGCACCTTACAAACTTATGAAATGAAAAGCTGGACATATATTTTACAACTAGAGAAAATGTGTTGTGCCCATAGGACACAATATGAATTGAACTTGAGCTGTATGTCATTGTTGTCTAGTGATATACAAAAAAGATTAAAATCCAAACATTTCAGAAATTACATGTATATAGATGGAAAACTACATCTTTTTTTTTTTTTTACTGATTTACATATATAAATTAAGTGTGAACTTTGACATTTGACCTGCAGAGTCCAACTTCGAACTTGACCTGACTTGTAATGTCATTTACGTACACACCAAAAATTATTACAATCAGTGCAATATTTTTCAAGTTATTGCTCAGAAACCAATTTCTACATATAAGCTGTGACCTCTGACCTTTGACCTGCGGACTCCAAATTCGAATGAGCTGTATTTTAGTGTCATCTACCTACACACCAAAAATTATTAAAATCTGTCCAATATTTTTCAAGTTATCGCGCGGAAAGCAATTCGCATATATAATGACCTGTGAGCTGTGACCTTTGACCTGCAGACTCCGATTTCGAACTTGACCTGTATTCTAGTGTCATCTACATGTACATGTACCTACACACCAAAAAGTCAAAGGTCAAAATCTGTCCAATATTTTTCACGTTATCACGCAGAAACCAATTCGGGACGGATGGAAGAATGCCCCCTCCAGACTTTGTCTGCAGGGACTTTAAAATATAAACCCTTCTGTTCATTAGTTTCAAAAGAAAATCACATTGTAATAACATTTAATACATACTTGTGAAACTCCCTGCATTTATACAGAATGAAAAATACAAGGTGGGCAGGAAATTCAAAAACAATGCTTCTATTGCTAGTAGTAATACTCTAGTCCAATAAATGAATTATGACAAGTCCCCAAATATATTTGCAGATGAATTTCGGTCTGATAAGATTAAAGAAGGTCAAATAAATTACTTGTTGCTTTGTTGGCAAACCTTGTGCAAAGTGGATGAAAGTGGGGAGCAACCACTGTCATAAGGGTATAGGGTATGGATTAAGCATACAAAATTACGAATTCAAATTTAGGATGAATTTACTGCTAAAAGTTTGCTATGAAATGGTGGTGTGTAGGTTTGGCAATGATAATTGTACACCCTGTATACTGTTAGTCAAACTGAATATCATTTGGCAGTCAGTGGCAAGTTGGCAACATTGCCAATACACAAACATAATTCTACAAATATCAACTCTATCAAATATTTGCTTTTAAAAAGTTCAGCCTACTATTGACCTGTACATACATGTTATCTTATTCCTACTACTGTACAAAATCATTTACCGGACTGAAACATTTTACTACAACTAATTCTAAGCATTTTCACTGAAAAATTAGCTGCTATAAGCTGCATTATTATAAACTAAAAGAAAACGAAAATAAATAAATTCTACAAAATAGACAATACATCAACAACTACTTCACATAAATATCATGTAGACGCTGTCTATATACACATGTACACATAAATATTCATATAGTCAAAACCGTTAATTTGATGACCGCATAAGACTTCATGATGATGTGATACATAGCAAAATGAGCAACTTTCAGTTTCTTTCACAAAATTAGTTAAGCAAATATTTAAAAACAAAATCCCAATCATCAAACCCAACTCTCTCTTTGAAATCTATATGCTAGTGTATATGCTAATGATAACCTGTCTGTATCACATTTAAGCCAAAGCGGTTTGAAATCATAAACGGGTCCCAATACCATGTTGACATATTTTCCCTGTATGGACTTATCTCAGGGCAAGTCAAAGTGCTTCCGTTATTTCTAAATAAATATAGAGATAAACATCTATGATTTCATGCAAGACAACATACCGAATGGATAAAAATCAAACAAATAAACAAGACCACTCTAAAGTCAAAACAAACCACTGTATATAAAACATGGTTAAGCATGAACCTAAATGTCATGATACAGTGTAATGTACAGTACATGTACATTCAAATGTACGGTTCAGCAGAGAAGATACAGAAAACTGTCCTTCTTTGGCAAAAGGAAGCAAGTGACAAATCTTACATTTCCTGCAAAAGATGTATCTGTCATTTACACTTTCATCAATGCAATGCCATGATGTATTACTTAACATATCTCTTAGCAGGATGTGTGTTCCTGCATAAAATTAGGCCCGGAAGAAGAGCACATTAGGTAAAATATGAAAATATCAATAACTCAAATTTGGTTGGTATGTCACTTGCTTCCTTTTGCCAGAATTGGGCAGCAAAGAGTTTTAGGTACAATGTTTTGCTATCACATGTTATCTTTTCAATATCTTGGGTTGATGACCTCCTCATGAACAAACCCTTCACACCATTCTGTGACAAAGAAAATTCAATGGTATATTTATGTACTTATCCATAATCAATCAATCTAGTCTGCACTCGGTCGTCATCTGCTTTAAAATACAAACAAACAAAAATATAAAATAAAGTCATACTTCTGAAGTCACATGAGAATTTCAAAGGAATAATACACTTGCAAATTACAAGTAACAATAGTACATGTACTCGGGTCAGTCTCTAAATAGCAGCTTCTTTTAAGTATCATGTTTCACTACACTTTTCATATACAAAGAATACATATATACATCAACAACCAAAAAAAAATGGAATTAATGCCCAACAGTTTAAATGCTGAATAAGCTTGAAGCTACAATAATTCAATTTTGCACACAATAAAAATGGACAGTATCAACCAACAGTCAACATGGAATGCTGGGTATAACATGCCCCATTAAAAAGAGAAACTATAAATATTGCAGTACATTCAGTGACATTAACTACCTTCCTATCAAAACTTTGCTTCCAGTGGCAAGGGTTAAAGAGAAGGAAAAAAAAAATATTAAAAAGCTTAAAGGAAAGATGGGAGACATATTCATTTAAATTCAGTTAAATAGCACCTTTACTTTTGACCATTACTTGTTACATAAGGGTTGCATATATGAATCCACTGCATATAAATGAAATTTGGCAAAAATGGGAAACTTCTGTATGCCACCTCAGCTCAGGGATACATAACCATCAGTCTATCATTACTCCAATCTCCAGTCAAAGTTTATGTTGACTATGCTATTTCTGTTAGCAAATGGCTTACATCTGGAACTCTTCTTTCTTCATCTGGTGGGGTCATAGATGAAATAAACTCATCTGTGGGAGGAAGGTCAATTGCTTCATCAGGAGACGGTCTTTTTGACAAGTCTGGCAGTGAGGTGGCATCCAACTCAATGTTGATGGATGGGGGAGGTGGCAGTACAGGCTCGGTGGTTACACTAATGCAACAGGAAAGTTCAGGTGGATCTCTCTGTGACTGTTCTAGCCTCCACGGATCACCTGCCATGTGATCCTGGTCTACCTCAGACTGCAGACCGATGACAGATTCTTTTGCAGCACTAACCAAACTTCCTGGTACAAGGTCAGATTCTGTATCAATTTTCCCTTTCCCATTCTTGGATAACACTGCTTCAAGACAAGGCATCTCTACAGTCTCTTCCATAGTCTCTACAGGAAGCACAGCTTCTTCAATTGGCAAAGGAAAATCACATGATGGGGTTCCTTGGAATCCATCATATGCTGTATTTTGGAAGCCGAATCCTCCAAATAAAATATTATCTGTAATAGGCAGTGGTACAGATGGATACTTAGGACTAATCACCTCTGTTGGAATCTTTCTTGGTCGGCCTCTCTTTCTTGTTGGGGTTTTGATTGTAGAATTAGAATGCAAGCCTTCAACTGGTGATTCATGAATGTCATGGCTCTTACGAGGTTGTTCTTGCTCTCGGGGCAAATACTCCAGTCTCACCGGCTTCACCCTTGGCCTTCCAACTTTCCTCTTTACATGATGACTGTTTTCACCAACTATGCAACGCCCTCGTGGTCTTCCCACAGGCCTTTTGACTTCACTGCATTGCTGATGCTCTTTCACATTCTTTTCTGGAATTGCTGCATCTGCTGGCCTGGGATTTTTACGAGGCCTCCCACGTTTTCTAGGTACTCCTTTGACTGATGTACAGTTCATGGGAGGATCATGGCCTACTGGGATGGGATTCTTTCTGGGCCTTCCAACTTTTCTTTTGGGACAATTTTTACTTTCCGTCACAATTGTTTCTACCACTTTTGCTACATTTGGTGTGCTTCCAAAGTGATCTGCACTTTTCATTGGTGGTCTTCCCCTTCGCTTTTGAACACATTTTGTAGGAACACAAGCACCAGGCAACTGTTTTGGGCTGAAGGTCACATTTTTCACAGCTTTTCGTTTGGAGCTGAACAAACACTTGCTAATTAACAGGGGTCCTCTGGCTTGAAATTTAGTGACCTTCTGCTTGACTCTGGGAGTTAAATGTGCAAACTTATTAGGTGGTCTGCCCCTTCCTTTAATCAATGAGCTAGACTTGAATTGGCCTCCTGATAGCACTGATGCTGCTTTGAACTTCTTCTGGATTCCTCTGTTTTGAAAGTAACCCCCTTGCAACAGTGCAGCATCCTTCTTGATTCTATCCATGATCAAGCATTTCCCCTTTTCATACGTTTTCACAGAGTTGGCAGGTGCATATGTCGGTGGATGCTTGGAGTGATTTTTGACAAAGGAGAGATTTTTCCTTGTTCCATCACTTTCCTGCATGCTCTTGCCATTTTGCTCACCGTAGGTCAACTTGACAGTCTTCTGAGGAGAGGTGGGCACCTGCAACTGAACATGATTATGTGCATATGGTGTGATGACCCGTCCACCTGAGCTTAAAGGAGTAGTAGCCTTCAAAGGTGATGACTGATGAGCATATTCACATGTGGACCAAATACTTATGTCTCTATCTTTCTCGTTCATAGTTTCTGCACCTTTTTCAGGAAGTTGGAGAAACTGTTTAAGCCTGCTGTGGTTATCAAGGTTAAAAGCTTCACTCATCAACCTTTGGGGTAACTTCTTGATTCTGACAGATGGTCTCTTCAAACAGCCATTTCGTAGCAGCATTGACCTGTGCCGATCCTTCTGGAGTGGCAAAGGTTTTGTTCCGGGTACATCTGTGTGAAGTCTTCTAGGATGAGTAGAGGCAGTAACTTGATTTCCTTTGTGCTTGAGCTCTTTGGAGTAGTTCATTTCAGTTTCACTAGAGCACACAACTGATACTACCTTATGAACTGTCACTTGTTCCTGAGAAATTCTTGCAAACCTCTGACACGTTGATGCTGATTTACAGTCTAATGTCATCACTTCTGTTCCTTGGTTTACTCCTTGTTTGTCCTCAACTGACAAATTTTCAAGAGGCAATCCGTTTAGAGTACTTAAAGGATTTATTTCTGATGACTCTGATTTATCTGAACTTTCAGCAATGCCAGGCTTATGACTAAGTTTCATGTCAGTTTCCACAAGCACATTATCTTCTGACAAGGAAGATGAGCAACTGTCTGACAAAACACCTTTTTTCATTTCTGGAGATTTTCCACCTGCATTGGAAGTTATTTCAGGAACTGCACAGCAAGATGGTATGCCTGTTACTTCCTTAGCTGTACTATTGTTGGGTACTTGGTCTACCACTTTCTTCAGTAGTCTTCTTCCTGAAGATTGTCTGCTTGGAAAAACTGCCCTACTATTAACAATATAAACAGCCTCTGCAACAGGTCTAATCTTCCTTGGCCTTCCTCTGCCTCTTTTTTGGTTGATTTTACAAGTGTCCACTGAACCTTGACTCTCATTAGAGTTGCTTATCACATCAGTAGTTTTCTGTGCATTTAATGTAGTATTACTAAGATCTCTGGAAGTAAGACTTGATGCTGGATGTGGTGATGGAATCAATGTACCAACCAACTCAATCTTCTGCTTAAGAGACTGTTCATTTTCTGGTGACATACCTGGTTCAGATGGATGATGGGTGTTCTTGATCTTCTTACTTTTGGAAGCATTTTTTCTTGGTCTGCCTCTGCCACGTTTAAGAGGAACCTCATTCTTCAGGGATGACTTCTTAGCTACACAATGTATCTCTCTCTGCATGCCATCCTTTATTCTCTCATTCTCCGATGTGGTAATAATGGGTTCAAGGTTATCAGTCATGTCCGATTCCCTCTCTTGGTTCAAGCTATGAAAGATGTCTTGTGGCCCTGCTGCATCACCATTATATTCACGCATCTGTGACAGAGTTTTGCTGCCTGAAGGGTCACATTCATAGAGATTTGCTGCTGCCTGCGTAGCATCTTCTGAAGGGGGCATAGATACTTCCTTACTGGTACATGTGTGAACACTTTGATTGTTGTACCCTGTATTCTTTGATGTTATTTCTTGGTCTACCATAGTGTTTTTCCTAGGTCTGCCTCTTGGCTGTTTCATGGTAAGACCAGCCATATGAAATGTCACATGAAATTTCTGGGAAGAAGTATTTTTCTCAGAAGTAATTGCATGAAATGTCTGGGATGAAATACTTTTCTCTGAAGTACTTGCATTACTAACGGTGCTGGCTTCAAGATGGTCTTGAGTAATTGTTTCCATGGGTAATGCTTCAGGCGTATAGCTTGAGTCAATAACTTTTGTATATTGCTCTTGTCCATGTGATGAGGGATCGCTCCCAATCTCCTCATTCCTAACTTGAGCTGAACTGTCTCCTTGCTGAGTTTCTTTTTCTACTTGAGTCATTGATTCTTTTTCCTTTACATATGTTTGGACAGTAGGGGAACATGGTCCAATACCAGGATATCTAGGAGGATCCAGGACTTCATTGCTTTCTCCTGCACTTTCCAAAAAAGCATTTGGAAGTGGTGAGGTAACAGAACTTCTATCCTGACTCAAGCACTTCTCACTTTGAATGATGCCTTTAACGTTCTTTGAACGCCTGTGTCTCTTCCTGTAATAGTCGGGGATCTTTCTTGCCTTTCTGCGAAGCTTCAGTGTGGGTATTGTCTGTTCCTTTATGGATGCTCTCTTGCCATTTTTGAATGGTGCAGTCTCTTTCTCCCAATCATCTCTATGACGTTGGTCCTTAAAATGATGTTCAGATGAGTCACTCTGTTCCTGTCTACCCATTTCTCCTAGTCCTGCTCCATTCTTTTCATTCACCAAATTTTTGCTATTACTGGTTTCATGAAGACAGCATACATCTGGACCACCACTGCTAATCTTTGACCCATTTTCTGTGTCTCTATTTGTTGCCAAGGTACAAATCTGAGTGAATGAACGATTTGGGTCTTCACTTGAACTCTGAATTGCATGTGAAAGAGTGCAGTATTTATCCACTTGATCTTTTGGGACAGACACAGCATCTTTTTCCACACTTGTTACAGGTATTTTTCTTGGTCTTCCTCTTGGTTTCTTAATTTTTGAAACAAGACTGCTTGGGTTGATGGGTTTTCTAGGTCTCCCTCTTTTTCTTTTGACAGGTTGGATAGCCTCAATTCTCTCATCCTTTGTTTCTTTCTCCTCTTCTCCATGTAATCTACCCCTCACTACCTGTTCAGTGACTTCACTGCAAGGCTCTAATGAAGGAATAGTTGTTGAAAGATGATCTGTTATTCTCTGGGGATCTGTTTCATCCCTGTCAGTGGCTGTTCCTACATTTCCCTCATCTACACTGTGGTGGATAATACCACTATTTTGATCAGAATTTTGCAACTTATCTGACTTGTCTCCTTCCCAATTGCTTGCTCTTATTGCTGCCTCTTGGGGGTCACTGCATTCATTTGGCCAGACAGAGATCCCATTTTCACTTTTTTTTCTTGGACCATTCTGCTGTTCCTGCTGGGCATCCCCAGAAACTTCTATTCTGACATCATCAAGAAGAGAGCTATCACTGGACAGGCCTTTGTTCAAACTTAAGCTGTCCAATGAATCCTGGACACCAACAGCCAGTGAAAGAGTGCTGCACTCAACAGCTGTATTATCAGGAAATGACACAGCATCTATTTCTACATTAATAGCATAAGTTTTTCCTGGTTCTTCTCCTGGTTGTTGTGATTTTGGTGCAACTTTGCTTGAATTGATACGGTTTCTCTGTCTTCTCCTTCTCCTCTTCCTTCTGCTAAGCTGACACTTCTCAAGTTGTGCACTGCTCTCATTCCCATCCTTGAATAAGGCTTCAGCTGATGATGGTTGTTCTGTAGGAATTTCAGGGTTCACTTCACTTGTTGATGAAACAGTATTACCTTCGATAACGGTTTTACCTTCCTGCACCTGGAATGCAAGAACTTCCTGGTTTAAATGTGAGTCCATGCTATTTCCATTACACTCCTGTGAACCTGGACCTTCCAAAGCCCATTCAGAATTCTCAGTGGTTGTTTCTGTTTCCGCCTCTACGCCTTCACAATGGACATGCATTCCAACTGTGTGATGATTATGCAACTCATCAGGTACATTTGTTTCCATATTTAGATCTTTTCCTCTTGTCAAATATCTTGACAGCTTTACAGCATCACAGTCTTTACTTAAACTAGTACATACAGGTGTTGCAATTGTAAATCTACTTATGTCATTCTTAACCCCCTGCTGTGTTTCCATGAACATCTGCGGTCTAACTTCTTTGGTTTGTGAGGGACCTTTGACAACATCTTTTTTAAATGCATCTTGATTTTCCATCACTTTTGGAAGGGTACAGAACTGATCCGTTGTATCTTTAGCAACTGACATGACACCTACATTTACATATGTAGCAGGATTTTTTCTTGGTCTCCCTCTTGGTCGTTTAATTTTGGGAATACTGTTTGGGTCAACAGGTTTTCTAGGTCTTCCTCTCTTTCTTTTGGGAGGCTGGACAGCTTCAACTCCCTCACCTGCTGGTCCCATTTTCTCTTCTGCAGCTAATCCATCCTTGACAACCTGTACAATGTTTTCAGAGCAAGTTTGTAAGGAAGCTGATGAGAGTAGTTCAGTTTGTCTCAGTGGATTTACTTCACATGTTGAAAGTACAGGGTTATCTGCTGTTACTGTCCCACCTTCCTGCACTTGAAAAGCAAGTGCTTCCTGATGCAACATGCCGGTGCTAATTCCATCACTTCCTTGTAAATTCAGACCTTCTGATGGCTTTCTAAAGGTCCCAGTGCAAATTTTTACTTCCTCATTGTCTCCTTCAATGTAGGTACTCCCTCCCATTTCACTGCTGCTGAACCCATCAAGCACATTAAATTCATTGTCACTATGTGAAAACCCAACTAAGCCTGCTCCTCCAACTGATCCTCCTAATCTCACCTCATCAGTACTATCATGATGATCAAGCCCAAGTCCCTGGGACATAAAGATATCCTTGTCATACCGCAACAACTCTGGTGATGATTCTCCCCTTTTCTGGATTCCATCGCTGTCATCAGTGGGAAATTGCGAGTTGAATGGAAGAATACTCACAGGTGGTGGAGCATCGAGGCAGACAAAGGGACCATATTGATTAGAGGTCTTCAGGATATCTTCAAGCTGTTGTACTACTTCTTGTAAAGCACTCATGGTCACCACCAGTAATCATCCAACGTTGTTAGAAGATGCTGCATGGGATATCCATGGATTCGGCAACTGCAATGGTAATGAATGCAGAAAACAATTTTGAGATATAGAAATGAAAAATAATATCATGTGCTATAATGCTAATGTAAGAAATTCAAACAATGGCACATGAAACCCCTCACACCTCCATGAAATTATCTATAGGATTAACACCATCATACATATACCCCATAAGTTTTGTAAAAAAAAAAAAATCGCTGAAGAATTAACGTGTAGGCTACAGTAACTATTCCACCAGGTTATATTTGCAGGGATTTTTACAAAACGTGGGCAAGTGCATGATAAAAAACCTACGATATGTTAATAATACATGCACAACAAAAGGAGAAAGCTATAAAAAAAAAATAGTAATAATAATAATAATAATAACAACAGTAATAACAATAATAATAACAACAATAATAATAGTAATAATAAACTAGATGAATCCTTGACTGCGCGCGGTCGAAATTCATGCCTCTCCTCTGCTGAAGTATATCACTTTTAATTATGGGAAATGTATTAGGACACATTTAGAGTACAAAACTGGAAAAACTGGTTATATTTAAATGATATTGTGTCAGCCACATTTGAAGTTGATTCGGCAAACGATTATTAAGTTATCTGGAGAACGAGCAATTTTCACATGTACAATGACATCCTTTCACCTTTGACCTTGTGACCCCAAATCTACTAAGATTATTGTCCCTCCCAAATGCACACATCACCCAAGTCTGAAGTTGATCCCTGAAATGGTTCTACTATATCATGATACTGAAGAAAATGGAGGAATAACTTCAACTTGCTCTCAATTTTCGTATCTTGTAGCTAGGCATTTGGGACTTGGAAGGTGGTTGTATAAATGTATTTGAGAACTGTCTGCCAGGTTTGGTAAAAACAGCCGACATCAGCGCCAAATTATCATGAAAACCCCTCATTTTCCAAGGCCTTACAATATGGCACCTTAATTTATTGTATCACACTGCGAGCAAATAATAAATAGTCCCGAAATGACAGCAATGAAATTCTCTTTTTATTGATACCAAATAAAACCCATGTTATCACAAAATATTTCCAGTAAATTCCAATAGAACACTGGGTAGAATACAGATTCCACACACAGTTTCCACTGAAAAGTTGTGCACTATGTCTATGGAGGAAATCAGTAACCCATAAATGACCCATTCAGTGTTGAGCAATTGTGTTTAAAAGTGTGTGACTGAATCTGCAACTATATACTGCCGTTTCACCTACCCCTGTATCACACATTCTTCTGTTTTCTTTTCTTTACTTTCCTTTTTCTTTCTTGAGGAATCCACATCACTACAAGCATTGCTTTTTTGTGGATTTCTCTTTTCCAATATCATTTTTTTTCTTTTAATACACTATGTCAAGCAGACATTTAATTTGTTTTTTTATGTTAATTAGAGGAAAAAATGTTGTATGTTTGTTTATTTACGATATTTCTGCTTAAGAGAAGAAAAAAAAAATTATTATGTCTTGTGTTATATTGGAAATAAAACCTGAACTTGAACTTGAACTTGAACTTGAAAAGTGGCAGGCACATTCTTGGTGGGCAAATGCAGGTCATGTCAAAGCCGGATTTTCAAATTTTGCCTTTATTTAACTGTAAAACATTATTTTCACTTGTTTAACGTACAAGCCAATAGCAAGATTGTGTCTCGCCCACCCGTGACTAAATAACACGAAAGTTTCCCCAAGTACATCCCTAACCAAGTTTTTTGTCATAAGAGAGTCTTGCAGGTAAACTTTCACATTTGACCTCAAATGATCTTTGAACTCACCATGTGACCTCCGACAGCACCACAACACGATGTAACCCCTAGTGTATTTATCAGCCAAGTTTGGTTGCCATTGGACCAACAGTTGACAAGTTATGTGTCATAAGAGCGTCTTGCAGGTAAACTTTAACATTTGAAATAAAATGACCATTGACCTTACTAAGTGACATCCGATGCCACTATAACATGAAGGTCTCCCAAGTGCATCTATGGCCCAAGTTTAGTTGAAAAGGGAGCAACGATTGCAAAGTTATTTGTCATAAGAGAGTCTTGCAGGTAAACTCTAACATTTGACCTCAAATGACCTTTTGACCTCACCATGTGACCTCCGACAGCACCACAACATGATGTTACCCCTAGTGCATCTATCCCCCAAGACAAAAAGTGCATAACTTCCTTATTTTACATCATCCGTGACTGGGAGTAGTCTCAAAATGACCGCAATAAAATTGTCTTTCCATTGATACCAAACACGACATATACCCTCCTAGTACTTTTAAAATATATACCAATTTAAGGCTGAAAAATAGTTGCGCGTTATGTCTATGGCGGAAATCGGAAACTTGCATTTCATTTTATTTGTTTAGTATGGATGGTCAAATGGGCCCTAATCTCATACTTAGCTTTAAACCACATCCATTACTTGTGTACATACTTGGGAAGTTGGGATCTATTTTTATGTCTCTTTCTCTATTCTAATTCCTACCAAATTTATATGGGTATTCCTTTAACATCCCATTTTGGTCACTGGGCTCTTCAATTTCCGATATGACTCTTGCATGACCGTCTGGCTGCCATTTTGTTCATTTTCGGCCCGTTTTCACGCCTCTTTATCTTCCTTGTCTGTCTAAACTATTGTTTCTGCTTATCTAAAGTTAAACCATCATTTATGCTGCAGACTTTAAACAAAAAGCTCAGTAAATCCTGCATGTTCCTTTTTATATCTTTAGCAACATCTTTTATGTTGCTTGGTCATCGGTCATCTCTTCACAGCATCACTCTAACCAGCTGATTTCAAACTAAGTGCTCAACATATCCTTCTTGTATCTTAATTTTTTTTTCTTTTTAGCAACATCTCTTATGTTCCTTGGTCATCGTGGTCATCTCCTCACAGCATCATTGCATGCACATCGTTCTAATACGATTACAATTCTAGTTTGTTAATTGATATCATTTTGTGATAATAGTCCATGATTTGAAATCTAAATTAGATAATGAACTGAAAAAATATCATTATATTACTATATCCTATTATATCATATTGCCTTTTCCCCTCGGAGTCCACTTATCCCAAGGATAAAACACAATCCAAACTTTCATGTAATCTAGGGGTCAACATGCCGTAGTGCTATTGCACTCCTAAACAGCTGGGATCGTATTAATAATAATAATAATAATTTTTATAATAATAATGATAATAATAATAATGATAATAATGATAATAATGATAATGATAATAATAATGATAATAATAATAATGATAATAATAATGATAATATTAATGATACTACTACTACTACTACTACTACTACTACTAATAATAATAATGATAATAATAATGATAATATTAATGATACTACTACTACTACTACTACTAATAATAATGATAATAATAATGATAATAATAACAAAAATAATAATACAGTGGAAACTCAGTATAACAAGGTCCTGGGGACCATCAAAATTACCTTGTTATAGCAGGGATCTTGTTATATCAGGGTTAAATATCAACAGAATATAAAGAGCTGGGACTGGAATATTACCTTGTTATATCAGGAATATTGTTATATCAGGGTGCTGTTGCATAAAAACTTGCTATTACAGTAACTTTGCCATCAATGGTAACTACCATGGTAACGCTGCTGAACAGCCAATCAAAATCCAGTATTCCATGAAAGTTACCATTGATGCCAAGTTACTATAATAACAAGTTTTATGCAACGGCACCCAGATATCTTTTTATGGTTTCCACTGTAATAATAATAATAATAATAATAATAATAATTCTGTAAATTTATATTGTGCAATGTATGAATATACTCAACTGCACAGCAATTGTGCTAGATGCAAATCCAGTTCCAGTAACCCCCTTTTCCCCAAGAGTTAGTAGTTCCAAGGACCATCCTTCCATGATAAGCTCGGCCCCCCCCCTTTTTTGCCTTGCCAGTGGCACATACCATTCTGGGGGTTGAGTACCCCCCCCCCCCCCCCCCCCCCCCCCCCCGGTAGATGCTGGGGCACTCTTTCACCTTTTACATCAGAATCTACAGAATGACAACTGAGTTACCAAACAGCAATATCTGTAACTTAAACTCTATTATTTTGCAGTGTTTGTGTGTATAAGTTGTGGAATGTTAAACTGATCAATGTACTGTACATCATACATGTAATACTAACAACACCATATACCTAGTAATTATTGTCTAATTTCATTCACACCACTAAGTTATTCTTAGACCTCCTGGGAATAGTTCATTATCATGCAATTGTATATTCGTTTCCATTACTCATTCAGCAATATCACAAGCTAATAACAGTTAAAGTAAAGATCCCTCGGCATGCTCGGGCCTCTATTAACATCAGGAGGCCATGGAGACAGATTTGCTGGATGCCGAGTGAATAACGTCAGACAACTCAAACTTTCATGCAAATATATCTTCACCTCATTCCTAAATTGGCAATATATTTGGCAGATTTCCTCAATGACATCATGAGATCCATGACCATCACATGAAAAGGATGCAATGCTGGATGCTTGCCTAGCTAGCTAGTATGAGTATGATGCTGCACCGCGCCTAGGCTATGTCTACAACTGATGAAGCGCAGCCGCACGTATACAGCACACAGAGCTGCCTGTATACTAGTAGGCCTACTATGTTGCACTGCTGCTGGCCTGGCGCTGGGCTGGAGATCCGGATGGGGTCAGGTCAATCAATTAAAAATTTGCTTGTCAACTTCTACTTACACAGTTCAAGATCTATAGACGTAGTCCAGCGTCCATTTCTAAAGCATTGGTCCAGGAAGCCTTGAAATGCAGGTTACCTTCTCACCATTGTAGGTTGGCGAAATCTTTGGCAAATTTGATCATGGGCGCTGGTTGTGGAAGATCGGGGTCTCCTTTCTTTTGTTTACAACGTAGTCGCCACATCGCATGAAAATCTCGCCCAGCGCATGATTCGCCTAACGCACTAATATAATGCGTCGTCCCCTAATGCATATCTTTTTTTTTTTTCTGTTTTTATTGGTTTTCATAAAATAACAGTAACAAACAATATAGGCTGACAATAAGTTCAAGGCTATTTAAACACATTAACAAGGTAAATTATCTAAAGTTAACTTAATAATCAGCCACAAACATCCATCCTCACAACATACCACTCACACATACACAGACCCACACACACACACACACACACGCACGTCTTCCCAATGTTAAAAGCTTGTATAAAGTTTAACTTTCTTCATACTTTCCTATGTTATAAAAGAGGACCCTCATTACTGCATAACAAGTACAAATTACATCAAATAAGTAAAATAATTGAAACAGGATAAATTTCCTTAAAACTGTATGGTCCATTTCTTAAAATGAGCACTCAGCTTATTCTTTTTTTGAGCTATCTTATATTCTACATTTTGTTTTGATTTAACCATTGAGATAAAAGCTTCAAACCTCAGTTCTTTCTCCTGAAATTTGCAAGAGTAAATGTAAAATTTCAAGTACAAAAAATGCATATCTTGTTGTTTGTGTGTGTTTTGTTTTAGGAAGGGAAGTGCACATGACTGGGGGGGGGGGGGAGTGATAGCGGAGGAAAGGTAGAGCTACACAGCGCTGTACAAGCGGGCATAGGCAAATCTTGTGAACTCACGACAAAAAGCGCGACTTAATTGCATATATGTGATGAAGCTCAATTCAATTCTATTAGCTACAAAAGTAACATTAAACATTACCTTAAAATTGAATATTTGATTGATGATTTTTTACTTTTAATTCTTATACTTATCATGACAACTTACAACTTACTAAAAAACAATGATTTAATGTTTCATTTGCACTAGGAAATTCTGTCTCTCTGCTGAGGTTCAACAGGAAGTTTTACCTACTTTCCGGGATATCGAATGGCTTCGCAAAGTTTCCATCTGGCTAGGGAAAAGGCAGCTGAATGCGAAAAAAAAAGAAAGAAAGAAAGAAAGAAAATACCTTTAAGAAACAACTTAAATTTTTCCAGTGTAATAATGGCTTGAAATACAAATAAAATTACAAGGTTATCGGCCTTGAAAATAAAATCAGAGGAGTCAGAGTTATTATCCACTTGGAAGTTTTTTTTTTTTTTTTTTTTTCCTTCATTGAAAATCGTTGAAGCTCATCTGGCAGTAGCTAGTTCAAAATGTGTAATGGTTTATGAGCCCTCTTAGATTATAGGGATGCCCGGGATGATCATGAAGCTTATCAATTTTCAGCAAAGTGTGTTAAATTCAAGTGAACCTGCAAGCGCAAGTGAACAGCCAATCAGACCATTCAACTTGATACCGAGATCGAATTTACAAAGTTTTGATTTGTATTATGGCCGAGTCGTGTTCATAAACAAAGATCAAACGAATTATGACAGATCATGTGTGAAAACCACATACATATTTCTGTGGTGAAGGTGGCCCACACCAAAGGGCCCACACTAATTAGGAAGACGGGGATGAAAAAGTGAGGCATGGTCCTCTCTTGTAAAGATCGAGTTGAAAATCAATCGCAACTTTGAGACTGATCTCTATATCTCTTGAATACGCAGCTGAGATGAATCTGAAAGTTTCGATTGATTTAAATCAATCGCAACTCTTATAAGACGGGGCTCTGATCATCCCGCATACATAACTTCCTGCAGAAAAGCACCCTAAACGAAGGTTAAAAGTAGGCAGGGGCGGCGCCAGGGGCGGCGCTACAGAGGGGTAGCGGGGGTGGGGGGCGACCGCCTCTATGATTTTTCAAGTGAGAAAAAAAAAGGGAGAACAAAAGATTTGAAGAAAACAGAGGAGGAAGAAGAAAGAAAAGTAGGCTATACGGAAAGAGCTAGGCAGGGTCATGTATAACTATATACCCCTATTTTGTTCATTCAAAACGTAAATAAACTCACCTATATGTCATCTTTCCCCAATGCCCTGGCGCCCCCCTCCCCCCCAGAAGTAGGAATGGTTTTGATACCCTACTCTCTAAACTTTCTTTAGATTGCAATGAGGGACCAATCCAACTAGACTGAAAATCTCAATCTAATAGATTTAGAAGTCAATCTTTTTCTCAATCTAATTTTGGATTGGTCCCCCACCACAATCTTATAGATGATTGATTTCCAATCTTAGGAATCTAGAGAGTAGCCCTATAGACTAAGCAATTATTAGTAAGGGGTCATGCATGAAAACCGGCCATCTAACAGCTCCGATTTTTTTTTTTTTTTTTTTACACCGTCGGCGTAAATCTGTTTCGAGGAAGGGGGGGGGGGATGATCGGTAATCTTAATTTTGCCGAGCTATAGAGTGCGCGAACTCACACTCGACTGCACACACCCACCCTCACACACCCCTACGCACATACTCTCCCATCCTAGTATCATCGATTTGTATGCGTGCGTGGTTGGGGATGGTTCAGCGCCGAAGGGCCGAATGTCCTCGGCGAGGGGGCAAAGCAACCGAGCAGGGGAAGGGGGGGGGGGGGAGTCAAACGTGAAGGATCGATTATTTCAAACAACATTGAAGATGCAGATCCTCATTACTTTAATGGTCAATGCATAGGGGCCGCTCCGCCGAAGCGTTTTTTTTTTTTAAATTTTGGGAAATGATTATGACTCACGCCCTATTATTATTCCGCAAGCGAGCAAATCTAGCGAGCCAAAACAAACACTCCTTGCTAAAAGGAAACAGGAAGTAAGAAATGTTACTTTGTCATCAAAATGTAAGATATTTCAATCGTAATTATAATGGTCATCTCGCTGCCAAATATAATTTGGGTATTTATTTACCCGGGGTATAGCCATATCTATAGGCTCGAGGGCCCTGCAATATTATATACCCCAACAATGCCACATACCTATTTAATATACACCTGGGTCGAGAGCTAGAGGGATACATGTGAGCAAAATACATTGTCCAATGATGTAAGCACCAGACCGACCCCAGGACCTAACGTATGAGAGGCAAGAGGCTTCACCACTTGCTCCTCACTTAGCAACTCGCTGGTCCAATAATAATTGTTTGCTGTACGAAATCACCTTGTTTTTAAATAGCACAAGATGTGACGTATAGGCGCCCCTGATGATACAGTGCTCATATCAGGGGCGGCGGAGCGTCTTTCAAAGAGTAGGGTAATCGGCGAAAAGGGGCATTTTTTTTTTGAATAAAGGGGCACCGTACAAAGGATGAACAAGAAGAAAAAATAGCGTTTTAAAGCATTACTTAAAGTTTTATAGTTTGTTTTTCGCTCGGAACACCCTGAAGGCCTCGGTATTCTATTTGCATAATTTGCAGTGACTCGTTGATATCATTATTTCTATAGGGCTGTTTCCTATCGCTGTTACTTCCATCCATTAACCTTGTCATTTTCCTAATTGACCCAGCTGTAATTTTTCAATGCATTTTCCAGGTCTCATCACAATTGATTATGGGAAAAAGTTAAGCTTAGTCGAGATTTGAATGCACGTATATTAAATCTCAACATGAATGGCACAATAGGAAATGCTATGCGTGAGATATAATAAGTATACCGTAAGTGCCAGAGAGCGTAGCGAGCGAGCTTTGGGAAAAAAGGGTGAAAGTTGAATCTATCCTCCTGAGAGGGACCGTTCTTTCCTAAATCAAAGTTTGGGGTATTGTTCCCTTAGCTCTTGCCTCCTGCTCCACTATACCTGCTTCTCAGTGTGAATGTATAAATAACAAGGCAATCTGATATTGAAACCTCTCTGATTTTTTTGAGCTAGGTATATGGCTATCGGCACTTTTACCAGATTTGAAAAAGGATGAGAGGGGCAAATGGCACAATAAAGAACAGGAGCACTAATCAGACGTAAAAAAGAGTCACGTATCAGATTAGAAGTGACACTTATCCGAAGAATGCTTAAAACGACAAGAGGCACTGAAAGGGGGCAGCTGCACACTCATCATATGAAATAGGACACTCACATGATTATAATGGTAAAGTGGTCAAATTACCCATTCTTAAAACGATTCTGTTAAAACTGACTAGACGAAAGGGTCAGCTGGGTGCAACTTATAATCAGTAATTTCTATTTTCTAGTCTTATTTTGACTAATAGACAGTCAGTTTTGACTAGAATATAGCAACTCGGATTATTTGTCTAGATATAATTGCACCCAGCTCACCCTAAATCTAGTCATTTTGACTGAATCGTTTTTAGAGTGTACTTACTTTTTTTGTTTACAGGGCGCACTTTATAAAAAGATTTAAGAAGGGCGACTTACTGTGAAGCGGGGCAAATCTAGAAGGTGAAAGGATACTTATATAAGGAAATGGGTCCTCGTACTGAGAAGAAAAGACGGGTACACGGAACAGATCTGAAAGGGGACATTTTCAGTAGTGAAAAGAAGCACTCTTGGGATGCTTGGAACAAGTAGGGCATTGCGCCCCCTGCCGCCCTCCCGGGAGGACCGACCCTGCCCTAATAGTCAGGTCATGATTATGTCACTTGTTCTCCGGCTTGTATCTTAACTTTTTATTGAGTGTATATGTTTTGCTTATTGCGACATATGCCTTGATCCTCATATAAAGCATGTAAAGTATTTTTGCGTTAGTGTTAATGATCTCATCCAGTGAATTTTCATTTGTAAAAAAAAAAAAAAAAAAAAAAAAAAAAAAAAAACTTTAATAAAGCACAAAAGGACGTAATTAGGGCATAGTAGGCTTATAGTGAGCCCGATGGTGAGGCCTTTCTATTCTACCCCGGAAGGTAGTAAAGTGAAGTGGCATTTGTTTGTTGCAGCTATAATCAGGGGCGTCGCTAGACCTTTTTCAATTGGGGGGGGGGGGGGGTGGAGGCCAGATTGCCGACAAACGATGCCACCGATTACCGACAACGCAACGTCGATAAATTCAACCGTATAAAGCCCACTAGGCATGTTCAATTGTGTGCCTCTATCATATTTTCCTTCTAAATAACTTGTTCACCTCACTTGCCGAATGTGTTTGTTTCCCTAAAACATCCAGTATCTATACGAGCGAGCGCAGCGAGCGAGGAAAAATATACACTCTCTTTCGTATAGAAATGATAGTTCTTCATCAAACTACATGATGGGCTTACATATTTATATTTGGCCACCTCTCTCGCCCAATCCCTTCTCTTTCAAAGACCATCCTAAATCTTAATATTATACGAGCGAGTGCAGCGAGCGTGGAAAAAATATATATACCCTTTTTCACGGTAGAAGTGATAATTTTTCATCCAAATACACGATGAAATTAACTATGAGATAATCTAACTTATACATGTATTTTGGTCACCTCGCTTGCCGAATTCGTTTGCCTTCCTAAGCCATCTTGTATCTAAATTTAATATACGAACGAGCGCAGCGAGCGAGGAAAAAAATCTATGTACTCTTTTTTTATGTTAGAGGTGATAATTCTTCATCAAACTACACGATGGGCCTCTAAGATATCGAAATTATATATTTGGTCACCTCTCTGGCCTAATTCATTCACTTTCAAAGACTATCCTGTTTCTAGATATACAAGCGAGCGCAGCGAGGGAGGGAAAATTACTCTTTTATATTGGTAGAAGTTATAATCTTTAATCAAAATACACGATGGAACTAAAAGATATTTGTTTTGTCATCTTAATTTGGTCACCTTGCTTGCCGAATTCGTTTGCTCTCCCAAATCCATCTTGTATCTGAATATACGAGCGAGCGCAGCGAGCGAGGAAAATTACATACCTTTTCATGGTAGAAGTGAAAGTTCTTCATCAAAATACACGATGGACCTTTAAAATATCTATTTCGATATATTTGGGTTACCTCGATCTCTTACCTAATTTGTTTGCTTTCAAAGACCATACGAGCGAGCGCAACTAGCGAGGAAAAATATACACACTCTTTTTAGGTAAGCACTATATAGGTACCAATCCTGCAGACGCAAGCTCATAAATATTCTTAAATATTCATAGGATTAGGATTAGGATTAGGATTAGGGTTAGGATTAGGGTTAGGGTTAGGGTTAGGGTTAGGGTTATGGTTAGGATTAGGGTTAGGATTAGGATTAGGGTTTCAGCTTGCGTCTGCAGGATTGGTACCTACGTGCTTACCCTCTTTTTATGACAGAAGTGATAATTCTTCATCAAAATACATGATGGGCCTAAAGATATCTAAATAATATATTTGTTCATCTCACTTGCCGAATGTGTTTGCTTTCCGAAAACCTCCTGTATCTAAATATAATACGAGCGAGCACAGCGAGCGAGGAAAAAGATACACTCTCTTTTGTTGTACCAGTGTTATTTCGTCGTTAGAATACACAATCAAATAAGCCAAATATGACTCTATTTTGGGCACCTTACTCCTCTTTTTTTTTTTTTTTTTTTAATATTTGTATGTACTCCTCTTTTCTTTTCCCCTCCTTCCTCTTCCCTCTCCTCCCCCCCCCCCCTCTCTCTCTTTGCCGACAGCGATCGCGAATTTGCCGACAAGAATTTTGAATTGGGGGGGGGGGGGGTCACACCCGCCCACTCCCCTACACCCCCCCCCCCCCCCCCCCCCCCCCCCCCCCCCGCGACGCCCCTGGCTATTTAGTGACGCTTTTCTTGGCAGCAGACATGGGTGTATGCGACAAGAAAACAGCATTAACATTATGAAATTCATTCTTTCCATTTCAATTGAGTTGTGATAATATTTTTCCATATATGATTTGAAATAGTGAGAAAGTTAACTACTTCGTGGTTCCCCCCCCCCCCCCTTCACATTTAGCAAGGCAGATCCGAGTTTCAATCCCTATCGGAACTCATTCCCCACATAATGAGCGGACAACACCCCAAAATAACTTTCCGTGTGAAAATTAATATGGCAGTCTTGATGGAAAACTAGGCACTTATGCGTTACTACATGAAATTACCTTCTGCAAGTTACCTAGCAAAGATTACATATTTGTACCGTACCTACGTTTAATTAGTGTGATTATGGAAATGTAGGATCTGAGATCGCGAAATCTTTTAAAGAAACCTCACGCTGATTATTGTTCCCAAAGAATCTTTGCTTAGTTCAGCTCAGTTTCTGCTGCAGTGCTGGCAAACTTTTCCCTCGGACCACGGCCCTCTAGGCTCTAGCCCTCGGCCTCCGGGCCGGGTACGGATCTCCCAGTCTCCCGTTCGAAACACCACTTGGGCGAGTGTGGCTTTTCACGTGTGGGGAACTCCGATCCTGGCTCATCCCAACCAGCCAACTGTGCATCAAATGTTACGCCATACTCTAAACTGCCCCAAAGAATGATAAACCATGAATTGCATTGCAATAGGACTCCCGGTCACGGCACTCACTGTTCAAGAAAACCTCATTTTAGCAGGTTAGTCATCAGATACTGACCACTGTTTTAATTTAGCCTTAAGCCAGGCTTAACTAGTTTTAGGTTAGATCTAACAGTTAATGTTAACTTAGTCTTGCTGGCTGCCTTATGCTGGTGTGATCTTTAACTTATCACTCGGCTAGTGTCATTGATTTCTAATACTACTTCAGGAATACTCCACAGAACCCATGAAAGTCAGGATGTAATGCAGAGGAAATGGTGACACGACATATGCTCCGATATTTGCTCCGCCGACATTATGCTCCGCCGATATTTGCTCCACCGACATATGCTCCGCCGACACATGCTCCACCAACATTTGCTCTGCCGAAAATTGCTCCGCCAACATATGCTCTGCCGAATTATTTCGACAATAATGTGACAACTGCCTCGCTGACAATTTCTCAGCCGAATTAATTCCGAAGACACGACACTTGAACTGGTGACAATTGCTCCATCGACACCATAAACTGGAGAGTCAAGAATTTTCAACGGGGGGGGGGGGGGGGGCGAGGCAAGGAAGCGAAGCGATCGTGCGGGGGGAGTAGAATGATTAATTTTGGACCATCAGGGAGCAAGTGTCGGCGGAGCAAATGTCAGCGTTTTGGAGCATATGCTGGCGGAGCCAGGGCTCTAAAAACCCACTTGCCCGCTTGCCCGGGGCAAGTGAAAATCATAAAAGGGCAAGTGTATTTTGAAAGGGCAAGTAAATTCACTCAAAGCCATTATGAGAACAAATGAAACAATAATGCTCATGGTGCAAGTACAGCTTTAGCAATGGCTAATTAATATCAATGTTGCAAAATTGAATTCAAACTGTCATGAATTTTCGTAATTTGTGGAAACAGAGTAAGTGAGTTATGTTTTCGGGCAATCAATTTTCAAGTATACTTGCCCAACGGGCAAGCGAGAAGAATATTTTTTGTAGAGCCCTGGCGGAGCTATTGTCGGCGGAGCAAATATCGTCGTTTCGGAGCACATGTCGGCGGAGCAAATGTCGTCGTTTCAGAGCATATGTCGGCGGAGCAATTGTCGGCGGAGCAAATGTCGGCGGAGCAAATGTCAGTGGAGCATATGTCGGCGGGGCAAATGTCGGCGGAGCAAATGTCGTCGTTTCGAAGCATATGTCAGCGGAGCAATTGTCGGCGGAGCAAATGTCGGCGGAGCATATGTCGGCGGAGCATATGTCGGCGGAGCAAATGTCGGCGGAGCAATTGTCCCGGAGCATTTGTCGTGGAGCACTTGTCGGAATTTTCGGAGCAGTTGTCGGCGGAGCATATGTCATGGAACCGAGGAAATAGGTGCTTAGTTGCAGTGCATGCTTGTTTGTGCAACTAAAATGTGCAACTATTACATGTAAATTGTGCAGTTAATGGTGTAATAAGTTAGGCCTACCGTACATTCGAAAAGAAATAAAGAATTAAACTAAGAAAGGAGAAGATGACACAATTGTATTATAAGAAGAATAGATGAGAAAGGAGAAAGAGGAGAAGAAGAAAGAAGTAAGAGAGGAGAAAAGGTAAGAAAGAAAGAGGAGGCAGAGATGAGAAGAAGAAGAAGAAGGAAAGGAGAAAAGATGAGATGAAAGGCAAACTTACATGTACCAACACTGAAGAATGAATAAGTGGTAGATCACTAATTTTTGTTGCTTACAGTTTTAGTACAGTGAGGTAGGCCTATGTGGTTAAATTCTATGAAAAGCAGTAGTTTATCACCTAAATCAGTAGAGTTAACATATATGGAAAAGGCAAACCCGAGGAATGGGAGACTAGACATGCGCGCATGCAATTTATACAGTGCAGAGATTTGATGAAAAGAATTTTGATTTTGGCCAGAAATGTAAAAATCACAAATGTTTCACCACTGAATCTTGTGCACATGGTCCCTAGATTCACTACTGCTGCCGCTGCCCAAGCACCCACTGGGCTAGCCACATTTCCTTGCACACAAATGAATACAGCACGCGCGTTTGGTTCCCTATTCTCTAGGTTTGCCGATGAAAGAAAACAAATTAAAAGAAGGAGAAAAAAAAAAGAGAATAGATTAAAGTCTGTAGTATGCATGGTATATGCATCAGTTATTATTGTCATTTGAGCTAGTCTGATGGCATTTGAATACCATTGTCTGATGATCATTGCACAATGCAAGTAGACTATGGATCCTTTCATACAAGAATTGTGCCAAGACTGTACAGTGTATCTTTTATCTCCTTTGAATATGATTAGCCAATATTTGAATTTTGATGTTCATTATTTCATCACAGGTGAAGGCCCATATCTCCATTTGTATGACCAGTCTGCAGTACAGTCTCCTAGAACAAGCTGTAAAGTTCTCCATCACCAAGTAATTCATGGTATTCGGGAAGGTGAGAAAAGACACTGAACTCTGAGTTCTTTGATCAGAAAGAAATAAGAAAAAGATTTGATCTGTTTGAAGGATGTGTAAAATGCAGAGATTGTAGTTTTATCTTTGTAGACTTTGAAAGAAGAGACACAGTTCTTACACAGGAACAAATTTTGTTCTTGAGTAGCCTGCTGTTTAGAGGAAAAACATGGAAACGATTTGATTAAAGCAGAAAAATTTATCTGTAGATTTTAAATAATCTCATAGTAATAAATTTCCTTAAGCCTTCAATGTTTTGACCCTTCGGTAGGGTCAGAAGCCTCTTTTTATTTCAAGAGAACAGGCAGATGACTTAATTGGCTGTCTAGGATTTGAACTTTTCTTTGATTGGTATCCTCCAATATTCTGTCTTATTTCAGGCCGTAGGGCTATCTTTGCTGTGTTTGGGCAGAAGGCACTCAACTTTATCAGGATAGATCAGAAGAACAAAAGGTATGCATTCACTTCACCTGTGTTTGATGAGGTGAAATACATGTACATGTAAATTGCCCTGGGTTTGTCTACACGTACAGTATGGCTATACGGTACAGTTGGTTTCGTAACAGACAAGAATGGCATGGCTGAGGTCATTGGATAAAAAGTAGACTGAGCACAGGTAGAAGGAAAATATCAAAGGGAAACAAGGGAAAAAAGGGAGGAGAGAAAAGTTCAGTATAGGAAGGAAAAGGGCAAAGGGGAGGAGAGGAGGGAAGAGAGAGTATCTCAGGAAGTTTGAAATCAGTCCAAGTAGATGTGATTTGCAATGAGCTTGATATTGTGCTGAAGGGGAGAGGGGGAGACATTATTGCACTGCTCATCAACATTTATTGATATAATTTTTGTCTCGCCCACCGGAGGTGAAGGCGAGACTAAGGGATCCAAATGTCGTCCGTCCGTCGTCCGTCCGTCGTCCGTCCGTCCGTCCGTCACAAACGTTATGAAAGATAACTTGGCAACCGTGACTCACTTTTCAACCAAACTTGGGTTGTAGATGCACTAAGGGGACCTGCATGTTATGGTCCAGTCAGAGGTCACATGGTAAGGTCAAAGGTCATTTCAGGTCAAACGTTAAAGTTTACGTGCAAGACTCTCTTATGACACAAAACTCTGCAACCGTGACTCACTTTTCAACCAAACTTGGGTTGTAGATGCCCTAAGCGGACCTGCATGTTATGCTCTAGTCAGAGGTCACATGGTAAGGTCAAAGGTCATTTTAGGTCAAACGTTAAAATTTACGTGCAAGACTCTCTTATGACACAAAACTCTGCAACTGTGTGACACTGTTCAATCAAACTTGGGTTGTAGATGCACTAAGGGGACCTGCATCTTATTGTCCAGTCAGAGGTCACATGGTAAGGTCAAAGGTCATTTCAGGTCAAATGTTAAAGTTGACGTGCAAGACTCTCTTATCACACATAACTTTGCAACCGTGACTCACTTTTCAACCAAACTTGGGTTGTAGATGCACTGAGGGGACCTGCATGTTATGGTCCAGTCAGAGGTCACATGGTAAGGTCAAAGGTCATTTCAGGTCAAACGTTGAAGTTTACGTGCAAGACTCTCTTATGACTCAAAACTCTGCAACCGTGTGACACTTATCTATCAAACTTGGGTTGTCGATGCACTAAGGGGACCTGCATGTTATGGTCCAGTCATAGGTCACATGGTAAGGTCAAAGGTCATTTCAGGTCAAACATTAAAGTTTACGTGCAAGACTCTCTTATGACACAAAACTCTGCAACCATGTGACACTTATCTATCAAACTTGGGTTGTAGATGCACTAAGGGGACCTGCATGTTATGGTCCAGTCAGAGGTCACATGGTCAGGTCAGAGGTCATTACAGGTCAAACGTTGAACGGTTAAAGTTTACGTGCAAGACTCTCTTATGACACAAAACTTTGTCTTCAACAAATTTTGGTCTTTTGTTTCTCTCCCACAAACTCAATTTACATGCATACCATATTACAATTATTATGTTCAGCATTCAAATCTGGTGTTCTCATCAATTTCAGGCATGCTTTTTACTAATTATTAACAAAATGCTGCCTTTAACCTCTATCTAATTAGTCAATTTACCCCTGACAGGTTATCCGCGTCTATCTTGCGGGTGCCAGGCAACATTTTGCACTTGAAAGAATATTAAAACTATACATAAATACTCAGTGCAAAGTGGCTGAGGGATCAGTTTTCTGTTCTCTTCAATTTTATGCATGCTTTTTTTTTTTCCTGTGGCAGTATTCAATATACCATAAAAGATTTTACTCACTAACCCTTCTTCTTAACAAAACATAACTGTTCTCGTATTTCTTTTCTCTAAATTATAAGCTCATTATCACACTACATCATCTGCAGCCCTCAGCTACACTACAACCACAAACACTTTTCAACTCCACACATGTAAAATATCAATCATACAATGTTACTCATATCAGAGGGATGAGAGTAGAAGCAGGGAAAGTACATGCACGTGAAAATGCAGTACCATTTCATAAAAAACCCTTCTCATATTTTATCAAATGTTATTCCATCCCAGTTATTTCACAGTGAGCTTTCGATACAGTTCTGTTGTGTGCCATCACAGATCGCGATATTTCTAGTTATTTTCACAAGTGGGCGAGACACAACATCGCAAACGCCTTGTTTTTTTTCTGGTAATTTGTTGTAACAGTGTCTATTACTAAACTGATATGATTTGCAAATGCCTTTTCATTTTAAAATTTCTCTCTCAAAGCATATCTATACTTTGTGATGTACATGAAGTCACAGACTGGATATGGGATGTATGCTGGCTTCAGGCAAGAACAGCTGCAGAGGACTCAAATGACCCTGCATGCAGTGACCTTTCACCCCAAGATGGCTGCCTGGGAGAAGGGAAAGGATGCCCTTCGGACATTACACTGTGCAATACTTCTGTAGCCATCGCAACCGGGCACAATGCTGTCCTGTTGTGGGATGTTGTTAAGATGGGTGTTGTGACTACTGTTCATTGTCAGGAAAACTGCATTTTGTATCCTTTTTGCTCAAACCTTATACATTAAGCCATTCCCTTCTGGATCTGGGTTATTTTCAAATTATGCCTAGAGCCTAGGGAATTAGAAAATTTAGTATCATACTGCTGTCAAAAGGAAACAACTCTTAATTTGTTTCAAGATTGATTTTTTTTCTTGATTTAGGGTTCTTTTTTGTATGCGCTGGATGATGATGAAGAAATTACGCTCACATGACCCCCAATTTCTGAAATGAAGACATATCAAAAGGAAGCAACTCCATAGATTTTCACTTAAAACAGCGACATATTTTCTTCATTTACTTGGAAACTCACTCTACAGCATTGCTTCCTTTTGTCATTGGGCGGCAGAATAGGTTACACTTGTTAAGATGTAAAGTGCTTTTGTAATTTTCAAGAGATTTCTTCTTGAGCAAAATGTAATTTGTTTTCTCTGATTCCTAACAGGCACATCTCATATTGTTTCTTTGCTCTGCAGGCTAGTATGTCATTTGAAAAAAAAAAACAACTCCCTCTTTCAAGATGCAAAGAATTGACAAGAATAGATGTACAATGTATTTGGGATGCCAAGGTCAGGAAGAGGCTGACCTTTTCATTGATTAGTCAAGAGTTCAACACGAATTGAGAAATCATTTCGGATGATACCTTAACTGCATTTCTTCAGATACAGTGCAAAGTTCATTGGGCGAACCTGGGAAGACCTGGTGTTAGCGGCTGGTACTGTCTTCAACCAGGTAGTGTTCTGGCGCCCGCAGGGTTCACAAGATGCATCGGGACGTGTGGTAGTTGATCATAGATTCAAGGGACATCAGGTTAGTTTGCAAGACTGGCTGTTTTGTTTCAATGATGTTTTTTGTTGGGATTCAGGCTTCACACTTCTAGAATTATCAGTCTTAGATTATTCACATGTGCTAATTTGCAGTCAATAGGTTTTTGTACTGACATGTACTTTAGGCCATATGATCCATAGTTTGGTAATATATGTAGTAGTCCTGGTAAATCCCAACACATCTTTACCTTGTTTGGTCAAATTCTTTTGTTTGCAGGGAGTTATCTTCAACATCTCTTACAATGCAGATTTAGGACTTTTGGCCACTGTCTCCGATGATCGCAGCATTCGCTTGTGGCGCTACCACCACCCTTTTAGAGAAGCGTTAGAGATACCACATGAGGCAGAACACGTTCTTTACGGACATAGCGCCAGGGTCTGGTCTGCCCAAATTCTCAGTGATAAGATTGTTAGTGTGGGAGAGGTAAGAAATAATGTCTGAGAAAAAAGCAACAAATGCTCCAACTGTTAGTAGGATAGTACTAATCAGTAAAATAACCAGTAATGTTTCTTGTACTGTCAAGTGCTTAGAAGAGCAACTTTACAAAAAATTTCATTAAACATTGTCCAAATATTTATTTGCTGGCCTGTTGATGTCAGAGAAGTATAAATTTGTCATCATCCAACAGATTTAAAAAAAAATGAACTTCAGCAAGTCTCTAAGTCCATTAAATTTTGCCATTTTCATTCTCTGTGAAACAAAAGTCACATGATCTGAAAAAGTGGTCACATGACTTTTAAGATTAGCGTCGTGAGAGATGAAAAGCATTTACCTGGAGAGAATGGACTTGGCCTGCCCGATGTCTCCACGCTCTGGTGAATTGTAGTAGACTTGTTCGGTGCCGAAATCAAAAGCTCGCAAATATTATTTGCTGGAAAAGAAATCTGATCAAAGTTTTGTTTTGTTGAAGAGTTTATCATTTTCTTTACTTAATAGGATGCCACCTGCTGCATATGGAACATGGATGGAGAAATCGTGAAGAAATTCAAGAGTCACAAGGTTTGTGTATATAGAAAAAGTGAGATATAAAAAATTTACTCTAGTCTTCTAAAGTTTTCTTTTGAAGAATTCCTTATGGTAAGGTAGCTTAGCAAAATGGAGTGGCACAAAAAGATTTGTCCAGATTGCATACAATGCAGACAACAGTATGCATTGCGCATTCTGTACATGCCTTTTCGTGCCACTGCATTTCACTATTAACCCTTTGGCAACTGGATCCAGATGACCCTTGCACAAAGTCTATGGGAATATAAGAATTCAGGAGTCAACAGGTTAAAGATACCTAACATATATGTAAAAAATGGTTGTGCAATAGGGAAAGAATGTTAGTCTGCCACAGTCAGGAAAATTTTTCTCTGTGGATTTTACCCTTTGGGGGGAGCGGGTGGAGGGAGCATGACTACTGTATAAGCTGAAATTTTCGCAGTGGTTTAATATTCGCTAATTTCGCGACGATTTCCTCACCAAAATTTCCACTCAGTAAAATGCTTATATACTTGTATAGAAATATCTTTCAAAACGTGAAAATAATAACTTGCTAATATGTCAAACTTGTCTCAAATCGCTAAAATATTTGTACGCTAAAATATTAGCTTATACAGTATGTTGGCTTACTGGTAGTTAAAGTACTCCACTGAGGGAAGATGTGCATTTTGTATATATGATTCTGAGGTGTGCTCTACTGTGATACGAGTATTTACATGTATTACAGTAATGCTATTACTTCTTCTGATCTATTCCATATCTGATGCAAGGCAGAGTGTGACTGTCACTGTGAACTGATGAAATTGACTTCACTATTCTTTCCAAACAGGGGAAAAGTATTTGGAGCTTAGCAGTTAAGAGGGATGGATCCTTTGTGGTAAGTGTTTCTCAACGCAAACAATTTTAGGATCTTATATGATAACTTCACTTCAAAAGCTCAAGGAATCCTAATGCCAATTTCCCCTTATGATTATTATTGTTATTATTGAGGGCTGCATTTTTATGCCAAAAGAAAGTAATCTGTATGTGATGACTTTCAGAGGATATACCAGAAATTTGTCATAAGTGTGTTTTTATATTTGGGGTTGTGCATGGATAATATGGAACATTCGTTTTTTGTGATAAACTTCTCTGATCTTAAGTCATCATATCTTCCAAGGTATTTGTATTTTTAAAATTAGTGTAATAATTCTTCGTTTCCCCCTTTCTTCCAAGGTATTTGCTTTTTTAAACTTGCATTGTTTAATAATTCCTCCCCCCCTTTGATTACAGGTGACAGGAGGTGGAGATAGCAGTATAAGGAGATGGTCTCTACAGAGCAAACAACAACAGGCATCAGGTTTGAAATTACTTTCTGATGTAAATACTGGCTAATTCAGGAACACCAGCTATGTGAATATTTATCATGAAATTGGATAAGAATTCATTTTATTTTTCATATAAAATTTTAAACTGATTTAATGTTTATTTTTGATTTAAATAAAGATTTGGGAACTGAATTTCTAGAAATGTTAATGAAATGTCTAACCATGAAAATTGCATTCTTCAGTCATATTTTCATGAGAAATTGCTGCATTTGCCGTACTTCAAATGTATTTGCCAAAGTAATGCTAGATGTTATTTATGATTCATAACTTAACCTGTTGCCTGTGGGAACCGGTTGATCCCTGTATTATGTCTATTGGTGTTTGAGAATTAAGTAGTCAACGGGTTAAATATATTGTTGTGTTTCTACTCTGCAATCAGCAGAGACGGCTTCCTCTACCTGGAATATCCAGAGAGACTTGAAGGCACTTCTAGAGGGTCATGGTGGAGTGGGCAGTGTGGTGGAGCCTGACTTGGTGCCTAGGACACTGACCATCTCATCTGATGGTCAGCTCTTGGTCATGACACAGGGCGGGTAAGTCACAGAAGATGCATGAAGGAATGCATTCATATGTCAAGAGACTCGGACTTTGATTATTTCCTAACAGTAAATAGATTGTTTGAACCAGCAGAATATAAAACTAAACAAAATCCAACTAATTGCTGGAAACCACATTCTCCAAAAAGGTGCAACTCCTCAGTAACCTTAGATTATGTCTGTGTGTTTGGACTTTTACCTGCTTACTAATGTATGCAAATTTATGCAGTTTCTCTCCAGAACCCTTGGTTACCAACTTGACAGTTTACCTGATATGCATAATTTTTTTGTAATTGTTTTGCACTTACACTCATTGTAGTCTTAAACATTCACTGTTCTTCTTACTTGCAGGTATCTGTTCAGTTGGTCCAATGTTTCATCGTCCTATCGTCTGGTGATGCATGATGATAAGTACTGCTCCTACAGTGTGTTGGCCTCGGCACCATCATCACCACTGGTTGCTATCGGCAACATCCATGGCTCTATCAAAGTCATCACAGTGGGTAAGGATAATGCTATCATATCAAATCCTGGATAGTACACGGTATACAAATTGCGAATACATGTACGCATGAGTGCTATGGTATGAGATTTCCCATAAGGTGGAGAAGCGAAGCCAGTTCAAGAGAAGTTACGTCGCTCTTTCACCAAATGAGAAATCTTGTTCCAATGCATGAATTAGAATATTTGCTATTTGTACTGTACAACCCCTCAGAGGTTTGAGAAATTGATGAGAATCGACTTTCAAGAAAAATACTAAAATTTTGGTTTACAAATTAATCAAAATTTAAATATCAGGGAAGGAATTTGCGACTGCAAAAGCCTGCTGTGTTTGTAGGGTGTATCGTGGGACCTATGCTTGGGATCGACAGTGTAGTGGGTACGCGACTTGCTTTCCCTCAGCTCAACAAGTGAATACGCTTATACTGCGTTAGCTAATTGCGACGTCACAAAAGAAACAACACAAGTAATCTTACTGTGATGTCACGCTAGCCATGCAATGGTGCATTTTGGATGGGACGCACGCAGTGGTACAAATACTGCATGTTCAGCACCCATAGACTTGTATACAACAAGCTTGGTATGCGTTGTGCTATAATGTTTCTAGTGCAGATCATGTGTTGCACCAGTACTTAACTCTTTGTCAGCTTTGCTTGGTTAACCCATTCGTGACAGAGGTCCACATTTTGTGGTTTGGCCTAATATCTTTTGATGCAAAGCCCTAAAAATCATACCAAATACATGAGCAGAAAGAGCAAAAAAATCTACCCAAACTGTGCCCATTTTGGTTGCGTCAATATTCGTTGTTAGATGCTGAAAATTTTTAAAAGGAAAATAAGCATTAAAATCCTTAAATTGGCAATGTGATAGAAAGTTTAAAATCACCGTTTTCCCCTGCAAATTGGCAACTTTTTGACTTCTCATCATAATTTCTGTCAATTTATATTCATTTCAGATACATGACGTTTTATAAGAAAAATGTAGCAATAAAATAAAAATGTTGGTGTTGCCAATTTGAAGAATAAAAGCTGATCAAATTAGGCTTTAAATAATTCCTGTCACGAATGGGTTAATGGAGCAACCACTGGACTGCCATGGACAACCTTTATCACAGGTGTAGTGTAAATATGTGCCATAACTTCTGACAGCATTGTAGAGAAAAGTAGAGAAAACCTGGACAGTTCATCTACCATTTGAATTACTTGGTCCAACGAGAAGAAAAATTTTCTGATGATGACCCATAGAATTCTGACACGACTTGAAAAGGAGACTGCTTCTAAACACTGCATCTGTACAAATACCTAGTCACGATGATTTGTGCTTTACCCGTCGTATGAGTGAATGTATGTCAATAAACCCATGTGATACATGAAGTAGATGGTAGTAAGTCAAGTGTTTTTAGCATTCCATGCAAATTTCATATAGTACCATATCATTATCTTAAAATCAATTCTGTTTTCTTGTATCTACTTTTTGTCTTTCTAGACCAGCATTCAACCAGTGAAAGTGAAATCAAGGCGTATGATGGTAATGTTGTAAACCTTACTTGGGCTACGGATGAGGACCTGTTCTCTACCGGGATGGAAGGACATCTGGTAACGATACATGTATACTTTGCTTTAAGTGTTGAATTCTAGAACTAAGGCGTATGCATATCTTGGACAATCAGTTTGTAGGATATTGTTTCTATATTATAGTGTTAATGAATATGCCATTTGTTCACAGTTTACTACTTTTCGATGGGATACAAGGATTATTAAGCAAGAATTAAACAAAATATTTTCAATTGGAATTCAATTTCACCAGATATATTTATAACATTGGTTCCTTCTCTGCAGACATGGTGGAAAGTTGGAAAAAGCTCTTCAATAGCAGTGCTTACCCATGCTCACTTTATCTTGCCTCCATGCAAGCAGCGATGGGCTACCTCTGTTACTGTCCTTGGGGAAGATCAGTTTGTGTGTGGAGATAGAAGGGGATCAGTTCATCTCTTTGAGCGCAGTCTTATTCAGGTTAGTGTTGTACGTGGTAATAAATCATGGTGCTGGTGCTTATTTTGAGAGGGATCAGTGCATATAGAGATAGATTGCTCTTAGGTTGAGGCGGATTACAGTGTTTTGATGTAAAGATGATTTGAATATGTATATACCGGTACATTTAAGTATTGTTCTGTGATCTTTCGTATTGTTTTTAAGTCATGATGCAGTTTAATGGTATTTAATTTATCCCCCTTTTTCATCATATTTCAATGTGAGATCATGGTGTTTGTGCTAAGTATAGATTCAATGCAAAGATTCAGTGTAATATTTTGTGGGGTTAAATGTAGAATCAGATCAAAGTGTTATTGATTGTACAGTATACAGATAATGAATGTTTATGAGTGCAATGGACAGAATATTTCATGAGGTGAAAGATGAAATGATCCATTGAACGAGGCGCAGCCTCACTGAATGGATCAATAATTTCATCTTTCACAGAATGAAATATTCTGTCCATTGCACGAATGAAAAAACATTCATTATTTGTTTTATATGACACCTAAAATAGATCAAATCGCAATAAATCAATAGCGCTATACGCTAGCGCGCTGTTCGTGGTGCACATTACAGATGCAAGCGTTTTACGTACGTAGTGTGCCGGGCTCTCGGCGTTCGTGCAATGGAGCAAATCGTATGGATCCAAGATTGCACGGTAAATGGAGCCACAACTGCACGAATGATGACGTCATAGTGCAATGGGCCAAATGATCAATATCAAACAACCAATCAAATGACGGATCTATTCAGGTGTCATATAATATGCATTATTCTTTAACATCCTGGAGCTTCTTCTGTTTGGTCATGCGTAATCCCCCTTTCATTTTGTAGAATGATAGGCCTGTATCAGAGACTTCAGTTTCTGGAATTCATGGTGAAGATGTGACCTCATTTGTGTTAACCTGTTGAATACTAACCCTGAGATAACTCAGGATAGGGTGGATGGAAATATGTGTTGTACTGAAGTCAAATCATTCTTAGGTGGCTTAGGAAAACACTGTGATACGAAAAGACCCGTTTGGATCGCATAATGGAAAATTATGGAAATCAGAATTTTCAAACGCAGATTGATAAATACATGGATAGCATGTAGACCTTGTAAATGAATATACAGTCTTGCTGTGGAATGATAGTGGCTGAAATTTCTTACTAATATGTCACAATAGACATTTCAATTTTTGCATTTTTGCATTCTGCATTCTGCATTCTGAACAGTATTTTCCTGCGACACCTTTAATAATGGGTTAATGCTGGCTTGTATTTCTACTTTTATTTCTGTATGTAGAATGACAAACCTGGACCAAAGAGCTCAGTGCCTGGAATACACGGCAAAGCTGGGACCTCGTTTGTGTGTCTCCACAATGGATCAGTTTACAGCACGGGAAGGGATGGGACATATCGTCAGTATTATATTACAGATGAAGGAGAGATCAGATTGGAAAATACACACAAGGTATGAAACCTGTATATAAAGACCACCCAAACGAGACTAGAAAAGTGGTCTTTATGAGAAGATGGTCTTTAAATGATTCTCTGATACATTGTTCCAATGAAAAAAAATAACATAACTACATAAGTGAATAACAAATTATGGTCTTTATAGAAAGGTGGTCGCTGAAGAAAGTTGATCTGTAATAGCAATAATGATGTTCTGTTCTGTTCCGAGATAAGAAATTCATCATTGTCTTGCAAATGTATTATGTAGTTAAAGCTGTTGAAAAAAAAATGTTCTTAACCTCTGAATAAGATCTAGTTTGATGGTTTCCTGGCAGGTATACAAAGGATTTGAGTGGCTGGAAAAGCTTATTTTTACAGAGGATGGAGATCTTCATGTTCTTGGATTCCATTCAGTGAGTAGAGAGAGATATATAATTTGCTATGATTTTATTTACATGTACTTCTATATGACAAGATTGCCTGATGTAAATATCTAGAGGTGTTTTTTTCGTTGATATACGTCAAGATCTGTGCATACACCTACACTGGCTGTTGTCAGCGGGCACTACATACGTTACCGTCATCATCTAAGATTTCAGTGTATATGATGGCTGTTTCAAGCTGATAGCCTTAGAAGAAAGAGCTTAAATCAGACATGATATCAAATAAAATGATATCTCTGTGTCAAGTTTAGTCTCCAATTCCATAATGAAATTCAGCAATACTTGGATATGCATGGGAAATGTCTTGGACTTGCCAAATTCATACCTAACCATATACCTCTACATGTACAAATATTACTGTAAAATCCTTTTTTTATGTTTCTGTTTCTTTTTTCCGTTCCATTCAATCATACTGAATTGAAATATCACCTCTAGAGTGCGGGGGGGGGGGGGGGGGGGGGGGGGGGGGGGAGGTGTCTTGTTATTGTGCAGTTTGTGGTAATGTCCATTGATAAAAGGTCATTTTCATAAAAGGGCAAATACAGTGCCTGCTTTCAATAATATATATATGTCTTTTTCCCCACCAAAAGGTGAACTTTGTAGTATGGAGTACTTTGAACAATGAAGCTTTGTTGACAGTGCCTTGCGGCGGAGGTCATAGGGCATGGGATTTGTCTCCACTAGATGATGGTTCTATGACCTTTGTATGCATCAGGATGAAGCAGCTTCTGGTACACCATGTTGCAGGCTTCGCTTGGCAACAACAGACTATTCTCAAGGTATTTCCCATTGGCCCCAAGTCACAATGGAGATTTGAATTCAAATCATGATCTAGAACTTTAACCCTAAAAGGCCCGGGGGGGGGGGGGGATGGACCCATCGACGTTTCCCGCAATATGTCCACAATGTGCAAAGCAATCGACATGTCGTTTCATGACTTTTTTCATTGTGAGATGGGTCCAAAAGACCCGGCTCTTTAGGGTTATTACTAAATCGAACCTGTATCAGCCAATTTTAATAATTGGGCATAAATCCTTCTAGGGTTTGGACCTCCTTTGTGAATTCTGGTCTTTGATGAATTTTTTTTTTCTACTTAATAAAAATTCATTGGTGTAATGGTTTAATATCCCATATGTGGAGAGAAGAGGTTTGGTGTAACTACAGTACCAACTGGAATAGTAAACTAAAAAGTGTTGATGTAAAATGTGCATTCCATTCACATTTATATTTTTGTGGAAAATGTAATATATTGCAAATCAACTAAAATACATATTTTAGTTGTAAAATACATATACACTAGAAATAGGTTCAAATGAACATTATAATTTCGTTTTTTAACACATGCATTTTCTACTTTGTAAGTTGAACATGGACTGTTTGACACCTCACAGGCCTCAAATAATTTATAATCTATTATTATGTTAATATTGTTTGTATCAAAAGATGTTCATTTTTCTCAGGTAATGGATATAGCCTCATGCCTTAATACTACTCTCTGTCCTTCCATGCTTTCTTTTTTACCTTATGTTCTTTTCTCTTTCTGGCCTTTCCCTCCCCCTCCCTCCCCATCCCTCCCACTCTCTGTTGGTCTGTCTATGCTCTGTTTATTTAGGAAGACATCCATGGAAGGGAAATAACATGCATCCAGTTCTTAAGAACTGTACAGATCTCGGGTAATCACATTTTGTTCCGATTATCATAGGTAGCACCTTTAGATAAATCTGTACAACTTCATACAGCAGAGCATGGAAATGCAAAAGAAAGGTGGGAAGGAGGTTGCGTGTTTGGAATCTTTACGAAAACATTACATCAAAGCTGCCCAATTTTTCATTGAATTAAAAAAGCAAACAAACCAGTAACACTATATGTTGTACATATCTGCCATTTCAAATATTTTCTTCACACCATTTTAAAGATTCCTGGAATCTTGAATTTTTTGTTTGAAGTTTATCCTTCTGGAAAACCAGCCTGGCTGGATTCACAGTGCTCGAGTTTACAAACATAATTGCACCAATGCTGAATCCATTAAAAGTTAGTGTTACTTCTGTATTGTGTGTTGGATTTGCCGCTTCTAAAGGAGGCTAAAGCCCAACGCACACTCTACAATCCAATTGCGACCCAATTTTCGAACAAATTGCATTTTAGCGTAAAACATGGAAGTTTAAACAAGTCAAATTGTCTTATTTGAAGTTAAGAATAATGATAGGAACACTAACATAGAAATTATGGTTATCTGCAAGCCTTGTGGTTGGAGTAAATGCCAAATCGGCTTCAAATCGTAGCTGATCGCAAGATTGCTTTGACGTCACTACAATTCGGAATTGAGTTTGCTTTTATTCCTACAGGAAGGCTGCAATAGCCCGGAATTTTCAATTTTTTCTATTCTTACATCTATTCACCAGTGCTGTGTCCGAGTCCAAGTTGTAAAACCCGAGTCCGAGTCATAGCCTCAAAGTCCGAGTCCACGAGTCCGAGTCCCAAAAAAAAATTGAGTCCGAGTCACAAGTTAAGTTCACATTACATTGGACATCTTCCTAAACATGAAAACAAATTACATCTACAGAGGAACCTCATAATAGAGAGTTCAGATATAACAAAACACTTTTATTACAAGAACATCTTCCTAAACATGAAAACAAATTACATCTACAGTGGAACCTCATGATAGAGAGTTCAGATATAACAAAACGTTTGAAACAACCCCTCCCCCCCCCTTCATGAGACAATTTACCCTCGGTCATAGAGTTACATGGAACTAAATGCCCTCAGCTCAGTAGGGGCGAGCTGTCCGACCTCAGGTACATCCAACCCCCAACCCAGAGGATGGGTGGTCGACCAACCAAGGTCATATATAATTATGCACGCGCAATTTTTGTAAGTTTTGCAACTGATATAAGAAGCAGCACAGCTCATGCATACCGATCAGTGATGCTGCTGCGAGCTAGCTGCTGTACGCTAGTGAGCATAAATTATGCATGCTCAGCTCACAGCTAGTGCAACACTAGTAGGCCGCTGAATGTAAAACACACTGAATTAAGAGTAGTGGAGTACATTACAGTAGACCTATACATATTTTAATTCATCAAGCAATTCATCAAGCAACAAAATACAAACAAAAATATATTGAATGTCGATCCTTAGGAAAGGCGCAACACGGCACAGCCGCTACTGCTTGGACTCGTGCGTGACTCGTGCGTGACTCAGTGCCGAGTCACGAGTCACGATTTCTGGGACCGAGTCCGAGTCATCAAAAATTGGACTCGAGTCCGAGTCCATACTCGAGTCACACAGCACTGCTATTCACAACTTTGATCATTAAGATTTTCATGTTTGAATGATCATATCAAATGCTATAACAAACTTTTCCAAACTCGGATCGCAAACGGATCGTATAGTGTGCGGTGGGCTTAAGGCTAAATGGTGTACACTCTGAATTGAATTTCCTGTCTTTCCTACCCTGTCATGTTTACAGGTCAAGACCACCATGTCTGTGCCACAGGAAGTGAAGACACAAAGGTCAACATTGTGTCCTTCTCTTGTATCCTTTTATCAGGAAATCATTCTCAGTATGAATGAATAATGTAGGGTCATGAAATAATCATTTTACAGGGCTGCATGTGGCTTAAATCACAGTGAACCAAATTTGCAAAGTGCATGGGTTTTTTGCTGTTTTATAGCCTTTTACTGTGTTATTTCCAATGGGGAAACAGATTTGCAGTTTTTTTTTTTTGTTTTGTAGCCATTTTCAAAAGGGCTACAGAACGGCTATAAAAAGAGCAAAAAAAGGGCTACAAAATGGCGAAAAAATGGCTAATCTGCTGATTCTGCTCACTCTGAATGTAATTGCTTATGACATGCATATTGTAGTGTTGTAATATTATCTATCAAAATAAACAACTATTCTCCATATACTGGAAGGAGTTGATACTTCACTACACATCACTCAGGATTTGCATTTCAGCCATCACCAACCTAAGATTTTCAAAGATGATCTTATTTCCTGGAATTATCGTGAATTTCTATTTATTTTCTTGAATTATGATTGCAGTGTGGTGGGGGGGGGGGGGGGCTTGAGGTATTTTTTTTGATATTTCAGACTGATGAAAATTAATGTGCCTTAACCATTGACCACAGCATCGCAATTGAATGTAAATCCCAGCCCTAGTTCAACACCGTTAGGAGATATCAATGTTCTTCATCGGCTCCATGCCCATGTTTCTAGCGTGAGGGCGCTAGCAACCTGTAGGTCAAACCGGTCAGTAGATGACATGCTGCTGTTCTCTGTTGGAGGTCGATACTCCATCAACTGCTGGAAAGTCAAGTTTAGTCAAGAGGTAATTTGCTTTTCAGGGTGATTGGATCGAGTCCAGATGGGCCATGTGCAACAGATGTTCCATGATGATTGCTCCCTGTCAATTTTGTGCACTAATTGAATACTTGAACTTTAACCTTTGATCAAACACTATAACTAAACCTAACCCTATAGTTAACCCTATATCTTTGATGAAATAAAGTCTGGAGCATGTGTTGGAGCATCTATCCACATGCAAAAAGTTTTCTTGTGATATAACTCTTTTGAGGCAATTATGTATTCGTGTGTTTCTGTTTGCTTTCCAATGTACTTATTGAGAAATTGGGAAAAAAGCACAATGATATTTGAATTTCCAGCCCAAATTTATAGATGTTTGATTTGAAACTATATTATGAGTCGAAAGGAAAAATATGGATAGGGAAACATATTTGTTTACGTACCATGTATCGTTGATGGTACACACTTGTCTTGGGAAATCTGTAAACCTCCAAATCATTTAGACTGTGACTTTGATTTTTCTCTTGTACACACAGGTATGCATCCAATGTCCAATAGATGTAACCCCCCAAATTATTTACCAGCTTAAAAAAAAAAGAAAAGAGAGTATGCCTCATGCATTCAACTTTACATGCATGGTACTTTGAATCCACAGGCATCCAGCATAGCCTCATTCAGGCAGATCTGTTCAGTGCGCCATCTTGTCTCTCACTCCTCTCTCACCACAACGAGGTCCAGGCAGAAGCTGAGACAGAGGGACAAGCTTCTTGACCCTGAAACCAGGTTCCTGGGTGTGTCGGTCTGGAAGAAAGGTGATGTGGAGGGCGTGGCTTCCCCTGGTAGAAGCACAGGTTATGTCATGATGTGTGTTGCTAGCTCTGATGCTCTCATAAGGTAAATGCAAATACATACTTCTGTTGCTAATAGAGGAGAGAAGGAGATAAGGATCCATTCCTTCACTTTCATTAAGTTACTCCAATACTTTAAACAAGAAGAGCACTGACAACCATGCTAAAGAAATACAGGGGAAACTCACTATAGTGAAAACCTTGGGTCCATAAACATCACCTTGGTATATCAAGAATCTCATAATATCTGAGCTCTTTATAACAAGTTTCCACTGTAGGTGCATTACTTATATGCTAATTACCAGCTTTATATTAAAAATGAGTTTGTATATTTTGGCAGTTGCATAACATTTTTCCGTTATTGTTTAAGAATAATACTCTTTACCTGTGAATTCTGCATACACTGTCTCATTCTACCATCTGCCTCCTTCTCTCTCTCTAGGCTCTCTCCCTTTTCCTCACTCTGCCTGTCATTAGCTACAACCTCTCTTCTTTTTATATCTCTCTCCCAATTCTCTCTCGTTATCATCTGTGTAGTCCTGTAGATTCAATATAAGACTTTGTATTTTCATTTTGTTCTTACGCTATTTTTGTATTTTTTATTGTAATGTAATTGTATATATAGATTATATAGATTATAATTCTATTATATTTCTATTCACTTTTTGATATTTTCAGCCAGTGCTGCTGGTCAACATTTATATGCCAATAAAATGGAAATGAATGAAATAAAGCCAAATCCATTTCAATCAAGACTGTTACTCCATTTTGCACAATGTATACATTCAGTATATCAGTATCAGTATTGCACTGGATATTTTTTTTACTGCATATATACAGAATTTCCATGGCATGTGTCATATTGCCAACCCTTCCATGTTTACCATTGTCATTTCTGTTTTTTATTTTTATGTTTTATTTTTTTTCCATTTCTGAAGGGTTTTCTGCTTTGATGAGGACACATGCAAGATAACTCCTTTGGGCAGTAGTAGCATGCATGATTGTTGTCTACTTTGTGTGACCTCTGCCTGCTTGACCCTTGACCCCAAGGTCAAGGCAAGGATCAAACCAAGGACCTTAGTGTTGACAGGGGGAACTGATGGGCACATTGCTGTGTGGGATATGAAGGAAGCTGAAACTCTAGCAGATAAACTTGCCCTGGAAGCTTCCATATGTGATAATAAAGAAGATCAAGATGAGGAGGAGAAGGAGGAGGAGAAGGAGGAGGAGAAGGAGGAGGAGAAGGAGAAGGAGGAGGAGGAAGAGGAGGAGGAGGAGAAGATGGTAGTTGGTGCTGCTCTAAAAGATAAAGATAAAACCATCATTCTGAAGGGAATTGATGAACCAAAGGAGACAGAAATGAGGGAAATGAATAAGATAATAGTGGATGCCCATCTACCTCACACTGACATTCAAGGCAACACTGCTGGCAGTGAAGCAATAGTTACTAGTGTAGGCACACCTGGAGCTTGTCAAAGTGCAATAGATTTAGATGCAACTCAATCAGATATGCATGATGCTTCTGTGATACAGATAGGAGGAGGAGGAGGAGGAGGAGGAGGAAGAAGAAGAAGAGAAAAGGAAGTCCAGTACTTTCATCAGCGTACTTCTGCAAGTGACTTTAGTAATGCAGTAAGAACTAACAGGTGTCCTTTTCCTCAGGGACATTCCACTCATGCAGGGAGCAGTCTTTCATTCGATGTTGAAGGGTGCGTCCTAAGTAACACAGATTCAGTAGGTCAACTTGTGCTTCAGTGGTCTGCTCATCAATCAGGGATTAATGCAATAGCAGTACACCACATAAAGGGTACGCATTAGCATGCTTAGGTCAAGAGTTCAATGAAAGATGTGTTCTGTTATAATGAAAATTTTCCATTTTATTGATTGTAAATTTTTTGTTTGTTTCGATTGATCAATAATAATCTGAAATTAAAAATGTCCAGTTTAACCAAACATGCAAAGAATATTTTTTTTATCTGAGAAATGAAGGGATACTGTGTAGGAAAGCAGTATGTACTTCTATGTTTTTTTTTCGTTAAGTGTGATCGCTATTGAAAGAAGTATTTCCAGTCATCCCCAAATGGAATGCTTTGTGTATATGACATTCGAATCCCTGTCATTGCAGATGTGTTCATGGTCTCCAATACCATTGCCTCCACCAATCGTGTTCTTTTCCTAATAGATAACAAGTGGGTGGTCACCAGCGGTGGTGATGACAATGCTATTACAGTGACTCTCTTGAATCTTGGCTCTTCAATTTGTCAAGGGACTGATGCTGTGACAGGTGGTGTCCTTGACATGGTAAAGATACCCACAGCTCATGCTACCCAAGTGACAGGTAGGTTCCAAACTAGGACACGAGGCACTTGAACCAATAGACCAGGGGCCTGTAACATAAAAAATACAATCAATCTTACGATCGATTTGATCGTAAGTCTGTGGCATACCATGTACTGAAGAGTTACAATTGATCGTAAAATTGATTGTATCTCTTTGTGTAACAGGCCCCTGGGCTGTGTTTTTCAAAACCATCATTACTAAGTCTAAGTTCATTGGCATCCCATTGTGAAAGGCTTGTTTTCTACAACACATTTCAGTGCGATGTCCTAGAAGTTAGACTTATGATGGTTTTGAGAAACGGTCCCCAGTTTATTAATTTTATGCATAGTTGTTGAACCAAAGTTTCCCTCGACATCTGAGTGCTTGCCAGAGGATTGCCTAGCATAGCAGTAATTAATGTATGCAAAATGGATTCCATCTATTCAGGCACCATTATGCATAGTAGGTGATCTGAGTAATTGGTAACCAAGGGAGAGAAAAATCCATGAATTGTAATACAGTAGTTAACAAGTCTATTCAAAATAACTCGGATCATTCTCACAAAACACCTTTCTATGTGTTTATGCCTGTTTTAGATGAATAGATTCAATCATTTTCAAGTGCAAAATTCATTGTGTTTTTGTTTGAGTTATGTATTTCATCATCCCATGTCTTGAGCCTACTTTGATATGACATAATTGCTGCCTCCTGCACGTGCCCATACATAGTGTAGCTTTTATTTGTGAATGAATGTAGCAGTAATGATTCATGGAAAAAAATGGGAGTTTATTTCCCTAAAATGAGTGCATTTGGGATGTTGTTCTGGATCTGTTGTGTTCTGTATTGGAGCACCAATCCTTTTGCAACCCTTTTTGATATTTGTGAGACATAGTTTCCTAAATAATCAACGCAAACACTTCACAGAAGAACAAAGCACAATAAAGAAAATATACATATTACAACTGACGTATCAGACAGTACACACTATTCATTGTACAGTACTAACCAGGCAGATAAACACCAGCAGGTTGAAAAATGTTAATTACCTACAGTATTGTTTTCCTAATTTTTTTTTTGTTTTTATGTGTGTGTCTGTGTGTGTGTGTGTGTGTGTTGTTTCGCAGGACTCCGATTCATCACACCAGAACATACATTCCTATCTGTATCTGTAGACCAGAGGTTGAATCAATGGAGTCTGAAGCTCTCTGAGGATTTTCTGAAGATAGAAGAGGTACAGTAACTATGAGTATTAACAATCCTAACAATATTAGCTAATTTTGTGTGAATATTGGAGTTGGAATATAGACAGAAATCAATTAATTTCCTTATGTGCTCTACTGAAGGGTGCAAATGGATGCCTAGCCATTGAATGTACCTTTCTAGAAATACGCACTGGTAGAGGTGTTGTAGTCCAGTGGATAAGTCTCCGGACTTTGAACCACAAGGTATGGGGTTCGAATCCCTGCCGCAGCACTAATGTCCTTTGGCAAGACATTAATCTACATTTGCCACACTCGACCCAGGTGAGGTAAATGGGTACCTGGCAGGAATTAATTCTTTGAAATGCTTGTGCACTGTAAAAGGCTGCCGGGCTAAAGCCAGGGTAATAATGTCCAAAGTCCTTTGGAAGCGCATAGAGACGTTAGATAATAACGTGATATGCGCTATACAAGAACAGAATATTATTATTAGTAGTAGTATTAACTCTTTTCCCCTTTTCTTTGACTACCTCAATACAACTTATTTAAGTCTGTACATTGTCTAAATTGTCAAGAGCTATGAAAGCTGAATTTTACATGATAATCACAAAAAATAATGGTAGGCATCAAGTAAATTATATTGAAAATATGTTGCAACTTGCACTTTTCTGCTCAAACAAGTACAAGGTTGAAAGTCCTGTAGGGTTCCTCTTTTCTTTGATTTGCGAGGATGGTTTCCATCCTGGCATAGAGCATGTAATACATAAGTTTTGTTCTCATGTTTTAGGTGAGAATGACATCCTCAAGCTTTGTTCATGTCTCTGATGTTGCAGTGCTGGATACTTGGGATAAGAGGTAGGCAGATAACAAGACATAAATGGCAGTTTTTTTTTTTTTTTTCTAAATATAGGGCGTTTTGATGTTATGTTATAGTTTTGTTAGGCCCTCAAAAACTATTCATCAGATTTCTTTGCCTTTAGCTAGTCATTACCAAGACACAAGCAAAAGTAAAATGACAAAAATATGTATGTATTATCAGTATTAGTACATGTTAAGTTCAGCTTATAATGGATAAGTCAGGTGAAATTCATAGATTGACCTTCCCAAAGCGGAATCTTAATTTTATTTTGTTTCTGTGCTATTCTCTTCAGGCAGTTCTCTTGATGTGAAAGCAAATTCTTGTATTCATTTAATTGGTCTAGTAGATTAATTATGAGCAGTCTTACAAAGGAAATGGGCTTGTTGTCCATCATGGAAAGAGACAAATGAAAGCAGTCATTAATTCTAAAGTGATTGCATTCAAGGTTTTTTTGTTAATTCTTTCTTTTTTGTCAGATCGAATAGTGGGCAGTATGCAGTGATCTGTGGCCAAGGCCTCCAACTTATCTCTGTTTCAAGTGATGGAAATGTTTCCAGATGAACCAGTACATTATATTATGTAAATAATTTTTTATTAAGTTTTTCAGTTTTTCATTCAGTTCAACATTTACCAAAACTGTTTGAATTCTGAAGAAAGTAAGAAGTATACTTCTGGAATAAGATAATATACTGACTAGGTGAAATATATTAGTTGGGATTCAGTTGTGTTATCAATGTTTTTGATTTTTAGAAAGATAAAGAGAGGGAAAATCAATAAATTTTTAGAAAGATAAAAAGAGAGGGAAATGGTGTTATGAATTCAAGAATGCTTTGCACATTTAACTGATTGACCAAAGTAAAAGTTTGTTATAAAAGGAAAGCATTATCTAAAAAATTGTAAAAATGAAGCGGGGGGGGGGGGGGGGGGGGTGCATATTTGAACATTCAGTCGACCCTCTTAAAGTACAAGTCTACCACTGTTCCATATTATGGAGGCACACATAGAAACACTAAAGTTTCGAGGATGCAAGATGACTTGATGAATCTAACCAGTCCACTCGATAGGTCTCTTTGACATGCAGCTGACGGTAGAACCAGTTTATTGTCTTTCACCAAGCTTTGATGATCGCATAGGCATGGAGGCGTGGTTCTCCTCCATTTGTGGTAATGATAGCTACATGTGTATCAACAGTGGGGAGAATGAGAAATACATCTATTAAGTGGGAGCCATGCTATAGTCTGTTACATAGAAAATATTATGATGCAGTTGCATGTGTTGGATTATATGAAAAAACAAAATCAAGGCGAATGTTAATATATATATATATATATATATATTATGTTACACGTGGGTATTATTCTCTATATTATGTTAATATATATATTAACATAATAGGCTCATCCCATTAATACATGGTTTTGAAATAGAACAAGACCTTAAGTCTGGAAAGATGGGCATTATGCTTAATGAAGTTTTCTGGTACTCTGTTTTCCTGCCTGTGTCATCTACTTATTATTGATACGAAAATGTATTAACAATTTCGAGTTTAGTGGTTAACTGATTCAAGCCTGATTATGCCTCGTCTCTTGATGAGCTGTCCACCCATCAACAGAAATTTAAAACCACTTAAGTTTCGAAAGGCTCACAATTTTTCAATAAAAACTAACCGTGGTTCAAACCATGTGATGAAATCAGATTCTTCTATTTTACAATTACAGGTACAGGTATGATATATAGACTTACGATAGGGAATATCTGGATGAAAGATGTTTTGTCGACAAAGAGGGAGATAGGGAGCATCAACGTAATGACCAGCGCCCTCTAGATGAATCGTTTCTACCAGGTGACCCTTACCTGCTCTTTCCATTCGCTTCTTCATCTGTGAGAGAAAAGACATGGCACTCTGGAAGTTGTTGTCCGGAGGTTTTATGTTATAATTCATACATCATAAATACAACTTCCCCAACCTAATGAGTGTGACATCACCTTGTCCAGTGGAGCTGGTAATGTTCCCATCAATATTGGTTGAAGAATGAGCAGTTTTAGGACTCGAGGAGAGTAACAAACATCATCTTGTCCATTGTCCTTTGATATTTTGGTCAATGCTGTTCGTGGAATGAATTGATTTTAAGACTCCAGTGCAACTATTCAAGCTAAAATTTGCATTAAAGGCATTGGCTAACTTTGTGAGCAGCTGATTTAAAAAATTCTCAAACTAAGATGAAACATGTGTATGAGTACTTGTATTTATACTCAAAAACCCTGAAACCAACCATAGTTTGGAAGGAAAAGCTGTAAATTAGACGCAAACCGCGATTTTATTAGCTTTCGTCTCGAGAGACACTGAGCTAAGAGGACCGTTTGGACGAATTAAAAAATACCGTTACTTGCCTTCCGCCGCGTGATACGTCAATACACACAGTCCGGTCCGTTGAGTCATGTGCGCATGCGCACTCCTTACGTTTGGTCTATGCAACCGACCCTCATATATTTTTCAAACATTGGTTCACATTTCTAATATTTAAAAATACTTCCCGTGGATATAATGCTCTGAAACTTTCACACTGGTATTTTTACACTATAACCCTAATGTTTATCCTATTTTTAAGTAACAAAATGAGATTTTTTTTAAAATCATAACAATGTTAGCCAATGCCTTTAAATTTAGTTTGTATGGAAAGCAGCAAACAAATGGATTTCTTTGTAATGTCCAGCCAAAAATAAAAGCTTTTCCCTTTCCTTACTGAAAAATAAAATCAGCTTTGTCATTAGTTAATTACATGTACTTCGAATTGCTTGAAATAGTAACTTTCTTTTTCCTGATTACTTACATCTGTCATGCGTTTGTGTGATGGTATTTGCTGGTCATCCCCAGGAGTGATGAACAGTAGTGGACAGGATATATCTTCCACCTTTCATAAAGTGATGTGAAATTTTCATCAAGTTGAAATATACATTTGAATGTTTCATTGTGTAACTTCTTATGTGACTCATGAAATCATTTAAATGAATAATGGAAAAGTCTTGGATGAATGGATTATTGTTATGCAATTAATGTTTGAAGAGAATTTAGGATTGCATTTTTCATACTAATCACTCACAAACAGTTGGCAAGTCAAGACTGATATAAGTATGCTGACTATGAATATTTCAACCTTTATCTTGTGTTTCTATCTGTTTCCAGTTGCATATTGTAGAAAATACATGACTTTCACAATGAAAAGTTAACCATTTCAGAACAGTGGGAATGAAATGCTCATTTCTTACCGGTATTTTGAAATCGCCTTGCAGATTGTCGAATGCATTGAAGTCTTTCAGTAGGAGTGCGTAGCTACCGTCTGCATTCTCGATAATTTCATAATGATCCTGTGTGCTGATGATGCAAATAATGTGTATTGTTAAATAGACTGAGGTAAAAGTCATGCACTTTTATGTAAAGTAGAGGTGTTGTGGTCTACTAGGGTTGTGGATCACATGGCTTGTGGTTCGAGTCCTCCCTGTGGCACTAATGTGCTAGGCAAGACATTAATAATCCACATTGCAACTGTCTGTCCAGGAGGAAATGGGTGCCTATGAGGATTGCTGAAAGTCAATGTGGCTAACTTTGCCATTGCCCTGCATGTAGGCATGCATGTGAATGGTGCAAAATGGTAGGAAGGCTCCTTAAGGAGTGGAGATGGCACACACTTTGTATGGGCTAGAAATCTAGTGACAAGGGGTAAAAATAATGACATGAAAGCATCTCTTTGAATGCCAAAAAAAATACAGAACTGAAGTACATGTATTCTTAATAATTGTGAATTATTATTTTTATAAAAATTTCTTGAGAGAAACATGTAAAGGTATGGATCCATATTCATTCCGTTTGATGCTTACATACGTTAGATAAGGATCTATTCTCTGCCTGGTAACTCATTTTGGAATAAGAATCTCCACTTGTTCTGCTTGATAACTTACGGATAAGGATCTATGGTCGTTCCATCTGGCAACCTGAGGCCTATCTCAAAGCAAAGGAAATCCACGCACCAGTGGCCACCACACATCTGATAGGAATCATGTTCTTCAGCCTGGCAGCAGCTTGTAGTGCCAGCACACCTCCGAGACACGAGGAGACAATGCCAACTCGGCTATAATCCAGACGAGGATGGTTTGCAATGAATTCGAAGATATCCTTTATGGAGAGACATCGAGAATTCAGTTGTCATACAAATATGTGCCCCCATACCATGCTACTATTGGACAAGAAGAGACCATTCTACCTTGACTGTTACCAAGACAAGGATAGTTTGCGAAAAAATGGAAGATATCCTGTAGATAAAGCCTTGATAATTTGGTTCTGTAAAACAAATTTTATAAATTTCAAGCAGAGTGAAGAGTAATACTGGTGGTAATAATATTTACAATCAAGGACGTTTAAATATATAGCAATAATCACTTGAAAATCCCCCCCCCCCCCGAAGGTATAAAACTATACAAAGTGCTTGAATGAATAAAAGGTCAGAGAAAAATTGTAATAATGGAATAGAAAGGTGGCTGCATTTGAAAGAAGTATATAAATGTCACAAGATCAAATATTAAAAGGGTAAGAAAAAATGTGAAGCAGGAATGAAGAAGTCAACAGAAAAAAAAAAAGAATTTGATAAAAAAGGAAGTAGCAAGAGCAAGGAGAACAGATGGCTAGAGAGAAATAGATTAGTTGATGCGATGGAACCAGAAAGGACAGCATCACTTACCAGAAAAATCTGTAGATTGAAGTATTGGGATGCTTCATTTAAAATGATCCTACCAGCCTTCAGTTTAGAATAGTAATTGATGGAGAAGACAGCAAACCCATGAGATGCCATTAATGATGGTCTGTCTTCAACCAAGAAAGGAACACCACCCCTGATATCGAGAAGAACTGGCATGGGGTCAGAAGCACCTTTGATAAAAGCAGATGAATATGAGAGAATTCAAATACTTTTTTATTTCTGCCCACCGTAGGTGGTTGCTGGAGGCATTATGTTTTCGGGTCGTCCGTCCGTCCCATTTTCGTTCTTGCGATGACTTAAGAACCATTGGACGGATCAACTTCAAACTTGGGTCTCGTGTATGCACATGGGATGGACAATGATCTGATTAGATTTTGGAGTCTCAAGGTCAAAGGTCAAGGTCACAGAGGTAATACACATAAAAATGGCTCATTCTTGTGATAACTTAAGAACCATTTGACAGATTGGCTTCAAACTTGGCTCATATATGCACATGGAAGGGACAATGATCTGATTAGATTTTGGGGTCACAAGGTCAAAGGTCAAAGGTCATAGAGGTCATTATGTACATAGAAATGGTTTGTTTTCACCATAACAACCATTTGACCAATCAACCTCAAACTTAGCACATGTATGCATATTGGAAGGGACAATGATCTGATTAGATTTTGGGGTCACAAGGTCAAAGGTCATAGAGGTCATTGTGTACATAGAAATGGTTTGTTTTCACCATAACTCAACCATTTGACCAATCAACCTCAAACTTAGCACATGTATGCATATGGGAGGGACAGTGATGTGATTAGATTTTGGAGTCTCAAGGTCAAAGGTCATAGAGGTCATTATGTACATAGAAATGGTTTGTTCTTGCGATCACTCAACAGCCATTTGATGGATCAACTTCAAACTTGATTCATGTATGCATATGGGAGGGACAATGATCTAATTAGAAAAGCGCTTATTTTTGGCTCGCCCGCTTCGTTCGCTCATCATATTTCAGAAATTTTGTTTGAAAATGCAAGTGAAAACCAGAAAAGTGGTTATTTTTTGCTCGCTTGCTTTGCTCGCTCATCATATTATAGAATTTCTATTTGAAAATGCGATTGAAAATCAGAAAAATGGTAATATTTTGCTCGCTCGCTCGCAAGATAATCAAAATGTGTGTAAGGGGGTCTGTGCAGGTGTTTGAGGGCGTGTGTTTATACTTAAGTGTGAGTTCGACAGAAAAAAAAATCGGCAAAAAAGTCGATCACCCCCCCCCCCCCCCCCCCCCCCCCCCCACTCGGGTGTATGTGTGCAGATGTGTGTGAATGCAGGTGTGTGTGTGTGTGTGTATCTGTATACGAAATCGATCTTCGATTTCTCATGAACGGCATATCATCCCCCCAGGTGTAAGAACCTGTCTACGCCACTGGTCATAGAGGTCACTATATACATGAAAATTGCTTGTTCAACTGATAACTTTACAACTCTGTGAAGGTTCATCTCCAAACTTGGCTCATGTATGCATATAGAAGTCTTATAATAGTCTCATTAGATTTGGGGGTCACAAGGTCAAAGATGTCATTTTATACATGAAAATAGAAAAATCAACATGAATGTGTCATATATATTTCCAAACTGGCAATGGCGGAGGCATAAATTTCGACCGCGCGCGGTCGAGGATTCATTCATCTAGTGTGGATTTTTTTTTTTTTTCAGTTTTAAAGAGAAGGTTGAGTTGCGAGAAAGTTGAAAAATAATTTTTGAGCTTTCTCATTCTTTCCATGTCAGTTTCTGTAGAAAGGATTGATCTTCAAATGTCTTCATATTGGAAATATGACATAACATTCACAACGTAACATTCGTACCAGATTTGGGTGTGCTCTCATTATAGTAATTTTTTCGTGCAGTGCAAGTACTAGTATTGGGGGGAATTAAAGAAGTGAATTTCAATTCGATAATTTCCAAATCTCACACTAGACACCTGTGTTTATACAACTAATCTAACTCTCCCAGTTGCTTTGGAACAGTTTCAAAACACCATTTGACGTTTAACTGTAGCGTGATAAAATTTATCGCGAGTAAATGAACATGTGCAGTCGAGTAACGATGCTATGATTTTATCCAGCTTCTCATATAGGGGGCCAGCCGGGAAAACATATCTCAATTTTGCCGAGTTTGCCGAGAGTATTTTGGACTTGCCGACAGAAAGTTCACATCAAAATCACTAGAATCAACGGTTATTGTGGAAAGATGTGGGGGTCTTTTCATTTGGTATAATTATGTTCATGGAATATCATAGTCTCTGTACATACCCTTCTCTTTCGGAATATACAAGCAACCTTCCGCAATGCCGTGCTGTACCAGATGTCTCTCCACGTAGTTGGCAAGGTACCATCTCTCGACCGAAGTGGAATGCATCACTTTACCATCATCATCCACCAGCTCGAAGGTGTAGACTAATGGCTTCTGGACGTTTCGCTTTACTAGGCGAGGTCTCTTGTGAGCTATCCCTGCAGCTGGTTCCAAGCTCCATATCAACCCCATGGGTTCAATACCTTGGTAACTACCACCAATAGAGAATGCCTTCTCAACTGAAGGAAGGAAGGAAGGAAGTTCGAGTTTTGTTGAAAATAGAGGAGGGAGAGGCATAATAAAGAGAAGAATTGCGATAAATACAAATAAAAGAAACAACAAAGTGCGATATAAAGAGTGAGATAGATAAAGACTGACAATGTCGGAATTTTGTTAGAGGAAGAATAGTGATTGTGAGAAAGATACAGACAAAAAAAAGAGGTTTGATCAAAGAGTATTACCGTATAGATTGAAAAAAATAACCAAGAAAATGGGGACTTCACAGAAAATTCAGAGGATCATTGAGAAGATGTTGTTTCTTTCAAATGAGGCCTTGCGATGGCAATTTAATTATAAAAAAATTACCATATCCATTAGCGATCCTCACAGCTTTGATCCGCCTCGGAAGGTCTTAATCACGAATTACCCAGATACATGTAATCACAACAACAAAAAAAAAAAAAGAGAGAGAGAAACAAATCTTGCCACTGACTTTTTTTTTTTACGATCGAAGAAAAACCGAAATAATATTATCTCGGAGAACACTGCTTCCCTAATAACGACTGTCTACTTTCCAAGTTGACTACATGTATTTACCCTCGACGATCCCTCTGCTGTCGGCTCTGTAGTGAGCGTGAGATTCGAATCGATGTTTACCCGATGCCGTGAAGACATGAGCCCGAATGGTGACGCGCTGTTGAGGTCTAAGACCAATTGCCTTGATGTGCAGATCCTCATCGTTAAGACTATATTTCGGAAGGACCTGGACCATTGGAACTGGACTATAAAGAGCCATGGTTGTGATAGTCGGGCTTGGACAGGTGATTCATACGAGGTTTGCTTAAGTATGGAAAACAAATCGGTCAGTACTACTATTGCCTTGATGTGCAGATCCTCATCGTTAAGACTATATTTCGGAAGGACCTGGACCATTGGAACTGGACTATTAAGAGCCATGGTTGTGATAGTCGGGCTTGGACAGGTGATTCATACGAGGTTTGCTTAAGTATGGAAAACAAATCGGTCAGTACTACTCGTAATTAAGGCTTCTGTTTAAATGTGTCATTCTTTCAACGTCTATTCCTGTCTGTCATTTTCCAGGACGAAATCCAATCCAATTGGAGATCCCAATTGAATACCAATTGGCAATTGGGAGTACATGGAAAGTGAAACAATGGGTCCCCATTGAAATTGACCCATTAAAAACCAATCGGTCCCCATTGCCAATTGGTTTTGAAAGGGGCAATGGGGACCAATGGGGACCAATTGGTCCCCGATTCCATTGCTTCACTTTCCATGTACTCCCGATTGGTATTCCATGGGGGCAATGGGGACCTATTTGTTTTAATTTGAATTTCAGTTGGCATTCATTGGGTAAATTGGTCCAATTGCAACCAACTGAAGTCCCTAAATCATTCAATCTGATTTCTTAGCGTGATCAGTGTATTGAGCGAAAAATTCTAGTCAGTAAAACTATCTTTCTGTTGTTTAAAATATGAAATGCAAAATCATTCATTTTTGGTGAAGTATTTCACAAACATTATTTAGAATAAAATATACAAAGAAAAAAATATTACTGCATTTGTATTCTATTTTATTTGCTGAATTTTCAATAAAAATACCAAATATGCAAATGAGGTAAAACCAGTGACGTGATAATCATTGAAAACCAATTTTTAATTGGTCCCAATTGGTCCCCGTTAAAACCAATTGGTCCAAATTGTTCCCCATTGAAACCAATTGGCCCAATTGTTCGAATTGAACCAATTGACAGTTGGTCCAAATTGGAATAAACTGTCCCATTGCAATCCCATTGGACCAAGTGGGACTGATTGACCCCATGGCTGGTAGAAATTTAGGACGTCAACTGAATTCTTATGTTTACCAATTGAAACCTATTAAGACCAATTGGTACAAATCGAAACCAATTGAACACCAATTGAAATTCAATGGGTATTCAATTGTTTTGGGTTTTTTTTTTTTTTTTTTTTTTTTTTGTCTCGGGTTATATGCATCCTTCTTCTTTATCTTTTTCTCTCTCTGACTTTAGTGTTTAGGGAGAGTGGGGTAATCAAGAACGCGGGATGTAATCCCGAATCTTGAATCTTGAATAAAATCTTCAAGGAGCGTGTACAGGTGGCACTCTAAGAAATGTTCTTACGCGCCATCCCAGGCATATGTGTCTCTGGTTTTCCTATTTCTGAAAAGAAAACATCTACAAAAAACGTTAAGGCAGATTTCAAGTTTCACTATCCCTCTCTTTGAATCGTTTGTATGAGTAGATGTGCGTAGTTCAAACCGTGTAAGTTGCTATTATCTTAAAGTTGGTTTATTGTTCTCTCATGAAAATTTGTACACTTCGCTTCTTTGAAATGCTCATAAAAACAACAAGGGATTGGGGGGGGGGGTAGTGAAGAAGCCTTGTGGGGTATGCCGAACTAATAACAACAAACGGTAATGATTTATGCAGGTCGTATGGTGACCCTAAAATACGCTCGACGACAGGTCGTGTGGTCGCGAATTTCGCGACCAAAATAGCGAATTTCACGACACGGCTGCGAATTCGCTGCGCACATGCCCTGTCGTCGAGCGTACTTAATAACTGAAAAAAGGCTACCATGAGTGGCGATTACCCCCTGTAGGAATGAATGCCTTTCATGACTAGCCCGAGGGTGCAGGGTAATCACGAGGATTATGACTGGTGACACGACATTTGCTCCTGCAACAATTGCTCCTAATTTCTCCTGAGACTTAGGGTTAGGATTGCAGTAGGAGGTTTGGTTCAGAATGATGTGGAGGATAAGGATTAGGGTAGGTGTTAGGCACGGGCGTCGCTAAAGGGGGGGGGGGGGTGGGTGTGGGGGGTGTGACACCCCCCCCCCCCACTCAAAATTCTTGTCGGCAAAATTCACGATCGCTGTCGGCAAAAAAAAAAGGAGATAGAGAGAGAAAGGAGAGGGAAGAGGAAGGAGGAAAAAAAAAGAAAAAAAGAGGATTAAGGTGCCCAAATAGAGTCATATTCGGCTTATTTACTTGTGCACTTTGACGACGAAATAATACTGGTACCACGAAAGGGAGTGTATATTTTTCCTTGCTCGCTGCGCTCGCTTGTATTATATTTAGATACAGGATGTTTTCGGAAAGCAAGCACATTCGGCTAGTGAGATGAACACTATATAATCTAGATATCTTTAGGCCCATCATGTATTTTGATGAACTTGAAGAAGTATTACTTCTACCATAAAAAGAGTATGTATATTTTTCCTCGCTCGCTGCGCTCGCTCGTGTAATAATTAGATATAGGATGATCTTAAAAGCAAATAAATTAGGTAGGAGATGTGACCAAATATATCAAAATAGGTACCTTAAAGGCCAATCGTGTGTTTTGATGAGAACTTTCACTTCTACCATGAAAATGATTATGAATTTTTCCTCGCTCGCTACGCTCGCTCGTATAATATTCAGATACAAGATGGATTGGGGAAAGCAAACAAATTTTGCAAGCTATAGGCCCATCGTGTATATTGATGAAGAATTATCACCTACCATAAAATAGAGTACATATATTTCTCCTCGCTCGCTTTAGATACAGGATAGTCTTTGAAAGCAAATGAATTAGATAAGAGAGGTGACCAAAATCAAGATATCCAAAAGGCCCATCATGCATTTTTTTATGAAGAACTTTCACTTCTATCATGCAAAGGAGTAAATATGTATTTTTCCTCGCTCGCTACGCTCGCTCGTACAATATTCAGATACAAGATGGATTTGGGAAAGCAAACGAATTCGACAAGTGAGGTGACCAAATGTACCTGTATAAGTTAGATATCTCATAGTTAATACCATCGTGTATTTTGATAAAGAATTGTCACTTCTACCATGAAAAATAGATTTTTACCTCGCTCGCTGCGCTAACTCGTATAATATTATGATTTCGGATGGTCTTTGATACCGAATGAATCAGGCAAGAGAGGTGACCAAATATAATTAATTTAGATATCTTTAAGCCCACCATGTAGTTTGATGAAGAACTATCACTTAAGTACGTAAGAGAGTGTATATTTTTCCTCGCTCGCTGCGCTCGCTTTTATTATATTTAGATACAGGATGTTTTCGGAAAACAAACACATTCGGCAAGTGAGGTGAACAAAATATAGTTCAAAAGGAAAATATGATAGAGGTGCACAATTGAACATGCCTCAATGGGCTTTATACGGTTGAATTTATCGACGTTGGTCGTCGGCAATCGGTGGCATTATTTGTCGGCAATCTGGCCTCTACACACCCCCCCCCCCCCCATTCAAAATAGTCTAGCGACGCCCCTCGGGCTAGGTTTATATGGTTTATATGTTTGACTTTACGTGCAGATTTTCCATGGAAGCAAGTGTCGCCGGAGCAAATGTCATGGAACCTTATGACTGGTGTTTTCCTTTTGTCGCTCTAACCGCCTTGAACAGTGTTACGTTCGTTGTTCCAGTTACCATACATGTACGGTGTAATTATATGTCATTTTGTTGCACTGATTGCCCGTGGAATTTTATGTGATAGGTCGGAAAGAAAAGGTATTCTGCATTCTCCCACTTCCCCTACATTATTCTGATCGATTATACGTATTTAAAAAAACAAATCAAATCAAATACTATAGTACGAGTGTTTTATGTACTACCGGATCTGAAGTTTCAAATGCGTGCCTTAAATTATTTTGGATCTTGAATTTTGTAATAATATGTTCATGAAATATTTGACATGAAATCATTAATAGCTGGCAAAAGGAAAAAAAAAAAAAGAAAAGAAAAAGAATGTAAAGCCACTTACCTTACAAAAGAGGCAGAAGGTAAAGGGTATGTTTTCACACCCGAGACGCGTAATTAGGCTATTGCTATGCGTTGACTCAGAACGGTATACTCTTTATAGGGCGGTGAATGTTTGTTTGTTTGTTTTTTGCAAAATGATATATCGATCCATGATCGAACACATACATTAATATACTCAAATAATGTGCTGACGAAGCGTGAACATTTCGACTTTACTCCCTTTGCTTATATAGCCTTTTGTCAAGGCCTCGTGACTGAGTTCATTCCAATTGCTGAAATGAGACTCTTTGACAGACCTCGATCGAGTGGACACGCCAGCGAGCTAGTCTGCAGGTACAGACCCTAAATGACACTTTATTCAAATGCATTGCGTCTTGAGAGCTGCCTATCCAGACTGCCTACTATTCTGGCTGTATCAAGGTCTGCAGTTTACATAAAAAAAAGCACCAGATTCGGCACACAGGTAGATTAATACATTATAACAAGATGTAGATGTGGAGACATCTCAGATTCTGCCCTTGGGGGCCATGGGGGCCATTTAGAAAATTTGCTGCAATGGGGGCATTGTTTTCTATGAACACAGCCCAAATGAAATGTGACAAGTGAATTTTAGGTAATATATCATTGATAATCCATATTCTAATGTTTCGGGGCTGAATATTTTAGTATAATTTAGAGGCTCAGTTTGATAAAAATGGGGGCTTTTTAAAATCGCCAATATAGCCCCCAGCTTACATTATGTCTTGGAATAAAAGTACCAAATTTGGCTCACGGGTAGATTAAGACAATATCACAAGATTTAGATGTGGAGACATCTCATATTCTGCCTTTAAGGGCCGTGGGGCCATCTTTTAGAAATCTTTTTAAAATGTCACCATAGGGACATTTCTTTTTAAATACACAGTCGAAAATTTAATGGGAAAAGTGAAATTCAGGTAATATAACATCAATTATTTAAAATCGAATGTTTCAGCACTGAAATATTTTTAAGACATAGTTTAGCGGTCCATTTTGATAAAATGGGGGCTACTGAAAAAATGTTTAAAACAGAAAGCACCCAGTTTACATCTACTTTGTAATTCAAAACACCAAATTTCGAACACAGGTAGATTTATATGTGAAGACATCTTATTTTCTGCCCCTGAAGGCCGGGGCAGCCAGCCATCATAACAATTTTTGTATGCATATGCGTTCGGAAATCATAAGATATTGTGCATGAATATATAATGTCGAATGCATTTTTTTAAAGGAATGTTTCGGATTTAAACCATACTTTCAATTGATTGATTGATTGATTGTTGTTTATTTTCATTTCCTTATCAACAAAATTTACAATGTAAAGCAAATACAAAAATCAGAAATGAAAAAGGGAACCCAATGGAAAGCACAGCTTGTTTTTGTGGGTTCCATGGAATAAATATAAAATCAATATAATACTTTTCATTAATGGAAATTAAATCGTAATTGAAAGAGGATATTTGCAGCCATCCTATCTATCTCTCCTTCCTTCAGGTAATGGGCCCTTTTGGCTAATTTAGGGAAATAGTCTAAAGAATTCTAGATTGGCTTCGTTGTAATCGAAGAATTATCAATGTCACAAAATGTGTTACATTTTGCTAAGAAAACAGTTATCCCAATTACTCAGTGAAATGAGTAGTATAGTATCCATATAAAGAAGGAAAGATAGAGAAGAAATTAAAGAGAAATTTTTAAAATAGTCACAGTAATGTACATATGTAAATTAATGCATCAGAGAATTCTGAATACTGTAGGTGATAAAAGAAATTTCTCCCTCAAATGTCATGGTGGCCAGGGGAGCGTTTCATCAACATTTGTTGTCTGACCAGTTGTCAGATCTGACATCTTTCCTTGATTTTGATTGGCTGAGAAGCATGGCAACTGTCGGATAAAACCATAGGGATAAAACAGACTTTGTCGGATGAAACATCCGACAAGTCCTTTCATGAAACGCTCCCCGGTTTACAAAATGAATGCCATAACATTTATTTCCTAAACTGTACAAGTTATCTGTTGGTCAATCAAACTTGCAAAACACAATTATTTAAATATTTACAAATTTATTGTTTAGGTACCCCATTTTGAAAAAGGGCCCCTTTCCAGAAACATTTGTTTAAGAAACGAAGAAGATTTTCAAATTAATATTACAACCATGAAAGTTCAGATCCAGTTCAAATGCATTGAGAATATGGGAAAACTGTTTTCTCAGCAAAATGTGACCCATTCTGTGACATTTGATACCTCTTTCGATTACAGTGAAGCCAATCTAGACTTCTTTAGACTAATTCCCTAAATTAGCAAAAAGTGTCCATTACCAGAAGGAAAGAAAGAAAGAGAGAGAGAGAGAGAGAGAGAGATAGAGAGAGAATGGCTGCGAATATCCTCTTTTCAAAGTATGGTTTAAATCCGAAACATTCATTTAAAAAATGCATTCGACATATACATTCATGCACAATTTCTTATGATTTCAGAAAGCATATGTATACAAAATTTGTTATGATGGCTGGCTGCCCCGGCCTTCAGGGGCAGAAAATAAGATGTCTTCACATATAAATCTTGTGATAATGTTTTACTCTACCTGTGTTCGAAATTTGGTGTTTTGAATTACAAACCGATTCAAACACCTCCAAGGCCGGCTGGTGCTTTTTAGATGTAAACTGGGGGCTATTTTCGATTTGTAAACTGGGTGCTTTCTGTTTGAAATACTTTTTCAGTAGCCCCAATTTTATCAAAATAGACCGCCAAACTTTTTTTTTTAATATTTCAGTGCTGAAACATTCGATTTTAAATAGGTGATGTTATATTACCTGAATTTCACTTTTCCCCTTAGATTTTCGACTGTGTATATAAAAAGAAATCCCTATCATGGTAACCCTTTTTAAAAGATGGCCCCACGGCCCTCAAAGGCAGAATATGAGATGTCTCCACATCTAAATCTTGTGACATTGTCTTAATCTACCTGTGTGCCAAATTTGATATTTCTATTCCAGGACAGATGTAAACTGGGGGCTATTTGGCGATTTTTAAAATAAAAATAGTCCCCATTTTATCAAACTGAGCCTCTAAATTATACTAAGATATGCAGCCCCGAAACATCAGAATATGGATTATTAATGATATATTACCTAAAATTCACTTGTAACATTTCATTTGGGCTGTGTTCATAGAAAACAATACCTCCATTGCAACAATTTTTAAAAATGGCCCCATGACCCCCAAGGGCAGAATCGGAGATATCTCCACATCTACATCTTGTTGTAATGTATTAATCTACCTGTGTGCCGAATCTGGTGCTTTTTAGATGTAAACTGGGGGCTATTTTCGATTTTTTATTTAAATAGCCCCTTTTATCAAATTGAGCCCCTAAATTATGTTTTCAGAAATATTTATGCCCTGAAACATCGGAATATGGAAAACTGATGTTATATTACCCAAAATTATCTTTTCAAAGTAGATTTTTGACTCTGTATAAAGAAAAGGTGCGCCTATGTGACCATTTTTAAAGGTGGCCGCCACGGCCCCGATCGGCAGAATTTGAGATGTTCCCTCCTCTGAATTTGTTTATATTACATATATCTAAACTTGTGCCAAAATTGGTGCCATTAACCCAAAGTGCACAATTCGGGTATATTTTGTCACTATGCCGCTCCACAATAGGGAAATATCCATTTTAATGAAAAGTGAGGATAAAGAGAAGCAATTTCAAAAGAGTTTCATCAAAATCGGTTATGAAATGAGAAAGTTACGAAAGTTTGAAAAGTTTCTATTTACTTTGAATGGCGATCTTCAAATTGGCAATGATGCTTCAAAAACTGGCACGTTTAAAAGGACAACTCTGCATTACGTTCTCTACACAAAATTTCATATTTTCCACATTATCTCTCAAGGTGCAGCATGTTTTCTAAGCTCAAGATATATCATGGGGGAAATGTATTTGACACAACATGTTGAGTTCCCAAAGAGAGTCAAGAGACAAGCAGAGAGATAATGTTTCATGAATGTGACTACGCATAATTTGAACATTTCTGTGAGGGAAGAGACATTATATTTTGTCAGTAATTTTACCTTGTTTTGTTTAGCAGGTTAAGGAAAGACATTACTATCATGTTACGTAATCAGGAATGATCATGAAACTTGAACGTTTGCATAGCAGATTGCAGTTTCAGTTGTGTCTACTCACTGGTCTTTGAGATTGAATGAGTGCCAGATTGGTAGGTTGTTTTTATGATTGATTGATTGATTGATCGATTGATTGACCTATTAAGTTATTGAGTGACTGACAGACTGATTGGTTGATGCTGCTTGGTCTACATGACTGCATGCTGATATTCTCTGATATCCGAATATGCCGTCGTAATGGTAAGAAATTTCCTAAAAGTAATATTTCATATCAATCAATTAAGTGTTCAAATCCTTAGTCAAGCTTGACATGATAATGGCATATGTCGAAACATACACTCAACTAAGGATATTCATTTATAAAATGTTGTAAAACCTTCAGAATATGAAAATTTCTAAGCCTCCAGAGTTTATACTACTTTCAGCCGGCTGATACCAAGCAGAACAAATACCAATTCTTATCAAGCTCAAATTTTGCACCCTTTCACGAAAGTTACGTTTGCTCACTCAAGCGTAAAAATATTTTGAGATTTTTAGGTAGGATTTTGATGGAAGAGATAGACCCGGGGCTATCCACAGGTACGAAAATTTCTAGTTTTATCCAACGGTCAAAACTAACTAACTAACTACTACTACTACTACTACTACTACTACTACTACTACTGCTGCTACTACTGCTATTACTATACTACTACTGCTACTACTGCTACGTCTACCACTACTACTACTACTTCTACTACTACTACTACTGCTGTTACTATACTACTACTACTGCTACTACTGCTACGTCTACCACTACTACTACTACTACTACTACTACTACTACTACTACTACTACTGCTATTACTATACTACTACTACTGCTGCTGCTGCTGCTGCTGCTACTACTACTACTACTATACAGTATACTGCTACTACTTCTTCTTCTACTACTACTACTACTACTACTACTGCTACCACTATTACTACTACTTCCTATGCTGCTGCTGCTACTACTACTACTACTATTACTACTACCACTACTACTACTACTACTACTACTACTACTACTACTACTACTACTACTAGCCTACCACTACTACTACTACTACTACTACTACTAGCCTAATACTACTACTAGCCCACTACCACTGCCATCACCTTTACTACTTCTACTACTAGTACTACTACTGCTACTACTACTACTACTACTACTACTACTACTACTACTACTTCTACTAGTGCTACTACTACTAGCCTACTACTACTACTAGCCCACTACCACCGTCACCACCTTTACTACAACTTCTACTACTACTACTACTACTACTACTGCTACCACTATTACTACTACTTCCTATGCTGCTGCTGCTACTACTACTACTACTGCTACTACTACTACTACCACTACTACTACTACTACTGCTACCACTACTACTACTAGCCTACCACTACTACTACTACTACTACTACTACTAGCCTAATACTACTACTAGCCCACTACCACTGCCATCACCTTTACTACTTCTACTACTAGTACTACTGCTGCTACTACTGCTACTACTACTACTGCTACTACTACTACGTACTTCTCCTACTACTACTACTACTACTACTGCTGCTACTACTACTACTACTACTACTATACTTTTACTTCTACTATTTCTACAACTACTACAACTGCTACTACTGCTACTGCTGCTGCTGCTGCTGCTGCTACTTCTGCTGTTACTTCTACTATACTACTGTCACCACCACCACCACCGTCGCCGCCACCACCACCACCACCACTGCTACCGCACTGTTGCTACAGATATTATCACACAAGAAACTGAAGTCCTCAAAGTCTTGCTACGAAATATCTTTAATCAAATATTCTCCTAGAAAGAAATCGCTGTATTTTCTCAATAAATCATACAAATGATCAAAATTTGTGAATTGATGTAATGTAGAATACACGTTTGTAATCCAGCAATAAAGCAAATAAAAACTAACCGGGAAATCTGGGGGGGGGGGTAGAAATGCTTAGATTACCCCTCTTCTGAAAAACGTCGTAATTTCCACTCCTTTTCGTCGACATTGAAATTGTACAACTTCATAATACAAGCAGTTTGCATTTCCAATTCGAATATCAATGCCATTATAAGCAGGGTGGCATCGGGAAGGATGAGGGGGGGGGGGGGGGGGTTACGAATTATGGAGGAAGGGAATAAACTCTTCCCTTCAGATCTTCCTGAATAGTCGGCGCAAAAGTCTTTTGAGTGCTTTCCTTAGGAAGATACATTTTCCTTTCATGATTTATAATGATTGACCCCATACATACTAACCCGCCACCCCCTCCCCCGAAATGAAAATCTTATCGTCAGTTTTTTCTTCTTATGAAAACAATATCTAAACCGTAATGCCGGATGGAGCATTCTCTTCAAGGCTGACATTCGATTTCGCTGTTCAATGGAGCCAGGTCACGTAGCAAAGTACTGATTGAAATTTCGGAAGATTGCATAAAAAGTGCTTGTATCTCCGAATAATCGCACAATACAATCCAACCGGTTGCTGAGAGGAGATGAATCGCAGGGCAGTCACATCTTACGATCCGACTATATCAATACTGCTCTCTGATTGGCTGGAAGTTCGATTGCGCCTGCGATCCAGTTGTAAAGATTCGGTATGTCAAATCCTTACGATTGCCATTGGGATTTGTCTCTGACTGTTGTGTGACTCATAAGCTGACAAGAGCAGTGACGTCACATCTCTCACTCCGTCGCAGACAAGTCGGATCGTGAGGTGTGCTTAAAGTTTAACGACGGAATTAACACATAAAAAAAAAAACAATAACAGGTTTTTGTAAACATAAAAAAATATAAGAGCAAAACTGTACATGTCTAAACCCGGCAAATGTAGGGCCTAACACTATTTTCAATTTAACCGAAGTACAGAATATACACAATATGAATTGAATTTGTTTTTCAACAGTAATTTACTATCGTCAACTGTTTAGGAACACTTTAAAAAAATATATATATATAGACCCATATCTAGAAAATTTCTTTATTTCATCTCACAACTTTAACCTTGATAAATATACAATAGGCCTACATGTGTTTGGATTGTAAAAAAAAAACAACAACCTGCAAGCGGTATTTTCTAGACTGTGAAATGCACCATTATAGCAGCTAATCGAATAACAGAAGTTTTAATTTGTAAATTGTCCATCAACATAACTTCTGATACACATCGTATGCAGTGCAGATCGAGGTGAGTGGCCACGCGCACTGATTTTTTTATGAAGATGAGGGCGCCAACAAGCTGCTTGAATGTAATCAGCTCCATCTCACATAAAATGGCGCCATCGCACATAAAACGAGAACATCACACATAAAACGGGGACATCGCACATAAAACGGGGACATCGCACATAAAACGGGGACATCACACATAAAAAGGCGACATCGTACATGAAACGGGGACATCTTGCATAAAACGGCGCCAGCCGACATAAAACGAAGACAGTGCACACGTAATCAGCACAAATAGCATAAATATTATGGCGCCCCTAAAAAACGTGCGACCTCCCCGCGCCTGCGCTACTTGTAATGCCCGGATTTGCTTGTCATGCTCGTGGTGTGTATGACAACACACATCGTCACCTCTATTAGAGTCATACACTTTTCATTTACTCTCACTACCGAAGAATAGGAATAAGAAATTTCCCATGTTGTTTGAAATGCCCTCTTCCAGATTGTGCTCATCTAAATGAAACAAATGACTCTTAATCTCACAACTTCAGCCATTCCACTCTAACGGCAAATCTTTCATAATTTTTGTCCTTCCAGTCAAGAAAAGAGACACTGGTGTTGCGAGTGGCTGTAGATACATTTTCAATACATTTTCGCTCTTAAATATTTCAGAATATTTGCCTAGTTCTCTTGGGAATTAAATTCAGGAAGCGTAGAATATTCCAGCAAAGATCGTGCGTCAACGCTGGCAAAATTATGCCCGTATGCTGGTGATGTCGCTCAACTGCTCACTTCTATGGTCGGCCCCTCGCCGTCTGATGTAAAACTGACAAATTACAACGTACTGATGGCGGTATAAAATAACGTTTCTTATAATAAGTAGCGCAGTAAACACTTAATTAAAGAAAGTTTATACATGTTATAGAGATCGGACAGGCTACAATCATGTCCTGATGTATCTGTCTTCATGCAAGTATTTTCCAGAAAATACTGTACATGCGTTCTGTCTGCACAAACTTCCACTTTCACCACGGACTATGTGTTCATTTGTCAGTCCATAAACTGTGCATTCACCGGTGCCCCGTGGATGGCAAACATTTCAAGCCGACCATGTTAAAATGCATCTTGGAAATAGAACGATGGCGATTTCACATTTGTGTTTCACCGGGTGCGTATTCGAACTCATCCTTCGCCGCTAGCGGTTTTTTAATCTCATCCACCTCTTTGACTTGTCCTTCTTCTGATCGTTTCTTCTCCAGATGCATTTTCGCCTCCTCGCCTTCATAGTCGCCCTCGTCAGGCAAGCGCTCGACGTTGACAACGCATCTGAAGACATCCCACTGGGGTCGCAGAAGACCCCTCTTGAAGACGACGTTGGTGACGTACGAGATGACGATGATGATCACGAAAGAAAATAGGACGGTGAATGTACGGAATGGAAACTGCTGACCATTGGTTTCGCTGTAAAATGGATACTTGATGAAGGCAGGGATGTGGAGAGTTTCCTCTCCCCCACCAACACGGAGAAGTATACCGATGACGAAGCCTGCAAAAGAACCATACGTGTTGCTGACCTGTCAGGAAAAAAAGAAAGAAAGAAAAAAAAAAGGATTAAGTTGTTTCGCTGATAAGCAATGATGAAAATCGTCGAAAAAATTGTAAGCAATATAATTTTGTAAAACTTGAAAAAAAAAAGGAATGACCGTTCATCAGCATGATCAGTACCTGCGAGAGCTACAACTTACGAAGCCAATGATGACGATCATGATGATCCATCCATTTTTACGAAGGCGTGAATGTTAATTTTACATTCACCTTTTCACCCCTTCGACCACCCCGGACCCGTCCAACCATCTTAGACTTTTGGATCCCGTTCATAATTAACCCATCGACAAAATTGATAAGCAGATACAGACCTTGACATAGAGAACGCACACGAGCTGTGGAAAGATAACGACATAGACGAGGTCGGAGCAGAGCACGTAGAGGTAGTAGACGGAATTGACGGTGAGAGCTATGATGGTAGCAAGCACCGTAGTCACCACTATGGAGAGTCGAATTACCCACACCAACTCCCGCTTAGATACCTGGTGATGAGAAGTAACGATGAAAAAATGAGGTAACATATAAAGACAAATAAGAGAAACGAAGAGAGAGAGAGAGAGAGAGAGAGAGAGAGAGAGAGAGAGTAAGGGGGGGGGGCTGACGTTGATGAACGTAGCAAGCACCGTAGTCACCACGATCCTGACGATGAAGATTCGAATTATACCCACAGCAACTCACGCTTAGATACTTGATAGAGAAGATGAGAAGGAAATAGGATTGGAAGGTGGGATAGCAAGGAAGAGATAGGGAGAGAGGGGGTGGGGGGGGGGGGGTGGTGGGGTAGCTGACGGTGATATGGCGATGACCGTAGCGAGAACGATGTTCTCCACGAAGATTCAAATTACCCATACCAACTCAGGCTTAGATACCTGATAGTGTGTCAAATAAAGAAGATGAAAAATAAGGGAAAGAGAAAAGAGAAAAGAGGAAGATGGAAAGAAAGGGGAAACAGATAGAAAGGCAGGGTGTGTGATTGTGACTGTGCCAACGGCAAAGGTAAAGGGAATACCTGTAAAAGGGAAAAGGTAAATAAGAGAAAGAAAGAAGAAGGGGGAGAGGAGGGAGGGAAAGAGAGAGAGAGAGGGGGATAGAAAGAAAGAGAAATTCAAAAGTAGGGTAGGTGGCAATATAGTACATCACTTTTATATAAGGAAAAGAAAGGTCATCCCGGTGAAAGTTTCATTAGAAAGTCCATCGGTCAATATATTCGTTGTCAAATGAAATTTTAAAGTAATTTTTACCTTAATTTACTGACATTTAATACAGGAGTATCTATCCTTCTCCCCTTCGAAAAATCTGGTTACCCACGTTTCCCCCCCCCCCCCCCCCCCTCCCTCCTTTCAATCATGTGAAGTGACTCCGAAGGATGATATTAGTTATTAATCTAGAAGGCACGCACCTTTGTTCGGAACAGACCTCCCCAAATGTTGTGTGCGAACATGGAGCTCGCAGCAAGCACAGAGGAATCGGCCGACGACATGACGGCCGCTGACAGGGCCCCGAGCCCTACGAACGCTACGTATGTCGGTGTCAGATACTGAATCACCAAGGGAAGAATTAATGCTGGTTCGTCGTATGGATTCGTCTTGTTTAAATCCAGAGCAGTGGAATTCCAGTCTGAAATGTCGAAAGAGGATTTTAAAACGAGAGATAAAGACAACAATAAATGGATTACCATAGAGTGATAATCTAATTTCCCGATGTCACTTGAGTAGCCTAGTTTCTTAATCACAAGTTGTAATGAATAAAAACAACTAATTTACATTTTCATTGTTTTCTCCATTCAATTCAATTTATCTTTCTTCAATTCTATATATAAAACCAGTTTCATAAAAAAAAACCATTCAGGAAATGTAATACACTTTGCATGCAATCATTAAATATAAAAAGATTGACAATAAAAATAGGAATTAGGTTGCTGTATAAAGACCCTTGTGGGTTTGTCTGGACAGCCACCATGACATAGAAAAAAAAAGTAACTTAAACAATAAAATTAAAAATGGAAACTTACAAATTGATCTATTGTTATACAATAAAACAAACACAAGACAAAAATATAACCAGACAATCCCTAGACAGATTTCCTGGTGGAATGTTATTCTATATACTCTTTACGCCACAAAATCATTCTTTTGGAAATGAGATATAATTTAAGCTTTCTTTTAAATAAATTCAAGTTTTTAGAGAAGTTAAGTCTGATGGGAGGGAATTCTATTCAGTACTCGACTTTTCCTTTCTCTCTTTTGCATGTTGGAGCCCCTTCCCCATGCTTCTTAGCCTCCTTCTGCCCCTTAGATACACCATAGGGTCACTCTACCTGTGCTAAAGCCCACTGCTCCTATCAGTACGCTTGGGATAGCCATGATAATGACGACGAACCCGGCGATATACGACATCATTTGAGCTTTCTCAGGCGACTTCGCTGCCAGCACCCGCTGGAAGTAAGCTTGCCATGTTATTCCGCCCAGTAACTGAGAAAATGTGGCGATATGAAAATAGCATTGGCAGAAGAAACGGGGATTCATAATCACTGAACCCTCCTCCCTACTCCACTTCCTTTTAGTACCGCAAAAGCTAACAAAGGTATCGATTTACCCCTCCCCCCCCCCCCCCCAATTTAATTACATTTGGGGAGTTTTCCCTAAATTTCCAGGGCCAAAGTTTGCATGGTTTGTGTTGTTCTATAACAGTGCCTGGTGTTCTACTAATGGAATTATATTAAAATATCAATTCGAACGGTTATTACTCTTAGGCTTGTCTTATAGCCTATTTGGTCGTTATAGATGTCGAGTGTGCATGAAATGAATATTGGGTTTTATTCCAGTGTAGACTCGTACAAGTCAGTATCAGTCGCCATCCCTTTGCCAGTTTGTATACATTTATAGGTCTGAATGGGGACTATCGAAGTCAGTCCCGCCCCTTCCCCCCAAATAAAGAGATAAATGAAACACACAAAACATTGTATGAAAGTGGAGCAAAAATTTCAGTCGACAGGGGTGGTCGACAAAAAAGAAATCCCCCCCGTATATTATAAAAGGAAACTAATCAAATACATGCACTTATATTTACTAGAAGCATGGTGTAGTCGATCCAGATCCCGGCGTCCGATGCCTGGATGGTTCCTATCCACTCCGACGACGTGGACGTGATCGGTTCGGCATACTCGTACGTCATCACAAAAGGCACACAAAACCACTGAAATATAGAGAATGATTACAGTGATAATGACTGTGATGACTGTGAAATACCATGATCACATTGATCAACGTACCTATTTCAGCAGTTCACATGTGTTAATAATTCATTAGGGGAGCCTGCGCCTTTGAACGTTTAGTAACCGTGAAAACAGATATATGTCGCCATATAAATGCCGTGAATCATCATCATGTCGTTCTTGTCGTCATCATCATAATCACCACCACCACCATCTTCTAGAATTAGGAACCTACTGTACAACATAGCGAATTGCATTTGGGCTATATAGTAATTGCGCAGACTAATGTTTATCAGTACTGATGATCTGACTTTTAAAAGATAATTTTGCTTTTTGTCTATAAAACTGACATTTTGAGAAAGTTGAATCCCCCTTAAAAAATAATAAAAAGGCTTTTTGAGAAAGATATAATATATGAAAATATCAACGATCTTACAAGGAAAAGGTAATTCATGGTGCCGATATAGGCCTTTAAAAATGTGTTTAGGGGTGGAGATGTTGGAGCAAATTGCCAACAGGACGGTAAAATTTTTCCAGCAAAAAAAATTTAAAGGCGAAAGCAGGGATCATTGATATGATTCAAGAGCAAACTGGTGGAGGGCGAGCAAAGAAGAGGAGGTAGGGGAGATGATCATAATAATAATAATAATAATAATAATAATAATAATAATAATAATAATAATAGTAATAATAATAATAATAATGATGATGATGATGATGATGATGATGATGATGATGATGATGATGATGTTGATAATAATAATAATAATAATAATAATGATAGGAAGAAAAAGAAGAAGAAGAAGAAGATGATTTGAAAGGCGCCAAATCCACTTGATCAAATGATCATAAGAGCTTGTGAGAAAAGAAAATGAGGCTCAAAGGAGAAGAGGGAAACTGACATGGAGAAATAGTAAACATGGTAAAGGAAAGATAGAGGGAGGGGGAGGGATGGAAAACATGGACGGAGCTACAGGGAAGAAAATAAGGGAACGAATAATGGAAAAAAGAAAGAAAGAACAAAAAAGAAATTGAGGGGAAAGGAGTAAACGAAGAGGAGGTAGTGTGTGTGCGTGTGTGTGAGAGAGAGACAGAGAAATGGGGTACAGATGTAGAGAGAGAGAGAGAGAGAGAGAGAGACTAGAGATACAGAGATACAGAAATTTAGGCAATAAGGGTAAAGAAGACGGCTTCAAACAAAAATGCCCACAGAATAATTCTCATACCAATCCAATGAAAATACAGAAGAGCTGTACGACATCGGTGTAAGCAACTGAGTAAAGGCCACCGAAAAAGGTATAGAAGGCCACGATGACAGCAGAGATGATGACGGACAAGGTGACATTCAAATCCAAGATCACACTCATTGTCGTACCTGGAGAGAGAGAGAGAGAGAGAGAGAGAGAGAGAGAGAGAGAGAGAAAGAGAGATTAAAGGAGAACATCAGTCCGTATGTTTTAAGACGGTGTATTTACGGTTATTACTTCAATGTCAATTCGACAGCCCGTCTAACATGTCTAATGCCATTTGTAAACTTGTTAGGGTGTTTGTGTGTTGTCTATTTTTATGGTGTGAAATTTTCTTTTTCTTACGTCTGCTTCGTCGATTATCCACCTATTTTCCACGTTCTTAGACTGTGGCCTGCAAGACGACCCCCCCCCCCCCCCTCCAAAAATAAAAAAATAAAAATAGAAATACTGACTGTGAAAATATAAGAATAGAATAAATAGATTCATTTTATTCCTATAAATGGATACATTATGCATCCTGAATGAGGCTAAATTCATGTAGGTAAGGCACAAAATGAGCATCAACTGATTAATAGAATAAAAGTAATAACAACCCAAATGAACTTTAGACATGTTAGAACGAATGAGAGCTGGAGGAAATGAAAAGGTGACGAAATAAGTACATCCTTGATTATCAACTGTCTGTAGAAGACACGTAACTATACAAATATTAACCGACGCAGTATCAGATGATATTTATTTGATCAAATTGCAATTTATTTCTTAAACAGGCAGTGAGTGTACCTTTGATCAAAGTGTTCCGTGACTACTAAAGTCCTTAGCAACCCCGTTGTAAAAAGGATTACAGTTCGTTATTCCAAAGGTTTGTTTAATAGTCCGAAAATGAAATAAGGTTCGTTAGTTCGTTAGTTATTTTCGGACTAACGAACCTTCGGAATAACGCCACAAATGTTCGGATTAACGAACCCTTTTTTCATTTTCGGACTAACGAACATCTAGGTATACGCAATTTGCGTGTTTCGGAATAACGAACCTTCGGAATAACGAACATCACCCGTAAAGGGAGAAAAGGATAATGCTATTCATTCATAATTCGAATACAGCTGGTGTATTGATCGCAAAACTAGACCGAATCAATGATATTTTTCTGGACTTGCTTTAGACAATGAATTAGACAAGTGAATCAATTTCCGTTATCATACTACATACACGTGCTTGCTAGGCATGCAGGAAAAAATAATTTTGGCACTACAACAGCAATAACAGTTGTCGCGATATATCTTCATAATCATAATCTTCGTCATAATTAGGGCAGTAGAAGAGTAGTCCATTTTAGGGGACCCTTTCTTTGATATCTTTCTAAACTAACGTTTAAAAAGAAATTTCAAGCTCAAAATCATGTTTTCACCTTAACCACAATCCAGTCTTTTCCTATAGCAGTACAGTGTCTCCTTTTGATGACACCTTTTCATTATCTCTTGACACTTTGACATGTAAAATCAACGTTCCGTTCTTTACCAAAACTTGTCGACTTGATATAAACCACACTTATGATATTGATTTGCAAATAGACTCCTTTTCTTTGTTAAAACTGCAACTAGAAAAAGATCTCGATGATTTATTAACTATTACTTTCTGGAGTATTTACAAGACGTTAATTTCGAGGAACGAAACGGGTAAAGAAGAAAGAATCGATCGTCTGTGGTACGTTTTATTAAAAGAACTGAAAATAAGGTTGGATATAAGCAACACTTTTGTTAAAATGGGAAAAAAAAGAAATTTTATAGGATTCCTGATGTCCTCAAGTCGTGTATTAAAATCGTGTTACTTTTGTATGGAAATTACTGTCATTTATTGTTAATTTTGATTGATATGATTTGAGCAAATAAATACCTGAAAGGGTGAAAGAGAGAAAAAGAAAGTCTCTAGACACAGAATGCTAGGAATTGCAAATGTTGCATGAGCAGAAAGAGCAAAAACCACACTATAACATCGAGTCTATGTCTAATGCGTTAAGTTATACCGTTGACAAGTTGGGAATAAGAACGATTCGATCATGTTGACTGTCGCTAATCATTACACTCTCTAAAAATGGAAAACACTGTAAAATATATAATCATTTTTTTCTCATGTGCAAAAATGGCAAGTTTACTGTAAAATTTTGTAATATTCTTTCACATTGTTCATTTTAAAAAGGCTGCTATTTTTCAACTAAGTAAAAATGGAAAATGAAAGTAATTATTGCAAATTTGATGTTGAAAAAGTTGATTATTTTGATCTTAAGAAAGCCCTTAACTAATAATATCAACATTACCCTTCACCACCGGCGTAAATCCGTTTTGAGGAGTGGAAGGGGGGGGGGGATAATCACCTTTTTGCCGATTTTTTTCCCGTGAACTCAACACTTAAGTATACGCACACACATCCTCATTCACCCGCGCAGACCCCACACACGTATTGCGAGCGAGCAAAAAATAACCACTTTTACAGCATTTCAATAAACATTCCACGATATGATCGTCGTTTATGATATTTTTATAAAAAAATTCACCACCTAATTTAATTGCAATATCATTTTTTCCTTAAAATGAGGGGAGATATTTGTACACGCCATCCCCCCTCTCGAAAAAGTGTGGGGGGGGGGGGATATATGCCCCATCTCCCCGCGATTTACGCCAATGCTCTTCACCACCTGCAACTTTACACGTTTTGTCCATTTGAGACCTCAGTCGCACAGCAAAACCGACTACATACCTATTCCAAAAAGACCGATTCCTCTCCATTGGCTATAATATAATTTGTTTATGAGGTCAGTCGTAGTGTTTGGTGTCGGTCACGTCAGTGTGACATGAGTCTTACCAAGGGCAGCCAAGATGGCGGCTGACCAGAGGATCTCTCCAAAGAGCGCCGGGATGAAGAGTAGTCCTCCCATTCTGTTCCCATACTTTTCTTGGAAAGGGTCGAGCATGGTCAGGTAGCCTTTCGATCGCATGTTCTTAGCGAAGAGAATTCCACCTATAAACACAAATTTAAAAGAAACAAACTTGAGAGATGATAGAGAATAGCGCTTGTAGACAACTTTCGAATGTGTTCACAGTTTTTTCATCTTTAATTACTACGGCTTTGATTAGAAATGCATGAAAATACAATGCAATATCGATTATCCCAACATTGTTATTTATTTCTTTTAAATGTATATTGACATGGAAATATCTAATTTCCTCTCTGCTCATTTTCTAACTCTGACTCACCTAGTGAAATGCATATGGCGTAGGCCCAGGGTGCCTGTGTCCACACCAGACCGTGTTTGAATACAGACTCTGCCGCCCCATTTATGTAAGCGCCTCCCACCACAGTTGCTGTCACAATGAAAAGAAAGAAGAAAAAGTTGATATTGTTTGATGTGATACGATCATTTATTAAAAATTCCTGTCACATATGAAGTTAAAACACCCAGTTATGTGACATTCTTATTTTGGTAAGAGAAAATAAAAAAACGATAGAAGCTGTGATACTGATTGAGGTTGGTCTCTTTGTGTGACTGACACACACACGCACGCGCGCGCCCACACAAATGTCATGGAACCATCTTTGACAAAATGAAACAAACATAAGCATAAGTTACCGATGCGTACTCTCAATATTGGTTAGAAATCTCATTAGTTTGGAACCATCATTAGCATTATGGCTATTATTATATATATATTTTTTTCCAATAGAGAAGTTTGAATACATCCGTGAAATTACATTCTTATTTGCCGTAAGTCTTTTTTTTTTTTTTTTTGGTTTTTTGTTGTTGATAAGAACAAATGCAGAAGTCACAAAGCACCCGGTGGATTAATAACTACCGTATTGTTCAGGAAAACGAATGACATTTCTAGTAGTTATGCATGGTTGAAATGTTTGATGATTACCAAGTTTATTCATTTTCTTAGCTTAGAATTCATTGAGTTGGTAGATAATGTAAGGAAGTGGCTTAAGATAATGTATTTTCGAATGAAATATTTTAGTACTACAACGTTCGGTTTATGAAAAGAATTGGCACCGGTTTTAATTCACTATTTTAGCCAAGAGTAAGCTCAGTAAACATTTCAAAAAAGATTAAAGGAAGTGGAATTGAAATTGGAAAATAAAGTTTATTCACATTTTTAGATTTGACTGGGAATGACTTTTCTACTGATGTGCAGTATGTGAAATTATGTGTAGTTAATCTTCGACGGTTTTCAGAAGAAGTTTTTTGCAAATCAAACCTATTTACTGATAAAATGGCAAATTTTTAAGGGAAAAAAAACACCAAAAACATCGGTACTATTGACACGGTTTCAGCAGGAGTTCCAACAAATGCTCCCGCGGCCAGTGTTCTGGACTTAATCTGATAAAAACACATAGGGTGTACGGGGCAGAATTGCGAAATAGAGTTTTGGGGGTTTCAGGTTTATAGGGTTTTATGTATAGCCTTAGGCTTATATAGTACGGGATCAAACATTAAAGTTATAAAATAATAATAATAGTGTAGTGAATTAATACATTTCTCCATCATTAAGTCGATTAAAATAGAATGTTTTTACCTGCGGTTGTCCATACCCCGACGAACAAGTTCATGTCCCGGCTAGCCACAAGGACACTGTCTGGATCAGAGTCCCCCTTGGATTTCTTTGATGCCCAGAGTCCGATCACGAGGATGAGCACGTAGAAGATCACGATGCCGCCTATCCCTGCCCAGTTGACAGCCATGGCGGATTAGACCTTATCCTCGACGAGCTGAGAAATTATTAATCAGAGAAATGGAGGGAGTGGAGATAGAGAATGAGGAAGAAAGAGAGTTAGAGAGAGAGAGAGAGAGAGAGAGAGAAGAAAGAGGGAGGGAGAGAGAAGAGAGAGAGATGAGGGATGGGATGTATAAAGATAGAGCAAAAGATCAATTCAGGAAAGGGTTTCAATGAGATAACAGCAAAGGGTTATCGTGGTTATAAGGGAGAGGAGGAGCGGGTTTGGACGTATAGAAATGGAGCCAAAGAGTCACCGAAGCTGGTGTAAGGAGAAAAAAGAGAAAGAGGGATGTATCAAGATGGAACACGGGAGGGAGGAAAGAGTGAAAATAATGATCTATGAGAAAGAGAGAGAGATAGAGAGAGAGAGAGAGAGAAGACTCATTCATGGATGGGAAATATAGAAGGGGAAGTGTGGAAGAGAGAGATAGAGACTAGAGAGAGAGAAAGAGACAGTAAAAGTCAAAATCACCATTTTCAAGTCAATGTGTGTGCTACACACCATTTTCAGATGAATTTTTACCTGTGCTTGTCGAAAATCACCATTAATTCAGTGTTCCCTCAGTAGGCATGAATATAGGCCTACTTACGATCGACATATCCATGTTTTATAATGCTAAGATACAATCCTACTCCATGATACAACTTGGAGAACGTCGACGGAAGACACATCAAGCTAGAAACATAATATTGCAACAACTAAAATCAAATCCAAACATACGTGGTCACGTCTCCGTTTCAAAATACCATTGTCAGATTGTGTACTGGAATATGGCAGGAACAGCTAGCATGGCCAGTGCAAAGAAAACCTCATGCTGCTCATTGCAGTGTATACCGTAGACTGAATCAGGTTATTTTGCTAGTAATTTTGTGAATCAATAGCCTCAATATACGTGTACATTTATGTAAAAACAACCACCTGTTCATATCCAAAGTTCGCCAATGTATATTTTGCTCTCATTCTCCTTTGCTGGTGCATAAGTCCGTCCTATGTTTTGTTCTATTTTCATTAATGCGCCAGTAGATAAACTAAATATCAAATAGAAACTATGATTTTCATGGTAAGACAATATAAGGACAATTTTATACCTAAAATAATCAATGAGGGAAGAAATACATGGGCAAAATTGAGGAAACGAGCTTATGCTGACGAAAGTGCAAGTCGTTATCACGACCTTTCATCATAAAATTGTGAGGAGTTTCTCAGATTGAACAATCACCTCGAATAATATTTTGGTGGACAGCTAGATTGCATAAAATAAACCTATTAAAAAAATTTGCCTGGCAATTTATGGATTAACGGTCCAGAATTACAGTGAAAAAATAGAGGGTACCCGTAGATTTTAAACTTCTTTGGACCAGACGTACGGAACCAAACTTGCAGTTCAGTTCCGTAAACTTCCGATTTTATGTGCCAACGTGTGTGCTTGTGTGTGATTGGGTTTTTGTAGGCGTGTGTATCAGTCGGATATGAATAACGTCTTGGACCGACCTTTAACGTCATCATCTGAAATACGTGACTCAGTTTCGAACCTCATCATGCTCATGCGACCAGTTTGTTGACCTCGGACATTACTGCTAGATCAACTTCCGATTCCCGCGTACGCGAGCGTCGACTTATCCATTCACTAGTCGTTTTAATGTTATTTACAATACTGATACTCACTATGGATTTATACTCGCAATATTTATTTGAAGCCAAATTTTTTAGTATAGTATAGTTGAACCTTAATATAGAGAGCAAAATGTATTTTTGTGATTGTACACTTGTAAGTTTCCGATCTAGTCTGGGGTCATACTTTGTGTATTTAGGGTCTTGATCAATTCCTGAAAACAATCCCAATAACAAGAACGTTTCCTTTTGTTATCACACATCATTGCCTCCGGAAGCATATCGTGTAGATTTTGTAATGTAGTACCGTTTCTTTGCCTTCCGCTGCACCCTTCACAAAGCAGCCGTAAGGCTGATACTGTTTGCTTTATTATCACAAGGTAAAATTAACATTCAAAAATAATACGTGATAAACATGCATGGAGCTACATATAAATTCAGGTATACAGCAATTATACATGTATGTGAAAATTGACAGTTGAAAAATTAGCAATCAAAATTGTAGACAATAATTCATGTCTAAAGAAAACGTGACAGCCAAAATGAGGAATAATTTCATTATTGATATATGTTTAAAGTAATGAAGTTTGGGTGATATCATGAAGTTGAATAACAGAAAGTTAAATCAGACCTTCATTCCGGATTATCAGCGAATTGAAATAATAGGAGAGATCAAACCAACGGTCGTGGAAAAAAATGAAGATAGAGAGAGAGAGAGAGAGAGAGAGAGAGAGAGAGGGGGGTCAGAGTTGTATTGTAAAGTAGGAATACAATATATCGGAGAGGCTATGTTTTCTAAGCAAGTAACAATGATATAAATATTCATTTGGCTCATCAAGGCTAAGAAATGTATATAAATAAATTGTACAATGAAATATTAAAATTGTCATTAAGATTGAAAATACAAATAAATTCAATGAAATATTAAAATTGTCATTAGGACTGCTAATACAAATAAATACAATGAAATATTGACAGTGATTGAAATTGTTATTAGAATAGCAAATACAAATAAATACAATGAAATACTGAAACTGTCATTAAGATTGCTAATACATATTTTAAAAAATATTCATAACATATTGATTGGTTCAGAAATACAATAAATTGCGATTATAATGTTTTCTTTATTAACAGAACATAGTGAATCAGGTATCAATGAATTATTATTATTACTGAGTAAAAATTTAAATAGGCTCTTAAGTATAATGAGGAAGGTCAAATCAAGTTTCAGAAGGAGAGAATGAAAGAGGGAGAAGGATAGCACGGGGGTGGGTAGAAAAGAAGGGAGAAGAGAGGAGAACGGAAAGAGAAGAGCGGAAGGCAAGATGTGGCATGACAATCATAATTGTTCATTTAAAAGTTTAACTAAACGCAAGATTCGTTGAATTTGTTGAGTACACCCGGCATTCAAGGCTTAAATGCATATAACTCATAACTGATAAGATATAAGTCTGTGAAAAATCATGTTCTCACTTCTGTGAAATACTGAAAGTGTATAGACATTGATGAAGAAACTTTTCAAAAGCACGAAATGTTCCTTCATTGGGAAACAGTAAGATAGCTTATCAGAGAGGATAAATCACCTCTTTTCTTGCTGAAAAGTGAAGTAAAATTATCCCTCCCCCTCTCTCTTTCTCTCCTCTTTAGATCTGTATTTTCATATTTCAGCTTTTTCATACAGTATTATCTTTATATCGTTCGAAAGAATTTCTTCCGTTTAAAAAGGATGAATTTTGACATAAATCTATTATTTATTTGGTTTTGACAGGTAACTAGAAAAATCATTTGTCTTTCGTTGATGACTGCAGCTTATATAAGAGTGTGGCACGTTTTTGTCACAATTGAGATGATCGAAATGGTTGCTTTTATTGAAAACTATTGGAGTCTTATTATTTTTAAAGCAAAGGTTGTATTTTTTTTTTCAGCCTTAACCTATATCTATTATTCAGTTGGTCTTAGCCGGTCATTACAAAGAATATTTGTCTTTAGTTGACTCGTAAACACGAGTACCATAGGTTAAGTCCGAGTATGGCACGCTTTTCATCACAATTAAGATGGTAAAAGTTGTTTTCTTTGAAAGCAATTATAATAATAATAATAATAATAATAATAATAATAATAATAATAATAATAGTAATAATAATAATAATAATAATAATAATAATAATAATAATAATAATAATAATAATAACTCTTATTTACCCAGGGTAGCCACTTCAGCTATAAGCTGATCTTCCAGCGGGCCCTGCATAACATAATATGTTATTATTACCCTTCTCCATTCTTATATGCCGAGCGCCTGGCTAGAAGGCAGAAGGTCCCATTTTTGTAAGTCTTTGGTATAACTCGGCCGGGGATCGAACCCACGACCTCCCGTTCATGAGGCGGACGCTCTATCAATTGAGCCAACATGCCCGGTAATTAACCTCGTAGAATCTCGAATGCACACTAATTATCATTTGAAGAGAAAAATAAATGAATAATTTTCATTTCATAGCTGAGTATTTCTGAGGACTGTTGTTCGGGTAAATACCACGGGACACAGTCAAACAACAGTACTGTGACAATGGTGACCTACGTTTATAAGCATACAAAGGGGGAAAACGGTATATGAAATAAATCAGAACTACAAAAGTTACAAATTCGAGGTATATTACTAGTAACCCCAAATAGTTAATAACTGGGCGGAAACAATGATTGCACACCTCCATCTTCTTTGCTTGTGACTTCAGCTACAGAATTTGTGTCAGAAGTTCGTGACAAAATGGAGGTCAAGATGAGAAACCGAGCAATGTTGTTGCATTATGCACTCTTGCTCTTGTCATCCATCTTCGTAATCACGTCAGCGTCCTTACCCTGTCTTCAGCAACCTTGTCTGAAAAAAGTGACGATGAATGGGATGATGATGGTGAGGATGGTTCCATCTCTGTGGCAGACTGACCATGTCCGAGGAAACTGTTTCTCTGATGGCTCTTCTGTGTGCTACGTAACATGTGACGTCAGACGTAGGTCATTTTACAAGAAAACTCATATAGTGCAATTATCACTCCATAAATACCAAGACTACAAAACCAATAGAAGATCAAAATCGCCTTCGAATCTGACGTTTTTGTTCTTGTTTTGTCACGTTTGTTTGTTTGTAGGAGATAAGTTACATGCCATGTTTTCCCTTTGCGTTTTTGCCCTATGGAGTGAAAAAAAAAAGAATTGACAAGACAGAACAGATTTTGAAAGCAGTATGTGGTAATCATACAAAACTACTAATGGCTAAATCAACCGGGAAAGAATTTCTAAAGAAGCTTTAAACGGATTATTCAAGATTGCTACTACATCTTTTACCCACAGTCAGTACCTTTTAATCTTTCTATATTCGTTGGATTTAAATGAAGAAAATTGCAGAATTCAATACCAAGCATGGTTTGTAGGCATTACCTTGAAGCAGTGAATCAAATTCTTTTAAATTTATGACTTCCAGCTTCAGGAATAGTATTGGCGTCTCTGAGTGAAGCATCAGGAGAGAGATCACTCTACTACGCCTTCCTGTCGGCTGCGGATACCCCTCTAAACGCCACTTATTGGAAGATCCCAGATACACCAGGATCGGATGAGGTAGCGTTCGACCCTGTGAACTGGTTGGTCTATTGGTCACAGACCTCCTCCCAGTCCAATCACTTCACACTGAAGAGATCTGATCTTTGGGGAAATACGGACATTCTACTGGAATCTAATTGGAGTGAGTATATTGCAGTCAATGCACTAACGAGAATCCAACTACTGATGGGGCACTGGTATCGGGGGCGCCGTACGGACTTGCTAGGTGAACGAAGGTCGAATTTACGAGGCGGCAGATGTGGGGGGGGGGGGGGGGCGGGGCGGGGGTTAGGTGATTGGTCATTTCATGGTGTTTCACTCTTCCTATTTTCATTTTTTACAAATGTAACGTGGCTCCGAACAGACGACGTGTGCAACTGAAAGTTACGGTTATTTACCTCCCGATCAGTAGAAGATGTCTAGTTGTCGATCTTATGCAGATGCTGTACCTTTTCTCTGTTTCTTTGATGATTTCCATATGTCATCATAAAATGATTTTCTTTCTTTTAAAAAAAATTAGAACTGATCTTTGCGCTGGATGTGGAAACGCAGTGTTTGTTCTACACTCCAGTACATACAACTAAGAAATTATCTGTAATTCGGATCATGAGTCTAGTTCCTGCTAATAAAAGTTCATGCGATACCTACATATGGGGAGCTGCTAGTAGGCTTAAACAGAGGTGGTTGGCATTGCATGTGGACAACAGTACCATGAATACAAAGTAAGTTGAAATGCCCCAATCACATCGAGACCGACATAGACCGATAACAGATGGAATAATAAATTACATTAAAGGAAAAAAAGAGAAGCCCTGGAGACAAGTCTATTTCAATGAAAAGGGAGAATAGAGAGAACCAATTTAAAATATTTCCATCAAAATGGGTTATAACATGAAAAAGTTTGAAATCGTAATTTACTTTCCATGGCGATCCTCAGATAGGCAATATTGCTTCAAATGGCAGGTTTTAGTGGACAACTCTCTATATCCATGATGTTGGACACAAAATTTCTCTCAAGGTGCAGCTTGTCTCTTAAGCCCACCTCACACTATACGACCGGTCTGCGATCCTTTCCAAATTGTTATAGCATTTGATATGAACACTCAAACATGTAAAATCTTAATGATTAACGTTCCGAATAGTCGTATGAATACTAAAATTCCGGACCACTGCAAGCATGGCAACCGTCCCTGTAGGAATAACAGCGAACTCATTGCCGAATTGTAGTGACGTCATAGCAATCTTGCGATTCGAAGCCTTTTGGCCTTTACTCCGACCATAAGGCTTGTATTTAAGCAAAATTTCGATTTTAGTATTCCTGTCATTATTCCGAACTCCAAATAAGATGATTCTACTTGGTTAAACTGTCATATTTAATGCAAACTGCCATTTGTTCGAAAATCGGGTCGCAGGCGGATCTATAGTGTGCGGTGGGCTTTAAGGCCGCACACGACACGCTTTTCTTGCGCTGCGCTTAGCTTACGCTTGAAAGTGATCAAGCGCAAGCTAGTCTGAAGCCAGTCGCAAGGACAAGCGCAGGAATTCAACATGTTGAATTCCTGCACTTGGATCGCACGCCTCAACTCAGACGCATCAGGCGCAAGAGACGCATCGCAAGAAAAGCGGAGTGACTCAAGTAAATCCATGCACCTTTCATCTTCTCAAGTGTTTTTCCTTTAAAGTACAAATTAATTGAAATGGTAATATTTTGTTGCGAGGAAAATAAACGATGAAAGAAAAAACCAGTAAAGCACAAATTATATACTCTAATTGGTCAATCCTGGAGGCATGAAATTCACTACAGACTACCAGGCAGTGAAGTATACAAAATATTGACTGCTTTGACATATTTGAGGGGCATGATTGTTCGAACTATAGCGTAAGGTGATCTCGAAAAGCTCTGTTGTACATGTCTTGAGATCACCAAGGAGTTATAGTTTCAACAGTGACCTGAAAAATAAGACTTAATAAGACTTTGTCTAGGGGCATAGTACAGTTTACACATATCTTGGACTACAGGTTCAACTATGTCCCTCAAGGCAATCAATATTCATGATATTAAAATAAATTTGTATAATATACCTCATCCTGGGTGTGGATTCCCCAAAGGTGGGTATTTCGACAAAATGTGCTTGTCGAAATGTAATCATCATTTACTGAATTACCGGCACAGGGATACCAACAACAGCCTTTGCGGCAAATGTCATTTTCCCGCTTCAAATAACAGTAATTTCCATCATCATTTTTCACAAAAGGGTTCTTATTGGGGTAGCTCGAAACTTCTTAGCTGTTTTCCATCTTGGTGAGGATACCTATGTGATGAGAAGGAATGAACCTGTCATTGGAGCAGCCAGCCTCACTATAATTAACGAAGCAGGTATTATAGGCCTACACACAGGCGCGGTTCTAGAGGGGGAAAAAATTGGGAGGGGGGGGGGCAACTAGGGGTTTGGAGAATTGTTTATATATAAAGAAATTTGACAAATGCAAACATCTTTGGCAACTCCCTTGTAAATAATAAACACAGAGAAATGAAAATGGGAGAATAGTAATTGCGTAGCTCCCTCAATGTTACCCCAAAATACATTGATATATAACGGTCCTAAATTCTGGAACTCTCTTAGTAATGATATTAAAGACATGTCTCTTTGAATTCATTCAAACATAAGCTCAAACTATTCTTGATTCATTCTTACAACAGATTGCATTGTAACTGATATTTCAATTTCGGATACGTCTAATTAAGGTCATCGCCTCGCGCACCGTCCTATACTTTCGAACTTCCTACCTCTCTAGACTTTTTAAATATCGAACCTGGTTGTCGGTCATGTTGTATCATGTTGGTCTGTGGCAGCCCATCTCCCATCTCTTTGTCTTATCTTGTCCTTTCCCTATTGTCCTTTCCCCTTCTCGTCTTGTCTCTAATGCGCGACACATCCTTCAGCTGTTCATCTGGCGGAGTCCTCGCTGTGTGACTGAACTTGCAACTGTGATATACCTTCGTCTCTCAAACTTTTAATCGTTTTCTTTCTCCATTCTTGTTTCTCCTCCCCACTGCATATCCAGCTAGTACAGTTTATTACGTAGGTGGCACAACAATATTCTACTTGAACTATCTTGACAGCTTGAGGAGTAATCGGAAAACCCAACAATTAAAGACCTACGAAGGTAGAAAAGAGGTGAACTCAATCGCAAGCTACGGTCCACACCTGTATGCTGTAGTCAGCCGAAACGACACGTCAAGTGAGCTTTTCATGATCGACACTCGTACCGAACTTTCTATCTCGATGATGACTTCGGTGAAATCGAGATATGGACTACTCGAGTTAGACAGCCTCACCCAACTTAACATGTTTAAAATAAGCTAAAGATTTGTGGTATGTGGATTAATAGGGGAGGTAGCTAATGGGCGGCGATCTACCTGCCTAGTATGCTGGTATGGGACCACACGTTTTGTGGTCCTCTTGTACATTTGCCGGCATTGCTTCTCGACAAAGAGCATCTTTTTAAAATTTTTGCCAATTATATGACATTTTGCCTCACTTGTTGTTTTAAAAAAGGATTTTCATAGAATTATTTCAGAAAGGAAACTTGTGCAGATTATTAAAATGTTGCGAAAAGAAAAAATAACATGACTTCTGATTTGTGTGTGCGTGTGTGGGCGGGTGTAGGATTACTCTTTGCATATAGCATTCCTCTTTTGATATCTTAAAAACAATCAACCTTTTCAAAGATAAATGATCATCTATAATCAAAATATCCAAGATTCTTCTGGATAGTTTCCTGTTCCCTATCTAACCAACCAAATGCTCTTGGGCGCCCTTTCTCCAAGGCGTTACATAGAACCCTGCACAAAATTGGCTATTATTGTGTCTCATCTTTCCCTCTCCATAATCTTTGTATAACAGTTAAGAAGTGTGAACAAAGAAGAGAATGCCGTAGGCCTATATTTTAAAAGACTTTGGAGCCGACGTACTGAATAGTTTAGTTTTGTTAACTCCCTGATAGGGTCCTCTGAAAAAATAAGGTTTTGCTAGAAAATACTGTTCTGCTTTTACGTAAGTGATAGTCATTTAACTGTCTAGTATTGTACTCACACAAAGAATTAATTAGGATGACTTTCTTTTTCAAGTCATTAGGTATATTATGTCTGTTAAGATGATACATAAATTGATATAAATGTTAGCGATAAAGGTAATTTATTTCAAGAATACGTTTTTGACGAAATAATTCATCAGTATGTGCTCTAAAGGGAGCATTGCATATTATTCTCATTAATTTTTTTTTCTGAAGCAGTAACACTTTGTTAATTTTTGTTTGGTTAGCATTTCCCCATGCCAAAATCCCATAATTAAGATAAGGCCGAATAATTGCACAATACAACGTGGTAAGTGCCGGTATTTGAAGAACGTCTATTAGTTTGTTGATGACTCCAGTATTTCTTATTAAACAAAAATCTATTTATTTGGTTTTGACCGGCCATAAGCGAAACTATTCATGCTATTTGTCTTTCGTTGATGGCCGCTTGTTTAAGAGTGTGGCTCGTTTTTGTCAAATTTAGATGATCGAGATGGTTGCTTTTAGTGGTTTTAGTAGTTTTTAAAACAAGGGTTGACCTTACATCTATTATTCATTGGGTCTTAATTGATTTGTTAAATGATCAAAACATAAGGAAAAAAGAAAAAGAAAAAAAAAGAAGAAAGAAGAAGAAAAAGAAAGAACGAGATAAAAAGAGAAAAGTATGGGCGAAGAGAAAGCACTGCACCCTGTTCAGTGCCCTATTTTCTCTTTCGATAATTGTCCTTTCACCTCCTAATAATTGCTCTTTTTCACTTCAGATATGTCGTCCTTTTAAATCCTACACCTGCCTTACGAGATTTGACCATTTCGCCTTTAATAAGAGCAAACACTGCCCCTAAATTTAAACAGTGAGGATATTTTAAATTTTTTCCAAAGTTTGCTCGCTACGCTCGCTCGCGCTTAGGTGCTATATCTCGGGCATGGCGTCTCAAGTACGTTGTAACTAAATTCTCCTATTCATTTCGAGATCCTGCATATATTTCAAACCCCTTTCCAGTTCCATCTTGCCCCCTATCAAAACACCCTGGCGTCGCCCATGCTACGAAGAATTTTTTATTTACAGTTGATGACCGCTTGTACTATAAATAGTTTAATGCTTGTGTTTTCTTACAATTAAGATGATAAAACTTGCTTTTATTGAAAGCAGTTGACAGATTGACCTCGCAGAATTTCGAACGCATGCACACTATCTAGACTTTTGACAAGAATATAACTGAATGAGTTTTATTTGACAACTAAGTATTTCTGATGAGTGCATTATTCGGGAAAATACCACAGGACTTATGGGGTGTTGCAAGAAAGTTGCGATTGATTGCAAGTTGCAATTGATTGTCGCTGGCCAATCAAAATCATTGTTGCATGCATGCCTTCTTAAAAGGGCAGACCCTGAGCCAATCAGAATGGTTGTTTCAAAATTAGCAATTATTTGCAATCGATTGAAACTTTCTTGCAACATCCCAGTAGTCAAACAACTGTGGCCTATACGTCTATAGGTATACTCATTAAGAACGGTAAATAAAATACATCAGACCTACATACGTTATAAATCGAAGGTATATAATCATTAAATACTGGGAGGGAACAACGATTACACACCTCCATCTTCTTTGCGTGTGACTTCAGTTCTGTTTCAAATAGGTACAGAAAATTGTTTCAGGAGGTCTTGACAAAATGAAGAATAAGAGGAGAAACCGAGCAATGTTGTTGCATTATGCGCTCTCGCTCGTGTCATTCATCTTCGTAATCACGTCAGCGTCCTCATCCTGTCTTCAGCAACCTTGTCTGAGGAAAGTGACGAGGAATGGGATGACGATGGTGAGGATGGATGGCTCCATCTCTGTGGCAGGAAACCGACAACGCACAAAGTATTGGCCTTCTTGTCACTTATCAGGAGGCACACTGAACGCACAGGCCCGTGTTTTGTTCAAATTTAAACCTGTCTCTAGGTTGAAAGTCGATTTTAACAAAGCAACCATCAGTTTAAGTTTCCCTGTAGTTAAATGCAAATTAAGAACGGAGGTCTGATTTACTGAATTACCAGCACACCAACAGCTCCAAATTGGTTAGCTGTTATAACTCTTGGTGCAGGTAGCTACAGGATAAGAAGGAATGCACCTGTCAAAGGAGCAGCCAGCATCACTATAAATGTAGCAGGTACACATAGTCTCGGCCCCGTTTCATAAAACTTATCAGTAACAACTGCCACATTTCTATGACAAATTTGCTCTCAGCCAATCAGATGCAAGGATTTCAGTATAGCTTATAACAGTTATTGCAACTTGTTCATGTTGTCATAACAGGTTTTATGAAACGGGGCCCCAGGGAGCGTTTCATGAACTATCTCGTCTGATTTTTACTGACAAATTTGCTCTTTGCCAATCAGTTGCAAGGACTGCAGTAGCTTATAACAGTTGTCAGTAAAAATCACTGACAAGACACTTCATGAAACGCTCCCCAGAGGTGTGGCAAGAGGGAACGGGAGGGGAGGGGGATATGCTCCCAAGCGATTTCTGAAAAAATGAGAAACAGATATAAATGGATAGAAAGAGGAAGGAGGGCCAAATGAGATTTTTAAAAGGGAAAAAGGAGAAAATGTGAAGAATGATGGGGGGGGGGGGGGCGGGGGTGCTCCTATCGTCTGCAGCCCTGTTAAAACCAGCCCATTTCATGACCCAATACCGCAATATCACCGATGCCTATCGGATATACGATTTCTCTCGGACACCGTTCATACCAGCGGGGAAAAATGGTACTATTTTTGCAAATCCCTGTCCATATTTGCAGCGGCAATGATGATACGGTATTCATATACTGGCAGGGCAGTACGTTGCCTTGTATGTATTTGCTCTAAAGTAGTCCAACCAACTCTATCTTGTGATATTCTGTTACTCTCACAAAGTTACGAAATTACGATGATTTTGTTTGTTATACGGTAACATTAATGATGGAGATACCACCCTTTCCCTTTTCTTTGTAATCTATCCCATCTTGACCCTTGCTCCGATATCCTTCACTATCAAACGTTGACATTGTTGATTTATATCTGTATGTTCATAAATTACATGCTTTTAATAGTACTGTCATTTTGTCCTCACAAGCTCCGCTTTTTGGGGTGTTGGAATGAAAGGAAGCAGAAAATCAGAAAAAAAAACAAACAGCGGAGCCGGGGGCAGTGGACACAGTGCCCCTTTCACCCATGAAAAAAAAATCAAAACTGTTCAGTGCTCCCGTTTTGTCTTGCAAGGGCACTTTTTCTCCTTTGATAAGTGCCCTTCGCCTCCTAGCATGTCTAATAAATTCCATCTTTTGCTCCAGATAAGTCGCCCTTCTTAAATCTTACAGCTCCTTCCTTACCCCACTGATAAGTGAACCTATCCCTTTTTTTTTCAAAGCGCTCTTTTCCCTTCTGGAAGTGTGCCCTTATCACTTTTAATGAATGTCCCCATAAGAACCCCTTTCGACTGCCAATCCATTTTCGGATCTAACAGTGCAATATCCGTTATGCTGAGTACGTACCCTCTTTGAAATCTGATACATGCCACAATTTACTTCTGATAAATGAACATTTCCTTTCTGATATGTTCCATTTCTCCTTCTCTGTGCTATAAGGGCCATAGGTGCCATTTTGTTTTCTGATGAGTGACCCTTTTTCATTTTGGCATGTACCTCTTTTTAAAATGGATACACCCATTTGATTTTTTTTTCTTTTTTGCTCTCATAAACTATCGGTCGTGACGAGACCTCAAAAATGAGTCGGAAATTATAGCTTATAAGGACAAAGACGAGGTTAATGGATGAAAATAAAAATGATAGGGAAGAACCATAAATAAATTTGCGACATCTGTACCATCACGTCACTGTAAATAAGTGAAATATCATGGTATTTAGAGTAATTAGAGCAGTCTTAACTACTAGTAAGTCGTTACTGGTAAGTAGTTATTTTGTAAAGATATATGTATATCTGTTCATATGGTCTTAAGGAAATCATCCCCCTCCCCCACTAATGAGTGCCTGTCTACGCCACTGGCTATAAAAGTATAATTTGTCTTTCGTTGATGACGTACCATAAATAGTTTTTTTAAAAGAGTGTGGCACACTTTTATCACAATAAATTGCTTTTATTGAAAACATCTGACCTTTTTATTTGACACTTAAGTATTTTTTTAGGACTGCTGTTAGAGAAAATACATGTGGAAACGGTCCCACAAATATGGATGTGGGCCTACGTTTACAGGCATATAAAAACCGTATTATAATGCATCAGAAAAACTTCTTTGCTTGTGACTTCAGCTCTATTTCAAGTAGGAACGGAATTTGTATCAGGAGTTTTTGACAAAATGGAGGTCAAGAGGAGAAACCGAGTAATGTTGTTGCATTATGCACTCTTGCTCGTGTCATCCATCTTCATAATCAAGTCAGCGTCCTTTTCCTGTCTTCAGCAACCTTGTCTGAGGAAAGTGACGAGGAATGGGATGGCGATGGTGAGGATGGCTCCATCTCTTTGGCAGGCTGATCATGTCCGAGGAAACTGTTTCTCTGATGGCTCTTCTGTGTGCTACGTAACATGTGACGTCAGACGTAGGTCATTTGAGTGATTTTTACAGAAAACCTTATGTAGTGCAATAATCTTGATCGTGAAAAAGACTACAAAAATCAAAAAGAGAAAAAAATCGCTTTCGAACATGACGTTTGCTTTGTCATGTTTGTAGGAGATAAGTTACATGCTGTGTTTCAGCGTGTATTTTTGACCAAAGTGAATAAGAATAACATAAATGAAAAGGCAAAATAGATTTTCGAAACACCAGGTAATAAGCATAGTAAAACTATCAACTATTACACAGAACCTTTTAGATTGCTAATGAATCTATTACCCAAGTAATCCTCTTCCACTCTTCCCATAAATTTTATTGGATTTTAATTCATTTATTTTGTTTTATTAAACAAAATTGTTTTAATTAAGAAAATTACCATGATTACAGCAGTTCATACTAGGAACGGTTTGTATGTATATGCCTTGCAGCATTAAATCTAATTTATATATATATATATATCTTCCAGCTTCAGGAATAGTACTGGCGTCTCTGAGTGAAGCATCAGGAGAGAGATCACTCTACTACGCCTTCCTGTCGGCTGTGGATACCCCTCTAAGCACCACTTTTTGGAAGATCCAAGGTACATTGGGATCGGATGGAGTAGCGTTCTTCGACCATGTGAACTGGTTTGTCTATTGGTCACAGAACTCGACCCAATCCAATCGCTTCACACTAAGGCGATCTGATCTTTGGGGAAACACGGACATTTTACTGGAATCCTCTTGGAGTGAGTATATTAAAGTCAGGGCACTAGCGTATAGCGAAAATCCAACTACTAGTGCTGGTATCGGGGACACGGGACGGACTTACTAGTGAAAGAAGGTCGAATTTACAAGGCGGCCGAAATAGAGGGGGAGGGTTACAGGGACGGGGGAGAGGGTCTCCATGTAGCCCCCTCTGTATTCCTTTTATTTCCTATAATCATGATAATACCTATCCCCCACCATTCTTACTATTCGAGTGGGGGCACGTGCTCCCCACCCCCACCAACGTACCTAAGGAGCTACTCCATTGATTCACGAAATATTTCAAAGTGGACAGAGCTTGGATTACTTTTAGATGATTCGCTATACATGTATTTATAGGGTGATGGAAAGAAAGAAAAGGAGAGCAGGATACAAAAACACAGTACAAGGAGGATCTATATGAAATGTGTGCCACTGAAAGCTATGAATAGATATTCACTAGTAAGTCATGACTAGCCCAACATGGCATTTGGAAGCCTAATTGCAGATGTTGTGCTCCCCCCCCCCCCCCCTGTTTCTTCGATGAGTCGCATATTGTCATCATAACATGCATTCTTTTTTTTTTCATTAGAACCGATCTTTGCACTGGATGTGGAAACACAGTGTTTGTTCTACACTCAAGAAAATGCCACGGAGGAAGGATCTGTAATTAGGAGTATGAGCCTGTTTCCTTCTAATAAAAGTTCATGCGATATCTACATAAAGGGACCTCCTGCTCGGCTCAGACGGAGGTGGTTAGCATTGCATGTGGACAACAGTACCTTGGACAAAAAGCAAGTTAAAGTGCTCCAATCACACCAAAGACATCAGATCGGCAACAGATCAAATAAGAAAATATAGCAGTTCACCCTCTAGCTTCTAAAGTTTTTCCTTTTTTAACAGTATGAACTAAAAATGGTAAAATGTTTTGGGAGGGAAATAAAAGATAAAAGAGAATAATAAGGCACAAATTATATGCCGCAGGTAAAGATTCTCGACCTCTAATCCCTCTAATTGGTCAGTTCTGGAGGCAAGAAATTCACTACAGACTGCCGGGCAGTGTAGCGAAAATATTGACCGGGAACAGTTCTACTTCTGGTACAAAGCATTTAATAACTCAGTATTTATGCTCATGATGTTAACAATGGATACGCGCAATGAGAGGCGCAAGTTCTGCTCTAGGATTGATAAATTTCCCTGAACGAATGCATTTTGATTATTTAGTCGAAACAATCCCCCTTTTTAGAATCCACACAGAGCTTTATCAAAACAAAATATTGACTGCTGATTAAGGGTTAAAGGCTCCTCGGTGTGTTCTCGAGACTGCAATTAGTCTCGAACTCACTTTGGGCTACAGTTTTAAGCACGTACCTCAGAGCAGTCAATATATTGTGTATAATTTACCGCACAAAGAAAGTGTTAAAGATATAATGACGTTCTTTTAACTGACGTGGAAACTAAGCTCAATAAATATCAGTATACATTGGTATCTTGTTCCCTGTTAAAGGTCGATGAGGAAATTATGATAAAATTCTGTCCATAATTTTGATTAAAGAAATGATGGTCTGGATCGTCGGTAAAGCACCTTTAGTTTAACATCCTGTTATCAAACACCAATCCATGAACACACAGGGCGATACACAGTATGAGACAGGGATCCACGGCGTATACGAGGTCTTGATGGCCTTCTTCACTTGTCACTTGTCATGCAGGAGGCTCTGTGGAAGCAGGAACCCGTCAAAAACGTCACCTCCCTGCTCGACGTAATTCGAATTACGTCGTGTCATAATTTGAATTATGACACGACGTAAATATTTTTGATACAACGTGATTCGAAATTTCGAATTATGATGACTCTACTTTTGCAGTCACGACTTAAATATTGGCGTCGATTAAGTGACACGATGTAAATATTCAAGGCACGTCATAATTCAAATAATAACACGGCATTAAATAAAGCAACGTATAGAGTCGTGTCATAAATCGAATTACGTTGTTTCACAAATATTTAGGTCGTGTCATAATTCGAATTACGTCGAGTAGGGAGGTGACGTTTCGGATGGGTTCGTGCTTCCATAAGGCTCACTAAAAACAAAGGCCCGTATTCTGCCTTAAAACATGTCCCTAGGTCTAGAATCGATTGTGAACAAAGCAGATTAGACAGAGGTCCAAGTTTCCCTTTAGTTACAAATGAATCAAGAATGAACATCAGTTTTTTTTAATGAATTACTAGAACACCTACCGTGCCTACCGCATTGATCAGAAAGTGGCGCAAATATGGCTTTTTTTTTTTTTACTGAATTAACTGCCCTTTCCATAATCATTTTTTCCACAAAAGGGTCCTTATTGGTGTAGCTCAAGGTTGGTTTGCTATGATACATTTGCGTGCCCATATCTACACGGCAAGCGTGAAGAGACATATTACCGGAGCAGCCAGCATCACTATATATGAAACAGGTATACACAATCCATTAATACAGCTAAAGGGAATTGTGGGGTGGGGGCATGTGCCCCCGATCGATTTGTGAAAAAAAAGGAAAAAGATATGAAAGAACGAACTAGGAAGGGGGGCCAAATAATATGAAAAGAAGGGAAGAAGAGGAAAATATGAGAATGATGGGTAGAGAGAGGAGAAGAGGGGACTCTCATCGTCTGTAGTCCCGTTCATATTAAAAACTAGATACCGTTCATATCTGGGGTAATATGAACGGGGTTACAGACGATATGAGCCCCTCCAACACCCACTCCTGCAATCATAATTATGAATTTAGTTTTTCAAAATTAGAGTGGCTGTTTTTTTACATATTCAGCTTCGGTTCAGTGTCTAATTTTGTTTAAAGGAAACCCAACCCCTCAAGTCAAGTAGTTCTTTTAATCAAGGCTCAGACGGAATTAAACAGATCAGCGAAAATTTGAACGAAATCCAACAATAAGAAAGTCAGTATGAAATTTTCTATATGACATTTTTTACACTGTCATAGCTATTGATGACATCATTTGGTGGAAAACTCTCAATATGTTTTCACACACATAAACATTTCAATTTGTGTTAAGATTTGCACATTTTTAAAATAATGTTTCAATAATGTTGGCTTTCTTACTAAAGCCAAACTCAAGAAAGATGTTAAACGCAGGAGTCTTTTCTCTTCAACATATTTAGGCTAAGAATATGTGAAACTGTGTGTGTATAAAACATATTGAGAGTCGTTCGACATTTAATATATCACCAATAGAATGGTAGTGTCAAAAACGGAAAATTATGTAGGCATAACTTTCTTATTTCGAGTCCGATTTCGTTTCAAATTTTCGATTATCAAGCTGGTTTATTCTTATCTTTGATTTATATTCTACTTGACTTGAGGGTTTTCGTTTCCTTTGATCTCATTGTTTCTTCATCATGTTCATAATTCATAAGAAATCTAGTTTTAGAGAAAAAACAGTTGTTATTTATAACAATTATTTTAAACAAGATCTTCTCGGAGATCTGAAAACACAGCATACACACACACACACACACACACACGCCCAAGTCTACATCACTCTACTCCCGAGGACAACTATTGCCTCCTGTCCTCGCAAAGCTGACGGAATAAGCCTCAAATCTTTTGTTTGACAACCGAGGACTATTGTTCTCAGGAATTTTCTTTGTTCACTGTCCTCGCTTGCAAAGCTATACAAACCCACGCACACACACACATGCAAAGATGACGTAAAGAAAACACTCTTGTAACTATTTCGATGATAACAGGGTATACCCGCAAAACATTTAGCACGATTGCAAAAAACTTTCAAGAAATTAATGCAAAAGTAATTTCAGAATAGTTTATTGTATATACCACAGCAATCGTATTCGGATTATATGACACATAATTGTAATATTCGTACATTTCAAGAGGTGGTGGATATTGCCTGCTTCCCTTGATTGAGGTCTTTGCCATCTTTATGACATTTGAGTTCAAATTGTCTCCTCGTCTTTCCACCTTTTGATCGTTTTCTTTCTCTATTCTTTTTTCTCCTCCCCATTGCATATCCAGCTAGTACACTTTATTACACAAGTGGCACAAACATATTCTACATGACCTACACCAATTATCGAAAACCCAAGCACTTATTGAAGAACTACGAAGGCAGCAAAGGGGTGAGCTGCATCGCAAGCTACGGCCCACACTTGTACGCTATAGTCAACCGAAACGACACAGCAAGTGAGCTTTGCATGATCGACACTCGCACCGGACGTTCCATCTCGATGACGACTTCACTGAAATCAAGATATGGACAACTTAAGTTAGACAGCCTCACCCGATTCAACATGTTTGAAATAAACTAAAAAAAGTTTTTGGTATTATCATATGTAGATATAGCAATGGGGGAGGTTCATTGAAACATCTGCCTAGTACGCCGATATGGACACGGGGTTGTTCTTTTTTGCGTAGTAACTGCCATCATAGACCCTATGTTCATTTGAACAAAAAAATTACAATTTTTTTTTTTTGCGGGTTAGATGGCATTTTGATATTCTTATTGACAAGACTGTTTCGTGGAGGGAGTTGGGCATTTTTAGCCATCATACACACAAGCTTAATAGCCCTTCTATATGGAAACCAGCTATTTCGGCACCGTGTTCTCCAAATCTTGTTCTCGGTTGTGTTTTTGCTGTGTCTAGCTATGTCTTTTCTTCTTCTTCCTTTTTTTTTCTCTGGGAAGGGGGGGGGGGGGTGCGCGGTTATTTTCTAATTTTCAAAAGTAAATTTTGGAGCATGTGTCAGAAAGCTAACTTCTTATTTCAAAACATGAGATCCATTTTAACGCAAAAAGGGGCTTTCCATAGAATAGATTACTCCGGAAGCGAGACACGTGCAGATCATTAAAATGTTACACAAACATAACTCCTGGTTTTGCTTGAAGATATGAAATTCATGAAAACGTGATAGGAAACGAAGTATTATTACACGATCATTCCCTGAAACCACATACTGCTCCCTTTGTAATATTGAATAACGTTTAACCTGCTTTCCTTTTACATGGTGCACCTTAGTCATGTAAGTAGCATTGTGCAGGAAAACAGAAATGAATCAAGGTCTTTGTATGCATGCAATACTTATGCGCACTTCTGCAACCCAGCCTCTCTTTTTATTTTCAACTAACTCAGTATCCTGCTATACCTCTGTTTCTGTATAAACTTGCGATGGTTTCATTATTCTATTCGATGATTTAAATTTAACAATGTAATTCCCACACTTTCTCTTTCGTTGTAATCTATCTCATCCTTATTTCCTAACTCCAATTTCCTTTATATGATAACGAATAATGACCTGCCCTTGTCATCTTATCTTTGGCGTCCTCAACACAAGCTCCGCTTTTCGGATATTTGCCTCCTTTATACTGCATTCAATATTTACATTACAAACATACTGTTATTTTTTTTCAGAAAGAAATAAATGTGAATTTTATCAATTCAGCTATGTTCACTTTTTTGAACTGCTTTTTCTCATGTTCTCTTTCCCTCTGCTAATAAAAGTACAATTCATTGTTCTACGTTAATCTCCTTTTTAAAAATTTCATTTCCAAAATAATTCTGGTGAATTAAACGAAAACAAATAAACATAAAGGGTTTTTCTTATCGAGATGGTTTCTTTTGTGAACTCCACTTTCTTATTTCACATTACCGATATTGTGCTAGTTTGAAACAGTTTTATTAACTCTAGTTTTAGTTTAACTTTAGTTCCATAAGCAGGGTTATAAGATCCATGAAGAGCGTAATTTTCAACGTGAGACTAAATGCCATTTCTTTGTAATATAATAGTTTCCTCAGTTTAGGAAAGGAAATTACTAAAATCGTTTATCATTGAACTTTCTTTAAGAATGACGTAGCCATGGGGGAGAGGGCACGCTGGCATGTGGCCCTTTTCAACTATAGGTGAAAAGAGGAAAGACGGAAAGAAAGATAAAGAGAGAGGGAGAGAGAGAGAGAGAGGGGGGGGGGGGGCAAGTTAGAGGTGAAGCAACCAAAAGCCGTCCCATTAGGCTGCAGCCTGTAATGGACCGAAAGTTCACGATACCGTCGGCCCACTGGACCGCGGCTCACAAGACCAATAATGTCGGTCTCGTGGCCCTCTGGGCCCCGTCTTACAAAGAGCTGCGGTTGATTCAAATCGATCGCAACTTTGAGATTTATCTCAACTGTGTACTCAAATAGGAGTTGAGATCAATCTCAAAGTTGCGATCGATTTGAATCAATCGCGACTCTTTGTAAGACGGGGCCCTTATACATTATATATGTCTGACAACATTTCAGAAGGCCCTAGAGGCCAACCTCCAACGGGGAAAGACAGCCTCGCGGACTTCTGACTTTTCTGAGGGATCACCCGACCAACATGGCAATTCTTGGGCTGTTGCTCTCTTGGAATGACACCTCCCCCCCCCCCCCCTTCATCAAATATTTTACTTAAATGAAATAAATAGAGAGGAATACTAGAGAGACAGAGGGCGCGGGAGGGGGGGGGGGCAAATGGTCCTTCCTAGGTTTGATTTAATTTTAACTGTAGCTTAAACTACATTTTCCATCATCCTTCACTTTGATGGGGATTTCGCAAGGTCTTCGCCCCATTCAAAACATTGCTACAGGGCATCGCCTCTGGATAACTGTTTAAATTTCCAAAGCTGTGAATACAGTCGAACTCGTTAGTTCCGTTTATAATATCAACTAAGCCTATTTCAGTGCCACACAAAGTAATGTCAAAACTACGAAATTCTTTACTTTTGTTACATGCATATAGTCTAACACATTTCTGGGGAGCGTTTCATGAAGAGTTTTGTCGGTGAAAATCACCGACAAAGGTTATAAGCTACTGAAAATCCTCGCATCTGATTGGCTGAAAGCAAATTAGTCAGTGAAAATCACCGACAAAACTCTTCATGAAACGCTCCCCTGGTAAGTGTTGGGAAACAACATAGATTACCTGTTAGTGTTCCACAAAATCAAGAGCACTTTAGCCCCCTTCCTGTTAAACATCCAGCATTGTCCAGAATTAGTTCATTTTTCAACCTCGAAGCGATGATGAGTTTTTACTGAGTTGGAATGATGAGTGGAGGTATCTTACGAGTCAGAACATTCCCTGAATTAGAGTTCAGTTGGTAAGAGACCAGATTCAAATCTAGCACGCACTAAAGACAGCTGTATTATCCCACCCATGGTGTGCTAGCAGACGGAATAACGACCTCATTCGATTCATACTTTGGCAGCTAGTCAAACTTGACGTTCCGCTTCCCATAATAGACCATTTCATCCTTTTTCTGCATGTCCTCAGATCAATGGTGCGTCATTTTTCTTTCCAATAGCCCACGGAAGGTTTCTTGCACTCGACACATGACCAGTAGTTTGCAGCCCCAAACCCCGGTCGATCAAAACACGTTATAAAGAGGTCTGATTAGGAGACTTAAGGAGGTCAATGGGGATAGTGCACTTTTGCTGCTCCACACAGCCTTCTTCTTCCTCTTTCTTCTTTTTTGTGCTTATTGGCAGTTAGTCATATTTGACTTGTCGCCAATGACTTTACCTTTACTTTTTTTTTCTCTCTCTATCTCTGTTAATAGATATTATTTGTATACTTCCTAAATTATATCTTTATATTTATCTGTTTCTTTTTTTATTTTCTTGCTAAAAATAAAAGGAAAAATAGGAATTCATTTATTTTCGCTAAAATTACAATGAAGATACCGTAAAAATTTAAAAAAAAAAAATCCTCAGAACAGTTCCAACTGCGCTTGCCCTACCCTTTCCAAGATAAAATTTTACCAATCGGCGCTGTACACTGCGCCGATTTTTCGGTCGAGGTAGGCAGTAGGCAGTCTTGCTAGGCTTCTTTCAAGACGCAGTGCATTTCAAAAAAGTGTCCATTAGGGTCTGTGGCTGCAGACTACATGACCAGTGCATTTGGTACTGAAATGAGAAAAAAAAAGAGGTACATCTCAAAGTGACCCAGCGATACTAGCATGACTAGTTTGCAACCTGTAGGTTCAGTGTGGTGGACTGTTTAAGTTGAAAGTCTTGCGGGAGGGGAAGGGGGGTGGGGGGTGTTGGGACGGATGGGTGGGGCTGGGGCTGGAAAATATTTCTAGGGTTGGTTTTTCAGCAGCGACATAATCTACCAAGTCTTAGTTTATCATGGATGGATCTCCGGGATCCATGAACATGATTAGAAGTGTCACTATTCTAATGATAAATGCAAATGAGTAAAGAAAAAAATAAATAAATAAAAATAAAAGGCTGTGTAGTCATGTAGACTCGTGAAATGAAGAGCTGATCACTGCAGATGTCATTCAGGCTAAAATAGCAAAGTGATTAGAGAAGAAAATAACTTTATGTGATTCCATTGTTTAAATTTTTAATGATCGAAGATATATTTCAGATATTTTTCGATGGAATTTCTATTCATCTATTATTGTGTGTTTTATTTCTATTATTTAAAGAGTGTATAATAAGAAACATTATATCACGGGAATATGAAAATAAAATGTCTATTTCTTGCACATAGGAAAAATTATTTTCGCTTGTTGACATGGGGGTCATAAAAGGTCAGATTACTATGAAACTATCTGAGACTTTCATGAACTTGTCGAATTAGATGCCCAAGGCCTGAAACAAAAAAGTGCTATGAGCACCGATGACATAGTGCGATATTGACAAGTAACATAAACAGCAAAATTCGTCGATAGGGCCCCTTCAATGTCTTCAGAAAGTTTAAGACATAAACCAGTAAACATTCTAATTCATTCTTAGAGATTACCACATGACCATACTTCATTACATTTTTAGAGGGTACCCATGAAATACACGGTTTTCAAGGAGGAATAAAGCTACCATGATTGGACACTAAGAAAAAAAGGTGCAAGTTTGCACCCTAAATGCAACACTGGCAGCACCTTTTTGGGTGCAATCTTGCACCCTATACGAAAAAGGTGCAAAAATGTACCATTTTGTTCTTGTTCACACCCGGAAATGCCCGTTCGCACCTTAAAGGTGCAACTTTGCACCTTATAGGGTGCAGAAATTTTTGCGTACAAAAGGTGCAAATTTGCACCTTCCCTAAAAGGGTACAACTCTGCACCCTTTAGGGTGCAAAATGTAGCTAACTACACCCTTAAAGGTGCAAAAAGCTTGTAAAGGTGCAAAGTTGCACCCAAGAAGGAGCTCCCAATGTTGCATTTGAAGGGTGCAAAATTGCACCTTTTTTTCTTAGCGTGTACTGTACGCATAGACTGTCCCTTTCTCACAATGCTTTCTTTTTCTGAAATAGGTCATTGTCGAGACTGGGAAAATGAGCACGGGTCAGGGTTCAGATCGACTGTGTAATCGTGCACCGCACGAATTGATGCCTCGGGATCGCGCAAAACTCGATTGTTTGTTAAAGGATTTCACACAAAAAACATGATGTCTCAACGGAGGGAAAAAATCACAGGGCTTGACAACACGACAGGATGTGTATGTATTTTTTTCATTCGTTCTAATTCACTAAGCATATACCCAGGCAGAAAGCTATACTTACTGTTAAACAGATGTGTACAGTGAACCTGATTTCTTTTTTTTCTTAAGAGCTTTTGCCTAAAGTACAAATCATACAAAAAGAAAATGCCATCTCGATTGAAATGCAATATTTCCAGGTGATTTCGGAATATAGCTTAGACCATCCCTACTCATTACACCATTTCTAATTGATGACTCACGTTTCGCTTCTAGACGCTCCCTTAATTACCAAGAGATTCATCCCTTGGTAGCCTTCTACGAAAAAGAGATATAAAGTTACTATGAGATTATGTTATGAAAAGATGTATCACATTAGCGATATTCCAGATAGAGAATCATAACGTTGTGTCATCTCTTAAATTCAGGTGTCCTTTTTCAACTTAACTATAATGCAAAAGCCGCAGGGTGTTTTTCCTTCAGACGCTGCAATACAAAGTGCACCGACTTACCAAAGAAACTTCCGTTAGAGAAGTTGAGGGAACAGAAAAAAGCAGTTCCCACCATTTCATGACACGAACACTGTTAAAATGGCTGAAAATTTAGGAGGTACAAAGTGACTCTGTGTCCGATGTTATTTTTGACGTTTAGATCGGTGAAATTACTAAATTACTGAGCTCGCAACCACTTTTTAAACTTGATTCCTTTGTAAGTTCCTCATTTGTTCCGGCAAGGGTTGGGATGAGCTGGAAAAAGGATAGACGGATGGATAGTTGAAGAAGGATAAAATAATTGGGTACAATTCCTGGACATAAGCATGATAAGTATCATCTCTGTGATCTACTTAGGGGTTGTTACAGATGCTTCGTTGTTAAAAGATAATTTATATAAAAATACATGTTTTGAGAGCCATTACTGCATTAACCCTTTATTCGCTATGAGGGAAAACACGGGGCTGCCACATAATTTAGAGTATAGTACGTATACAATATTCATGTACCAAGAGTTGAAATTGGCGGCCCGGTGCTTATGTCAAAAGTCCACTAAAGCTGATATTGCAGGGTGATCATGGTGATCGATAGATGACGGAATTAAAGGGTAAGTCCACCCTAGAAATTTCACTGCTTAAATAAAAGGAGATAAATTTGAATAGTATTTTTAAAAAGAAATGAGCAAAATCGGTCAAAGAATAAGAAAATAACACTCATTTACATTTTCCAGTAAACTACTCTCGGCTCTGCAAATTGGCAACACTGATGACATCATATGCGAGCAGGTCTCCATCCACGTTGTACATGAAATTTCACATTTTCTCAATATTCTTGGAAGTTACATATTTTCTAACCCCCATAGTCAATGATGTTCAGAAGAATTGCTTTTTACATAACATACTTTGACTATGGGGTAAAAAGAAAAGTGTAACTTCCAAGAAAATTGAGAAAATGTGAAATTTCATGTACAAAGTGAATATGCTCGCATATGATGTCATCAGTGTTGCCAATTTGCAGAGCTGAGAGTAATTTACTAGAAAATGTTAATGACTGTAATTCTCTTATTATTTGACCGATTTTGCTCATTTCTTTTTAAAAATGCTGTTCAAATTTATCTCCTTTTATTGAAATAGTGAAACTTCTGGGGTGGACTTATCCTTTAATTCACATTCATATAGGCCAACTTTAATCTTGTCAGAGATAAAACTTTCATACATCAAAATAACTAACCTCCCAACAATAACATATTAGCAGCAATGATCAAAGCAACTACCATTGTATATCAGAGAAAGATAGATCCCGTTGTATTTCTCATAGGAAGGGAAGATATTGCATGATAAACTTCAAAAGCTTAAGCAGTTAAGAACTTGATATACTTAGCCGATTATCATGATAAAAGGAATGAAATGCTATGTATATGATCATTAGGTTGTATTAATACTCAAGGCTAGAACAAAAATATGGGTAAAGATGAAGAGATAATGGATAAAAGAAAACGGGACGAGAGAAAGAGAGAGAGAGAGAGAGAAATAGACAGGCAGAGGAGGAGGAGAGAGAGGGAGAGAGAGCGGGAGTAGCAGATAAAAATAACTTTAAAAAAAGACTTGTCATGATCGTTAGGTTTGACAGTTGAAAGATCAGGATTAAAAAAATAGATAAAGCAGTCAGATTCAATTTTGAATTAAATACCCTAATAACAATAAACGATGGATCGTTAACGCAAGACTCATAGGGCGGCAGTGTCAACTGTCATGTTTTGGAAGAAATCGAGTATACATCTGAACATCCTCGGGGATTTCTAAGCATACAGCAGGGAGAACAAAGAATCATTCGAGATTCAATCACCCCCACTGCTGGGAGGAAGACAGGTTGAAGGCCAAGTTCAAAATCAGACTGTCATATTCGTGATATGAAAGGCACCCCGAAAAGAAGACGAAATCGTTTTTCTTTTCAAGTTGAATGACTTCAGCAAGGTGAGAAAATAAGAGTTCAAGGGGTCTCGTCATCCCGCGTGTTCCCGATGGCACGGCTAGGAGATTACTACGTGAAGACATGAAAACCATTAGCAATTTGTTTTGGCTCAGGGAAACCGTATCATACTTCGATATATGAATCTGTTTATCTCCAGTGATTAAAAAAAGATATATTATCTCTGCCAACTGATTTCATTATTTCACTTTTCTTCTTCTCCATTAATACTGCATGTAACCATATAGATGATTATGAAGTACTCACCTTCTTTTATCTGACAATTGATTTCATTGTTGTTTGTACCTCTAACATTCTTTGTTTGTTTGTAGATCTACATTGGCTAAACATTGTAAATGTAAAATAAGAAACGATAAAATGGAACTGAAACTGAAATTACAATTCAGTCGGTTTTTAACTTAGTTGTAAAATTTATCGTTCATTTTCATTTTAAAACACTACAGTTATAGGCCTCCACAACTACTGAACACTGATTAACTAGTATAGTTTCTAATCCTGAATATATTCCATTTAAAATTCGTTGATGTACTCCCTTTTGCTGGAGGAGGATTCCAACTGCAATCATGTGACTACTCCGATCGTAAGGTTTTGTCAGTTTATAGATGAAATGAGACATATATCAGAACATTTATCATCATTCTCATACATCATTACACTGAATCTATTTTCACAATTTTTGGCAAATTTACGAACGGTAACTAACTTATAGATGGCGCTATCTATGCTATGAAGTAGCTCATTATAACTGATTTTTTTGCTGTAGATCTCTCTCTCTCTCTCTCTCTCTCTCTCTCTCTCTCTCTGTCTGTCTGTCTATCTCGCTCTGTGTGTGTGTGGTATACAAACCCTGGGTGCGTTTGTGCGTGTGTGTGTGTGGGTGTGTGGGTGCGCGCGTGTGTGCGTTTTCTCTCTCTTTCTCTTCTCTTTTCTCTTTCTTTCGGAAAAATTTCAAATCCAGATCGAAAATTTATTTCTTTGGACAGTACTTTAGGATATGACACTTATCTGCACTATCCATTTCCACTTTTTGTTACTTAATAATACTAGCATACGTTTCTAGCGTCATGCAAATGGCTATCATAACCATTATCATAATTCTTTCTCTCGTCATCATTCTCCACTTAAGATTTTGTAGCAGTTTGTGAAATAACACTGTAGAATTATTCTATCCTGTGAAGCGCAGTTATTATTATTATCATTCTTATTGTTGTTGCTGTTATTATTTATTCGGCATTTCAAAATACAAGTTGTGTAAGGTCTATACAATTTGCAGCTATTCCTGTTCAAGAAACAAAACCCGTTACAGTTCCTACACACGACTAGTGCAATAAGAAAAATAAATGCATATTTTGTGATATACATTATTATCTATATACCTGCATACTTTAGAAGCCACAAAAGGATTCGGAACCGCAAGCTATTAGACAAGCTGAAATGAAGGATGGAATATTTATAAAGATGTCTAGTTTGATAGCTCCACACCTATAATGTTTGATATAATGGTAACGTGTCTTGAATATATTTTGCTCATCTAGATTCTATCACGCAGATTTTATGAAACACTGAAAAATCTATTATAAAGCATCAATCTTAAAAACTTATATTAAAACATGCCATAAACTGATAAACGTACTCCCAAAATGTGAATCAGAAGTGTCACTTCTCCTATTTCCTCGAGGGACATGAATTTTCGTGTGTGAGGAAAAAGTCGCAGTTATATACACATAAAGAGCTCGTCTCATTAATTCCTGATGGCCTGCAGGATAACATTACCTATTCCTTTCAATTTCTTGTTTAGTTTGACTCCACTCCGTGGCGCCTCGATTCCATAATCCCTACTTTCTGCCAGACTCTCATCTTTTAAGTACGAAACAATGCACCCTTAAGCAACCATCTTGCTTAATTAACATATCGCCACAACTTAGATCTCTCCCGACTTTCTCCATAACTAAAAGTACATGTCTGACGCCAGACATTTACAAGAAAATATGACATTGCCAGGAAATAGGGGCGTTAATCCATTCCTATGATTTTAGACATGTTAGAAGGGAGACACATCGGTGTACGGTTCCTGTTTACCCCCAAACTTCACTGACAAAAAAAAAGAAAGTCCTCGGCTTTTTCAGGTATCTCTTTTTACCCGAAAAAAAATTTCCCCCCCCCCCAAAAAAAATAAAAACAAGCTATGATACAAAATAAAAGACTTCCATAATTTTTGGAGGTTTTTCCTTTTTTTTGGGGGGGGGGGGAGAGGATATACTCTAGTGTCTCCCGCCTCCTTTTTTCTGGGGGAAGGACGTTTCCCCCTGCCCCCTATTGACACCCATGCCACGAATGCCCAATAATTAGTCGATGCGGAGTAGGTGTGAAATGGTTTGGCGATAAGACTACCCTCTTGCGGGGACAAATCTGTTTAAACATTAAAAGAGATGCTAAGGATGGTTAGGGACGATGAAGTAATAGCCATGACGACTGTCAGATATCATCAAAGTCGTTTTATGAGGGCATCAGAAGAGCGGAGGTTTCGCCGGTTAGTAGGTCTTAGAGTGGCTCTTCCTGAGAACGCTTGGGCCCCGTTTCATTAAACATTATTTTATCTGTAACGACTGCCATATTTCTATGACGAATTTGCTCTCAGCCTATCAGATGCAAGGATTTCAGTAGCTTATAATAGTTATTGCAAATTGTTATCGATAACAAGTTTTATGAAACGGGCCCAGATCTCTTGATTTTATCATTGTATCCATTTATTTCTACTTATTGTATGATGTGCTTAATCTTCGCAAAAATGTTACCCCACGCGTGTCCACCCCATGCTTCTGGGCATGCGGAGGGTGCGTTCATACCTAAGATGCAAAGGCAGAATCAGTATAATAGTATTTTGAAACATAAAATTTATGATATGCAGTTTAACTTTACCCTTTTTATAGCTTGTGAAGGGGTCACCATAATTGTATATATACGCAATGCTATCAGTACGCCTTCTTAAATAGCTATGAAACGAAAGGGGGGAAAATAGAAGAAAGGGGGGAAAAGAAGCAAAGCAAAACTACAACAAAAAAAAACACACACAAAGAACCAAAGCAAACAAACCAGACAAATGAAAAAGGCAATGTATGTTACTGACTATATATGTAGCAAAATGTATCTCAATTTTTGTAGTGTAAATAAATTTATGATAAGAAGAACATGATCCAATAGATTCGTGTAGGTTATTCCAGAGTTTTGGGCCTGTAAAACAGATATTCTGTTAAATGAAATAGTTTTATGCTTAAGTATATGGATGTCTCCCACAGATCTTGTTGGATGATTATGGACATTAAAATCAAATATCAAACAAAGTGCAAAAAAATGTTCGGAAGATGTTTTTGAATACATTTACACATGTAAACATACTGCTGGTTTGTGGTGATATCTTCGCATTTCAACACTGTTCAAAAGTTTCAAATCATTAAACAAGGGGTTGTGTGAGTTCTTGGTGATACATCACGGACAATTATTGTCATCTTAATATAGTGCAATCAGCTTACTTAAATTAGACGTGAGTGTATACTGCCCCAGACCAAGGCCGTACGCAGGAATATTTTCCTATGGGGGGGGGGGGGGGAGGCAAGAATACATCCAATATTTGAGTGAACACGCAAGTGAGGGAGCGAAGCAACCGAGCGGGAGCTTTTTGCATTTTTAGAATTAAAATCAAACGATCCGGTACACATTTTGGGTACAATTTAGGGGAAATTCTCAATAAAAAGCTATGGAAAAAAGTGGGGGTTTGAAAATTTCCAGAGGGTAACTGCCTCCTGCCTCCCTATTTGCATACGACCATGCCCCAGACCAGAACAGTGCTATAAATGTGGCAGAACCAGAGAGCCTTGATTTCGTAGAACATTTTGAGGACCCCCCCCCCAAAAAAAAAAAAAAAACAGTCTTTGAATAATACCTATATTTTTTTTCAACTTTATTTTCTACTTGATGGATATGCAGTTTCCTACGTAATTGACTATCAATGAAAAGAACTTAAAAACTATGGGGTCAGCTTAAAGTATGTTAGTATCACCTGCATATAAAACAAAGGAGAGTTTAGAGGCAGCTTTGTTCATACTTGACATTGGAACTAAAATTGGGCCTGATAGCGATCCCTGTGGATCCGCATACGATATTATTGAATTGCCACATTGAGGATTGATATCTTGTACACTGTTGATGATTATTCAAATAATCTGCATCTAAACCAATTTGGACACCCCATACCGTTCAGGCTCTGCATCGGAATGATGTTAGTGGATTTGAGAATTCACATTTCATTGATTTTTTTCCTTAATTACAAACTTTGCTCATTAAATTTTGGTTCTTCTGCCTTGAATGGCCTTTTTTTTTTGGGGGGGGGGGGTAGAACTCCTTTGCTACACGGCGAAATCTTCGCTCATGCTCTCTATAATATCCCATTCAGTTATATCACCACTGTCTTTTTGGAAGGATAAACAACAAAAAACTATCTTAACCAGGGGCTACAAAATATAGTATCATAACTTAGATATAATCCTTAATAGGCACACGGTTGCTTGCAAAGTGAAAGCAACAGGTGGTATACCAGTTGATAATTTATATATTTCACTCGGATCCAGCTGAGGTGTGCAGCAGGTCATAGTTCGAAACTCATCAGCCACCACTAAAGGAATTAATTAGTTAAGGTTGAAGATTTGTCAATCTGTCGGTTAAGCGAATTTGGAGTCGCCGAAACCACTGGCCCGTTTCCATGGTCTAGTGGTTAAGGCATTGGCGTTCATAGCCAAAGGCCCTGGTTCGATTCACGGCGGAGACACTTTTTCAACCTTTGCAAAATTTCCAAAATGGTAGGACACCTCTGGGGAACTTTGATTCATGCTACTCTATTATTCTCTCAATTGATCTCACTCACACACACACACACCCTCACACGCATACACGTATATATATATATATATATATATATATATATATATATATATATATATATATATACACACGTGTATACGTGTATACGTGTATGTGTGTGTGTGGGTGTGTGTGTGTGTGTGTATACGTGTATGCGTGTGTGTGGGTGTGTGTGTATGAGTGAGATAAATTGAGAGAATATATATATATATATATAGTGTTCTGCTTGGAGTTGGTGAAATCAAAACAAAATACTCAAAATTGAATGAAAAACTCCGTTGACCCAAAGGATTTCGCACGAATTGTATGTTTATATTTATATATATCTACTTCGCAGCTCAACTGAGAATCTGTTATTAAAGCTATTCGTGTGTTTTAAAAAAATTAAGATAATTGATTCGTTCCCAATTAGATTCCTAATTTTGTGTGTAAAGAAATACACATTCGGTACTTGCGCAGAAGAAAAATGAAAAAAATTAGATAATAGTGGTATAGTGGTATAGTGGTGAAGGCTCTTGATTCTCAGAAGAGAGGTACAGTGTTTGAACTTTGCTCAGTGCTTGCATCCTTGCACAAAATGTTTACCAACATTAATGTCCTACTCAGCCCATTTGTATCAAATGGGGACCTAAATAAGACTATATCATTGTTTTGATTATTTTCATTTGGAAGTCGAAATTACTAATATTTCCTTGGACGATTTTACGATCAACATGATTTTTTTTTTTCATTCGAAACACTGCATTATTTGTATCTGGTACATGTAGTATAAATGATGAAAGTCTGAGCGAGATGACTGGAAGCGACCATATTGCGATAATCTTATTTCGGTTGCCTGGCAGCGAGACTGAGTTTCTGTCAAACGGAACTTAAATCGGATAAAAGATGAGTTAAATATGCATCCATTTGAGTTGTATTGTAGGGAACACACACACGCACACGCATAAGACATGAATCCAGGCAAAATGCAACACAAGGCATACAATATGGTATTGCTCAACTATACAGGGGAACGTTTTTTTAAAATGCTATTAAAAGCTTGTCGTCGTTGATACCTTTTGTTGCCTATCATGTCTCTCTTTGTATAATTTCAATATGCAAAAAACGACGATAAACAAAAACAAAAACAAAAACAAAACAAAGAAAAACACAAACACAAAAGAGGGATAAATACCATGAATTCATGTCGCCCAATTGAATATCGTGATGAATACTCGATCGTTCCTGTTTTACTTAAAACTTAGTAAGCATGAATGCCTGGATTTTACCATAGATTGTCCGTAGCAGAAAATTTTTCATTAAGATCAGATAAGGAAAAAATCAGAAAGAAAATTTAGAAGAGAAAATCTTGAGAAAGAGAGAGAAAGAGAGAGATGAAAAAGAGGAAGAAAGAAAGAGAGAAAAAGAGAAAAGGAAATGTGGGAAGGGAGAGAGAGAGAGAGAGAGAGAGAGGGAGGGGAGAGAAATACGAGGGAGAGAAAAGCTGTGATTTAAAGATGAGCACCAGCGTTTTCATGAATACCTATGTGTGTTTGTGTAACTGAAAAAGAATGATTGCTCGTTTTATTTCAAGCGCCAACTGAAAAATTAATTATTCATGAAAATAGTCTATTAACTTCTTCAGTGCCTACAGCTGTAGATTATGCATTTTTTTAAAGCCCTATTAACCATACCCAATTGTATTATCCTCTGTGATTGGGCATTATGCCCGTTTGGGCCGTGGTAAGAATTTCGCCCATATTTGCATAAAATAATGTTTAAAAACGACAGTGATTTGGGGGGGGGGGGGGGTTCTGACTTATGTTTCCCTGCTTTCAATAAGTCAATACTGAAACGTTTCCTTGCAGGGAGTGCCTATTTGACAGACGACGAACACTTTGTTGTCATTCTAACTTTCGCGCGCGCATTTTTTTTGTTTCTTTCTTTGAGTTCGTTACCAGGGAATCATGCCAACTGTATAACAAACATCGAACAGTGGGCGAACAACAATCAGTGCAACGAGGTTCCCTGGCGCTGAGTATGCGATTGATTTCTTCTTTACTATGTGTGGGAGGTAAATCAGAGAGACTAGAGACTGATGTGTTGTTTCCGTCGTTGTGTTTAGTCACCTGCAGAAGATGCACCGGCCTTCCACCGCTGCGAACGAGCAATTTAGCCGTACCATATACCAACGTAAACCCGGTAGTATTGATACATCTCTCCTTCCGGGCTCTCCTTATCCTATGCTTATTTCCTATGTGAAGCAGAAGATGGAGTTTTGATGGGCTGTGGTGGTCACACGTGCTTTTTGTGGTGAATGTGGCATTCGTAGTAGGTCCGTGACTGAGGAGAGTTCGACATGAATTGCATTATGATCGTTCTGACATGTGGATGATATACTTTCGTCTGTAGCCCTTTTTGGAATTTTGGATGATAATCTTCTGTGACATCTGTTTCAACTTGATTTTGTCGTTTTATCTTGGGTTGACTGAAAGCGAGGAGGGATCAGCTACTCACAACTGAATGATAATGTTTCAAAGATTAGTTGCTTGCTGTGAAGAATGTTATTGTCAACAGTTGCATTATTTTCTTTCGATGTCCAATGTTGCTCTGAGTATAAACTTGAAAGCAAAGCAGTTGTGCCAATATTAGCAGTTCTTTGAAAGGTACACATTAAGCACATGTATTAGGACCAGTGACACCAAGTGCAATTTCAAGAAAGAAAACCACGTAACACTGCACCAAGTTTTTAATCATTCTCGCTGGTTCATGGATTACTGAATTGGAAAGGCTTGATCCTACGTCATTTTTACTGGTGTTTGCAAGCGGATATTTAATAAAAAAAAGTTTGTGTTAATATGGGTAACTCCATATGCTGCCGGAGGCGGTGCCAATCACGAAATGTTTCATCTCCGAAGAAGTTGAAGCGAGGCGAAAGCGTCTTTGACCAGCATCCATGGCTGAGGAAGCTTCAGAGTGCCCTCATCACAGTCTCGTTGATCGCCATTCTCCTCGGATACGCCTTCATCGGCGCTGCCGTGTTCGTCGCGCTGGAAAGCAAAACTGAACTTGACGCGCTTCACAAGTACGAAGCGGCGCGGGTCAATTTATTGAATGATGTCACAAATATGACCGTTAGTCTTGCGTCGTTAGAGGGTAAGTGAAAAGATCTAATAGAAATATAGTCAGGATAGTGGGCTAATTACCAAACGAATACTAGTTTCATTCATAAAAAGCAGTAGGTTGATTACGAAATGCATACGAACTATTCGTCTGACGTTATTGGATGGTATATGTGAGAAAGTCTGGTAGAAATAGTAATGGGCTCGTAACGAGACAAAAACACTTCGTCATTAGTGATAGGATAATCTCTCAAATTAGTCGTCTGATTCAGTGAGGGGTAGTTTTAAGTGTTTGTACTGTCTTTCAGACATTGATGCATCAAAAGAGCAGGTAAATGGTAAGTGAAAAGTGATAACAGGACGGGGTAAAAGAGTGAGTCTGAGACAGAAGGGGAGATGGTGAGAGAAGGGGGGTACAGGTGTTAATATCACTCATCGTGATAATATAAACAACATTAAAAACAAAAGTGAAGCAATAGCACCAACAAAATAGGAGAAAAGGAGCAAGAAATTAACATACATCCCCCGTTATCACATTAGATTATTAGTTTGTATAAGAATAAACCCTTTTCACTCAGACAGTCACGCTACGCACCCTCCCCTTTTTCAGATTCAGATTCTATTGACGTCGACGAGGTCCGCAGTCAGGTAAATGTTCTCGTGGATGAGTTCGAGAATGTGATGCACGATGTCCTTTGCAACCACCGTACCTCAGTCCAGACAATGAACGTTACGGGCAAACCCAGGTGGAATTTCTTTGGAGCTTTGTTCTTCTCCGCTACCGTCATCTCAACAATAGGTAAGACTAAAACTTTCTGTTCAAGTCAATCCAAGGTTTTAAATTTTCTAGAATAATTTCAGCTGTTTAACCAGTGGTAAAACGCAGTGATAAATCACATTATTTCAGTGCTTGCTCTAGCGCTTTAGCCGGCCCTAGCTATGAGTGCCAAACTTTTTTCTTTTTTTTTTTTTTGCTTGTTTGTATTTTGTGTATATCCTGGTTCAATTCTCTACTTCACTCTTAAGTTTGACGCAAAACAACAACAACAAAACAACGACAACGCCAACAACGACGACAACAACAGATATAGAAACGACAGGACTGTTTGGAAAAGAAAGCTCAAGGGTTCGAGACCTTCCCCCGCCCCTCCCAATTCCCCCCCCCCCCCTCCACGCACACACAAACACACATTAGCTAGGAATATAGGCCTCCCTACATGTGTTTCGAAAAAAATTTACGAAGGTGGCAAGAAATATTGATGTTACAATTAGCCTGTCCAACCGTTAGGTCGATCATGGCAATATTACTGAACCTGACCCGACCTTGTGCTTATGGATTCCTGTCGCTTAGTCTTCATTTTAAACTTTGCATTATTCCGATCGTTTAAAAACGGAGATTCTTGCTGCTTCTTATCCGGTTTTCCATTGATCATCTCCATTTAAAAAAGAGGTGATTGTAAATTCAACACGAGACAAAATAATTTATTTATGCAAAGCGTATTAAAACATTCCCTCAACTACATCTTTTAAGCACGGATTGTGCAGGGGCGTAACAGGTACCTGTCATCAGGGAGGCAGAGCCCCAAATTTCCCGGTAACTAGTCTATGTCTAGAATCTGTGGCGTAGCTAGGACTGCATTTTAGGAGGACGGTAGTGCTCCACCGATGTAAATCCAGTTTGAGGAGTGGGGGATGAAAAACTTTTTTAATGATTTTTTTCCCTCTCACACACATTTTGATATCTATTTTGCGAGCGAGCGAAGCGAGCGACCCAAAAATAACAACTTCTCTCGATTTTAATCGCATTTTCGGATGGAAATCCTAAGATTTTGACGAGCGAGCGAAGCGAGCAAGCCCAAAATAACCACTTTTTTGTTTTCAATAGCATTTTCAAATAGAAATTCTAAAATATGATGGTTGTTTATGATAGATATTCAGAATTTTTACTAACTGATTAATCAAAATAAATTTTCTTCCTTAAAAAGTGTGTCTGCATAGGGGGAAATTTGTACACACCATCCCCCCTCTCCCCCAAGTGGGGGTGATAGATTCCCCACCCCCCGGAATTTACGCCAATGTAGTGCTCCCTAGAGGGGAGGGAGCAGGGAGGCTCTGACGTTTCTTTGAATGGTTATTAAGTCTATCTTCTGCGGCGTAACTAGGATTTTATTTTAGGAGGACGGAGCTCCCTAGGGTGCAGGGAGGGGGAGTTTCCCCCCCCCCCCCTCCCGCGCAAAGCGCGGAAGCTCCGACGTTTTTTCGCTGTCAGTTCCCGCTCTTCTTACGCTTTCTGCCTGTAATCGGGGGGGGGGGGGAGGGGGCATACGCATGGCCAAAAATTTCCCGGTAATTAAGTCTAGAATCAGTGGTGTAGCTAGGATTTCATTTTAGGAGGACGATAGTGCAAAGTGCGCTCCCTAGGCATGCTAGGGGGAGGGTGCAGGGATGATGATTTCCCCTCCCGCGCGAAGCGCGGAAGCTCTGACGTTTCTTTGAATTGTTCGTTGACCGTTCCCGGTCTCTTACTTTCTCTACTTGTTATCGGGGGGGGGGGGGGGGCAGAGCCGAAAATTTCCCGGTATCTAAGTCTAGAAATAGAATATGTGGGGGGTGAGCCCGCACCGCGAGATGTTTGTTGCGAAGCCCTTAGCGGGTGGGGCCCAGGGTTCTGGCTTAGGGCCCATGATGGGGGTCTACAGGGAAAGCCACTGCGGGGGTGCAGGGAGTGGAGCACCCGGAAGCTCCGGGGTTGTGGTACTAAATTTCCCCTCATTTCCTTTGTTTCCCTTTGCTTTTTTCTTTTTTCCCCTTTCCCTCTTTTACCACTCTCTCTTCTTCTTTCTCCCCTTTCTCCTTTTCTCTTTCCCGTTCTCCTTCCTTTCCCTTTCTCCTTTCTTTACCTTTCTTCTTCTTTCTTTTCCTTTCTTCTTCTTCCTTTCCCTTTCTCCCTTCCTTTTTCTTCCTTTCCCTCCCTTTTATTTTTTCCCGGTGGTTTGGTTGATTTTCCCGCTGAAATCCTTCAGGGGGCACTCTGCCCCCCCCCCCCCCCCGGCTGTTACGCCACTGGGATTGTGTTGAAATGTAAACCCTTCCGTTGGTCTAAGATCGATTTTTAACAAATCAAAGTTTGACCGAAGTCTTAGTTTTCATTTTTGTTAAACATGGTTTTTTACCGAGCGTCGGGCTTAAGGAAGTCAATAAAAAAATACCAACCACAGACTTCATTTATAGGCAATAAATAGTAATGGTTTCGAATGTCTTCCTGTGGCGATTTGATTTGGAAAGGTTCTGCACTCGGTTGCACCCTACTCTCCACTAGGGGCTATTCCAGCCAGTCGCCATTTAACCATGTTTGGAGAGGTACGTGTGCTAATCCAATCACAATTACATTCTCACATTGCCGGATGGCACGGAATTAGTTATTCATATAACATGCCCTGCTCAAGGAACCCTAAGCATGATTAGTGCAGTGCTGGCCTCGAACCTATGACCTTTGCAACCCAAAGCAGGTGATGAACCACTCGACTACGACACCTCCATTTGGAATTTGGTTTGGTATGATAATAAGTAAAGCATACTTTGAGAGAAGATATTATGGAAGCAATCTTTCAAAACAGAGTGCTCTGCGTTCATAGATTTATTTCACATTATACTTCTTTAATGCAGGACCGTTTGTAGAGCACTATGTCATGTCATCATCACGTTGCCAAAGGAAATATGAAATTACGAACTATGAAAGAAACCCCTAACTTTAGTTATAAGATTTGATTTAGAAATAAAACCCCAAAGACATGAAAGATATGAAAAAGGAAAGTTTAACGGAGAGGCAAGTATAAATTTATTACACACATTCTCCCGTGATTCATATACATGTATGCAGACAGTTCAACCTCGAATAAACTTCTACCATATACAACATATATCTTCGCACGATTTTCAGTGAGTCACCACACCTTCATAGGCTTAATGCTTTACTGATGATGGAGGAATTTCCTTCGTGGAGGCCTTAACCTACATACTTCTGCATTTTATGTGTTAGACACATTAGCAAGAAATAAAAATCCGTCAACGCAGATATCTGTTGTTTTTTAATATTTCAACAGGAAACCATATTTATTACAAGTGTAATCATGCTCATATACACGGTCATAAAGTTTGTGCCTGTTCTATGCCGATTATGATTCATGATGTTTAGTCTAAAGAAAATCGAATGGCTCCAAGGAACATTGCGATATACCTTCGGCTTAAGACAATAAATTAAGTTATTAAATTATTAAGTCTGCCAGCATATTAATGAAATGTTGAAGTTTGTCGTCTTCTGTCACCTTATTAAAATAAAGGGATTTTTTTTTCTTCGGTGTTGTACACATCTCAGTCATCTACATAAATCTGCTAACGTACCCCGAGTGATAATATATAGTCGTTCATAGTAAAGTCATATATTTAAAATTGATAGTGTAGATTCATATAGTTGCGTTAATATAAATATGTAATTGGGAGATTTTATGGTGAAGATGTGTGGTACTCACAAGATGCCCGCCCTTCTGCTTGTAGGGGTATTTTGCAAATTAGGTGTAGACCGAATTATAGTGTGGAAACACGGTAGTACCCGATTATTTATTGTCGTTGAGTTTAAATCAGCTGGTATTAAAACGCGAACACAAATATTTTAGCTCGTAGATAGGCCTATGTTTGTAGATGAATGAGATTGGCTGGGCTAGCCAAGGGCTACGCAAATTTACTGACTTTTCACTCGGGTTTTTGTGTGTGTGTGTGAGTGTGTGGGTGTGTGTCTCTGGGTGTATTGGGGTGTGTGAATGAATGGTTATAAAATGCCATAAAATCTCAGCTTCACGAGAAGTCTCTTTATGAAAAGCTGATTAGCATTCAGTACGTTGACGTTCCTTCAGCTAGTGAGCTTCTCATTTCATACTGCCAGGTGTATTATAATTATTATGTGTTATGCATTATGTAGGAAATGTATTTTGTATGTTAATAGTTATTACTTAACCTTGAAAAGTATACATTTAGGGGGTATATACTATGCAAAAGTAAATAATAGAATCACCAGACATGGAATCATTAAATGCATGCGCTGCGCAGCAGGCTCTTCATTGAGACATGGTATATAGTTAGTCCCACAGCTTTAGCAATAAAGTATTACCAGCACTGTGACAATGTTATGTAATTCTGTGTAACAGCGAAAGGAACAAAGAGAGGGACAGTTAGAAATAGAACGGTAGAATGGAACAAAAAGAAAAAGCGAGAGAGAATAAAAATGAGAATAAGATATACTTGCAGAAAGAGATATGATAACAGCTTATGAAAGAGAGAGGGTATATGTATGTATAAAGAGAAGGAGAGGGTGAGAGAGAGAGAGAGAGAGGGATTCCGTTGCCGTAGGAACATATATAAACATATATAATATATATATATATATATATATATATATATATATATATATATATATATATATGTATAAAGAGAAGGAGAGGGTGAGAGAGATAGAGAGAGATAGAGAGATCAAGAGAGAGAGAGACATTCCGTTGCCGTAGGAACCTTCAAACAGTGATTTCTCTTGACTGTTCGCTCGATAAGCTTGACCCATTTCCTGAATCAGGGTCAACGAGAAAAGTCGATAACCACCCCGCATGTTAAAAATCACTTCTATAACCTTCAGTGGGTTACCAGGAAGAAGTTGAATGTGTCCAGGAAGCTGCGGTTGTTGTCCTAACCCGCAGCCCGTTGTATCTTTAAAGCTTGAACTTGGCCTTTCTGATAGAGCATGTTTTCATTATGCCACGAAAAGGTCGACTGCTAATTGAACTCAAATGGTCATGCAGTACAAAAACGTTGTACTGACTGATACACAGCATGCACATTTTTCTAAAATATTCCAAAATAACAATTGGCATCAGTGGTATTTCAGTAAACTGCATTTTGCCCCTTATGTTTCTGGAAATATGAAATTGATATTCAAGCTTCTAGCTCCTGTAATTATTACTAGTGATGAAATATTAGAAAAGAAATTAGTGTATACTCTGATAAGAATAAAATAAATCATTTAAGGACGCCATGAAAATGCTTCACGAGTAATGTGAGATGTAAGAGAGACATGTGCCAAAATTGAGCTATTATTTACCGATGTTCTGCCAACAATCATATTTTCACAATTTCATTGCGCTGTATAGGATTAGACTTGGATAAAATCATTTCATTTAGCCATTCATTCATTGAGAAGTGGTATATTTCGCTATTATCTCATGATGTATTTGTCTATTATTATGACCGCATACTTAGGCTACCTCTTGCTTTCATTATCGCACGCACATATTAGACAAGCCTACAGTGTCGCAGAGCGAGAGTTTCATCGAAGAATGATAATTAAAACAAACAGTATGGCCCTTAATTGATAGTAATCTAATGTTATTAAGGGTACTTCTTTCAAGCACTAACGAGCTTTTAATGACATCGAGTCTGAGACGGTGCGGTGCGTGCAAGGCTGTTTGTGATGAACGTGACTGACCTCAGATATTTTGGTAGTAAGCTACCCCCCCCCCCTTGGGGGCGACTTGAATTTGAAGGGTCTGTTTCTACTATGATATTATTAATTTTGATAATTATTAATATTATTTATTCCTAAAAAGCCATCATAAATACAAAAGTACAACGTTTGAGTAAACTAAAAACAACGGGTCCTATTGTACTCCCCTGGGGGACACCGGATGTTACCGAACGGTAGCTGAAAAAAGTGAATCCAATCGCTTGTGCGCTCAGGCATTCAGTTCCTTCTAGACTGCCATGAGACAGAGCCATTTGCCAAGAGGGAATCGAATCATATATAGGCTTGGCGTCATTAGAGAGGAAAGGCAGTTCGAATACCCCTCCCCTCGAAATACAGGTTTTAAAACTTTTGGGATATCAGCAAGATGCAGTGGTGGATGACGAGTCGCACCGCCCCCTCCCCCCCCCCCCCCCCCATCCTCTACCGAGATCTACAACTGATATCAAATTATGCCTCTCTTTATTCAGGTGAGATTGATAAACACCTTGATGCCTTGGGTGCCTAAGGGGCTTATTATACTATATAGATTCGTCTCAGTATAAAGTTTCGCGAAATATAACGTCTATAACTTTAGCCTATGAGTTTTGATCATATAACATTATTTTGCGGCATGAAGGGCCATTTTACCATTATTTTATATTATAGGTTCGTCTCAGTATATGTATTCAGTTTAACAGAATATAACTGCGCGATACTGTAGCTTAAGATCGTTAATTACATGTATATGAAATTTGCGGCAGTCATTGAAGAGCCATTTACCGTCATGTTGCATTGTAAAGCACGTCAGCTATGTTCACTGAATGCTTAAAGACATTGGTTAACATTGTTATGATTTTTAAAAAATCTTGTTTTGCTACTTGAAAATGGGATAAACATAAGGGTTATAGTGTAAAAATACCAGTCTGAAAGTTTCAAAGTATAATATTCACAGGAAGTTTTTTTAGATATCAAAAATGTGAACCAATGTTTGAAAAATATACGAGGGTCGGTTGCACAGAATAGAGTGCGCATGCGCGTATGACTCACCTTACCGTACTGTGTGCATTGGCGTATCACGCTGCGGGAGGCACATAACGGCATTTTCAAATTCAAGGAAAGTGGTCCTCTTAGTGATTGTCTCGTGAGACGAAGGATAATAAAATCGCCGTTTGCGTCTAACTTACACTTTTTCATTCCAAATTATGGTTGGTTTCAGGGTTTTTGAGTACAAATACAAGTACTCATACACATGTTTCATCTTAGTTTGAGAATTTTTAAATCAGCTACTCACAAAGTTACCCAATGCCTTTAACCAGGAAACTATTACCTTTTTTCTGGTATAATGACTACTTGCATGAAGTACGATAAATGATAAAGATGATGTTGTCTACTGTCATAGGCTAATGTAATTAGCATAATTAGGATTAATGTTCATTAGCATTATCTGTTTTCCCTGGGAGCGGTGGAATACATGTAGGCAATTAATACGAGATCTGCCGGGGATGCCACCAAGATTTCCCGACATATTTCATATATAACTATTATTACTATGGTAATAACGATAATTATTATTATGATGATGATGATGATGATGATGATTTTCATTATCATTATTATTAGCAACTTCATTATTATTGTTGTTATTATTATTATTATCATCGTTTTTACTATCATCATCACCAACATCATCGTCGTCATCTTCATTCTTGCAAATATCAATCATTATTATGAAAGAAGGTGCAAAAGAATAGTTTTACGGAAGTCGGAAAAGGTCAAAATTTTGTCGCTTTATCAATTGATTACTGGGCAGACACACGTTGCCTGGCTTCCACTGTCTGTTGCATAAACTTAGGCTTATGTAACTGTGTGGACACAGATGGTGTATAGCTTTAGATACGTATCAGGACAACTCCCCCTGGGGGAGCTGTCCTTGGGGAGCTGTCATCCGGGAAAAGTGTCATCCGGGGAGAGTTGCCCTCGGGGGAGCTGTCCTACAGGGGAGCTGTGCTCCAGGGGGAGTTGCCAGGTGGAAATCGTATCGGGGGAGTTGTCATAGAACCCTTTAGATACCCCCTGAATATGACATTTGTCACTGCAGTTATGACAACGTTTTAAATTGTTCTCAGATATTCAGATGTAACTTTTGGAATGTTGTTATCTCTTATGATTTTACAACAGTTACCCGTAATTCAAACAGCAGGCGTAAGTATGCAGCTCTACCTTTGATTCTACTTAACATAGTTTTACCTTGGAAAGCAATTGGCGATCCCCGTCATACAAAAATACGTGTTTGTGCATGTAGGTTTTGTGTGGTAGGATGGAGAATTAATTAAAAGTGTCTTAATGGTATTACCTGCGACAATACCAGACAGACAGTCTGTGAGAAAAGGGGAAGTGTCGTAATGCTTCATTGATATTCTTACAAAAGAGGCTTCTTAGAGAAGGAGAGAGATGGGTGGAGAGAGCTGGGAAGAGTGAGAATGAGAAATTGAGAGAGAGAGAGAGAGAGAGAGAGAGAGAGAGAGAGAGAGAGTGAGATAGATGATGAGAGTGAAAGAGAGAGACAGACAGACAGAGACAGAGATAGAGGACAGGGATGATGAGTAAGAGATGGTGAGAGAGATGGTGAGAGAGAAGGAGAAAGAAAGAGAGAATGTGTGTGTGTGTGTGTGTGAGAGAGAGAGAGAGAGAGAGAGAGAGAATGAAAGACATATGTACATGCCTACAAAGCACATTCCCGATCCTCAGACACACACGCACACTCACACTCACTCCCTCACATAGACATCTGACTAGTAGCAAATAATATGCATAGGCAAGCAACAGAGGCATAAAGGAAGAGAAAGAGAGGGAGAGAGAAGGAGAGGGGGAGAACATAATATTGTCAAAATACATGTCTCCATCCTAATTTAGAAATGTGAACAGCGTGATGGATACATTTTGATTATCTACATCTTAAGGATAAAAAAAAACTGCTTTTCATTTATGAGTGAGGGGTAGGAGACCTAATGAGATTTGCAGGGATCAGACAACGTCTTAGCCGATTACTCTACCCCCTAGGCATCTATCACTGGTATCTGCGGAGCCTTGTCATCAAACATCTTACATGGCGATATCCAGTTTCCTCTAAAGGGTATCTTGTTAGACCTCTGTGTGAATCGTAATGGTTTTTTGGTGTAGTTCTGTAAAACCAGATGCTATGAATATCTACCACAACCCGAAACACTGCCCACTAGTACTGCTTTTACTGTTATTGCTGTTCTCGCTGCTTTCAAAGTAGCAATACAAGGCCCTCTCTCATAGAGTCGTAATATGCAGATATGGGTGTTGTGTTTTAGGTAAACGTTGGGGTCAGTTTAATGCTTGGTTTAACATGTAAAGTTGGAATGAGGGCTGAAGTCGGAATTGTCTTGATGTAAAAAGGAAAAGACGTCGAAGCATGTATAGTTGAATGCAGCGACGATAAATTTAGACTGAAATTTTGCTCTCTTTACCTTTTCTACTGCATTTTCTTTTAAAATACAACAATGAATTTATCCAATTTTTTCGTCGGACGTAAGGCATGATTATATTAATATCATATGGATGGAAATTTCAGTTCTTTTTATGGTACAATTATTCAGGCAAAGATTGATCACCAAGATGGAAGTGGGTTATTGACCTCACAATATGATAAAGATATCATGTTGCAAGGCCAATCTACCTCTCTGGTGGCTTTCGAGTTCGTGCTATGTGCATCGCTTTGCCAATACGCCAGTGTATAGCCGTTTTTGATACAGCTGTTATTAAAATGACGATTGTAATGCCTTTAAATAGAGACTGTCATTGTACACATTTCCACGCACTGTTAACGAATAACAATGAAATTACCGAACACACATAAACTCCGGTTCGCATTATTTTAAGCGGCGACAAGCATTCGAAAGGACTATCTAAAGGTGTAGCAATTCTTTAAAGAGGTGAAGCAGTTTAATGGGATCCTCATAATGTCTAACTAAGGATATATAAGGTAAAAACGTATCTAACGATAGAGGCTAAACGGACTCCCTAGGTTTTGTACATGCAGCTTCCTAGATAGTAGTGTAACAGAGCATAAATAAATAATGCGCCTTATCTGAGACGAAGCAAAACCTGGCAGAGCAAAAGGGATGAAGGTTAACATGCATTATTTTGTTAGTCCTTCAAAGATGTGTGTATAGAGACCTGGACATGCAGTAACCATGACAACAACGCGCGAAAAATCGACTGAAACTCGGAAAGGTAAATATTTTATTCATGTGGAGCGTCGACTCTTCTTTAGTCTGCTTTCTGTCTCATTTCATTTATAGTGTGAATTAAAACAGGTGATGCGGAAGTGAGATGTGGTTACCATGGTTATAGGTTTTAGGAAAGTGGGAAGGGGGCCCGATATGCTATCATTCATCACTTTATTCCCATTTGACACGGTAATATCGTCTGGCTTAGCTCCCCAAGTGATCCGTTATTCATTGGTTTCTGATGGGCCCAGATGGATTAGATGTAGAGTGTAATTAGTTGTCTTAAAGTAAGTGGGGCGTTATAGTTTTTGAATGAACACAGTAATTTTACTCCTTTAAAGCCCATATGAGAAAAAACAGCTTTCATTTTCATGCAGAAATGTATTGTTACCTAAACCACCCAAGTATGCTTCATGCGATATTTGACTAATTGTGCCTTATATGATTTTTCGTATTCCCTTATGATGCCACATTGAAATGACAGGGTAAGGTGGTTTTTGTGTGGGTGTGCGCGGGTGTGTGTGTGTGTGTGTGTGTGTGTTTGTTTTTGCTTTTAATTTCTGAAATGCCCCCCCCCCCCGAGACTTCTGCCAGTATTTTGTGGAACTGTAGAAAGAGCTTCACATTAGAGATATCATGGGTGTTGATTGATACCCTTCAGCAATAGGTTTTGGCTCTCAGCAAATATTGAAAAAAAAAATAAATCGGTATTGTTCTTACAATTGCTTCCTAACGATGCTTTCAATTTCCAAATATTTCTGTAAGCCATCTACCAGTGAACCACAACTTAAGAGTGACAGACCATTGGGACAGAAGTATTATTACTTTGAGTACAGGGGGTGTTTCATAAAGCTGTTCGTAAAGTTACGAATGACTTTACGAACGACTTGAATATGGCAAGCCAAACCATGCAAATGGAATTCTCAGTCATTATAAATGGTATCAGCTAAAGGTGAATTATGCTGTTGTAGATTAACAGTACTTTTGTTTAAGAACATTTTTATTGCGAAGTAATTTTTTTCCACAATTTAATTTTGATAATTGGAAATGCAGTCACACAGATACAGATACAGCATGTACAGATACAGCATATACAGATACAGATAAAGATAAATTTATTGGTCTATTAAGGAAATTCGTTTTGTTGGCATTACATATAAATACACAATATCAGAAAATAATATACAAACAATATATAATACAAAGTTGCAATTTTACAGTAACATGGTCATACGGAGACGTGGCGTCAATTCAGAGAATGATATGAATATATGCATAAACTTACAATATTGATAAGATAAGAGGGATTCGGATTCAGTTGATTTGTGAAATAGCCATGATAGCAATATACTTATAAATGAATTAGTTTTGGTCTTGAAAATATTTGATGGCATAAATCAAGATTTAAGAATAACAAAAGATAAAGTAGGAGTTTTCTTTTTGATCATGACATATTTGGTACAGTGAAAGGTGAAATTTAATTAATGAATATAAGACTAGATGACTGTGAACATGAGGAGAAGATGACTATTGAAGTGGCAAGATATAGGCTTAATCAATATGAATGAAGTTGTTCATTGTATTTACGAATAGAAAACTGAACAAAGGAATTAAGGAAGCGAGAAGTTCGAGCCTTCATTGATCTGTACCGCTTTCCTGATCGTATTAGTGTATAGCACGGATGGAGGGGGTGATTTCTACTTTTTTTCCAGAATATGTGATACACTTTCTTAAAACGTCAGGAAAAACTTTAGGCATTCCATTTGGCACTTCATATTCACATGTATTCAAGTCGTTCGTAAAGTCATTTGTAAATTTACGAACAGCTTTATGAAACACTCTCCAGGTCAATGAAATAGTAGTACATGTACTACAACCTTGAGTATGTGATCAGTTGTGACCGATCAAGCATGCCATTAGAATGTTGACGTGTGAGGGTTTGAAGGCTGTACCTATCTTCTGCACATCAACAAAGCTTGGTTACATTGGGGGTACATGTTTTCCATCTAGATAATACATGTTTATCCGCTTATTTATGGTTTAATTATTTCGATTGGGTTGTGTTTTCAAATTTACATGTTTCAGCCGAAGCAGGATCAGGCGTTGCATGCATGTCACTCCAGTGACACTGTGTAAATAGCTTTCGTGTATCTTTAAGATAGTATTGGAAACCTGGAGCATTTCAGAACTTTGGGGATGAATACGAACGTTGAGTCACTGATAACGATACTGATATACATTTGATTCATATACATAATTATGTATCCATCATCACCATTAGATCATCAGTTATAATCATTTAAATGTTATATACATACATGAATGTATGGATCGTTGTAAGCTCTGTTACGGCCTGATGGAGACATCCAGAAAAAAAAACCCAGTTATCATATAACATTGAAAATTATGTAATATTGCAAATTTGGTAAGAGAAAAGAAGATATAGAATGATATGAAATGGAGACAGAGAGAGAGAGAGAGAGAGAGAGGAAGAGAGATTTCAGAGGTCTGGGTCAGTGTGTCGTATGGATCTGTTCTGTTGGCAAGGGCTGTTCTTGGATTTTCTAAGTGCACATTTGAAGAGGTTTTACCATAGTTGGATAATTATGGATTATATTTATTTATTTTCTATGCCATGGTTGGTGCCCCACTTACAAGTTCTCTTATGAACTTCTTAGGGGCTCCTAACCCCATGTTTGTATATTTTTAATTGTACATGCTTTTATTTGTAAATGGTTGAATAAATGAATAAATGAAATGAAATGAAATGAAAAGGAAGAAGGAAATAAATGGCATGTATATAGAAACTGTAGGCAGCTGATGCGACGGTGAGTTCGTACAAATACGGACAGCTTTTTCGTAAAGGAGAAGCAATGAGTTGGCTTTAGGTTTCTGACAAACAACATTATTTTAGTACATAATGTAAAGCAATATAATGGAATTGTAGACTGTAAATAATGTAGGGTGAGAAATATAAGATCTTTGTTTGCAGGATATTCTAACTCCAATTTATACATAAGTTTCAACCTCTGGTCATCAGCAATATCCAAATTCACTTCAGTTCGTAATCAACAGTAACAAATAAAAAGTTAGCACTTTCTTTCTTTCAAATTCACGTATTCTTCAATAAGAATATCAAAAGGTATGTTGATTTTTTTAAACGCTAACGTTTGAAGTGTATTCGTAAATCCTATTTTTTTTTTCCATTAAATGATAACTTATTGCTTCTGAACGATATGGAAACTTCTACAAATTTTTTCACAAGATTTAGGCCTATGAAATAAAATAGATTAAGACTTTTGAGTCTTCTAGTGGCTACGAGGCTTTCTGAAATTTTCAGAGATGAATTAAACGTATAAAATGTATTCCATCAGTGTCGAATGTCCTTATAAAAACTCGGTGTGTGGGGCTTTTGTGTGTATACGATTTCAGTATGGATTCGGTATTTGAAACATATAATGATTTTAAATGTAGGAATTAGCCATAGAGATGTTGGTACATATCTGTGGATCAAATCAGCGTAATGCTACACTTTCCCCATAAAACCCTCCTCTCTCTTTCTATCTATCCCACTCTGTCTCTCTCTCTCTGTCTGTCTGTCTGTCTCTCTCTCTCTCTCTCTCTCTCTCTCTCTCTCTCTCTCTCAATTTCTCTCTTTCCCTCGCCTATGTAAACAGAAATTGCGTTCAAAGTGATTTTCATTGCAATCATCTTGTAGATAGATATCTGTCGAGAGAACCTACTGATTTACTGCTGTTATTGTAATTTCGATTATCTATACAAACGTCCTCGTTGCTGCTTCGGGGACCCATGGACTGTGAACATGGTGAAATTTCGTATCCTGCATGGGGGAGGGGAGGGGGGGGGGCGGGCAAGTACTCCCACTCTTTCACTGGAGTCCTCTTACAGGTGGCCATCAACTGGAAGTCTTACAAATTTGCTGCTGTTCAGCCCATACCATATTTCACTGTTTGGCCAACGTACTGGCTAACGTCAACCATTCTGTCATACAAGTATATATGATGACTATATTCAGCTTCTATGATTCCACCCCACTCATATCATTTTTATTCCAGAACGAAGAAAGCGAAGAAAAATGGAGCTCTGACAATTTAATGTACCTAGTTTGATATACCGCTGAAGGCAGATGCTCCTGCCTACATAGATGAGCGATGTTAAAAGCATCTGGGTATTTTTTGTTTCTCTTCTTCTCTTTGCTTACCGAGGTCGGTCTATTGTCTGATGAAATGGGAAACATTTTCTTCCCATTCTGTATCCATGTCCCTGAGAGCATGTTGAAAGCATTACAGGGACGTTCTCACTGCCAAGATGACTCGTCTGTATTGATAAACATAAGCAATCTACTAGTAGGAACCCTCTACATAAACGCAACGTTCACTACTAATTTTGTGTCCACAGCCTCAAGTGCAATTTGGCGATATTTCGCATTATGGATTTACAATAATCTTATTGCCCTTCAGTAGTGCGAAAATATTCTTAGATTGCAAACAAAGTGCAACTTCACGTAAGCTGCCCATGTGGGTGATCATGCTGGGCCTTGTATAAAATATGTTACACATTTCAATTTGCCCTCAGGGCTCTAAAAGACTACATGATATCAAGGATCGTCTGTATTCTTCAGATGGATTTAGTGCGTTTGTCTTTTTAAGAGAAAACCCCGTGTATATTATTCGATCGATTCAATGACAGCTGTTTGCCTGAGGATTTTTTTTTAGGGGGTGCATAGTTTGGGGCATTCCATGATGCAACGCCAAGGGATGAAATAAAATTTAAATCAATGCAGGCCAACATTAGAGCTTTGCAATTTGAATCAAAATAGAAAATTTACTGTCGTTCTACTCTTGGCAAATTTCTGCGGAGACCTGCATTTTAAACAGGATATCACTCTAGTTTACGATGACAGAATAGGAATCATCTTACAACCCTTACATATTTGGAAGCACCCACAATTGTCAAACATCAGCCCATTGATCATTTTTGTATTATATCTAACACAGTGTCTATAATGACATTTCTTTGTCAATATCATAAATTATTCATTTTTGTTTAATCAAATTGTAAATATACATCATGTACATTTCACTTGCGTTTGCATTCCTATGTCATATTCATTAAAATTTTGTTGCATTTAAGGATACCCTTTCCCTTTTGACATTCTCCCTCTGTAATATTTTCAATCATTTTCCAATTTATGAAGCGCAGACTTTATATACTTCATTGTAATCTCCCACTATAATTTAACCTTGGCGTGGTAGATTTTAATAGCTATAAAACGGCTATATCATCAAGGCCGCCATATTGATCTGTTGGCATCGAAACGAAATGATGCATTAAACATGTTAAAAGGCTCCCGTGCACAGTGCTGGTCGTAATCCATCAATATCATCAAACCTTTTGTAATACCGGATGAGCCTTATATCCGAATGAAATATCACAGGATAATAATGTGAATTTATGGCTTATCAAATCAAACAAGAAAATACTTGGCGCCTGCAAATTAAAATGCACTCTCCACTTCATAGCGCACACATTTCCGTGATTTTTTTCTCACGCAGCTATCAACTTTTATTGTATTCACAGCTACCTTATTTCATTTTCAAATACAATTTACCCAGCAGTCACTCCGTTCCATTTTCCTCTTTCTTTGTGCCTCGACCCATCAATATTTACCGTTAATTCAATATGCAAACTAAAAAGCATTTTAGCCGTTGTTCAAATCTTAACAGAATAGACCATTCCACGTCTAACTCCATAATAAAAACCCTCGTAGGCTTCCTGATTTTCTTTGAAATATTTATCCATCCATCGCGGAATCGTATTTTTAAAAAATTAGTATTTCATTGGGCAAGCTCGAGTAATAATCCTTTAATGTACAGTGTTCTTATTTCCCAGATCACGCGCAATTTTTTTTCCTCAATATTTGTCCATGCTTGTATTGGACGTAAATTGAAGCTGCTTTTATTGTTTATCTAAGTACTCATCATTCAATCGATAAGTTCCATTCGAGAATGTTATTTCTTTTTGCCACTATTCATCCATAATTTATATTTTTTCAATCGACCTTTAGGAGCTAAGAGCTATCATAGGTTTTATCTTTATCCGATGCTTTAACGCGTCCAATGCATATATAGACCAAGCAGTTGCTCTACTGGCTTTTGTCGTGTAGGGATGCGAGCAAAAACCTACAAAAATAAACAAAAACAACAAACATAAAAACAAAAACAAAGACAAAAACAAAAACAAAAACATAAATCAACCTAGAACCGAACCTTGCTCTTAGTCCTGCATAAGATTTTTTTTAAAAACCAGCTAGGCCTAGTATATCCTTTTCTCCTGTTTCATTCCTGAGTGTCATTGAACCAGATGCATATCATAGACGTCCTAACACTGTATGTCTAATTAAGTCTGAATAATTCACATATGCTTTGGTATTGACTTGCATAACATTTGTATCGAAATGTTGATAAGCTCCTTTAATGTGCATGGCGAACTCGGGCCATTTTCAATTTAGTCTCTCATCATCGTTCCCATACTGGTTTGCTTGGATGGGGATTTACCTCATCGCTCAGTTTCCTGCACGTTGGCATGTGTTTGTTGTAGCGGCGTTTGCATCGCAAAACAACAGTTTAATCCCCAATCTAGGAATGATTTTCTGACTGGAGTCAAGTCGTCAATCAGTGGATACGACTCATTCTGATTACATCTCTATCTCTCTCATAGAGTTACACATGGATAACTCTCTCTTCTCTCCCTCTTCCTTACCAGCTCGACACACCTGTATGACGATTGTATTCACCTTAATCATGTTAATATTTAATCATTCAATCTCTCTCTCTCCCTCTCTCTCTCTCTCTCTTTCTCCTCTCTCCTCTCTCCTCGCTTTCTTTGTATACATGTGTTAATGGGGGAGAAGGTATTGTTTATTGATAGATTGCGATAAAACAAACTAGTTAAAACGACTAGATTAAGGGTCAGCTGGGTCCAACTAATATGTCTAGTCATATATCTTACTATATTCTAGTCAGAAAATAACTTTGTCCTTGCCAAAATACGACTAGAAGATAGTAAAAAAAAATGACTACAGAATAATAGTAATAAATGACTAGCACATCTCTGTCTCTGTCTTGAGGCAGACATTTGCAAATAATATATCATTTTTAACTTTGGTAGACTTTTATGCCCCATTATAGGTGTTAAAAGGAACATTGATCTGCCAAAATGTATGTGGACTTGCAGCTCATTCTTGCTCTGTATAAACCCTGTTTATTATCAGTGAATGTATGAAGTTCATTGTACATTATGAAGGTAGCCAAGAGAGTGCCCTTTTCTCCTATTATCAATGTAACGTGCTCATAATTTGTACTGCATTTACAATATTCATTATGGATTTTAAATGAAGATCCATCGGAGCATGGAGCTAGTCAAAGCAGGAAGGATTGAATGACGTACATGCATTTGCATAAAGCAGCTTCATTGTGTCTCAATGATAAAGGTACAATACGAATCATTTCTGCGTCAAGCACCGTGACCTGTAGGTTAATGTCCATGAAGTAGAGGCAAGATCAAGGTGTATTCGATTGGTTTTTGAAAAAAAGGTGAGAGATATGTGTATTAAATTCAGATCACGAAAGGTTTGGTAACCCCAAATGCATGCATGATCATCTGACACCAGTTGCACTGTCACACCAATCCGCATTAAGTACAACCATAGTGTAGGTATTGCCGAAATCAAAACTGGCACTTATGAATTCTACCAAGAAGAGTGCATCCTCGTTCTTGTGTGGGTGCGTGTGTGCGCGCGCGTGTGTGTATTGGGGGAGGGGGTACATTTTTGTTTATGTAGCCGCACATGTCTCTTCTCTCTCCATCTTCTTGTGTTCTTATATAAGATGAACTATAAACACATTTTCCTTTTCATTGCGTATACCTGCCCCCTCCTCAGTTGGACCACACCCAACGCTGTACATTTTTTCAGGGGTTTTTCTTCGGTGAGGCAATCTGTGACAGGAGCCAAACATCATAAAAATCAAGAGTCAGTAAAGTGTCCATCTGCCGCGAAAATTCCCTTTGTATTAAAGAAATGGATAAATTCATAAATCTTAAGTAAAGAGCTCTGCCGTCACTTTAACTTCTGACAGATCAACGATAACCATGATAACGAAGACTGGTATTATCTTCCATGCCTTCAACGCAGTGCAAATTAATTAGCCCCTTGGTTTCGTGAATACGGTTAGAATATAATTATGCAATGTGTATAGACGACATGCAAGCTTGTATACGACTAGATTTGTACTTTTTGGCATCGAGGAAAGAGACCATATAATAATAATAATCATATAATGCACTTGTATTGCGCCATCTATCTAGTAATACTATTCTGAGGCGCATGAATAGTCAAGAACAAAAAGAAGAAAAGTAGATAGAATAAGAAACTACATATTTGTGTTGAATGTTGTTGGTAATCTTATGAAGTTATACGTACATGCGAATTTCCTGCATGTCACAAAGAAAAAATGAAATTATGGCCACAATGAATCTTTATAGACATGATAGAAGCATGACTTCGTGAGCCTGTATTTTGTCTTCTGTATACAAACACAGCTGAATGCAATTTGATAAGATCATGGATAAGAAGAGTCGATAAATTTCAATACATTTGTGAGCTCCTGTTTTTATGAGCATCCACGGAATTCACCACATCTATTCTTATTTTCACTCGTTTGATTAATAATTTATCAAACTGCATAGCTCCACATCTTCATAAGATTAACAAGAAGAATAAAAGCATAGTTTCCAGATTTTCAGTTCTCGTTTATTTCACTTATTTATGCTTTGCCCAGCTTTATTTTTGAATCTGATCTATTATATGAGACCACTATCTATATTCATTGCAGATTTGTCATCCTCAGACAATTGCATTCAAAGAGGTGATCATATTTCAGAAAAGATATTCGTCATCATAAAAGTGTAGCGTACATGCTGTGTTCTTACAAATTTTATGAACAAAGCCTCTCAATCATTTCTTATTCTCTAGCCTTCACTAAACCAGACTTGTTAAATATTAAGCAGTTTTCTTCAGTTGTATATGTTTTCATGTCAGTAGTCGCATGCATTATTCATTCAATACAGTCATAATCATATCATTTCACCTTTGAAATGAAGACACAGCATTGTGTGGGAAAGATACCAGTCTCCATTGGATAATAAAGTAACGTAACATACACTGTCGATAACACCTCCCTATCGGGGTATAGTGTTGTTTGTAGTAAGTTGCATGTGTTGCAGATGTTTTCAAAGCAGTACGAATAAGGTATAATATGCATCACAATCATATACAGAAAAGCTTAGAGCAATGCTCGTATGATGATCAACATGTTAATGCATTAATATCGGTGACGATGGTTATCATGCACACCCATGGCGGATTGTGGCTCCAGTCCAGATATTGATTGGGGGCGCGCGCGCGGGGGGAGGTGTCTTCCTTGATGACCCGATGGTGGAAATGTGGAAGGGTCTTTTCATTTCCTTTTTACGTTACCCCATTGCTCCCTCATTTCTCTCTTTCTCTGTTATTCTTTTTTCTTTATTTGAGTCGGGGGGGGGGGGGTCAAGTGCCTTCGTGCTCCCCCCCCCCTCGTAGCTACCTCACTAACGCACAATGACAGCCGCCTTTAATAATTATGCATAAGTCGAGATGAAATGATATGTATAGATCATTTCATAGCATTGTGTTGCAGAATGATACTGAGTTCAGGGAATTCGATCACATTAATTCATGCCAAGTTAGTGTCCCTTAGGGAAAGTAGGAAATACATGAATAAAATCATTAGCATGATTAGAGCCTGGTATTTGCTGTGTCATTGCAGGTTTTAGACAAATAAAGTAAATACATTAGAGGTAAAAGATGTACTCCCCCGCAAAAAATTACCACTGTGATTATTTGTAATGTGCAATATACATGTAAAGATAACAGTGTTTTTAAAGGAGCATTGAAACTCCTCTTAATTTTTGCTTAATATCAACGGAAATATTTGCTTTAAATTCAGATGTGGAGAGAAAGAAACTCTCCAATAACATTATTATTCTAATTCTGCCAACTACTGTTGATTTAGTCTACAATAACTATTAGTTTTAAAGGGGACATTCACACCATCTTATACAGGAATGGGTTTAGAGAACCTACAGGACATTCTATTCTGGCGCTTTAAAAGTACATCAAAAAGCCTGCTTTGACATAATTTCCTTCGACAACCCTTATGATCGTCTTATTATGCCTTGCTGCCCCCTCTGGAATATTCCAAGTCGTTTTCCTCCACCTTGCGGCTTTCTTCAGGCAAGCATTTACGTTTAATAGACATCATTCGCATCGTTACCTCCCATCACACTTCAGTCACCGCCCTCCCAGTTGTACGTGTTAAAGAGAAGGCCCAGTTCCGGTAGAGGTGAAATGTAAACTATCTCGTTCCTTTTTATTCTTACACTCTAAACACTCAAATGTTGAAATCACCACTCAAAAGGGTGGAGGAAGGAATACATTTTCATAATGTTTGATTAACACTTTGAACATGATGGATTCAACACTAAGCATGCTTAATTCCAACCTTTACAGTGTTGAATCCAGCATTGTCAAAGTGTTAATCTGACATTTTGAAATAGTAGTCACTCCTCCACCATGTCCACCGTTTTGAATGGTGATTCAACATTTTAGGTTTTTACAGTGTATCCCGAGGAAAACTCTACAGTAGTCAGGTATAGCATTCTAGAATGTATATATTGCTCTGTGGATCGATCATGTAGTAATTAGGCAAATATCCTGTGTTGCAGGTTTCGATTAACAAGATTAACATCACCTTTTTTAACGCGATCTCGCTGAAAATAACCATAGTGATGAGCATTTTGAGGAACAAAAATACGAGCATATGGGACTGCACAGCCTTGGGCATCTTATTTTGGCCTACAGTTTCAAAATCTCATTTTAACAGTCATTTTGTGAAATTTTATGAAAAGCATTCCAAGGAACATCTTATTGTAAGAACCATCGCCACTGTGGTTCGTAGATACGCATGAACAGATGGAACGTGCATGTTCACAAATTATGAGGATTCATTTTTCTCTTTAAGGGTGTCATAACACGTAGCCATGGTAGCTGTGGTGTTGTAAACGTGTCATTTAGCATCTTTTAGGTCTGCACTTCACGCTTGTCGTAAAAAGACTCGTTTATGCTCAAATTCCATTACACCCAAAGAACCCCTATAAAAGATGAAGACTATATTTCGTTGCCTGCGGTCATTGCCTTGATGTTAAAAAGAGCTATAACTCAAGCGTCTATCATACTGACTTCATTTTGTCTCACGATACGGGTTCTTTTTGGGGAAGGGGGTGGGGGATCGTCAGAATAGTAGGTTTTTTTCCCCTTTTAACTTCTTTTCGTATTTCTCAAATTAATGTAACTACTCTACCTTATTCGATATAATCAAAATATATATTTGCGTATTATGGTGTTAGGAAAATACTCCTTGTATATCTAGGAAATCTTCTGCGTAGGACATTATTACACCCGCCAGCTACCGACTAGGACAACTACTTCTGACGATCCTTTGGGAGTTGTAAAATTGTTAATTGGGGTAAATTAATGAGCACACTCTGAAAAATAAAGTGTGAAATTGCCGAAGAGTGGCTTTATTTTTCAAAATGGTAGATTATTACATGCTGGATTTTAACATTATAAATGGTGATTTAAAATCTTATAGTCATGATAGTATTGAATCCAGTATGTTCAAAGTGTTTTGAAAATGAAGTCACTCCTCGGCCTTTAAAATGGTGATTTAACATTGTAATTTTTAGAGTGTATATTCCAGGGTCATTGTCCGAGGATAGTTGCCCGACATGAAAGTCCCCATACAACTGGTCATGCACTCTACAATAAGTGTGGCTTTGTTTTTCAAAATGGTAGATTATTACATGCTGGATTTTAACATTATAAATGGTGATTTAAAATCTTATAGTCATGATAGTATTGAATCCAGTATGTTCAAAGTGTTTTGAAAATGAAGTCACTCCTCGGCCCTTTAAAATGGTGATTTAACATTGTAATTTTTAGAGTGTATATTCCAGGGTCATTGTCCGAGGATAGTTGCCCGACATGAAAGTCCCCATACAACTGGTCATGCACTCTACAAAAAGGTTTACCCAATATTGGGTAAAAAGGGAACATGCATGTTTGTTGGGAAAAATGATACCAAGTACTGTGTTAATTTTAATTAATGTTGCGTTAAGATTTACCCATAAAACATGCATTTTACCTAATATCGGACAAAATTTTACTCAACAAACATGCATGTTCCTTTTTTACCCAATATTGGGTAAATTTCATTCAACCTCTTTAGAGTGTGTGCTTACATTCTCTGTTTATTTGAATGTTCATATCTTAATCAAAATCATCTTCTTCAACCCTCATTAATGTTTCTGTAGAAGCTCCTTTCTACAGGAAAGCCGAATTGATATGTATGCCAAAAGAAATACATGTTCGTTTTCTTTTTCTAGAATAGGTCTACTATAACCCAGTTTTATTCCATCGTACCTGCTTTTTTCGCACCCAGGAGCTCCAGCAAGCAAATACCTGCACACGCCTTATCAAATTGATATTGACAGGCGCAAGTGCAGAACAGCGAAAAATCGGCATTGCGAATGAACTCACGTGGATTTAATTTGTAACACTACCTATACCTTAGGTAATAATGTGGCTGTATAAACACCATCTAGCATGTCTAGAATAAAGAGTTGAATGCACGTTAGTGCGTATGCAGCAACGGTAAAAAGGTGATGAATACCAAGAGGGAATTGAAAAATTAGTTCATAATGCATGATTTTAAGCCAAAGCTGTTTAATGTAGACAGAAGATTTTTTTTTAAGGGATCGTTAAGCTTTTCCTATAAACAAGCATTTTAACATTTTTTAGCTGAAAAAAAAAAGTGTGGAGAATATTTCTTTAGAAGAGAGCTGAGGCATGGTAAGCATATCAAAATTTTTGTTTGTACCTTTCACACACAAACACATCACATACCAGCATCTTATCACAATTCATGCATCATGTTTTCGTTGCATTTTAATTATCATACTACCAGCAATGTGATTAATGTTGATAAAAATTACTTTGCTATTGGGACATGACAATTATAATACACCTGACCTAAATTTTGGATATATACATTAACAGGTTAATAAAGTCAGGTACATAAATATCAGGTTCATTCATCGTGGCATGTGCGTGATGCCTCAGTGGTTACAAATCGTTATTCCGAAGGTGCGTTATTCCGAAGGATCGTTAGTCCGAAAACGAAATAAGGTTCGTTTTTCCGAAGGTTCGTTAGTCCAAAAAATGGAATAAGGTCCGTTAGTTTGTTAGTTATTTTCGAACTATCGCACCTTCGGATTAACGAACCTTATTTTCATTTTACGCAATTTGCGTGTTTTGGAATAACGAACCTTCGGTAAAACGAACATCACTCGCCTCAAGTGATGAATGTTACTCTATCGAAGAGTAACACTCTATCGAAGAGTAATTATTATGGCAAACGAACACAGACGGCAAGAAGGTGGGTGGTCTAATAAAAATTTTGAATGCAGGATATCAAACGCTAATCGGCTTTCTCATCTTCGTTATCATGGTTAAACATATTAGGAAGCCTTTACAGTAGAGATTTCATTGGAATAGAATTTTGATCTTACTCCCACTTCTGGGGGAAACTGAATGATGATGATGATGATGATGATGATGATGATGATGAGAATAATAATGATAATAATAGTAATAACAATGAAAATAATGATAATGATGATGATGATGATAATAATAATAATTAAAATAATATATAATGTTGATATTAATAACAATAAATATTCTTCCATACATACAAATTGAAAATAGTTAACATCTTTTTCATATTTTTTTTTAACAATGCACAGGGCGTTTTATTTAAAAAGTGAAGTAGGAAGGAAACAAAAATATATAAAAATCGTAAAATAGGACTTACTGTTGTATGAATAAAAGAACGCACGTTAGGATAAGATGATTATAGTACAGATCCACACAATAAGAATCACTCAAAAGTACTGCTCTTCTTTAGATATATGAACCGTCACAGCCTAGAGACTTATGGACAGCTCAAACGATATTGACGAGACGCATTACGACCACAAATTTTAGTGACACATCTATTTTTGGTTGTCCATTACCACACGGAAAAAAACACAAGGAGATTGTGAGTATTCATAACTTGAAGATGCTATGAATGTGCATTACCGGGCCACGCATGAACTAGTAAAATGTCACATCATGCCCACACGGATGAGTATTGATCAAAATTTGGTCTCGGTACCGCTCTCTGAAAAAAGTTATTTGACAGTGATTTCGACAGCGCACGAAGACATTTTGTGATCGTTTTTTCAAAGATTGATTCTGCTGTTACTATGAAAAGTGACACAGCTTCAGTATCGATCGATGGAATTTTTATTTTCATTTTAGGCAGCAGTAATGTTTGCTGGTATATAGATAAATGTTGATTCAGGTTTCCCTGTTGTCTGCGTTCCTCTGATGAAAGTCAGTTAATAGCGCGTATGATATTCAGGTCAGCAGCTTTGCAGCCCCAAGTCAACACGATAAATGAGTGTCATAATGATCATTATCAAAACGAGCGAACTTCAGAAGACCTTAACTGGAAAACATCAAGCAAGCTGAATACAGAATGTCCGTCGCGCGCGCCTTTTCTGTAGTCTGCCAAATTCATGTGCCGACTATATGAATCATAATATATAAGAACGTTATAGCTATGATTGATCTCCACGATAAAAGAGGGAATGAGTCACCTTGAAATCCTCTTCCGTCTTCATTAGATATGAAGATAGAGTCGTCGTATATCATCATCAATTGTATGGAGTTTACACAGAGGTGCCTAAGTGCACTAAAGTGCGTTCATCTTCTGAAATGCACTTATCTCAACGTAGACACGGTAATCCCTCTTTGCCTTTTGTCACTCTTTCTCTCTCCTTTTCGCTCTCTCGCTCTCTCTCTCTCTCTCCCTCTCCCATGGTTTTCTTTCTCTCTTTTTCCTATCTCTTTTTATTTCATCTCGTCTGTTCATCTTTGCTTTTCACGTTTGATTCTGTCGGCGTTTTTTTTTCTTTTCTTCTCAGTGTTTGTATTTTCATTCGTCGTCATTTCTCGCCATCATATATATTGAGCACTGTCACACCCTCTCTCCTCAGCCCTCTCTTTACACTATCCTTTTCTTGTCCATCTCCGTATCTTTTTTTATCTCCCTTGGAATCCCGGCCCCCATCATTTTCTCTTTTCTCTATCTCCCTCGCTCTTTCTCGCTTTTCTTTCTTTTGTTCTCCTCCTTCTCTTCTTCTTCTTCTCCTTCTTCTTCTTCTTCTTCCTCTCCTCCTCCTCCTCCTCCTCCTCCTCCTCCTCCCTTTTCTTCTTCCATACTGTAATATAATGGATGTGAGATTAGGGCTTGGTGTTCTCTCTCTCTCTCTCTCTCTCTCCCTCTCTTTCGGTCTATCTATCTATCTTTCTATCCCTCTCTATTCCTGTCATCTTCCATGGGTGTCTGATGGGGCCGCTGGGAATGAGCAGCCTTTTGTCTGGATAGTCGAAGAGACCACTGCGTGAGTACTCACATACGTTATGCTAGAAGAAACCTTTCTTAATTCTGTTGATTTAGCGTCCTTCTGGTCTTCAATCTTGGACGGGATCTTACCCTTCGGATGCCCATCAGTGTACACATCTCAGTTCAATAATGTCCCATGCAAGGAAACAACCCAATAAATCGAACAGATTACTGTCATCAATCATTGTCAATGGAAACCTTTCTGACAACATTGATGATCAAAGACGAAGAGAATTAATATACTGCTATTTATTATTGCCGCTTCTATATAGAAGCCTGTATTTCTTTTTAAGATAATGCACAGGAATAGAAGAAAGGCTGAAATTTATTTTTCAAAATGTCTAGCATATTTAGCAAAATGTATCAAGTTATACATTTTTTTTTCTCAAAAGACGTCACGAAAAACAACAACAGGGATTCGAACCCCACAGTCATGGCAGTGCCGTAACTCAGACCACAATCATCTCCGTCTAATAAATGGGGGGGGGGGGGGGGTGGTTTGCTGTATTCATTCCTTAAGTAAACGCTGACTGAATGAATAGTTTTCAGTTAATAAATTCTGTTAATTGAATATGACTACCATGACTACAGAGCTAAACCATGAAATAAGAATCCGACAGGTGAGATTTATGGGACATTTAATACGAAAGGGAGGATTGGAGAATCAAGCACTAACAGGAAAGATTGAGGGAAAGAGGAGTAGAGGAAGAAGAAGAAGAGTGTTGGATGGATGGTCGGCAGAGACGGCTAGTGGAAAGAGGAATTAAAGAGCAGGGCAACAAACTACTGTGAAAAGCTAGAAAAAGAGAGTTGTGGAACAACATGATCGCCAAAGTCGATAGATATGGCATCTAGAGAGAGACAGACAGGCAGACAGAAAGAAAGGGAGACAGAGACAGAGAGACAGAGACAGAGCTAATATACCTTTCCTTCGAAAATGCAGTTTCCAGTTGATAAGTTCCATTAATTGAATATGACTACAGAGCTTATACCGTTCCTTCGAAAATGCAATATGGAGAATTTCATTTCATTTAGTTTTATTTTCCGCAGTCTGAATGGAATTTAAGTCAATTAATACAATCGGTAATCCAATAACGAAGTAGTGTTATGTGCCCTAAAGATGTTGCATGTAGCACATTAGTTGTGTCTACAGAACAAGTGCCTGAATTCATTAGCACTCTTAATAAGATGTCAAATGATGTTGTCTTAGTCAAGGTAAGCGTCTGTTCGACCTTTTGTAGCAGTTGACCTTCTTGGAAAATAGACGACCCGCGGTAAGACTAATCATCTAATGTAGAGTCTGCTCGATGTAGTGACATGGCGAAGAGGAATGGGAAAGGGGCACCCTTCTCCTGACTGAATTTTCTAAAAAAAAATATATACCCCCAAACAAACAAACAAACATACATACAGATAAAATGAAATGAAGAAATTATGTGATAGGATAGATTTTCACATTATGGTCCTCTGTGCCTCTGAATAGTTAACTAGATCGATGGCGCATTACAAATGCTGTATTTATTATTATCCTTCTCCACCTGCCCAATCACTCCGCTCACACAGCTCATCCTCATTTCGTTCACACAGATTGAGGAGACGTTCCCCACCCCCACCTTCACCCCCCCCCCCAAAAAAAAAATAAACCCATGCTCCGCCACTGCCCTGAAGTAGCTACTGCTTTTACCGGTTGTTCTTGTTCTGTTTTGTTTTGTTTTTGTTTGTTTGCTTTTCCCGTATACCATTATACCAGTAGGAAGCGGTTCTTCCTGTATATTTCCGGTCCATGTAGGTTAATTTCAAGTTGATAGAACACCAATTTTTCATTCTTTCGTAGCTCATAATTCACTTATGCTTGCAGGTATTTGAGTGATAGTTTTGGAATTCAATTTACTTAATTGAAATCAAGTATACATTCACGGTTATAAACAATCGAGCTTTCATCAGGCAACCTTGATTTACAAAATGTGATTATTTTGAGAAAACAGGATCTAAAAGATGTATGAATCAATCAAGCAAAGTGCGCGTTGGCTTGAATACTACCAATAATTATACCACTGCAGCTGCACACTCATACAGACTTAGGCCTTCATTGCTGTTTGTAAAACTAGGACTGGTTAGTCCATTAGCAAATTAATCGTCACCCCTTGAACTGGGAAGCTAACACCAAGAAGGGGTTCCACTCTTCGGGATGGGGGACCAATGGAATGATTGGTATGTAAGACTATATGGGCAACACTTTCTTGGGGGCTGGGGAGGGGTATTATCTCGTCTAAGAATGTTAAAGGGAATTAAGTGGGTATAAACTTTTTTTCTGTTTTTATTCCCTTTAACCCAAATAATTTAAACAAATTACAGACTCCCAGACGACATAGTTACAGTAGTTTAAGTGCTTAATACAACTGTCTATGAGCATTTTGTATTGATATCATTACTCAGTTCATTCGCTTTAAATACTATTTCACATCACAAACAGTGTTGCCTCTCTACTGAAATGGGGGCATTCCAGCACCTATAGCTCTTTACAGGTGCGCGCGACATGCAGATGATATATATTACTGAAACAATTACGTCATATTGCCTTGGATTTTAGGAACTTGCTATTATAGTCATGGTATTGTTATTAATCCAGTTATGTATCATGACTGAGCGATCATCTCAATCGACACGAGTTGGGTACTGCTAAAATTCGATGATATTTTACCTTCTTTGCGTTCTTATATCGCAGTATGGTAAAATTTATTTACCGTCAAATGTTATTATTTCTCTTTCGATTTTAACTGGGAATATTATATAATATTATCATATGACCATTTGCCATGATAACTTAAACATAGGGCATATCTTTCAAGACCTACTGGTTTTTCATTACCCATCGCTGGAGGTAAGGAGATATCACGGTATAACGTGTCGACACACTCAGGCTTCTCGGGCAGTCCTGCATATCAAGAATGTACGTGGGTTCCGGCTATATCGGAATCTGCGAATCAGTCCGTTCTACAAGAATATTCATTAAAAAAAGGAGAAGTCATTTGTTTGTGTCGAAATAAATCATCTATGGATTAAGATGCACATATAATTATACTATCAACCATAAAATCATAACATAAGCAAGCGCTGCTCACTGTTATCCATGGCAGAAGAGTCATCTGTGTAGCTTTCAGTCAGGTAAAATACCAACCATTTAACCATTTTTTTTTAAAAGCTTTCTGATTAAAAATTTTGGCCCAACATCTTCAACTGAGCAGCAAGTACTATTGCAAATTTATGATGGTATAAGTATCCACTTTGAGGACAAAAATTTCTTCTATTATGTTGAGTTACATCTCTTGATAAGTCATTATGGTGAGTAATCATCAAAGTTCTCTTGAGGATAAAATAGATGAAACCGGATCTGTTAAGCTTTAGCTGAGCTAATATGTCGGGGGTCGCGACAAATATTTACAGGCCATGATTCGGGGGTTAATTTCTGAAGCCTTCTTATTAATATATCTGCCTGCTTCCGTTGATTTTCTTTGGTTCAAATAGCACTTAGAGGTAATACGTAAGTCTTTATTGTCCTCTTTTTCGTAGTTCGGAATTTTCACTTAAATCGACAGCAAGTGGCAACAAATTTTAGACTTCTTCGAAGAGATGCCACGTTAAACTAATGAATGATAAAGTGCAGGATTTGAAGGCTTAGAACTGCACAGCATGCATGCCTTGATGAAACGATTGAACCCGGTTCAATCTACGCAAATTCCATTCGTATGAATAACACAAGAGTTTGATTCTTGTTTCTATGGGAATGGGAATTAGGATAAAGGGGTGTCTGAAGCGTAACAAGGCATGCAATGGGCTAAGTGGCTTGTGCATAAAATCTCATGAACTGTTTGAAAGTTCATGGTAATTGTGACTGATTTGTTTTTCTAAAAGTCTCCGTTTTTAATGTTTTTTAAAGTTCAATCAGGGTTCATTATTCAAAAAAAGAATAACCACTGAGAGTAAGAGTTGTTTATTATTTCTTTAGTTTCGAGTTAGAAGATTTATGTGTCACGATATAACCAAGGAAAACAAAACATTAACTGAGTGAATTTGCCCTGATATGTTCAAGACAAGATGTAATTATTCAATCAGAATAACAGCTTTCCGCCATGGTGCAAAAGGAATGAATAATAGGAAAAGAGCAAAGGAAAAAAAAAACGTTAACGCTCTTACATCATATTACTTTTGCTCTGTATATCTAACTTTATTTCGTTACCCTCCTATTTTAGTCTTCCCCTTCATATTGTTGTGTCACCTTCTCTAGCTCCTTCTGATGACCAATGTATAGATATATATATATATATATATATATATATATATATATATATATATATATACTATGAAATCATCATCTATAAAAGTCTTATATTAAAGTGTTTTAAGAGCTCTGAAATGAAGCATGAAGCTGTTAGACATGAAATACCGCATGGCCGTGCTTCTTGACTTGCAGATTCTTTCTCTAAACGATCATCAACCACACATGATGAAGATTCCAGACATTTCATGATCCCAAGAATATCCTTCTTGTTGATTGATCCGTGAGCTCTGCGAACGCCTATTAAATCAAGGCTTCTACTCTTTCCGAGAAAAACAACGTCAAGGTGATGAGTCTATTCAAGCTTCTGCATTGCACAATCCTGATTCTCGTGCAGTACGTAATCCGAAATATTAATTTTTGCAGGGAAGTGGACAGGTGCACGGATTTTCCCAAACCATTCCCTATCAGAATGATCAGGGACATTATTTTAATCTTTAAACATGTTGAAAATGCGGGTAAAAAGTAAAAAGTTCATACTTATCATGACTGTCTATAATTCATGAAATTGGTGTTCACACCAACCGAAGTTAAATAACAGTGTGAGGTCTTTTGGATTATCAAATCAATTTTCCCATGTTTCAAAAAAAGGATACTTTCATGGGAAAAGAGAAAGAGAGGGAGAGAGGAAGAAAGAGAGAGGTGGGGTAGAGGAAAAGGGAAAAAATGGAGACAGTGCAAGCGTGTGCGTGTATGTGTGTGAGAGAGAGAGAGATAGAAAAGTAGTGAAAAGAAGAAGAAGAAGAAGAAGGGAATTACATTAACTTACATTAATAAGAAAATGATTTTTAAAGTACACACTGACTTGCATTCCACTTGTCTGTCTTACCATGCTTATCCTCCCTCCCAATCGGGTAGTCCCCTCCTTAAAGTTCACAAACCATGTCCATTTTCCAACTTTGCCGTCTGTACGCATGGATGCAGACATGGCGGTAAAAATCTGTTATTCACTTTTAGGCTCTGGGCGTTTCCCGTTCGCAGTGTTGATCTACTCTCACCCTAAATTTTCAAAGAAAGCATTACGCGTTCGAATGTATTGGGAAATTCCAAATGAAATACAGTTTTTTTTTTTGCACTTAGCTGAAGAAGCTTACATATTTTTCAGACTGATTTGAATTTGTATATAACATGTATAATTCCAGTAGTGCATTTGTGTACATCTTAAGTTTGTGATAAGTGCAAGGCGGTAGAAAGTGAAAGGCGATAAAAAATCAGTGATTCAATTTTGAGCTTCAGGCGTCTTTCCATTAGAGATGTTGTTCTTCACATACTGCCAATCTATATTTAAAAAAAGGTTACGCTTATATACTCTTGAGTTGTTGAACCTTCCCCCCCCCCCCCAAAAAAAAAAAAAAAAAAAAAAAAAAAAAAATTGTATTCAACCCTAATTTGCCATCTGTTTACTTGTAAATGTTCAGAAAGTGGAAGGGCGTTAAGGCGGTAACACCGGTGATTCAATTTCTTTTGCTTTAGGCGTCTCTTTCACGATGTTATTCGACACATACCCTCAATCTTCAGTAGTAGTAATAATGATATGCCGTTCTTGTATAGCGCATATCACATTATGATATAACATCTCTATGCACTTCCAAAGGACTTTGAATAGTATTACCCCGGCTTTGGCTCGAGCAACCAGGACAATGGTTTATTGCACATGGAAGGGAGATAGTTGCAAGCAACCGCGAAGTCACATTATTCAGTTATCTCGTAATCTTGCACTGAAATGACCTTTTTGGCGAACAACCCCGGCTTTGTTCTGAGAAAGTACGTATAATATTAGGTTTGAGCTAAAACGCCTATGAATTTGATTTTTATGAGCTAGAAAATTTAACTGCAGGGAAAATGTCAACATGGTCAAACATATTTGATGTTTATGAAAAAGAAACGAACCTATATTCAAAATCTCACAGAACGTCAACATAATCAATTGAATAAAACAGAAATCTCTTGATATATTCATCAGAAGTTTACTCATGTTTTGCACTATCAAAGCAGTTTGATTTATCCCCCCCCCATGCGATTTATTTGATGCCTGTGTGTAGCTTTGGTGCCCCTCCCCCCTAAGAAAGTCATTTGCTGGTATCGCACAAGCAGGATAGAAATAAGCCAAAGCTGTTGAAAGATATTTTTATTCTTTCGATCTCATTTTCCTATCAATTTATTAATAAGCCCTTGATTAAATAGCCAAGCGCATTGCATTTCGCTTATGTATTATTTTCCAAACTTTGGAGGAGGTTTCCTGATTTCTGTAAATTATATTTGGGTTAGTCTTGTTCAGTGCCCTCTGCTTTCCTTTCCTTTTCCATAATAATTCGGGTTGCAATGTTCATGAGTAGTTTCTGAAAAAATAACTCGTCGCCTTATTCATGATATTTTTAACAGCTTTTGTCGGCACTTTGGTTGGTTGAAACAAAAGTATTTTTCACCCATGTGTTCACTAAATTGACTATACTCCTAATGAAAGAAATAACTCAACAGCACTTCCCTCCAATACAAAATTATATAACCAGTACTTATTGCCCAAATCATCTATCATCAAATAATCATGAAAACGAAATTTTTGTCGGCTGGTCTTTAAAACATTGAATATTTTTCTCCAATATTCTTTCTGCTATCAGTACTACTCTGTGATACATAAATTTAAAAAAATGGAAGAAGAAGAACATGAAAGAAGAAGAGAAGACTAAAACACGTATCATCGAGCATTTTGGCTTGTAAGGATTGATAGCAGAACATAAATATGAGGGAACAAAACATAATGCTTCTTTCCTGTCAATTCTAATCTTTTAAATGGCGCCAGTTTCATCATATCCATCCAAGTGTATTGCAATGTGACTGAAGTATAGAAACCATAAAATACTACTGAAACATTCATTGATTTGCCAAGTAAAAACACCATGGCGTAATTTCCCCCAACCCTGCAATTTCTGATGAAGAAAATCATTTGTAAACGGTGGTATGTGTATATTACAGGATTTTGACAAGAGGTGTTCGGAGTCACATGTTAGATAAAGCTTTGATGTCTAATTGAAGATTGTAATAGCTTTTTATCATTCAACATTCTTATCATCAGAAATTTGATTATGTAACAGAATTGAAGATTTATTACTCAACTGAGGGGTAGAAGTTTTCACGAAAAAATATAGGTACACACTACTTGTGTATTCATTTATTTATTGCCGCTTCCATCATAATCAATTTGAATCTGGTTCTAACAGCATTCATTTTTGTTTGATTTGTTAGAAATGGACTTACTCCCTTTTTTCTAGAAAAGCCGCTCATCTCGATATGAAAATGCATGGTTCATGTTATTCCCCGGGCATGCAGGGGGCTGTTTACTTGATGGATTAGAAATCCAGCCATCACAATCATTATTCATCAAAACTATATTGCTCAGTATGTTTTCTATTTAAAGTAGGTACTTTAGATAATTAGGGTGAGAGTCTTTTGTTTCTATTTTAATTCAAATCTCTGATAGGCTGGTTGTGATGGGGGGGGGGGGGGGGGGCTATGGTATACAGTGAGTTCCATAATGAGTTATTCATGATTGATTGAAACGGTTCTTTTAATCCGCTGTCTATAGGAATCCTCTTATTGCCATATGATTAATACAGGAACCATATTGTTGAAGAGGAAAAGGGGTTACCGGTTATATAAAGCGATCTTTGTGGCACTGAATGCAAACCACATAGGATTCCCAAATGAAATCCATTCATCACTCCCATTTCCATTTCACCTCTCTTTAAGATAAACTCAAGTTCTGGTCATGCGATCATGCGAAACAAACTGTTTTGAAAAAAAAGGAAGAGTTAGGATAGTTGTATAATGGTGTCTAGTGTGAGATTCGGAGATTATCGAGCTGATGAAAAATTCACTTATTTTCCCCAGACGATACTTGCACTGCACAAATAAATGAGTATGTGGGACCCCACACAAATCTGGCATGAGAGTTATACCCCCAAACTTTTTAGATGTTTCTTGTCATATTGCCAATATGTGGGCATTTAAACAGTAATCCTTTCTAGGGGACATTTTTACTATGATATTCTTCCTAAATGACATAGAAATAATGAGAAAAGTCTCAAATTATTTTTCAGATTTTCTCACAACTAGAGCTTCTCTTTGGGCATGTTAAGGCAAAAAAATAATCCTAACATAAAGATATGGTGGCTCTTAATATTTTGAGTGACGAGTTGAATGGCACATCTTTATTACATAATTTTGTTGGGTAATCAGGACTCGGCAATATTACAGACGCCCAGGAACTTTGGTAGAAATGGAGACAGTGTACTGGAAGTGAAGTTAGAGCAGAGACTAATCAAAAAGAAAACATGATATGGTTTGTATACTGATTAGACGCAATACCTGTAGTGCTGGAAACCTTTTTTTTTTTTTTAAATAGTGTAATTAATGGAGATCAACCCACTCTGTTCCCCGTCTTCTTCTCTTTCCCTTATTTCCTACACCTTAAGAGAAATCGAGAGATTTAATATAGCTACTGGAACTGACGTAAAAGTAGAGACAAACAAAAATAAAAAGGTGTTTATAATTTTGATTATGTGCCTTAGCTGTATAGTGTTGTGCACTTGAAAGAAAAATTGCAATAAATGATGATCAGCCCAGCCCCTTTCTTCCCATTACCATTTCTCTCTCTCTCTCTCTCTCTCTCTCTCTCTCTCTTTCTCTCTCCCTCCCTCCCTCCCTAACTCTCCTTATCCCCTTCCATCTCTTTCTCTCCCTCTCTCCCATGGTGTTGCTGATGTACGGCTCCTGATTAGGCTTAATCTTTCTGCAATTGTGTGTGAGAATGGATATTTCCCGGCACTTTCTGTTTTACCCTTAATCGGTTTAAATTGAAATTTGATTGAAAATTGTGAATCTTCTTGTTCAAATATAGACTGTGAATTTCTTCAAGCTGCTGTCACAGTTTATTATTGATTTTTCAATCATCTAACAATGAGTGGTATGGAAATTAACGTGTAATGCAATATTCGTGATATGTGAGGGCGCCTTCCCATTTCACTCCGCAAGTAGAATCGAGTGCGCCAGTACTCTGATTCTTTCTTTTCGATATCTGCATTCCAAAACCCAGTCGTTGGAAAAACCAACCTAAAAATATAGTGAATTACAATATTGGAATTGTTAAGTCTGTTGAAAAGCAATGATAATGAACTATTCTGCTGGTTGAATAGAATTTTGATAGCCCATCTCTCTTTCCAAAGCTTTTATGATAATTTTGAAAACATTTAGCTTGACACATAGCAGGAATAGAAGTATTCCATCTCCATTCCCCGAAACATTTAGTACTTTATCATTCTATCAGATAGCGTTGAAATTGTTAGTTATCGGTTCTTTTCTTCCCTGTTTGATAGATGGTTCTCTTAGAAACAAACATTTTCAGTGCAAACACTGAATAGGGATTCAATATGCCGTACTTCTTTTATTTCAATGATAGCAAGGAATAGAACTATCGTAAACGGCTGCAAATGTAATTATTCAAAAAGTAGTCACTTAGGTCCAATGATGACATGAAATGACTGAGACGCATGGTTGAATTTGGTTTGTGTAGGTTGTTTTTTTATTATTCCACGGGGAATATCAGTGGCTTTTGAATGATTTATTTTGTCTTATAAAGAAGGTGAGTACTTTAATTTATCCACATTCGGTATTTTTTTCTTATTTGTACATGAAAATATTATGATAACCACATGCGGCAGCTCTTTGAGTTGCCAGGAAACTCAACGAGGAATTGGTGCTATATGGTAGTGCGCCCTCTTTCTGACCTCAACTGAACGAACTGTCTTTGATCATGAGATGGGTCTAATGATACTTCCTAATTATCATTCCTTAAAACATATGTCTTCAATAATTACATTCATGATGTAGTTACCTATACTGTTCTTATCAGTTTTTGAAGCTGAGGATAAAGCTGTACCGCATAATTCGATGAATAAAGGGTAAAGGTTATTTAATTCTGGACATGCGAATTATTCTATTGTACATGCATCAGTATTTCCTAAAATTAGGAAATAAAAACACGATAATGTCGATAGGATATGAGAGAAAAATCTTTGAAAGAATATTAGCTTGGCGAAAACCTGTTATAAATCCGAATTTCGTAGTTTCAATGTAGATTTGAGTCTTTTACAACCCCCCCCCCCCCCCCCAATAGATTTAGTTTCTAGTTCTGGGTGAATCCGATATACACCCCCACCCATATCCCCCTCCCCCTTCCCACCCCTGCATTGACTCTAGTTCTGGGTGAAACAGGTGTAACAAGCCCACCCATGCCAATCTATTACGTCTCATGATAACTCCTGTCATGTACAGGATGCATAGGCGGATCCAGGTTTTGACCAAAGGGGGGGGGGGGGCTTGCTGCCGAGCGGCGCACATCTTTTTGCGTTTTAACGGCGGCACCAGAGAATCGTCACAAAAATAACTGGTTACCACGTCGGAAAAAACGGGGGGGGGGGGTGTCGTTGACATTGGGCGCATTTATTATTCTACAGAGGGAGTTTCTCCCTTTCCCCTTTTTTTAAGGTAGCGGCGCCTTTGGCGCCATGCAAAAAATAGGGGGAAGGGGGCTTGCGCCCCCAAGCCCCCCCCCCCCCCCCCCCCCACCGGATCCGCCACTGGGATGCTCCTCTGGCGTGATTTACAGGGGCTGCAAGTAAAACAAGACTAGCCACTTAAGAGGCGTTGATCGACAGCAGAAGTGCTTAAAGACATCTGCCAGCGCCTAGTTATTCTTCTAGGATAGACTATCCTTCTTCTTCTTCTTCTTCTCTCTCTCTCTCTCTCCTACGAATGAGTCCCACTCCCCGCTAGCGATTATATGTCGGCTGCTGCTATAAATGTCCAAGTTATGACAACAACGTGGCGGTGCCGTTTTAAGACGCGTACGGATTAAGGCTAAATCCGAGAGAGTTTCAAAACAAGCATGCTCCCAATTTGCTGTATACTTTGTGTTCTCTCTTCACTGTAAAAAATCGATTTATAAGCACCTCTTTTCACTTACCTTGAATAATGCCTAATTTTGTGCCCCTTACATTGATTTTAAAGTTATATTTAAACAATTCTATATACATTCTATGTAATGATATACCTGGAACCTCTTGTTACTAGTTTCATATCTATATTAGATGATTATCGAGTAAACAGAGAACGACAGTTATTTTAGGGATCGCTGAAACACACCCAAAGAAGCGTTAGCATTTTGAATAATGAAATATATTATTAATCACTTGGGTCATAAAAGCAAATGAAATAAGTATTCATAGAAAAATAGAAATGAAATACGAATGGCCTTTGGATGTTTGAAGTCTTTTGATCCTAAACACACTAGACGGGTCATAAAACATATTTGGAAGGTAAATAATCTTAATTATAAATAATGCTCGACCTTAAATACAAAACCTGAAGAATGTTACACAGATTGTGATCACTTCTAATGAGAAAAAAAAAATGAATAAGATTCACAAGCGTTATCATAATTTAAATCTTAATCTTAAATCTTAAATCCCAAGATTCTTTCATCATGAACTTCTGAAGAATAATTTGAGTTTATCATTTTATCAAATTATTTCTTTATAATTCACAAGACCTAGCATTATAGAAATAAATAGAGAAGAGCATGGAAAATAAATAAATACTTTCGAGGCGGGACTAAAAAAAAACTTGATCAAGCTTTGTAATGTTTATGTTGTGATAACACTGTGCAGACATATTATCCTGAGATTGTTCTTCTGATGGGTTTGTACCTCTAGGTATTACTTTCATGCTTTGACCATGTTGACCTTTCTTGGAACATTCGTGACATTGGACCAATCAATTTCTTTCATCACTTTATTAAACGCGCTAATGAAATGATGGATAACACATGCTGTACATTGTAACCTAAGTGAAATGTCTTTACCGGACGACGGGGCATACTTCTTAAAGTACTTGCTCACGAGGAATAATGGAGCATGAAACCGGGGTACTACTAATCCCTCTCGACTATTCCCTCACTCTTGAGGTTATGGTGCCTTGGTCAAGTTTCGTTCATTCCCTCGTGTTTCCCCTCTTATCAAGTTTACGGATACCACACTTATTCATCTATTTTTATCACTGGTTTAAATGGCGTCGTGCATTCTAACCACAATGTTGAAGTGTATACATCCCTTGTCTCAATTTGCAACAGCTTTATAAATTGTATGTGTTGGAATATGGTTCATAAAATCTCAAAGATTTGTTGCAGAAACTTCTATCACTTTGTTGAAATTTTGTAAACGTGCATTAAAATAATGATCGGGTTCAATACAAAAATTCGTGTGCCTGCTGCTTAGATTAGGATGGAAAGATCTAGTAGGCCTATAAGGATGATTAAGACGTTAATAGGAAACATTGTTTTATGGAACATTCTACGGAGAATTCCAGGAACGTTTGTATACCTGGTTTCCTTGGTATCGGTTACTTCTATCTCGGTGATGAAATTCTCTCTTCATTGTGTTGTCGGTCTGGTGTCGGATTTGTCAGTGCGACAGGGGTATCAAGGAGGCTATGGGACTTATCCACTAGATTTGATTCCAGACAGCCAGTTGCGTAGTTCGGTCGGGTAATTTTCCCCTCAGGAATTATTAGGGATAAACAGCATTTCATGGCCTTTACTCTAGATTTGCATGGTTTATACATCCTGTACATGCGGGTCGGCTCGCAAGGGTAGATTTCGCAGGGGAAGATTTCGCAGGGGCAGATCCGGAATTTCGTAAATCTAATGCTTGTATCAGGAATTATGTACTTCAGATATGAAACTTGCGTTTAAGAAGGGCGTAGATCGGTTATCCCCCCCCCCCCCCACGCCGCCGCCATGACCATCACGACTACGAATACGGTATCTTGTAGTACTTTATAATGCAATTTAGAATTTGGCATCACTAGGTGAAACATAGACTATCCAGACAAATGTAGCGTAAGTTCTTTTTTTTTTTTTTTTTTTGCATATTGTTTTCAGAATCAAATCAAGTTCGGAATCTCCAGAGAAAATTATAATAATAATAATCCATTCTTGTTGAGTGTGGATCAACGTCTCTATGCGCTTGCACAATGGACACTAGGTGTTTTTCTTTACCCCGGCTTTAGATCCTGCAAGCGTATGGTTTGGTGCATTCAAGGAATAATCCTTCCATAATACCCACTTACTACATCTGGGTAGGGTGTGGCAAATGTAGATTATGGCATGTGTACTGCAGTAACAAGTGGATCTTGTGGCAGATTAAACTTGTGCTTAACAAGTTATCCAATTAAATCTTCTTCTAATACTACATACTTAGAATGAAAGGTTCAATTTTGCACCCTAAATGCAACAATGGCAGCACTATTTGGGGTGCAATCTTGCACCCTACATGAAAAAAAAAGTGCAAAGATGCAACCTTTTGTACTTGTTTGCATCCGGAAATACCTATGCACTTTTAAGAATGTAGAAAATTTTGCTTTCAAAAGGGTGCAAATTGGCACCTTCCCTAAAGGATACAACCCTGCACCCTTAAAAGTGCATAATGCTTCTTTGGGTGCAAAGTTGTACCTATAAAGGAGCTCCAAGTGTTGCACTTTGAGGCTGCAGAATTCAACCTTTTATTCTTAGTGTGTACAAGCACTTAATCCAGTGTGATGAAAGGCCAACGCCCATCACAACCTCAGGCCTCAGTCCACAGTATCTCATCTTATCCTATATGTTACCATGCTTACCCGTGGCGCCTCCTTGAATACAAAAGGTTTGGTATAGTTGACTCTGGAAGCATGCCTGTTATCTGTGGCTTAATGTACTCAAGGATTAAAAGACACATGAGTCAACATAATGCTTTAATAAACATACATATTTGCATGCTGGTGTGGCGGAGGCCACTTTTAAGACAAGATGGATGAAGGTGATCAATAGCATCCAACATCGCTTTCGAATCGTAGACCGTCGTCATTATTTGCTGATAAAAAGAGCACTAATAAATCTGGCGTATACCTTAAGGACGAACACACGCACGTAATGTACCTCCTTGAGATTTTCTTTCTTTTTTTAAACCAAAAGTCACTTTCAGAATTGATAACCCTTTGCCGTTGCCTGTACTTATTTATTCTTTTTTATGCGTTTGTCAAAGACTTTGGGCATAATATGAAATCATCACCTGAAATGTTAGACATGTTAGATATGTCTTTATTTTTTGTTACTGATTTTCCCTTTTTTATAGATTAGTGCCTTCTCATTTTTTATTAAAACAAGACCTGGATAAAAACGAATTATCGATTAGAAAAAGAATATCTCAAGGCTGTTTTGAGTAAGCAAAGAAAAGAAAAAATGAAGAAGAAGAAGAAGAAGAAGAAGAAGAAGAAGAAGAAGAAGAAGAAGAAGAGAGAGGATGATGAGGAGGATGATGAAGAAGAAGAAAGAAGAAGAAGAAGAAGAATAAGAAGCCAGCCGACGGAGGAAGAAGACTTGAATTCTGCCGCCTCTACTCCGACTATCATCATCCCTCATCCGAAGAAGAAGAAGAAGGGGGTTAGCATGGTTAAAGGAGAATGAAACCATGGGGAAATATCCATTCATTGAAAAGAGAAGATAGAGAGAAGCAATTTAATAAAAGTTCTTTCTATCAAAATTGGTTACGAAATGAGAAAGTTATGAAAGTTCGAAAAGTCTCATTTTGCTTTCCATGGCGTTCCTCAAATTGCCATAATGGCTTCAAAATGGCAGGTTTAGAAGGACAACTCTCAATATGCTTTATACACAAAATTTCATATTTTCTCAGTTATCTCTAAAGATGTTGCCTGTATCTTTGTGAATTCACCATATGTTGTCTCAAATATATTTTACCATGATATATCTCGAACTAAGACATGTAAGAAGGAGACAAGCAGTATCATTGGAGATAATGGAGAAAATATAAAATTTTGTGTAAAAACGTATTGAGAGTTGTCCTTCTGAACCTGCCATTTTGAAGCAACATTGCCAATTTGAGGATCGCCACAGAAAGTTAATTGAGACTTATCAAACTTTCATAACGTTCTCATTACGTATCCGATGTTGATGAAACTTTCTTTAAATTGCTTCTCTCTTTCCTCTCTTGTTATTAAAATGGATTTTTCCGAAGGCTTTCATTCTCCTTTAATATCTTTGGAATCTTCTCTACCGTTAAATCATCGTCAGACAATACATATAAACGGATAGCGTTTAATCAATGTTGATCATTTGAAATGTGTTTCGAGTATTATTTTTCCAGAGCAACATCTCTTTGTCCTCTAGATATTGAAGTGTAGGTATGTTCCATTTATTTGGCAAAGCTCGCTGGTAATCTCATTAGGGATATTGCATGTAACATTAAGATATAATTAGACGCAAATGTCAATCCAGTAGATTCAGGGTAGTAGAAAAGTACGAAATTGGTAGATTTATGAAAACCACTGCTGGTTTCACGTGCGAGTGCAAAAAGAAATGAGAGGTATCACATAAGAATTTTCGTGTAATCGGTGTATAATACTCTATAAAGCATGACAAAGTGGTACTCGTTTTGAAGAGAGGTTTTAGTGCATTGAAAACCATTTTATGATAGGATGTACGAATTCTGTTATAGGATAGTATACAGAAATGTATCGTAGTATAAAGAGTTCGGAGTAAGGAAAAACTACAAGAAATAAAAAAAGGATAGAAATAAAGAGGGAAATTAGATTAAGAACGCTGAAAGGCTAAAAGGGAGTATAAGAGAAGACGGGGACAACTTTTTCAGAGAAAAGCATGTTAAAAAACGATCCATATCGGCTGTTTGGGCTGTTAAGGAGAAGCGATCCATCTCAATTCATTGAAGATGTCTTTAAAATGGGATGAGTAGAAAAGAGTATAGGACGAGCGTCCTTGCTGATGCAATATTCATCTTCTTTAAAGTGAATTATCTATCCCATTGATTAGTGAACATGACCTTTTACTTGAGTGAAATCGATGGACCTGTCTCAGGCGATGAGCCCGTCCATTGATTTAACGACAAGGATCCAAGTAAACAAGGTCTGCTCTGGAAAAAATATTCTATATAGGGAAAGTTCCGGAGACCACAAATTCGCCCCAGTATGGATGGGTATGGGTATAGTCTGAAAAAAGTGCTGTTATGACGGTATAATGCAATAAGAAATAAAAACAATGAATAAATTTGAACCCTCTTTGATCACAGCTGTCTAAATAAGGTAAGGTCCGGGATTGCTAAACAGTATTTCACCCTAGGGCCAGCCTTCTCTTTCCCCATACTCTTCTTCTTCCTCCTCTTTTTATTCTCTCTCTCTCTTTTTATCACTTGAAAAAATCATATGCCCCCTGCCCCCTGTAGCGCCGCCCCTGTTTCATCCCAACTTCCTTAATCCAATCTTTTCTTTCACACTTGTTAAAGGTGATGAGATTATTACTGTGTTGCACAGCTCAATGAACATCAGCCTGCTTATCAACAATAAGAAAGGGCGAAACGACACAAAGTGCCATTAAAGTAAAGGGTAAAGCGATTTTGTTTTGGAAATGTTGGAGAGTTGATTTGATTTGATTTGATGTTCATTTATTTCCATATACATCATTACAAATTAACAATTTGTCAACATGTATAGTCACAAATTACATAGAAAAGGTGATCGCCGTTAGCAAAACTTGAATTGAAGCCCCCCCCCAAAAAAAAAAAATAATTTGATTATACAATGAATATACATATGCAAGTAATGCATAGTCATGATAGTGGAAAGTTGGTTATCATTTCGGGTGACTGGATTCCTAAATCGATCACAGCTTAAATTACCATACTATATTTTCTTCTTATCTTGTTTATAATCCAGACATTATTAATTGGAATAAGTGAAATTTTTGTAATTGATAAGGCTTGTTGTCATAACATCAACATAAAAATCACAATGATAAATACTTGATTCCACGCCAGACAAGCCCTCACCCATCCATCCATCCCTCCCTCCCTCTTGGACTACTTAGCCACAGTGCATTGCAGTCTACGAACTGTGACATTTGGTGAGTGGTACACACTCCTTGCTCTCTTCAGTCCCATCCATTGTCCGCGGTGTTCGTAATTACATTCCAGATGCCACGGAACTGAATAAGCCGAGTTCGGTCGCATCATGCTACCACCGCGTCTCTAGGACAGCTATATTCAAGCACAGACGTACATGTGCGAGCGATGAGTTATACCAAAGGGATCTTTACTTCTTGTCTAATCACCTAAGCGTTCTTAATTCCAAACATACCTTGCGGTAATGATCTTGGATCACTTTAAACAAACTCAGTCATCTTAATGGAATGCCAGAGTGACCGAATGCTATAGTTGCTAAAGGTTTGTACTCTGTTCATGAAGATCATAACAAAAGAGGGTATACATGTACCACTCTGATGAAAATCATCTCGTGCACGAGTTGACAATTTCTTGGTATTCTTCATGAAGACATCACTTAGTGCTTCGAGAAAGCAATAGGCTATGAGGAGCTACATCGCTGTACGATTGTGTGCTTGACTTACAATTTCCCGCTCTCTCCATCACTGCAATTATTCCGGATCAGACGACAAGTCGTAAGAAGTTCATGTATACTTTGCGAGGAAAGATGTTAGCACATGTCAACAATGACAGCGTTGAGAGCGGCTCGTAAATCTTCAGTTCAACGAGATGTTTTTACCTAAAGGGACGGCAGTGGTGGTGTATACATGAAGATAGAAAGGACCGAGCACCCAGAGAATCGACGCCCTTTTTGCTAGATATTTGCCAATTGTACTTTGCAAATTATCAACACATTGCAATTATACGAGTGGAAAGGTGTTGCTGTGTTGTACTACGGAATTCCTTTTGATTATATTGTGTGGTGTTAGAAATGCAAGTATTAAAATCTCCTTGAGATAACTGTTAGACAACAAGTGAGTGTACAAGTACATGCACATATTTCGAGCTCATTTCCCTTTTGATGGCTTAGCTTCGAATACTCTGGATGATTTCAGTTACGATTAAAGTCTTGAGACAGTTTGTGTTTATTACTACCTGTTAAGAAAAAAATTATTTATTGACGTTTATCAGAGCACAATAATCGATAATGGGAGACTACAACGTGAGGAACAGCTTCCCTACTGAGGATCTTCCCGATTATTACGTGGATAAAGATGACGAACCCCCTCCATATTCCCCTGTGCCTATGCCTATATTGAGGGAGAAGACGAAGCCGGTGGTCGTAGGAAGGGTTGAAGAGGAACCGGGAGAGGGGGAGGAGGAGGAAGAGGAAGAGGAAGAAGGAGGAGAGGAGAAACCAAAGGAACCTTCCATGCTCCGTGTTGTTCTTCATCACTGTTTTACCAATGGCGGTCTCATCATTTTTCTCATCTGCTATACCTGTATGGGTGCCGCTGTATTCCAACGACTGGAGGCTCCCGAAGAGGAGCGGAAAGCAGAGACCCTCCGCCTAGAGCGGTTGACGCAAAGAAACGTATTCCTCCAGAGTGTTAAAGACATTCATCGGATGGCAGAGAGGGACGAGGATCAATGGCGAAACTTGACGAGTACTTACCTCGAGTTGTACGAAGATAAACTTGGAGTCATTGTTGTAGAAACCGATGAGAACCCCTTATCTAGCTGGAATTTCTATGGCTCCATGTTTTTTGCAACTACAGTACTAACGACAATAGGTGAGATGTGTGAAGTAGAAGGAGGGTCAATTGGTTATGATGGCGGTAACGTACAAATTTATTACTTTCCTTAGAATCAATAAACCGATGCTTTCGAAGCAAGGGTAAGCATCGTTAAACACTCACTCTTGAACAATGGAACTTGGTCATTATCAGAAGTTTAAATTGCTATTAATAGTATGTAAACTGTGATGCAATTTTCTTTTAGGCATGCTCACTTTTTTGACTGGGAAGCTAAACAGCTAATATTGCGGATTTAAAAAAATATGTAGGAACACAACCATGCAAAAAAGGAAGTGACAGTCTAAAGGGATCGAAGTAAACTTGTAATCGAAGACGAAGTTAATAAATTATGTAATGCATCAAGCCATAACTCCTTTCTGGTAGCAAAGCACGCAAATCATTGTTATTCATTGTAATATCATTCATATGGAGCTCATATTAACTTGATTGGAAAGTACTCGTACAGAAGTCGAGATTCGCATTTGCATCTTTATTCTTATTCAATTACGGTTCATGAGTGAAACACGTCGAACCTCATTTGAAATTTGCCTCACTTGATAATACCATTCACTATAATATTATTATCTTAAGGAGAGTAGTTATTCAGTGATTTGATTCTGGACTGTAGTCTGGTACACTTGAAATCATGCAGCCCCACCATGCTTACAGAGCTTTGATCTAATGCATTACAGGTACAATATTACTGTCTGAAAGGTGATAAGGTGAAGGTCAGCGGCTTTCTCATTAGACTAAACACCATCTATACCAGAAGAAGAGAAAGGTAAACCTGATCTGATTACAATCAAAGACTGAGCCTGTCGGGAGTAAAGGGAATCCAGTAACAACCTATCAATGTCATTGATCTCGGTGTATGTCTCCAACGGCATGCGCGCAGTGAGGCCCAACATCATTCTAGGATCATTATCAGATTTACTGTTTATGCCCGCAGGAGGTTTATCAAATCAAATCAAATCAAATCATTCTATATGTGTATTTGTATTTCTTCACTCTTGTACTGAGAGAGTTAATATCTAATAAAGATAGCAGATTTGCCGGAAAGGCAGAAATAGGTACACTGTAAGAACTAAAATCACCATATAAAAGGGTGGAGGAGTGACTACATTTTCAAAATGTTAGATTAACACTTTGAACATACTGGAGTCAACACTTTAAAGGTTAGGCATGTATAGTGTTGACTCCAGTATGTTCGAAGTGTTAATCTAACATTTTGAAAATGTAGTCAATCCTCCACCCTTTTAAATCGTGATTCAACATTTTGGTTTTTAGAGTATAATGTTGGTGAATTTCGGATGGAAGGCCCGACAATCCGACATCATCATAAAATCAATAGGAGGGGTGCTGTTTATACCCGACGGAGGTTTATCGATGCCTTAAATAAATGTTCGGTATATAATTACGTGAAGCGCATGATATTTCGTTATTGTGGCATTGAGAAAGTTAACCCTTTGAAACCGAATTCTCGTATTTCTATAGGCTTAATACAGGGGTCACCTTGCTCCAGTAGCCAATGGGTTAATATCTCACAAATATAGCAGACTTTCAGAAAAGTTAATGTCATAGGATACGTAATGTTGATATATCAAGAATGGTTGAACATTATTCTCTGATCGTCAGGAGAGGTGTTGTTTACGCCCATTGGCGTTAAGATTTATTAAGATTTATTTATTGATTAAGCTTTATATATTATGTCTAAGGGCCATTTATATGTTGGTATTTGGTATTAAGGTAAGGAGTCTGTTTATCTAACCAAAATGGGAGGTTTGCACAAGTCATAGGAAAGTAATGATGCATGGTGTATGCCTTCCAAGGCATGCTCATAGGGAGGCCCAACATCATCATAGACTCATTACGAGAGGTAACGTTTACGACCGGTGAGATTTTATAGTCACCAATGGTGTCAAATGCAAGTATGCACATTATGTATGCCATGTACTAGGCCAGAGACATTTTTTGTCGATTCGAGGAGAGTTGATATCTACTGAAGATAGCCGAATAACAGAAATTCATATGAACAACCAAACGAACTAAAAAACCAAGAGAAGGGTAATAATGGTATATTTTCAAAATTATTCTCAGTAAATCAAATTTCAAGTTCAACAGTGATGTTTATTCATACACCAAATTTTCGACGCAAACACACGTCTTCTTCAGGGTTCACACGAATTATGACATAAACCAGATATGAATCACTTTCTGTTGACAAAGGACTTGAAAATGCATTACTTCTATACTTTGTCGTCTTTTCTGTATCGGAACCAGCACGCGGAATATATATATATATATCGTGTTATATATATATATATATATATAATATACATTTCAGATTTCACATTATCCATCAGACATGACAATTAACCTGAGACCTCAACCTCCAATTAAAGCCTAATCACTCTCAAGTGTCATCCATGGTCTGGACCGCACGCTGACCCTCGGCATGCACTGTATACCAATGGTCAAGTGATACCATAGGCTATACTTATCAATGGTACCAGCCTCTCTTCTGCGTACGATATACCCTTTCTAACCTGCTTAGGACAAAAACGTGCTTGGTTAGTATTCCATTCGTCAACTCAACGTGAAGTAATCACGTTAACACAACATGCACAACATCTGACGGGAGCTGAATAAAGGAAGAATCATTATTATTATTATTACTTATTATTATACTGCGCTTTTCCCATAAGGCCCAAAGCGCTAACAATAAATCAAACAGTAAACATATAATCAAATGTATATCCTAAACTACAAACTGCAAAAAGATGGGTTTTCAATGCCTTTCTGAATGTTGTAATTGATGGAGACTGCCTAATTGTGAGTGGCAAATCATTCCAGTGTTTTGAATCCGACACAGTAAATGTCCTATCACCAGCTAATGTACGAGTAACTGAATATGTGAGACGAAGAGGATCACTGGCTGACCTCAGTGCTCTGGTGGGTGTGTATAAATTCAAACAATTACCCAAATGCTTTGGAGCTTGATTATTAAGTATTTTGTGCACAAACACAAGTAATTTGAAAATTATTCTTTGTTTCAAAGGAAGCCAGATTAGCCAGTGGAGTGAACTCAACGGTGGTTGAGAAGGTTGATCCCTGGAAACCTGCAATATTAATGGTGCTGCCCAATTCTGTAGTAGTTGAACACGAACCAATTGATTAGAAGGAAGGGTAGAAAGAAGGCCATTACAATCATCAATACGTGACAGAACTAAAGAACGCACAGCGTTATGACAGGAAGACTGGTCAATAAACCTTCTGATTCTAGCAATATTCCGCAAATAAAATGTAACCATACTACAGATGTGAGAGATATGATACGACATGGACATGCAAGAATCAAATATAACACCAAGGTTTCTTATCTTTTCTGAAGGGCTAATAAATGTGCCACCAACATCTAACTGAACATGTAGAAGACTGCGCAGATTGTGAGCAGAAGCAGCAACAAAGAATTCGGTCTTTGAATCATTTAGTTTTAACTTATTCACTACCATCCACTGTCTTATATCTGAAATACACTTTTGGAGTTTGATGAGTGCATTATCAAGAGCTCCTGAGGTCCTAGGATCAAAAGAAACATATAACTGAATGTCATCAGCATAAAGATGGTAATCAATACAATGATATCGTATAATATCGCCGACTGGAAGAGTATATATCGAATATCCTATAGGTCCGACTATTGAATCATTGTTGCCCTTAGGCATTTAGCTTCCTCGTTTGAAAATGTCCTACCAAACTAAATAATTCATAGTATTGAAAAGATTTATATGACATGAATTATGTTGGTTTTTGTTTAATGGTTTGACGTTAATATAGACATTATAAACTTAGTGAGTATGGCTACTTTTGTAAGTCTGCAAAAATGGCTTTCTCGAAAATGCTAACTTTCGAACTGAGTCACAGCCATCATGCTAGGCAACAAATGCTTTTCAAAAGTACGACTGTTACGGAAGCAAATAGTGACAAGGGATCAACATGTCCTGCTCAGATGGATAAGAGATAAAATGACGGGTTTCAATGAAGGAGAAAGAGATAGGAAAGAGGAGGAGAAGAAGGAGGATTTATAAATTCTGAGGTGATATTGCCTTTGATGACGAATGACGAGTTGAAGTAAAAGAAGAATAAAATGGTCATGATGACGATGACGATCATGATGATAACGATGATGAAGGAAAAGAAGGAGAGGATAAAGAAATGACAAGAGAAGATCATCGTACCTTACTCGGGCAACATCTTGAAAGAAGAAGCTGTGGAGAAGAAGAAGAAGAAGAATAAGAAGAGAAGCAGTGTGGATATACATTTACGAGAGACAGACAGGTCGAGTGATTGTTCTGACATAATACTGACATAGATGAAGAGTGATTGACGAAGAAGAAGAAGCTAGGAAGAGCTGATGAAGAGAATACGAAGAAGAGGAAACAGTGGAGAAAAGAAGAAGAGACCATAGAAATCAAATGAAGAAGCCAGAAGGAGAATCTGAAAAAGAAAATACGAAGAAGAGAAAATAGAAAGAGGAAGAAGAAGAAGAGGAAGAAGTAGAAAAGGAAAAAGAAAAAAGAAAAAAGAAGAAGATGCACCAAGGGAGGATCAACATGTTAAATGCAGATGATAAATTTTCTTGAGAAAAAATGTTGCAGTTGAAGAAGGGGTAGTATAACAAGAAGAAGAAGAAGACAGCAATATGGATATAGAGATTTATGAGAGACAGACAGGTCGAATGATTTGTTCTGACATGATGTTGACGGGCTAGTCCTCTCCCTTCGGCTTATTATGTCACCTGATGTATCCATGGGGTTAGTGGAATTCAAATCAAAGAAGTAGGGCTCTCGTCTGAGATGGCAGAGAGGGGGAAAATGCCAACCGCGATACTCGTTAATTAGACCCTGGTGCATTCTTCCAAGGGCATCGTCCAGATCAAAAGAGTTTAGAAAAAAATTTGTAAAAATTTTGGTACACTCTTCTATTGAAGGTATGTTCAATTTTGTAAAAAAATAACCAAGCAAGCAAGCAAACAAACGAACAAACAAAAACATACCGCACCTTTCCCCTACATTGCTTCTCGATATGTAGTGCATGCATGTCATCCCTCATTTTGAATGGATTTGTAATTCTTAGACTAAATTGAAAGACGAATTTACAGACAACATGAACGTAGAAAGGAAGGCCCGCAGGACATCAGTTTAGCCAATGGGGATTAAAAATACCTTAAGAACAAAAGTGAGTTGTGCAAACAATTACACCAATAAAGAAATTTGTCACTCTCATATTGGCTGACTCTACACCCTCATTTCTTAATGTCTCTTTACATTTTTGTCCGCCGTCTTAAACATCTTTCACCGCATGCCAATTTGTTCTTTTCTTGCAGTCTAGATTCTAAGCAGCTATAAAAAAAATATTGCAAATTTTCATTTATTAAGTTTTTCATCATACCCTTTTATGCAATCAATCAAGAGCTCCGGTGACAGAGATACAAGCATGACAAGTGACCGCCTTTTGATATTTGGATGACCGTAACCGCTCTAATTAGATCAGTGACCAAGTTGAATGTCCAGTTGTTCATATCGCTTGCTTGCTTACTTTTCACGCACATGTAATCGACTGGCTTCGTTAGAAGTGTACTGTAATGAGCTGTTGAACAGCTGATCAACCTATATAAAGTGGAAATTGGAATAAAGGTCATTTCCAGTCGTGAAAATGTTTTTTGTTTGTTTGTTTGAATAAAGTAGTGGTATTACTGGCAATACCAGTTCGCCATTCTTCGTTTCTCTTACAAACATCTTTTGCTGTATATATTGCTCCGAATATTTTCTTTTCCTTCCCGAAAACAAGCAAAAAGAGTGAAGCAACAGTGAATAGGCCATATCTTATGAGTGCCAATTTAAATTTCTTGAAATTAGACATGAGGGTGATGTTCACACATAAAAGTCATTGTACGGTCATTTCATTTAAATCCGTTAAAACCTCAAAACCTATCCCCTACTACCAAAGTTCAGATCCCTGCTTTTAAAGGTGGCTTGTGGGTAGCATAACCGAAATGAAATGTATCTTATCACAAAAATTAACAAGGTTTTAAAGTAACATGATAATTATATTCTTATCAACAATTCTGTGTGTTTGCTCGCAAAGTAGATTCTTTACTTTTATTTCTCAACTACGCTTAACTTGGCCAACATTTGTTGAAACAAGTTCTCGAGAGACTGACAAAATAAAGTTATGGAAAATCGATAAAGTGGTAGGGGTGATGAGGTTGTACACCCAAGTACAAATTTGATTATTGTCACATGACTGCACGTTCGCATACTACTCCTCAAATTAAATTCCGCGGGGAATAAAATCCAATCGATTAGCATTTACTCGTATTAGTAGCTCTGTTATCTACATCAATCCTTGCACGAGGATATATAGGCCCGGGATAGGATTGGAATCTGGTGAGAAAATCACCGCCTTAATTACAACTGTCAATTCGCGATCGACGAGTAGTTTGATGTGTACCTAGATTAACCTTTCTAATTAAATGGTGCGATGACAGAGAGAGCGACGTTATTATTTTACCAGCCACATAAGTCATGTTTTAGATAAGTCTGCATGTGTACGTGTATGTGTAAAAGAATTCTTCTCGCTGTGGGAACAATCCCAACCCATACAGATAGCAAGAGAAACGTCCTTGTCCCTGCCATATACATTGCATTGACCTGACTTTATTTTCGACCGTCTTGTAAGTGTCTGTGCCTTTGTTACATTGTGATACATTTACAGTAATAAGAGTAATTCGCCCCATCCTTACAAAATGACAGTCGATTTATCAGGAATATGCTTTAATTTATATTCTGTGCTTGTAGTACGTATTGTCCAATTTATACCGGGTACCGGATACCGGGCAGCAATTCATTCCTTGAAATGCTTGCGAGCTGTAAAAGGCTGCCAGGCTAAAGCTGGGTTAATGATATCCAAGTCCTTTGGAGGCGCATAGAGACGTCATAATGTGATATGCGCTATACAAGAACTGTATATTATTATTATCATCATCATTATTATTATTATTATTATTATTATTATTATTATTATTATTATTATCATTATTATTATTATTATCATTATTATTATTATTATTATTATTATTATTATTATTATTATTATTATACCTGTATACAGTTGTGAGGATTTTACATCCAAAGGCTGATGGTTCCCTTGCACATTTTTGTTTTACTTTACTGAATTTAAATATATATATATATATAATTGTGTATGCTATTGTTTATACTGTTTATGTTTTTAATGGAATGTGGAAAATAAAAACATGAAACTTTAACACTAGTATCTACAAGTAAGCCTTGCACGCTCCGGAAAAAAATCACGGTATCAATTACTGATAAATAATTAGTTACTTCTTCAAATGCACTTATTATTGTCGGTAGTAGATATTTATAATAGATTATACGGTTGCACCTGTCCTCACGCAACCCAGTACTGACATACCTGGTATTTCATTCGTCAGCAGAGTATGGTTGATATATTGTATAACATTCTTGTGGCAGAGGATGCGACGACAGTTTGAGTACTTGCTAGTTTAATGATACGCCCTGGTTGTTATAATCTTTATGTTGCTTTCAACACGTCTACCAATAAAGATTCTCTCTCCTTCTCACTCTTTCTTATCATCTCCCTCTCTGGTCTGTACCCCCACCACCCCCTCTCTTCCCCTCTCACACACTCCCACCTTCTTTCCCGTTGGAACTTTATTTGTCACCCTCCATCTCTCTCTCTCTCTCTCTCTCTCTCTCTATTGTTTTTTTTTTCTCACATCATGCCTACCATTCTCTTTATGCTCATTGCTAATTTTTGTCACCGTTTATCTGAAAACCTATCGCACACTTTTTACCCTTTCTAAACTAATTGTTCTAACCCGTTATACCGTTCTTGATTGTCATGCTCCTTTGCTTTTTATTATCCTAAAATTTCCATCACTTTGGTAATTTCGTCATTATGATATTGTAGTGAGTTCTTTCGTTACACAAACCATCTCTATGGCTATTGAGATTTTCTATCAAAGAAGGAACTAATCGATGCCCTACCCGACGCGGTCTAAATCTTATCAAGCAGTTTATTCATCAGTGTTCCGAGATGAAGTCTTTCAGCCGACTGATTACTCTTCTCAGGGGGTGTGCCCCCCCAGGTGCCCCCCCCCCACAAAAATCAAGAGGTAGAAAAAGAAAAAAAAAGAAAAAGAAAGCCCAAGTATCACACTTTCAGCAGGCAAAAAAAAAAAGATAAAGCAATACCGAAATGGGCCAGAAAGTAAAAAAAATGTAAACTTTTGTAAGTGCAGATTTCAAAATTTTCTTGCTCGCTGCGCTCGCTCTTCATGTTTAGAAGCAGGATGGTTTGAGACAGGTTTAAGTTCAAATTCAAGTTCAGGTTTTATTTCCAATATAACACAAGATATGATTTTTTTTTTCTTTTAAAATAGAAATATCGTGAACATAGGCCTACGTCATTTCTTTCTATCTTTTTGTAAACATCAAAACAAAATAATTGTCTGCTTGACACAGTGTATCAAAAAACAGACAGCATGGACCAGCGAGATATATCCTGTTTGGTAGAGTGGTGACCTAATATATCATTCAAAAAATTATAGGTCTAAACTGTTTTTTGACGACAAAGTGGTTATTTTGGCTCGCTCGCTTCGCTAGCTTGCAAAATAGATAATATTATATGTGTGTGTGGATTTGTGTATGTGCCAAAAGGTAGGAAAAAAAAAACAAATTGAAAAATAAAATAAAGCCCAAGTATCTCACTATCATCAGGCAAAAAAAAAAAGGTAAAGCAATACCAAAATGGGCCAGAAAGGCAAAAAAATGTAGACGTTTGTAAGTGAGGATTTCAAAATTTTCTTGCTCGCTTCGCTCGCTCTTCATATTAAGAAGCAAGATGGTTTGAGACAGCATAGACCAGCGAGATATATTCTATTTGGTAGAGTGGTGATCAAATATATCATATAAAAAAATTGCAGGTCTAAATTGTATTTTGACGACAAAATAAAAAAGTGGTTATTTTGGCTCGCTCGCAAAATAGAAAATATTATGGGGGTGGCGGAGGTGCGTGTGTGTTGTGTGCGTGTTTGTATGTGCCAAAAAAATATTTTTGGTGCCCCCTACAAAATTTCAAGGCTCCCCCCAGTGCCCCCCTGTTGAAAAAATCCTAGCTACGCCTCTGGTACTCGACAACTTTTATTTTTAATATTCTCTATCAAAATATTAATCATCCAGGTTTTATCAAACGTTTTATTTGAAAGTATTCTTAACACTTGACAGACGCTTCCAAATCACTGCACATGAGCAAACAGTCCGCCTTTTGCTCTTTCTTTACCATAATCCCAGCTAACGAGCCGACAATTTAGGTTGTAATTTACGAAGTATTATGACAATTACAGTGATATGCACGTAGAGTCGTGTTCTAAAAGAATTCTGAAATTCTATTTCTGGGATTGGGAAGGTGATCTTGTACCCGTTTAGTTTGATGTAAATACTTGTGAATATCTAAAATGATCGAATGCATGAAAAAAGTTGACTCTGAATCAATAGTATGTCATGTTTACTTATATTCGTATGCCTGAAAAATACGCAAATGAAAATCTATTGTATGATCCCAACAAGAAATGTATTTGTTGAAAATTGCGTTATGTACGCTGATGTAGATGTATATTGGACGATTCTCTCTATGAAAGGAACTCCAATGCATAAATGGCATTATCAGTACTCAATCAAAAACTGAATCTATAAATTCAAGAATTGTTGATGGAATTTAGTTGCTCAGTGCTTGCAAATCTAAAGCACTCTCACGTCGCAGCTACGTCAAATAAAATTCTGTTTTACTGAGTGCTTTAAATCTATATTATCTTTTGTCGATTGTTTCATTACTCACTACCAGTGGTTAATGGAGCAAATTCCAATAGTCGAATTTGGTAATGAAATATCGAAATTGCATATTATGATTTTCTATTGTCGAAATAAACTCGCTGATTGTGTTTTCTTATGGAACTACACAGGATGTCGTTATTGCAAGGAAGGCCAACATAAGTTTGAAACTAAGCGTTTCAGTGACATGAATAATGCCTGAAAAGTACTCGAAACATTATGAAAACGTTAAATACGTTTTCAGGTTTTGCAGTGTTTTTGTTTTATCCGCTCCTTTTTCAGAAATCATCTTTTGCGCTAGAAGAAAGTCTATGAAAAAAGGGGTTACAAATTTAAATATTTTCAAAAACAACAGCATCTAGATAACTGAATGTCTGTATCTCTGGACTTACAGAGCTTAAAGGGGGTACCCAATGCTGAAACAATGTTAGTTCATTTAAAAGAGCACGATTTTATTAGCAGAAAATCATCTGTCTAAGGTTTTTTTTAAAGTCCTGTTGCCAAGGAAACCCCCAAATGTGGTAAGATTTCAGGATATTTTTGACCCTCAGCTGTGACCCAGTTTCAACTGGGTACCCACTTTGACGTCAAAATGACGTCAAAGTGGGTACCTTTTCGCTGCCTTTTCGCGCACTTCTAGCAAAATGCGCGCAAGGTATAAATACATGTTGTACAGTCTAGCGCGTAGCACAACTGCAATGCGCGAAGCTGGGTACCCACTTTGACGTCATACCTCACACTCAATTTTTTTTTTGGTCAGCTCATAACTTTTCATGAGAAAATTAGCCAAAATGCATTGATTTCGATTGAAAATCATATTTTTAATGTCATTCTTCTTAGAATTCTATTCTTGATCATATATCAAAATTTTGTTTAACATTGTGTAATCACTTTAAACTTTACGTGGATACACGTACTTCAACCATTAATATTGATGGCCCACAATTTTTTCCTCTTATTTTCACCCTTTGCAGGATATGGCAACATAGCGCCAGTGACGACGGGTGGTCGGGTATTCTGCATGGTGTACGCAGTCTTCGGTATAGCCCTACTTCTTCTCGTCCTAGCAAGCATCGGTACTCTGCTCGCTCGCGGGGCAACCCTTGGCTACCGACGCATCCTGACATGGTTCAAGAAGAAACGCGGCAAGGATGAAACCGACGTCGTCACTTTCCAGCGTGATCCTCGGGCACAGGCGGTCATTGACGAGGGCTGGAACAAAGGCGACGACGGCGACACGCATAAGGTTGACATCCAGGGGAAGAACGGCGAAAGCGCAGGCGCAGTTGGGAAAAGGGATTCCGCCAACGTTGACGGTGAGGAAGAGGAACAAAAGCCAGAACCCGAGGCCCAAATCCCTCTTACTTTTGTCCTCATATTTGCGTTTCTGTACATTTGCTTTCTAGCCATGCTGCTGCAAGCTTGGGAAGATCAGTGGGACTATTTTGAAGCCTTCTATTTCTCTTTCATCACACTCACGACAATCGGTTTCGGTGACTTGGTGCCGCATCATCAAAAGAACCTGCTGGCATGTACCTTCTTCATCCTCCTAGGTATGGCCATTATGTCAATGTGTATCGCTCTTGCCCAGGAGATGATTATACAGAAGGTAGCGTGGCTCAGCAAGAAGATTGGTGTTGCGTTTGCAAGTCACAAGCAAAGACATAGCGAGGAATCGTCGTAACACCAAGCCTAGAGACCATTGTTCATGAGGCGTCATTCAACTGCTGCAAAGATGCGTCAGTGACTTTGATACAATCCTTGACTTGCCAAATGAGGGTGACGTCATATCATAGTCGAATGCAGAATGAACTGTGCAAATAATGGTTTGAATAATTAGCGCATGATATCATTGCCGCGACCCTGGCCACGACAGGCATGATTAGCGCAAATGATAGCGCACTCAAAATGACGCCTCGTGCACCGTGGTCATGGACGCTTATTGAGAGTGTGTCTTAATATGCTTTCGAATTTTCCCCCAAAAGAGGGTATTACTCTGAGGCGCCGTTATCAACTTTTTGGATTCTTTTGTTGCACTTCATCTACTAACGTTTGTGCAGCTTTTATTATCGCAAGACGTCCATCGCTTTTAACATCAAGTGCCTCGCCGTTCCATCATGAACAGTGTTTTGCAGAGCACATACTGTGTTTGGTTCTTCTCTGAATGATAGGAAACCATTGTCTACACAAAAGTTGGTTATTAAATATCGTTAAATAGATTTTTTTCATGGAACGGAATGCATTCAGCTGTGTCCAAAACGTGATGAATTGTCGTGAAAGTGAGGAATACATTATGATACTTAAGGCCCCGTCACATATTAGCGAATCGAGTCAACGAATGCCTAGCGTATTCAAAAATTTGGACATTCGTTGCCATTTGTTCGTGACACGTTTGACGTACGTGGTATTCGTTAGCTGTTGGTAGGTGTTCGCAGAGATAATCTGGAGCCGATTTTCTATTTGTGGGTGTGTTCAAAAATTTAGAACCCTATTGTGGCCAAAACTTTGAGCGTATTTGAGCCTATCTGGACTTTTCCAAAAAATAGCTGTTCGCTAGGCATTCGTTGGCCCGATTCGCTAATATGTGAGGGGCCTTACGTGCATACCAGATGACTTTTTTTTTTTATTTTTTTTTTACTGTTATCACAATAATGATGAAATTACACTGTCATGTTACTGCCAGTCAGAATTCGACATTCTCTTATACTATAACGACTGCACCAATTCAAACTATCATGTATTGACATGTGTGACGTATCAATCCGCACTATAAACCTATTTTCAGCAATTAAGCAAAATGGCATATATATTTCTTGCAGTCTGAACAGTTTAGTTTAAAGAAAAGTTACTTCAAGCGGAGAGTGATTTGTATACACGTGTAATATATTCGTTCAGACTGTCATACTAACAAACAAATACAAACCGGGCAAGATGTATACTAAAAAAAAGGGGGCACTGCAGTCTTCAAGAATAAACCGTCCGGAGAACTTGAAGAAGATGGCAATTAGAATATGTATGTATGCAACGGTGTTTGAGGTACTGAAATAAAAATCATTCCCTGTCCTAGGGATTCATGCGAAGAAGATGGACAACGCTGACATTACTGCGGCAAGGAATGATCTAATACACAAAGAAATGCAAACATTGTTGGATTTCATCATCTTTTATCAAAGCATCTTGCAAATATCCGAATGCCTTTAATTGTATTTTGGAAGATGAAATGAATGCCGAAAGATAAGTGGCAACATAGCAGTCTTTACTGACAGTGATAGATTTGTAATCAAGTCGCATTTATATATTTGATTAAATGATTGTTAAGAACTTTTAATGATATTCGCAAATTGTAATGAATTTATGATACTGTGGATTTGATACCATTTGCTTTCCAAAGAATGTGTGTGTGTGTTGCTATTTGCTTTCTATCTTTGTTTTGCCTATAAAACTATGATCATTTGATGATGCACTACGAATTTCGAAATGATGAGGTGCTTTAAAATGGAATTCTTGATTAGTGTCAAAGTCAATTCGATTGCACTTCGTTTTTATTTTTTGGCATTCACAATTGTTTTTATTTGATGATTTTTTTTTTGTCTGCATGCTGCAAAAATAGTAATAGAAAAGATAATCAGCATGACTATAGGTGAGAAAAAGATAGGACATTTTAGAGAATTTTCGTAACCGAATATTTCGAAAGATTGAGTGAGATAAATGTTCATATTATGATATGAAAGTGCAATTTTCCAAATGTTCTTTTGTGAAGAGTATGTCATGAAGTGTTTTAATTCAATTTGTTTTCAATTCGTAAGTGCTTTATTCAGAAATTTTTTTAATGTAAAATACGAAGTTCGATTTAAATTTTGAGGAAGCTTTGTATAAGTAAATTCCCTACATCGATTCCTGACCAGAAAAACAGATACATTTTTCATTGAAATCTAGTGACGAGCACATATTTGCTTGTCAGATTGCATTGAATGAAATTCTTGCCAAGATTCTCCTCTATTAGATATATTCGTCGACATTGAAAGTGTTATTCAAAATTCTGAAAGCTGTTTATATTTTTTTAATATCAGTGTAGAAAATGGTTTGGAAGTCAAAACTCGGAGGGAATAATTTTTTTAATATTTACTCATCAGTTTTCCGGAAAAAATATCAATGAATAGTTGTATTACATGAATTCCAAAGGAACTTGAATGAAATTGATTTTTCAATTTTCAGTGGAAAAAATTACTTTCTGGAAAATTAATGGGCAGTTAAAATACTTTCATCACTACATCAAAATGAAGAGCGGTACTTTTTGGAAATGAAGAATCACCTTACTTTTTCACGGATGTAAACTGTGCTCAAATTAAAAAATAAAGAAATCTGGTTTCACATTTTATTGACAACTATAGGTAAAGAGTGGTATTTGTATATTGTATTAGAATATGCATTACAATGTGAATAAAGGTTCATAATTATGGTTGATTTTTTAATTATGAAATAATGTCAGTAAAATCTTACGATGTAAATAAACGGCATCGTTTTCATTTTTTCATCTCGAATCATTTTTCACTTGAAAATATTTGTTATCATGCATTCAAGAAGTGAAATTGGAAAATCAATAAATGTTTGATTTTAAGTTAAGAAGTTGGTACTTTCTTTTGCGAGTGGTGAGATTTTAAGGTATATTCTTTATTGGCTATGGATTAAAACCGAGGACTGCCACATAGTTTGGTTTCTATGTTAAATAAACATTCTACTACGTGTGTCAAGAGACGACAATAGCATCCCAACACTTGCGTCAGTAGGCGACTAAAGCTGCCCATGGACTGCTTTGAAAAATGAATAGTCTCGTGGAAATCTAGTCTTCGTTCTCCCCCCCCCCCATCCCCCTTAAGCCCGCCGCACACTATACGATCCGACTGCGACTTGATTTTCGAACAAATGGCAATATAGCATTAAATATGAAAGATTCAACAGGTAGAATGGCCTTATTTGAAGTTCAGAATAATGATAGGAATACTAAAATCGAAATTTTGGTTAAGTGCAAGCATTATGGTGGGAGTAAAGGACAAAGGACAAATCGGCTTCAAATACAAGATTACTATTACGTCACTACGATTCGGAATTGAGCTCGCTTTTATTCCTACAGAGAGGCTCGCAATCGCCCGGAATTCGATTTTTGTATTCATACGACTATTCGAAACTTCGATAACTAAGATTTCACATGTTTAAATGTTCATATCAAATGCTATAACATTTTTCCAAAATTGGATCGCAGACAGATCGTATAGTGTGCGGCGGGCTTTACACATTTTTTAATTTTTTTTTTTATTTTTTAAATAACAGGTGCACACGTTGGTATCGATAATGCCTGTGGCATTTTCATGTATTTGATGTGCGATAAAATAGCAATGTAGATAAAATGCCTCGCTCAAGGGCAAAAGTGCCGTACGCGGGGATCGAACCCCCGACTATCGCGTCTCCAGTCAAGCGGCTTAGACCACTCGACCACGGCACCTCTACACATAAAAACACACGCACGCGCACGCACCCACACATTTTGGTGTAATACAAAGACATCTAAAATATCAGTGTTGGGTATGTGCATGTGTATTTATTTGTTTTACTGAGCTTATGAATGTACAATGAAACTTTTGCAAATGAAATACACGGAGCGAATGGACCAAAAATGAGCTCATGTATGTTAACTTGTTATTCGTACCCATTTCTTTTTACTCTAAAGAAAATTTAGATACACTAACAATATGACATGGACGAGGTTCCGTTAACATTGTCAATCAATCCTTATAGGATTAATATGCAACCGAGAGCAACATGCATGATAATAACCTGAATAAAGATCCCGTATTTTGCCGACTATACGCTCTCCCACTTCAACTTATTATGAAGCAGAGCAAATCAGTATATCCCATCCTCATTCCTCCTCAAATTTTCTTCATTTCACAATGCTGAATGATGCCTGTGGCGATGCTCATACGGTAACATGCTTTTTAAAATTAATTAGCATCATGTCTCCGGCGTCCTCAACAACGCAAGCTCAGCTTTTCGGATGTTCGCCTTCTTTGCAATATATATTGCATTCACAAGAAATATAAAAAATTGTTCATGTTTCAGAAGTAAATGAATCTGAATTTCAATTCAGTTGTGTAGGACTACATTTTGATATTATTTCCCTCTTTCTATTTGTTCTCCTTTTAAAAAAAAAAAACAATTCAAACACTTTACAAATTCACTATCATAAATGTTACATGATAAACTTCATTCGCGGTATGTTTGTTGTCTTTTCAGTTTGTGACATATTATAGTTTATTTTCATATCTGTAAATAAGAAAATTAAACAGGACGTTAAAAACATAAGTCTAAAATTTCTTTACTCATTGTCTACTACCGGGCGATCTCTTTTTTCCCAGACCTTTCGAAAATATGGTTATAAACAACAGGTTAAGATGCTGTTTATCATAACAAGGAATTTTATGCGCTAGTCATAAAGACAAGGTCTAGCATGTCTAGTAGGTTTACGAAAATATCGGCACAACCATCTCAACGGACACCCATTTCCTTTGTTTGCACACGAAGATATAACCACTCATCATTGCTGAGGGCACAACCTAATAAACGAAGCATGCACACTACTTCGAGTCTGTTTCTTCGCGGGACACGGCTGCTTAGTTTTCTTGAGTACACCAAGCAATGGGCCGTCTGCATACTTCTCAAGTCACATTCCATACCCCTGTTTTGAAAGAGGCAGGGACAGGTAACCCTGCATTCATCTTCATCATCGTCCCCTCCCGCGACCACCAAGATGTCAGCACAATCTCATAACCTGATATTACCGGAGAGCCCACCGTCATCTTGACTGAATAATCCGTGCTGTCACATTATAACCATGTTTTGTACTTATTAAAGACAGTAGTATCGTTGATTTGAGCAAAAATCGAGATTTTGAAACAGAGATCCCAAACCCAGAATATAATTTAGTTTGAGAAAACTAATTAGGGTCTATTATACATCTCCAGATTTTTTTGGACGAAACTGAATAATTAATGTAACAAAAAATTAACAAATATCAGATCACACATAGTGATAAGCTGGTAGTGAAAAAATAAAATGTAGCTTTAGACTTCGTATGATGTATCTAACATGTCTAAAGAACATTGTACTTAAATGTCCGAAATTTGACAAAATTTTCAAGATAATGTGACAATGGTTATCAACGCGCGCTCTGCAGCATGGGCTTCAATCTCATGAGAAAGTAAAATGGTATTGAGAAGATGAATATATAAAAGAGAGAAATATAAAGAGTATGAGTTGCAAAGGAATAAAAAAAAATGCATGGGAACTCCTAAAAGCGATGGGAGATGGTTATTCAGGAATTGGTTCACAACCGGGCGGAGAATGATCGACAGTTTGGACCTGCTGAGATGCTGCGAGGTGTTCAGATATTTATGAACTGGGGGTGGATTCATGAATACTTACCCTAAATTCCTTTTGCTAAAAATAAGTATAACGAGTTTTGACATCCATGTCATGTTGAAAAACCAATAGTCGACATAACATTGTCAGTCAAGGAAACTGACAAACTCCACCTAACATGAGCCCCGTTACATAAAACTGGTTATCACTATAACAATTGCCACACTTCTATGACAAATTTGCTGTCAGCCAATCAGATGCAAGGATTTCAATAGCTCATAACAGTTATTGTAACTTCTTATTGATAACAAATTGTATGAAACGGGGCCCATATGTCCTCAGACACATCGACGAGACCGGCACCAGATCGACAATAGATCGAACAACGAATCTTTTGTAATGTATCGATCGGTTTGGAATCAGCACGGAGTCACTGGATGGTATGACTGAGGTATGACCTACACATCAAGTCATCACTTTGTGACCCCAGAGTCGCATCCATGGGCATAAGGGGTACGACCATCCACGCCAAATCCAGCCACAGAGGTACTTAGTTAACCCATTCGTGACAGAAGGTCCACATTATGTGGTTTGGCCTTATAACCTTTGATGCAGAGCCCTAGAAATCATTCCAAATACATGAGTAGAAAGAGCAAAAATTTCTACACAAACTGTGCCCATTTTGGTCGCGTCAGTATTTTCTGTTCGATGTTGAATTTTTTTTTAATGAAAATAAGCATACAAATCCTTAAATTGGCAATGTAATGGAAATTTTAAAATCACCATTTTCCCCTGCAAATTGGCAACTTTTTGAATTCTCTTCAGACATTTTGCCAATTTATATTTATTTCAGATACATGACTTTTTATTTTAAAAATGTAGCAATAAAGAAAACTTTTAGTGTTGCCAATTTGAAAAATAAAAGCTGATCAAATTAGGCTTTAAATAATTCCTATCACAAATGGGTTAATGCGTAAAACCCCATATCTCCCCCCCCCCCTCCCCTCCCTCCTCGCTTGGCAATATTCTGTAGGGGGTGGAGTTGGAGGGAGAAACTTTTCTATGGTTTTGGCACGAAACTGCATCCTTCCCCGCCCTCTCCGAACGAATGAATCCTGGATACGCCACCGACATACGGTGGAAACTCGGACTATTAACATGATTAACAAAGGGCGTAGCTTTTGAAGAAAGAGGGATTGGGGTGTAAGGCAAAGGGAACAATGGCGATGCAGATGATGAGGAGGAACTCGATGATGACGACGACGGTGATGATGCTGATGATAAGAACATTGAGGAGGATGATAGATATGAGAATGACGATGATAATTAGGATGATTAAGAAGATGAAAGTGGTGCCGATGATGATGATAGTGGGTAATGATAGTGATGACGATAGTGGTATCATTGATGATGTCAGTGATGATGTGGATGAAGATGATGGTGATGATGACTATGACCATCATGATTATGATCGTGATGATGATGCTGATGATAATGACGACAATGCTTATCGCTTTTTTAAAAAATGGAAAGGAAATTTTATCGGTATTTTCTTATGCACCCGGCATACAAATCAAAGTATCTTAAACCTTGTGAAGATATGGGCAATCATCATGACCATGCTCATGATTTAATAATAAGAAATAATCAGATTGAATTACCATTAATCTCCTGTTGCTTCATATCTACTTTAGACATACAAATTTAAATGATAGTAGACGTAACATCGATGTTTCAAACATGAATTCAATTTATGAACTATTCAAGTGAGTATGGATGCAGACAACCCACACACAGTGATTACTGTGCATTTGACAAATTGTTACGCATTGATAATACTTTGAGCCGGTTTAAAAATAGCATTCTTATACGACACGTAAATATGAGCTTGAATGAAAAGAGACAAATTATTTTAACTGTTACCTAGTCATCGATGAACACGAGCGGAACATGGGAGGAAATCCTGTGGGAGGGGGCGTTTCCTAGGTGTACTTTTTCGGGGGCACGGTATCGAATGTCCCCATCCCTCTCTTCACATGATTTGAAATTTTCTAGCCGCCAAACAGAATGTTTTTCAGTAAAAATAGCAGACCTAGAAAAATGAATTTTTGTTGCTGTTGTTTGGCACTTGGCACAGATCTCGAGAGTAAAAAGGCACACGAAAGAAGCTCAGGAGGTTGAGGGATTTTTGTTCTTTTGTTTATCAGTAAATATTCATGAGTCCGCCTCACCTTTCAAAACAAAATTCTGCTCTTATGTATGGAAGTATCTTCATATCAGAGGCATGGCTTATAACGTTAAACCATGGACTTACATTACAGACTCTATAACCGGGACATCATTAATCTCAATCCCACACAAATGTCAAAGCGACTCCGTTGATGAGAATAAAATGCTCAGTCGACTGCTGTAATGTCAATTTGCTTTCAAGAAAATTACTCATCTGATCATTTCGAGGTCGACTGATGGTCATTACAAGTACTTAAAGATTACGAAACTCCCTTTTTAACACTGTATGTTGCAATCACAAAAATATGAATCTTAAAATAGAATTCCCCCCCCCCCCCCCTTCATTGGTAATATATCACTTCAAGATATACACAAGTACAAACGGTATACACACGGTAATTGATATCAAACGATGGGCTTTAAAAAAAAATTATAATTGTGTACAGCTATTCATAAAATTTTAGAAAATGAAATTCGGCAGTCTTGATAGTCGATTGACGATGCAGACAATAGTTAAATTATTTAATGTTAATGGTAATGACAATATTAAAAATAATAGTAATAATAATGATAATGGTAATGATAATATTAATACTACTAATACTACTACTACTACTACTAATGATAATAATAATAGTAATGATAAGAAGAAGAAGAAGAAGAAGAAGAAGAAGAAGAAGAAGAAGAAGAAAAGGAAGAAGAAGAACAAGAAGAAGGAGAAGAAGAGCAAGAAAAAGAACAAGAACAAGAAGAAGAAGAAAAAAAACAATAATTTAAAAAAATAATAACATACGGTAGATCATGATAATGATGATATAATGATAACAATAACAGTGATAATAATGACAAATGATATTTTTGATTAAAAATGTGGAGAACCTTTTTCAATTTTACACATAATTCGCATATGCCATTTTAATTCAAGTCTGAAATCATTAAAAATTAATGGATTACAAATATCAGTGAAAATGAAGGCACGTCTGATTGTATTTTCTATTTCCCTCGCCGTCTATTCTATGAAATTGTGAATTTCCCGATATCTTTCCTGAATTTGAGAATGGAATAAATACCTTTTTCCTATTTTGTCCTCAAGATGAGAAAATTTTACAATCATTTAACTCTTGGGGGAAAAAGGGTATTTCATCCGTTAAACGCCCCCCCCCCCCCCCCTTCACAACAAGGTTGCATGTACTATGAGGATCTCTACCGCAGACGAGTGAAATCGATGGATTTATCACCAAAATGGCAACAGAACATTCAGTCTTCCATCTCCTGGTAATTGGGTTTTCATTTGCAGAATTTCAAGCCTCCCGATTCTATGGCACGTGAAACGTAAACGATAGTATCCGTGATGGTATCTAAGAGGTTTTTTTTATCAAGTATTATTCTTCAGTGTCAAGCCCGGCGCACACTGACCAATCTGATTGCGATCCGATTTTGGAAAAATTTGTTATAGCATTTGATATGCACATTCAAACAACAAATCTTAATGATCAACATGATCAAAGTTTCGAATAGTCGTATAAATACTTGAATCGAAATTCCGGGCTATTGCGAGTCTCCCTGTAAGAATAAATGCGAATTCCATTCCGAATCGTAGTGACGTCATAGCAATCTTGCGATCGGCTACGATTTGAAGCCGATTTGGCCTTTAGTCCGACCACAAGGCTTGCAGTTAACCAAAATTTCGATTTTAGTATTCGTGTCATTATTCCGACTTTCAAATTAGATAATTTTACTTGCTTAAATTTTCATATTTCATGCAAAATGCCATTTGTTCGAAAATCGGATCGCAGTCGGATCGTATAGTGTGCGATGGGCATTAAAGCGATCCTCTCTTTATTGTAGCCCATTTTCGCGCTATTTCTTTGCATCGAATTTTTCAGGGTAGGTATTTGTTATGTCTTTCAATAAAGTAACTAGCGAAAAAGACAACTATGTATTTGCATTTAAGATGCTTGGAAAGTTGAAAAGAAATCTGTTTTAATGTCCACAGTGACTTACAGCTTTAAACGTGATAAATTCCAGAGGTTGAATTAAATTGTCGTCGTATATCAAACTTATGGCGATAGAGCTATTTTTCACCTCGGATTAAAAGATCTTACATCTTGTGAACAGGCAGGGACAACGTTTTACATTGTTAAAGGCTGTAGATCTTAGCCATGCAGTAAAAGTAGACTATTAACATGACTAAGAGTATATAGAACATTATTATATAAAAAAAATTAAAGGGTATAAGATATACAACCGTTGGTGCATTATTTTAAAGATGGGTAAAATAAACAAACGAGAAATTTTTACATTGGAATTTAGCTTAAGAATTAGATGGCCACTAAAAGAACAGATCAGATTTATACGGTTTATTGCTAAATTTTCCACAACTTTCTTCCAGTAAAAGTCTCCACATCCGAATCACTGACACTAGAATTGAGTAGACCTACATGCAGCTCATCAATGCTTCCGTCGAAATGCTTTAAGTTCAACACCCCTGAGCTAGGCAGGTCTACCAGAGAGGTTGAACCCAGTCCCAGCGGAATAATTGGAATGTTTGTAATTGATGTGGACCGACTAACTCTCGAAACATGGAGCTCGGGATGAATTTTAACCCTTTCACTACATGCATTTACCGAAGTCGCGGGGAGGCTAATCACAGTCATTTTTTTTTACGGCGACACTGATGAACTGTGACATTTTGAGTGTGGCGTACACTCCTTCCGCACAGTCCCACCCGCAGTAGACAGTGAGAGTAGATGCATTCGGGAATACCGATGCACTGACTAACTTTACAGTGGGGGTCTCACAACTTTATCTACATCTCCGTTCGTTTAATGTTGAGAATCAGTCGCTTTGCTCTTTCCATCAACAGTCGGGCAAATGTTGGATCAATGATTTACCTCCGAGGAATTGAGAATTTTCAGGAGATCTACATGCAGATAAAATGTTGATACCGCGTCATCATTTTGGATCACCATCTTCGCAAGATTTAGACTATGATAGAGAAGTTATTCGGCCAAGTATGTATCTTTGTTTTATGTTGTTGCTCAAGCGTGCATCAATCATTCCTTGGGTAAATTAACGAGCCGTGAGGAATTCCAGCGCATCGTCTGCTATTGCTTTTTTCCAGTCATTAGCTCTGAGCAGACGACAAGAAGAGTATCAATTTTCTTTATAACCGAGCCCGGGAATCTAGAGAAAGGAGCCGATGTTGACTGTTTCCTGTGCAAAGGTTAGGATAATTCGGCGTAAGAAAATCGATCTGACAGGATAAACATTCTCCCTTCACAATATTCATCAATTTTCTTTCATGATGTTATCTTGTTATATCGACTCTTAACCCCCCCCCCCCCCCCCTCCCCGGAATGCTGGCCGATCTTTGGCGAAGATGAATCGCTTGTCATTTCATATTTTATGCTGAAATTTCCTCCATAAAGCGCGGGATTGTTTAGAAACCACGGTGTCAGGTACTCATGCGTGTGTTTGTGTGAGTGGGTGCGTGCACAGTTGCGCGTGTGTTATTTTGTGATTTTCATTTTATCATGTAGTCCGTAATTATGTCGATTAAACACGAAGTGTTATTTATCAAGAAATTATTGCACATTGTTTTTATAGTCGTAATTATATTATTAAAACACGAAGTGTTATTTATCAAGAAATCATACATCAAAAGTTTTGCACGTTATTTTCTTTTCATATAAATATATATCTTTGAGAGTCATCGAGAAATACATTGGGAATGTTGGGAGAGCCATGGTTGGGTTTATTATCTAAAAACAGAAATGCAATTATGAACTTTAAAAACGGTGTCGCACTCACACATTATCTCAACACAGAGCAACTATAACAAGCGGCGGACAATTTAGACTCTCAACCAAATCTAGGTTTCACATAGACAATGGGGGACTACAACTGGAGACAGAGTGCAGCAACCAGTGATGATGACTACCGTTACCATGGTTACGGGGTCCAAGAAGAGGAGGAAGAGGAGCTGCCTCCCGTTCAGATGGTCCAGGAGGAGCCCTCCATGTTCCGAATGGCTCTCCACTACTGTCTGACCAATGGAGGGTTGATTGTATGTCTGATCTTATATACGTGCATCGGCGCGTGGGTGTTTCAGGCGCTGGAAGGACCTGCCGAAGCAAACGCGGTGGAGACCCTCCGTCTTGAACGCTTTGAGCACAGGTAAGCTGTAGTAGACCCATGATATTCGATTCCCCGTGATCGAAGATGTTTGATGCTGACATGTTTGATTTTCCTTGTAATCCATCACAAGGAATCACTGAGGAACCATACACTGAGGTAATTCACCATGGTGTATCCATGACACACGTCGGGGGGGGGGGGGAGGAAACCTCCCCCCCCCCCCCCGGCCCTGCTTCGGGGAAGAAGAGGTTATGAATTAAGCACGTACATAATACACGTAAAAGATAAGAGTGATGTATAGATTGTTATTTGGAACCTTATTGTGAAGGAGTCCACAAGCAGAAATTTGTCAATTCGAGGATAAGTCTGCTCTCATTTATGGAAACACGAAAGTCTTGTTGATAGATTTTTGTTGCTCTTTTTGTAATATTTATTCTTATTAGTTAAGCTATCCTGATGTATTCTCCCTTGTTATTCGAAACGCCTATACTTTGATAAAATGAAGGTAAATATTTCTGACGAGTCGGCATCATCTTGATTGTTTTAGGACCTTGCTTATTGAGAAATTACTGAACATCACCCACTGGGCCACGGAAGATGAGAATCAGTGGTGGAGGAGGGCAAGCAGACACCTCAAGGGGTACGAAGATGAACTGGGCGTGGCCGTTCTGCGCTCCGAATTCAGCTCCAGATGGAATTTCTATGGCTCCATGTTCTTTGCTACAACAATCCTGACGACTATTGGTAGGTATTCCATTATCAGCATCATCGTTATCCTCTCACTCTCTCTCTCTCTGTCTAATCCCTGCGCGCTCTCCTCCTCTCTCATTTTTTCCCTTCTCTCCTCTTTTTGTTGTTTTCTTCTTTTTTTTAAAGAGAGAGAGAAATAATCCCTTCTCGCTCGCTCTCTCTCTCTCTCTCTTTCTCTCTCTCTCTCTCTCTCTCTCTCTCTCTCTCTACTTCTTAATCATTACTGAGGCTGGGATGGGATTGATTAATTGTTTTTTACCCATGCCTGCTTCTCTCCAGAACTGGAGCGCAGATATCCACTTTCCCGTTAAAATGTCGTCGTCGAGGACTGTAACACTAATCAAAGATATTGATTAATGTGGGGTTTGAAGGTTGGAAACTATATCATTTCAGTGACAATGTCACAAATATAATAATAATGATAATAATATTCCGTTCTTGTATAGCACATATCACGTTATTATCTAACGTCTCTATGCGCTTCCAAAGGACTTTGGATATTATTACCCTGGCTTTAGACCGGCAGCCTTTCGCAGCGCACAAGCATTTCAAGGAATTAATTCCTGCCAGGTACCCATTTACCTCACCTGGCCTCATTACTTATGATGGTTATCGTGATTATTGTTAAACTCCTAATATTTTGTTGCTGCCGTTATTTAATTGTTATTGTTATTATTATTGTTATCATCATCACCATTGTTGTTGTCAATGTTGCTGTCGATATTGCTGTTTTTATTTTCATCATTTTATTTTCGTTATTTCTATAACCGTAAAAGGAGTTTTTGTTGTTGTTGTTCGTTTATTCATGGTTGTGAAATTTTGCATTAATTTGCCATCGAAATGCTTTATACACTCCTCAATTCTAATTTTAAACTTATACTATAATCTAAAGAGAAATCTTTCTTTATTTTCTTGTTCAACTCTGTGATGTACGTTTAATTAGCTAAACTTTAGATATCAATCTACATTATTTTTGTTCTTTTTATTACAACTTACGCTTCTGGCAAGTCTCCTTATCGATCTTACATCATCTGTGTATTATGGAAATATCATCAAAGGAGATGCCGGGGGGAGTTAACTAGGTCAGGTCGATTCAATATACAGATATACCTATGTCCTTGGTTATACGATGAAGAATATTGAATATCTTTGCGTTAATTTTTGTTCACCGTATTCGTATAATAACTTAACCTAGGTTGGAAGTGGAAACGCCTCAGCATCTGTGGTACTGACTCATGAAAACAACACTGATATAACTTTGTCGAAAATTTTAACATTGGATTTAACTAAGATATTGTAACTGTTAATGATCGTCTTAAGAATATAATAAGGGCATACCGCATTAAATCCAAAGATGATCATTATGATCGCATGATACTATATAAGATGTACATCAGAACAGATTGAAAGAAAATCATTTATTAAGTACCCGAATAATCACCCGCTCTTTTCACTGGGTATAAGGAGATTAATCTGCTTGTGAAATCCTTTAAGCATCTCAAAAGACTTCTCGGAAGAAACTTGAAGTACGCGGGTAAAATATTTCTTTTTCTGCCATTTGATTCATAGATTAATTTCATCCTCTGCATTCCACAACGAAGCATCGTTGACTGTATCTGTTTTGATATACCAAGATTCGGAAATTATATGATAGTGATACACTGCATCAGGACAGATCTTTCTATATGGGTCAGTCCTTCGCGATGTCCCCTTGTATTAACAATGAATGAGTACATGATTCAATAAGCCGACCCTACAGGAGCCATGCTGGGACAAGCATGTTCAAGTCCAAGTCAAGTGCAGTAAAGTCTGACCGATATCACCAGCTCTAATTGCGAAAGGTTGCATGTGCCAAAACTTATGCATGCGAAATCTGGCTCGTTTGTTGTGGATGGCGATATGTTTGTCTTTATTTTAAAGTTGCCACTATTTCATATAATGGGAAAAGAAACGGAAAACAGAAACGAAACGTTCATTTGGTAATCGTAAGGAAATTTAGCGACACATGGGGGGGGGGGGGCTTATAATGTTAAACATAATCATTAAGACTGTATTCTGAATGTTAGGGAAGATATCTTGTATGTGTGTTGGATTTTAGGGTATACTAGTGTGTCCTACGTCTTGGCCCCCTCACCATTGTTTCCTCAAATTGTTTTTCTTCGTATCAAGTTCACCGAGTTATTTGTTATTAATTTGTGCATTGTGGATACCATATGGGTGGCCACCCCTCTACGAGACGATCTTCCAAGAGTCAATTAAGATGGAGATGCGTGTATATAGGCTTACACTACATGTAGGTATTCGTCTGTTTCTGGTTTCCAGACTGCGTGACAAATTACACCGAAATATGAGTCCCTTAGGACATACATTGTCTATACCAGAGGCGTATCCAGCATAGGAAAGAGGCAGCCTACCCCCTTCCCCTCCTCTTCCCCTCCCCTTCCCTCCCCTCCCCTTCCGCTCCCCTTCCGCTCCCCTTCCGTTCCCCTTTCCTCCCCTTCCCTCCCCTTCCCTCCCCTTCCCTCCCCCCCCCCCTTCCCTCCCTCCCCCTCCTCCTACCCATTATAGTCACACGCCCAGCCCCGGGTTAGCAAAAAAAAAAAATTTGCAGTGGTGCTGGCCACGTTCCTTCCCCCTTCCTGCTCATTTCCCTCCACTCCCCAACCCCCCCTCCCTATCTTTATGTACTCCTGGATATGCCACTATCTGTAACCCCACCAAGACAATGATCGGAATGCATATAGACTCAGGGTATAACCCCGGTTAGAGTGGATATTATGCATGTATAAATGTATCCAAACCTTTTGCATGCTATTTCCTCTTACCCCGGGAGAGGTTCTTAGATTATAGAGAAAAATACACGAGATCATTACTCGCGGCTTCAAAGATTATGTCACACATTTCGATCGATTTTAAGATTTTGACATTCCTGAATACTTACAACAATTGATTATAAAATATATTCCTGCAAGAAACGTTCGTTCTCAGGCGAAATCTTTGTTAGTTTCTCGCACAGTATCCACAAATGTCTATGGTGCAAGATCCTTTCGACTGGCAGCCGCAGAGTTGTGGAATAAATTACCCAGTAATCTTGAACAGGTTGATACAGTTGACAATTTTAAGAGTCTCTTGAAAACGCATTTCTTTCATTTGTTACAGTACGATCTCGTGTTTTATGTCAGGGCCTTATTTCTTTCTATTATCATGTTATGTCCCTCTATCATTCTTTTTTTTCTCTCTCTTCTTTCTTTCTGAGCGCATAGGGAATTGAATTTATTTTTGTGATATGCGCTTTAAAAGAATGGCCCATTATTATTGTTATTATTATTATTATTATCATTATTATTATTATTATTATTATTATTATTATTATCATTATTATTATTATTATTATCATTATTATTATTATTATTATTATTATTATTATTATCATTATTATTATTATTATTATTATCATTATTATTATTATCATTATTATTATCATTATTATTATTGTTATTATTATCATTATTATTATTATTATTATTATTATCATTATTATTATTATTATCATTATTATTATTATTATTATTATTATTATTATTATTATTATTATTATAATTATTATTATTATCATTATTATTATTATTATTATTATTGTTATTATTATTATTATTATTATTATTATTATTATTATTATTATTATTATTATTATTATTATTCTTTTCCATATCAGGAATAAATATTGTCTTTTTGTAGAATACCATCGAGATCATGATTGAAAATGGTAGCTTTATGGTAATTCTAACTTTTCTCAAATTTGGAAGTCTTCTTCTGGACCAAACCATTCAACATGGGGTTATGGGAAGGAAGATGCATGTTGCAGGGGCGTCGATCCTTTTATTTTATTGGGGGGGGGGGGGGGAGAACACTGTCCAAAATTCGCTGATAAGAAAAAAGGTCATCGGCTTGAAATTTCGGGGACATACCCCAAAAAACTTGCGGAAAGCAGAAAAAAGAGAGTCCTCAGCTTAAAATTTGGGGGACATACCTGTCTTCCACTCTTAAAAATAGGGGCGTGTGCCCCCCCCCCTCCCCATTGACGCCCATGGCATGTCGCCTAATAACCGTTGGAAACAGGGATGTAGAGGAGTGTGTTAGTGACATTTCCTCGGCCCCGATATGCTCATAAAACAATTCCGAATGTGCTGATCTAGGGTGGGGTTGGAGCAAGCGGGCACCATCTCCGTAAAATCCAATTTGGAATATGGCAAGTAGACGTTAAGTATACGTATATAAAAATGCCCTAATCATTGTGCCCGGAAGCAAGTTTAGACCCCCCCCCCCCCCCCCCAACTACCCAAAATATCAATTCGCTACCCCTCCCTCATATTTTTCCTGGCGGAGGGAGGGGGGATTTTGTTAGCGATCACTTATAATTTTAAAAAAATATAGTTAAAAAATTATAAAAACATAATAATTAGAAGCGATAAGTACTATGCTATAATCAGGAAAGTATCATCATAATGCATGTTCGCCTTCAGTCATATTCTTCATTACCAAGCAATATCGAATTGGAATTTCTGAAATTGCTTATTCTTCAGTATACATGTTGCTGATGGAAGTTACACAGATCGTCTTATGTCATACAGATCATTTTATGTCATAATCACGGTATTGCATTATCAAAGAATTTTTCATGTTCGCTAATATGAGGGTACTATTATATGCTATATGAAACAACTTTTCTTTTTCTCCTTTATGATGTTCATAAGAAACACTAACAAAGGTGAATTCAATTTCATCGTCTGATTGGTGGTTCATGAAAGTGTGTCACACCCTCCACGCACCTCAAGGCCTCATGACTTTTAAACTTCTGGAAAGTTGTAAAGCTGGAGGGAGAGGAGGTGGGGGGGGGGGGGCTACGAGTCTCATTATATAGATGAATGAAGTAATAGAGGCAGTGTGATCAAATGGCTGAAATAAGGAATAGGGTAGTATTTCATTTTCCCCTCCCTTCCCTTTCCCCCTTCTTCCTTTTCTCCCCCCCCCCCCCCCCTTTTCGGGGGTATGATTTTCTTTCTTTTTATTTCATCGTGTCATGCTAGGGGCGGTCTTGGCCCCGGTGCCCCCAAGAATCTCCACAGTTGGATTCATAAGATGATAAACAAGACTCATTCATAATGAAACTATCATGCTCCTGGGCATGATCCTTCGACAAATTTCTTGGGATGAGGGTGACCTTGAAAGCATGCGAAGCAATCCTGGGCCTAGGGTTTATATCCGTCCGATCGCTGCCAGCTTTCTCTCACTCTTCTCCGACTAAGGGCCTTCTTTATTATTTGAATTCCATGAACCATCCTGGATGCTTCGAAAGTCATCCAGGTGGATCTGATCGTCCAAGAAGAGGTAGCTCCCCATATCATGTCAGAATGTATCGACCGAGCTCATAGATCTTGATGAAAATTCATGCCTTAATCGATGTCATTGCTCTTCCCTATATTACTCTTTCACCGAGTTCCCATGTGCACTCTCTCTCTCTCTCTCTCTCTCTCTCTCTCTCTCTCTCCTTCTCTCTCTCCCTCTCCCTTTCTCTTTGCCTGTTTGCCATCTAACTATTCACCTCTGTCTCTCTCTCTCTCTCCCTTATCTCTCTCCCGATCCCTCCCAAGTCTATCGTAGAGACCTACCCGTATTTTCTTCTTTCCACTACCGGTCTCACTGTCATGCCATTTTGCTGGTTTTATTCTCATAAATGCATTATACACTTACAAGACATGTATAACATTATAAGTTTGAGATTATTGACAATAAGATCATGAACTGGGTAACGGAGGTAAAATCTTACAGAAGAAAGGAAAGAAAAACAACAACAACGAAAACAACACACAAACAAGCAAACAAGCAAACAAAAACAACGAATAAAACAAACAAAAAAAAAAACAACCGACAAATATCATCAAGGGACAAAACAACGGAACAGTGTAGAAATTTACAAAAATAAGTTCAGTAGAGTTCATAAATGAGCTCAGGTTATCATGGTTATGATTAAACTTGGTTTCCATGTTTACTATCATTTGTGCAGGTTACGGTAACATTGCGCCAGTCACAACCGGTGGTCGTGTTTTTTGCATTTTCTATGGCGTCTTCGGGATCGCCCTCCTCCTCATCATCCTAGCCAGCATCGGGACCCTGCTCGCCCAGGGTGCCACCCTCACCTACCGCCGCATGCACACCATGGTCCAGAGCGTCAAAGGCGAAGAACCCGACGACGACATGCTCTACCAGCGTGATCGTCGATCTCAGGAGATCATCGATGAGATCTGGTCGCCACCGCCCGAAGTCCCAAAGGACGGCGAGACGCTGCCGATGCATACGGTCGATCTCCACGATGATGGCAAGAAAGGCAAAAAGGGGACCCGTTCAAGACGAGGTGCCATCGGGAAAGGGGAACAACCTCAGCCGGAGGAACCCCAGATTCCTCTAGTGGGCATCCTCATCTTCGCTTTCTTGTACGTATGTCTGCTGGCGCTGCTGATGCAGGCTTGGGAATCTCAATGGAACTACTTCGAAGCGTTCTATTTCTCCTTCATTACCCTCACCACCATCGGGTTCGGGGACTTGGTGCCCGAGGATCAGAAGCAGCTCATCGCATCAATCTTCTTCATCCTCCTCGGCATGGCCATCATGTCGATGTGCATAGCCCTCGCGCAGGATATGATCATACAAAAGGTGGCGTGGTTGAGCGATAAGATCAGCGTCGTCGTCGCCGGAAACAAGCGTACGAACGTCGAAGAGGAGTCATAGTCGCCGAGGAAAATTGCAATATTTTGTTCTTATCCATGCCGGAAATATAGTCATTAATGCCTCGGTTACAGCAACGACCCCGCCAGTGAGATGACAACATACTGAACAAAAAAGTACATTACTCTGAATGAAACAGAATCGATCACTTTGCAATTGTTATGGACAAGGTAGAGTCGGCTTGGTCATGCTGGCGTTGGTACTACGTCACGTTGTAACCGCAAATGCCAGTCAGTGGAAACTGTGAATATAGTGTCTTGAATTCGAACAAGAAATTGCACTACGTGGCGGATAACCGCCCACACGTAAGGGCATCTCAAGACCATTTTGAATCGTGGTTTCAGGAGATGGGAGGTGTCAAAACAAGAGAGTATAAAGTATTGAAAAAAAGAAGAAAATGAATAAGATATCCATTGTTTTATTTTCTTGGAATTGGAGGTTTGTCGGTGACAACTCTGGATTTGCTGTCAGAGATTTTGAGTTGGGTGTGCTTATTATCCAAGCTCCCCAAGATCTAGCGACGAAGAGGGTTTCACACCGGGCCTGCGTAGAGTTGCGTAGTGTTGCGTAGCGACTACGCCGAGCTTACGCGGCCCAACGCTGTGCCTACGCCTGGCTTCGTAACAATACGCCAAGGGACGCAAATGGGTACGCGAGATGGACGCAAAAATTAAACATGTTTTCGCGGACTGTCGGCGTAGAGCACTGGAACGCAATTTTTTCACGCAAGTATACGCAGCACTACACCACTGTACGCCATGCCTACGCAAGAGTACGCTACCCTACGCCAGTCCGACGAAAATCCACACTTCTTCTCATTCTTGCGATAGCTTGCTTCCTTCTCTTTCCACAACGCCGATCCTGCGCGCATCATTTGCCGTCAGGAAAGAAAATTATTTTTGTTTTCGATTAAACAGAAATAGCTAGTCAGACAAAGTTTTATATCGTTAAAACAGAAAGAAAGTTCGTTTCAGTCAAACGTGTACTTTAATTTAAACAACAACAAAAATCTAAAGAGGGCAACGACTTGCCTAGGTCAACTACATTCAGTTATATGTATATATGTCACAAAGTCAAGTTAGGTGGTAGTATTGTCTGTAAAAGTTCAAGTAAGTTCAGGCTGTGAAAATCAAATCTATATAAATGTTATGTAACCATGTAACAGTCCTCTGGCTAGACGCTATTGTCTGCGATGTTGAATGGAGTCCTAATTCACACATGCCACCAGAGGTATTCTTCTTGTGTACGCGCGGAAGCCAGGTAAAATCGTTGTACATGTATTGGAAAAGGAAAGTTTTGCTTTTAAAAGTTAATTCCTCTCACAAATTTCGTCACCTTTCATTAGTAATAGACCTGTTTACTAATTTTATGCATACTTGTTTCCCTTGAAAACTAAGAAGCTTGCCCGACATAGCAAAAACTAATATATGCAAAGTGGATTCCATCTATTCAGATGCCATCTTGTATAACAGGTGAACTGAATAGTTGGTAACTAAGGGTTCTGGAGAAAAATGTGCATAAATTTGAATAGATTAGCAAACAGGTCTATACCCTGGCTAGAGAGGGGTATAGAGAACCAGGGAGAGCACAGGTCAGTCATAAAGCATAGATTTCCGTTTAGGCAACAAACGTTTCCTCTGGGGGTTTTCCACGTCGAGGCGTAGTGCGAGCTCCAGCTGCCACCTTGTAAAGCTGAACATTATTGTAAGGAGCTCGATCTCAATGAGAGACTTTGGTAGCAGGACTGTTTGTGAAGGCGGGGGAGCTGAGAGTACCGCCGCTGGGGCAGCGTCTAGCTGAGTGGCCAAGTCTACATGATCTACCAAGAGACCAGCCACGCCAGAAAAGCGACTTTTGGGACGCTGATGTCGACGGAGAGGGCAGCCGACACCAATGAACTCTAGAGTACCTACATAAAGAGAGTAGCGACAACCCAAGATTTGAACGCCATTTTGTTTCCCTGTTACGCAACATTTCTATTCAATTCCGATAAGCAAACGGGTGTTCGAAATAGAAAGAATTTGAACGCCATTTTGTTTCCCAAGAAGTAGGACGTCTATGTCGCTACTCTCTTTATGTAGGTACTCTAATGAACTCCAATGACGACAGCTGTGCCGAGTTGAGAGGATCACCCATCAAAACACTCGAGATGAGTTAAGTTCCGTATTTGTAATTTGTTTTATCCATTTGCATATGTACAAAATTAAATATTCTACTAATATCCAACACTGTAAGCAAAACCAAGCGGAAGATTAGCCTATTTCAGATCGTTCAAAGTCAAAGTAGAGTATTAAAAAAAAAGACCACTCGCGTGATATTATCTTTTCACAGCCGAACATAAATGAAATCGAACCGAGTACTCAGGTGAGTACTTGCCACTGACAATGTAAAGACTATGAAATCAGCGTCATCGCTGAGCTAAATATATATTTATTTATTTCAGGTTGATGTAAATATATATATACATACAATTGAAAATTAGTCTGATTGGCATCTAGATAATACAAGAATCAGAGTTGGTAGTAGAATGCCATTAAAAAATAAAATCATAGATTTTAAAAGAAAAGGGAGCATAGCTCTCAAAAATGAAAGGCGAAGTCATAACGCATCTTGGGATGCGTTATTTACTTCGCGCCATCTCCATCTTCAGCGCGTTGATTTCTTTTGAAAGGTGAGTTTCACAATCCGTCTGGCCGTGAATAGACGTGTTTTTTCGTCTGTTTCAGAAACGGATTTTGATTTACATCTTTTTGTCATACCGTGGGCACTGACGAAGAGTGTGACTTCGCCTTTCATTTTTGAGAGCTATGCTCCGTTTTCTTTTAAAATCTATGATTTTATTTTTTAATGGCATTCTACTACCAACTATGATTCTTATATATATATATATATATATATATATATATATATATATATATATATATATATATATATATATATATATATATATATATATTGATATCTAATATAACCTTGCATTCGTGTAAGTGGTTGATAAACGACATTTTCATCTTTGATACAATGCTCATAATGGATACCATAGGCTGATATCTTCAATTAAGAAATTAAATTTATCAGTGTGAAATGTATTTACGATCGGTTTTATTCATTTTAATTGATAGCTGAAAGGTTATCCGATGAAATAATGATAAGTATGGCGCCATCGTTACAATAAGCATGATAAGTTTCATGGAATAGCTAACAAGTGCAATTCTGACAAATCTTTATTTCGCAGCAATGCCAAGGGACACCGTGTTCACGTATGCCATGTACAGTGATGCATGCCATGAATTGTCACTGCACTCAGAAATCACGATACAGCGCATCCTAACATTGTTTTGAATTTACTTGCATTTATTAGCTATTGATTGGGTAGGGTTACACTGTAACAATGAACGCGCAAATCGTATGCTTTCAGACAGCTCGTTTCAAATCATTCGTGCCGCCGTTGTCTTTTGATCTTTTCTCCTTTGATCTCTTAAAAGCATCGCTTTTCTAGAATTGCTGTTGCGTCCAATCCATGATCTTTGTTCTAACGTGGGATATCCAGCACAAAATGAAACAGAGGTGTGCTACCCTACCCCCCCCCCCCCCTGCGCCACTCTGTGTGGAGTGGGGTAAAATCAACAGAGGCCCTAAGTTACAAAAGTGAAGGTCAAAATAAAATATTTCCTCCCTCCCCTCCCCCGTCCCCCCCCCCCCCCCCCCCCCGTCTAGGGAAGATGATGTTCTGGATGTGCCACTGTTTTGCAAGATGTAACATGATGTAGTCATGTATGTGGTCTCCATTTAGAAAGAGAGTATGCTGCTTTTTATTTCATTGGTGTGTGCCTGAATACATTTTATTGACAGACGGTTTTAGAGGAAAAAAATTATTCGTTCTGTAAGACATAAGAATATTTAATTGAGAGACGGTATTAATGGAAACAAAATAATGTTCGTTTTGAATGACATAAGAATATTTATTTCCATTTGAAATTGTACAGTAGGAGGCAAACATGCTCCATCAGTTTACAAAGTGAGAATACTAACGGCTTGTACATGCATGATGTCATGTCTCATGACCAGGGCCCTGTATGCTAACATGAACGTTAACATAAGATTAATTGTTTAAGATACAATTGATCAAAGGAAGTGCGATTGTTTTTTTTTAGGAGATGCAATGATAATTCTTAATATGTAAAATGGCTCTTTTTGAGGAATATTAATTTTTGCAAATAATTATGACGGTCGAATGTAGCATGCAGGGTCCACTGGGGATATTTGGGAAAAAAACATGAAGACAGGACATCAATATAGTGTTTAAAAATTAAAAATGTGAAAATTAATATAGAGAAAACCATGCTGACAATTATGTTGCTGAACTTTTTATTATCTGCGTAAGAGAGAAGAGAAAGGGAGGGAGAGGGGGGGGGGGGAGCGCGCGCGAGAAAGAAAGAGGATGATAGAGTGTGCGTGGGTGTGTGTGTGTGTGCGTGTGAGGGTGTGTGTGTGTCTGAAAAATAGAGAGTGAAAGACAGACAGACAGACAGACAGAGAAAAAAGAATGATAGAAAGAGGGAGAAAAAATAAAACAGAGACAGAGATTAAGAGAATGAGAAAAAGTGGTAGAGAGAAGAGAGAGAGAGAGAGCGCGCTAACGAATTTTTGGGAGATATCATACCCACTGTGAGAACGGAAGATGCTGACAAATTGCACATTACTATCAAAAAATCACGAGAAGGGAGTAACAATACACGAACCTGCTTTCAATATTAAAGCAATCCATTTTCGCTTGTGTTAGTTTGGTGATCTTGGTGATGTACTTTTTTGAGGGGAGGGGGGATAATTTATTTGTAAAAGCGTTCACAATTTTTTCAAGGGATTGCTGCCCTTTAAATTTCCTTGACTATTTGGGTTTTCTTTTTTGAAATATGAAGATGTCTAATGTGTCAAGAGCATCAGATATGATGTGCAGATGGGACGACTTACGTGACTATTAACTGATTAAAATTAATCAAGGGAAACGTATATGACGTTACACCAGGCATGAAACAAGTGAGCTTGTGATTGTATGTGAGTATGCTTCTGCTTGCACATACGCGTGGGTGAGTGTGTTTGTGTGTGGGGGCGGGGTTTTGCAAATGATATAATTATGCGAAAACAGCCATAGATCTCGAGTTCCTTCATTGATTCACTGGATTCAGAATTGTTTCTGGTACCCATTTCTTCTCACGTTGATAGCACGGCTGGAGCAACCCACTGCGCTTTCGCAGTACCATGATTTTCAGCACTTCACTGCTCGAGGTTAGTTGTCGGATGCTCAGAACGACGACGTTTATATAATGATATACGTGAATACTTTTCATGTTTAGGAGATGCGTCATGAACGCATGATATTACTGAAATTAAAAAGAAAGATGATAATTTACATTTCCCATAAAGACAAGAAAGTCACTTGGAAAGCAGTTGATTTTACTGAATGTACCTACCCTCTATTCTAAATAAACCTTTAATAAATAAATGAATGAATAAATAAATAAGAACGAATAAATTAAAGGATCATAGTCTCTGACATCAACCACAAAGCAGGCAGTAGCGGCACCAAGGGGGGCATGGGGGCATTTGCCCCCCCCCCCCCCCTCAGAAGCTTTGCCCACCCCCCCCCCCCCCCGAAATTTTGAGGACTGAAAAGAAAAAAATATACAGTAATTTGTAAATAAGTAGATGTTGTCATAAGCATCATATTCAAGCTGTGAAGTGCTCTAAAATACCATTTTCCGCTCTTCAAAACTTGAAAATTTTCTCACTCAGTCGCTGTTGGCTTCCTCGTACACACTTAAAGTTTGTAATGTAAATGTTCAGTTCATGATCTAGTTTTGATCAATATCTTTGCTCCATTAAGCATTACCTGATTTTACAAAAATTTCTCTCTATATCAAGTGTAACAGAAAAATGTTTATTGGGGCCACTAAAAGCATTGACGTAAATCCGGGGGGGGGAATATATCCCTCGACTTTTTGGAGAGGGGGGGATGGCGTGTACAAATATCCCCCCTCACTTTTTAAGGAGGAAAATAAATTTTGATTTATCAGTTAGTAAAAAATTTTGAATATCTATCATAAACAACCATCATATTTTAGAATTTCTATTTGAAAATGCGATTGAAAACCAAAAAAGTGGTCATTTTTGGCTTGCTCGCTTCGCTCGCTCGTCATATTTTATAATTTATTTTCTAAAATGCAATTAAAAACAAGAAAAGTGGCTATTTTTGACTGGCTCGCTTCGCTCGCTCGTTATATTTCAGAATATTTATTCAAAAATGCGATTAAAAACCCCAAAAAGCGGTTATTTTTTGTTCGCCTGCTTCGCTCGCTCGCAAAATTGATATTAAAATGTGTGTAAGAGGGAAAAAATAAAAAAATCGTCCAAAAATTCAATTATCCCCCCCCCCACTCCTCAAAGTGGATTTACGCGGGCGATTACGCTCGATTTCTCCATACACGCAAAAAAATTTGACTGCCCCTGCCCCCCAACATTTTCTTTTGCCCTCCATTTGCCCCCCCCCCCCACTTTAACAATCCTGATGCCGCCACTGGAAGCAGGGTGGTTCAAAATTTAGTTGAATTGAATTGAATGTCTGGGGTTTATCTATAACCTAGATAATTAATTCGATAACCCGCTAGCCCAAACTATTAAACGATGACACCTGTCGATTTCTCAATATTTCACAGATATGATATGTATTTTTAAGTGATATGGGATAATTTAGGAAACAGTGCCTAGAGTTATCTACTTGAATATGTGTCACGCGATCCGTCAATCATTTTTGGCACTGCACCAACAATGATTCAGCATCTCCTAAGATAGTGGATGCATTTTATCGGAGGCCAAGGGGAATAGGGGCTGGGATTATTTTTGCACTATGCAGCTGTATACTACTCTGTCTACTCATGTGCGAGCGAGCGAACGAAAATGCTATATGCTTTGCTGGAAGCCACCGTATTCACATTATTTACAGTGATTTGATGATAAAAGTAGCCCAAAATTCATTTTAGTACTCTTCTATAGCATTGTTATTTTCAGTTTCAGTTTCATTTTCAGTTTGGTGTATTTTCATAATTCACATAAATCATAATATATGCATGCATGTAAAGATTTCATGCGTAAATATATGTGTAAATCACATCATAAATGGAACGAATCATAAACAATATGGGAGAACATCTGCAAAGATTTAACAATACAAATGGGGGAAAATATATGAACATACAAACACGTATACCATGGACATAAGACAAATTAATTTGGTAAAGTGAAATATGAGAGAATCTAATAAAAAGCTAAGCTTGTAATTAAGGATTCCCTGAAGAGTTTTGAAAAAGGCTTTGACATTATTGCGTGTTATATGAGAGATCTTATAAGAAAGCACGAAAAAGGAAAATGAATAGAACAAAAGAGAAAAGGGGCAAGGTTAAAAAAAAAAAGTGAGGCCTAAATTTATTCTTGATATGATACAACACAATATTTTTGTCATTGTAGTTTTGAGGTTTAATCGCTACCAATCATATCTTATAAGAGAAAATAGTACAATTTGATGGGGGGGGGGGGGGGGTAGCACAATCCCATCACGATAGGGGAATAGACAAGACTTTGATAAGGGGCACTTTAAAATAATACCAGAGACAAAAACGGCACTGGTGCCTATACTGCAAGTTAATAGAAAGAGATATGAGACATGCGAGAAAGGTTAAAGGTCACTTATCAGAAGTAAATATGAGATAATGTATCAGGTGGTGAAAAAGGCGCACTTTTGAGAAGGGAGAAGAGAGCTATTAAAAAGGACAGGAAAAACTTATCAGTCGTAAAAAAGGGGGACTTGTCTTGTCACGGTAAGTTTTAACCCAGGGTATTTTTACCCTTTCCAGGCCCAAAAGGGACAAAATGTGCCCCCGACATACTATTTCATTATTAGACCGATCACTTTCATATTCATATTTGGCAAATAGGTAGAGCAACTCTAAATGTACAAATTACCACCTTTGAAGTTTTTCAAAGATCACCACAGAGAGGCGTTATGAAATGCATATAAAATTATGGTAAAATGGAGTCATGCGTAGGCTCCTATGCGCATCATAGGTCAAACTTCCCTCTTTGTGAAACAACCCCCTGCTCGGATTATGCATGACCGAGGACTGGCCAATTTGGAAAGCACTTAAAAATGCTTAAGATTCAGATGAATCGTGTTCATAAGTACTTTCATGAATACATTCAACTGGTATGAGGACAATTCCACCAAACCTTGGTTTGCATCCATTCAAAAATTGAGCACAAATTAAATTTAAGATAAATCGGGGGGGGGGGGGAGAGAATGCTGCAATTCAGCTTAGCATGGTCAGCTTTTATTGATTAAAAGGTGTCAAAGGAAAAAAAAAAACCAGTAGGCTGCAAAGAAGGTATCTTCGACTAAGTCTACATTATTTTGAAACTGATTACAGCTGTATTAAAGGTTAACTTGGTTTTCCTTTACTGAATCACACTTTATACTTAGTTTTGTTTTTGTTTTGCTTTTTCTTTTTTTTTTTGTGTGTGTGTTTTGGTGGGAAGTATTTTTTTCTGAACTGAATTAATGAAAAGAAATGAACGTTTATTGAACCGTAGTTTTCTCATTACAGGAGGAGTATACCCATGGGCGTCAGTCAGGGGGAGACGGGAGACACATCCCCCTCCACTTTTAAGGGTGGGAGACACAATAACGCATGACCCCCTCCTCTCCCCCCCCCCAAAAAAAAAAGAATAATAATAATAATAAATGAATAAGCTGAGAACCTGTTTTTGTTTTGTTTTGTTTTGTTTTGTTGTTTTGTTTTGTTTTGTTTTGTGGTTGGTTTTTTTTTTGTTGCTTGTTTAGCAAATTTTTGGTGTACGTCCTCCCCCCCAAAAAAGCTGAGGACCTTTTCGGAGTGTTCCCCCCCCCACAAATACATACACACACACACACACACACACACACACAGATATATATATATATATATATATATATATATAAATGTATAACGGATTGGCGCCGCTGGGTACACCATGCAGGGTGCACCCAGCCTGTAGCACCCAGACTGAAGCATATACTTTGCTTTGCAGAATAATTAAACTAAGAAATATATCGAATGAGGCAACATAAATAAAAGAGAAAGGGAAAGAAAGAGAGAGAAAGGGAGATAGGGAAGGGAAGATAATATAAGATAAAACATATCTATTACAGGAGGGTACAACCTGGTACAGACTTGCACCTTATCTTGGCAAAAACACATTGTATTATACGATCCTCGGGAAAGCTGCACATGTTGCTCCGAAGAAGTCTTAAATACAGCTCATCTCACCTACCACATCACCAGATCTGATCAGTTCTCTACTAGATCATCACTATACAGAAGCTTTGACCATTGTTCTACAGAGCCCAAGAATCTGGTAAGCTGTTCATATTCACCGAACCAGAGATACATTTTTCTCCTCCTTCTTTTTCTTCTGCTTCTTCTTCTTCCTCTCCCCTTTTTCTTCTTTTTTTACTTCTTCTTCTTCTTCTTCTTTTTCTTCTTCTTGAGTATCTGGAGGTTTACCATATCCATGCTGACAGCGAAACGTCCACGTATCATTAGAACTAGAATTAGACTTAAAAATAATAAGATTTCCGCTAATACTTAAGTCATGCAGTAGGCTAATGTGTACACCCAGCTCGCAAAATGTTAAGGGCCCACCTGCATTTACCGTAGGCTAACTGGGGACCATTTTTCCCGTGCAAAAAGCATGTGGGAACCAGATAGGCCCACGGTGCAAAAAAGTATATGCGTCCCAAGTGAGGAAAGTGGGCCACATACATGACATAGTTCCAATATACAACCAAAAAGATGGTACCAATATTCAAGCCCAGTTCTGACAAGATTTAACCTACATGTGCCCCACAAGGCAGAAAACAACATCTCGCTTTTTTGAAGCATTGGTCAAGTTCTTGCATCGTATTGTTCGAGAATTTTTAATACCCCTTCCCTTTCTTGTTCCTATTTCAGTCAATATGCGTGTTTTCATCGCCCTTCTCTTCGTGGCTGTTGCCACTGCCGAACTGGCTCCACTGCTTGAGAACTCCGAGCCCATCCCAGGAAAGTACATCATCAAGCTGAAGGTGACAATTCTGGTTCTTTTTTTTTTATTTCATCCACCATGATGAAGTTGAGACAGGGGAGTCCTGACAGCAAGAACATAGAATTTTTGATATTCAGTTATCATTTTAAACGCTTTAGTATTTTGCCATGTCTCAGACGAACACCTATACACCATGTAGATTATAATGAATACACTTGAATGGACCGCGAGAAGAATAGCATTAATATTGATAGGAATAACCTTTAAAAAGAATATCAGATTATTTTTTCCCAGTAAAAATAACGTATTTATGAGAATGTATGTTTTACAGTTATACCCATTCTTCATTAATATTTTCTCCCAACCCCCCCCCCCCGAATCTGATTGTTGATCAACGTATTATGAAGTACATCTTTTCTTCTTCCTGATAAATGCAGGCACAGATACCTTCATTATGAAGATATTCCAACGGAAAATATGTTACCTACAGATTACCAATAAAAATTGAATAAATGAAAACCTACCTCTCATAAGTTCATTTGTGACAAAACTTGATGGCAAAGGGGTTAAACAGTTATTGTTATTCATCCTTACATCACTAATATAGGATAACTTCAATATTGATGAGATCGCTTCGACCGTCCGTATCTCCGGTGGAAAGGTTGGCAACATCTTCAGAAAGGCCCTGAATGGATTCGCTGCCGAGCTCTCAGATGACGTCCTCAATGCTGTAAGTAATTGTGTCGAAATAATCTGTTTAGAGGGTTTTAGCTATTTCCACGCTCGTGGGCGTTTTTTTTTTTTTTTTTTTTTTTTTTTGGGGGGGGGGGGGTGTTAGAGAAGAGTTTCGATTGCAGCTTTCTGAAGTCCAACAAATATATTTGGAAAGTTTGAAACGTTTTCAAGCTTCTTGAATTGTTAATTCCCTGTGCCCCTGTAGTCTCGGTTCAGTGTATGTGTTGCATAAATTAGCATAAATTTGCAAAGATGTGATTCAATGCGATATAGCTATTATCATAACAAATACATATGGAAATTTGGGTACAATTTCAAGCACTCTGATAAATTTTTGCATTAATTTATGCGGTTATGCTTTACTATATCTAATTTACATGTTTAACATGAAATTTTCATGAAAATGAGGTTTGGTCCAGTGGGTCCTGTGGGGAAAAAATGAAGCTCTCATCATAACAAGTACATATACAAAGTTTGGTGCTTTTGTAAAGGCTGTCCCCAATTCCCCAAATCGCCCAAATTTGGGATTAACAGACCTAATTAAGTTTTAATTTTGTACACTGGGCTGGAAATTGACCAAACTCTGAAACCTAACTTAGAAATTAAGCATGAATTCCATAATACTGATTCATGATATCATATTCAAATCACCTCCAACGAAATTGTACGCTATTCAGCTATAAGCCATATAGTATCAGTATGATGTGACGTATAGTTTGTTTGTTCTGAAAGATCAAAAGTGGGAAATTATGTACATTTTGTACACATGCAGGTCCGCAGAATTCCCGCTGTAGAGTACGTTGAACAGGACGGTGTCTACCGCACTCAAGTCACATGGGGTCTTGACCGTATCGACCAAAGAGATCTTCCCCTTGACGACAGCTATTCACCACGCGGTAAGTGGCAGTAAAACTACATAGAATATAATATTATAGGCTAAGTAGTAGGGCACTATCAGAAGAGGGAGCAAATATCAGTTGATATGATTATAATTTACGAAGGATTAAATATATAGACCAATTCCACCTCCGAGTTATGTATTTGGCCCTCTATCGGCGACGCGATAGCTGCGGTGTGCAAGCGCGCGCTGACCGCGATTGGCTCTGTGTACAAAATCAATGAAAGATTTGAGATAAGCCCTGACATTGTTCCATTTACTTTATTCTAGAGCAATAAAGCATGGATACATGGGTAGATGAGGTAAGACAACGGCCATATCTTACAAATGAAGGTGTGATGTATTTTTCTACTTTCGTTACTTTTTCCCGTTAGTTTTGTCAGTAAAAGTTCGATCGCAGCATGGCAGCCCCACTGCTGGCACTGTCGCACTCGCGGTACTGCACTGCCGCAGTAATTATAAACGGGAGCCCTTAATGTTACCTTGTTTACATGTTTTCACTCATTCAATTGTACACCAAACTACATAATGATAATATTTCTTGACTTCAAAGTCCTTTCTGTTGATATTTTCTACCCACTGGAGACGAAATCCTTCACATTCCTTACGGAAACCTGTGTAGGGAGTACGGCTTCTCACACAAACAGGCTTCATGAGTCAAAGGCGAGTGAATTTCGCACTCAGTTAGCTTCCAATTTTTAAGCTTTCTCCAAATGTGGCATTGGAGCACCGCACAGCTGCGACCTGAACTTTCCTGATTATTCCTCATTGCAAACATTAAAAGAAATCTGCATATATTGGTCCAAAATAGAAAAAAAAAATCGAACGAATGTACATAACGCGCTATTGACTTGTGTACTATAAAAGTTGGGGTGCACTCCGCGGTATGTCGATCAGTCTGCTGCCCTCTCGCGTTATGGAATTGGTCTATAGATAGCTAAAGGCTCTGCAGCCCACGAGGACGATTGACGTGGGCTGTCGGTCTCGTAGGATGCGCCATTTTACAAAACGTATATGGCCTGCCATAGTTAGGCCTAGGCCTAATGGACGAGTCTGTAATCTCTGAATCGGCCATGGACATAGGCGGTGGTCCCGGAGGGGGAGGGGGGACCGCCCTTCGATTTTGAAGCTTACTATTTTTATTTTTCTATTTTGAGTGAGGTGATCAAACATAGGCCTACCATTTAAACATCTTATCGGCCTAGCGTGTATTTTTATGGCAAAATTAATTTTCTTTTACAGCAAGAAGCGATTTTTGGCTCACTCGCTTCGCTTCTTCGCAAAATGAAAAAAAAAATGTATGTGGGTGTGTGCATCCGAGCGAGGGGGTGTGTATACTCGAGTGTGAGTGACAAATTTCCGTAAAATATTTCAATCATCCCCCTCCCCCCCCCCCCCCCACACACACACTCGTTACATAAAATCGCCGCCACTGGCCAAGGAAACATGCCTTGTGTTGTGAAATCCACAGAAAATTACTAGATAGTTGCTTACAAAGTTTTTTTGTTTTTGTTTTTTATATAATCAGTGCATGTTTGTTCACCAGGGTTTCATGTTATAATGAGCAGGAGGAAGTAGCCCACTGCTTTCACGATGAAAAAAAAAACACTTCGGTCCCTAAGAATGATTCATTATAATCATGTACATGATGTACAAAATGGTCCCCCCCCCCCGTATTAGAAAGAGGTGTGGACGGTGTTTTTTTTTTGTTTTTTTTTTGTTTTTGTTTTTTGTACCATGTGCCCATATAAAGTGGTCTTTTAAAACAAACTAACAAACAGTCACCGCGACTCTGAAAGCAAACAGATGTTATGATGCTGACACTCAGTGCAGGTTGATTTGCATTGGTATGAACAGATCATGGAAAAAATAGAATAAGATAAATGATAAGAAGAAACTTATGAGTTTTTCTTTAAAATACAACAAAGTATGAATATTGCTTTTAATGAGGGCCATTCAGTTATCAGCAGCCATAACCCTCCGAGTTAGTTATTATTTGCTTATACCATTTATCGTGGTTTTATACATTAAAGGTACCGGTAGTCTTTACACTGTTTGGGTTATCGACACTGGAGTGAGGGCCACTCACCAAGATTTCGGGGGCCGTGCCGAACAAGTCGTAAACTTTGCATATGGAGACAATGTGAGTGATATTGCTAATTGCTATAGTTTCATATTTGATATTATTCTGCTGTATCATGTTACAGGATGTAAATACTTTGGCAGTACTGTAGGACCCGATACTTTTGCAGGCGATGTTGCGACCGTCTTCTGGGGAGCGTTTCATCAACATTTGTTGTCTGACAAGTTGTCAGATCTGACATCTTTCCTTGATTTTGATTGGCTGAGAAGCATCATTACTATGGCAACTGTCGGATCAAACAGACTTTGTCGGATAAAACATCCGACAAGTCCTTTCATGAAACGCTCCCCTGAACGAAATGTTGAGTGCCGCATAAAGAGTTAGTTTGGGTGATGCTGTTTATGGTAGTTTGAAACAGGGAATGCTGGAATACCGTGCTATGGGAAGACATGTGTTTTTAAGGGTGAGGGGAACACATAAGAAATTTTCCTACAAGCAAGTAAGCAAGAAAAAAAAAACTTTTCTTTGGGGGAGGGTATGGTTTTTAGAGTGGTTTCTTTTACTCCACAATCAGGGGCTGCGCCAGGGTATTTTTGATAGGGGGCCAAGATGACTCATAGGTTAATTTATTGACGTTTTAGATGAACAACTGGGGGCATTATATAGTTGCAAGCCCCAGATCTCTCTTTTCCCACCCTCTTCTTTCTTCTTCCTCCTCTTTTTTTTTTCTTCTTTTTTCTTATTTTTCTCCCCCTTTTTTTTAATTATCACTTGAAATATCATAGGGGGCATTCGTCCCCTACCCCCTGTAGCGCCGCCCCTGTCCACAATAGTTTACTAAATAACAATTACAAAAAAGGAGGATAAGAAATTGGGTGCTTTTTTAACTTCCAAATTCAATATGCCATTTCCTCAGATTATAAATCGAGGTTCATATATGTAACTAACCTTTTTATCATAATATAGTGTACGTGTAATCTGGTAATACGCGCTGTGATGGGTTTAATTTGCATCACGTGGCGTGCAGAAAATTTCGTCATAGGTCGTGCACTAAAACTTTGATTTTTGCATGGTTAGGCGCGTACAATAGTGTATAGAGCATGGTATAGAGCACCGAAGCGATGACGTCACAAAAACTTTTTTGGAATTTCAGAATTCTGGATACTATGTCTCGATGGAGCATGATGAAAAACATCCACAGCCCAAATTTTATGGGAATCGGCTCATGGGGACCCGATATTAGGCCACATGAATACCCACCTAGCCCATTGAAATCAGTGTAAATTGGCTTGTTTCTAAACAGTTATGAACCAGGCCAATTTACACTGATTTCAATGGGGATAATTGGGCATTCACGTGGCCATACCTTGGTTCACTGTACCGATGCACGTCAAATTTGGTGTGTGGAGGTTTTTCATCATGCTCTGCCGGAATATAGTCATGAAAATGCTCAAAAGCAAAAAACAAAATTTGATGACGTCACACTTCGGTACTTTATGGGACTGCGTATCAAAAGCGCCTTGCGCGTACTTATTGCTACCATTGTTTTTAGCCCCCCCCCCCGCCCGGGGGGGGGGGGGGGGGTCACTTCCATTGAAGAGTGGACAGCATCCGCGAGAATCGTCCTAAAAAGCACCCTAAATGAGGATTCAAGGGCAGGCCGCTAGGACACCCTAAACACGGATTTTGTGCAGATGTCAGATTTGCGCGCCCTAAACAGGGATTTCATTATTGTTGGGATATTCATACCCTAAACGAGGATATTCCCATTTTCATACCTTGAGAGTGATAGTGGGGTCCTGGTGGGGTCCATTGAAAGTTTGGAGCAGTTTTTATCTCGAGATAATTCACTGTCTCATTATCATGATTTACACAGGCGTTATAGGATTTTCTTGTTACAGTCGGTCCCGCAGTCGGTGCAAATTCCATACCCTTTTCGCGTTTTAGATTATCGTGATTTAGGGGCTTTTTGTCATTTTGGGGCGTTTTTGACACTCTATTCGCGTTCAGCGCGTTCCGCGCCTACCCCTAAAAATACCCTTTTTTCCGCGTTTTTTTTTTTCTCGCGGATGCTGTCCACTCTTCAATGCACTTCAACGCACTTGCTGACAAGATGTGAGCGAAAGGGGCAATTAATGAAATCAAGAAAGGAAGATTCTTTAAAATGTCGTACAGATCCAACATCAGGGGTCTATTTACTATAATAAATAGTGCATGTTCTACAGATGCACCATTACTGGACCATATGAACTCCAAATACTAAATTATCACTCGTGCAGATCTATTTTACCTCGGCCCTCGGCCTCGGTAAACAAAACTGCACTCGGCATAATTTAATATTTGTCGTGCACATAATCCAGTATAGTGCATGATAGACCACGCACTATTTATATAATAGTAAACATGGTACATAGTGTATAATGATACGCGCTGTGATTGGTCAAACTTGCATCACGTGACGTGCAAAATTTTGTTATAGTGCTCGACCGTGCACTATAACTTTGATTTTTGCATGGTTAGGCGCTTACAAAAGTGTATGGGACTCACTGCTGTGCATCAAAAGCACATTGCGCGTAATTAATGTTGTTTTTAGCTGCGAACTTGTGATGTGAGCGAGAGAGGCAATTAATAAAATCAAGAAAGGAACATTCTTTAAAATGTCGTACAGATCTAACGTCAGGGGTTTATTTACTATAGTTAATCGTGGATGTTCCATTGATGCACCATTATTGGGCTATATGAACTCCAAAAACTAAATTATCCCTTGTGCAGGTCTATTAGTGCATGATATAGACCATGCACTACATAACGTTGTTCTATGTTTATTTCAAATGTAATGCTTATACACTTTTCATTATACTACTGGTTATTACAGTGATTTTATTTTTATCTATATTTTGTTTGAAACTGAAATAAATAGAAGTTCAAAGCTCAGTATCTTTAAGATTACGGATTGGTTGATATTTACATACGTCACAATATTATATTTTCCGGTGGAAATTCGTGGAAAAAATCAGACCGACCTGAAATCGATTGCTTAATTTGTTTTACTTATCAGGAGGATTGCAACGGTCATGGAACCCACTGCGCTGGGACAGTCGGTTCTAACACATACGGTGTGGCCACGGGTGTCCAAATCAAAGGAGTCAAGGTTCTCAACTGTATTGGCTCTGGCACCAACACCGGAGTTATCAGCGGTAAACCACAGATCCATTTTTTATGTGTGATTTGTGATGTATGGTAAAGTGATGATACTAAATGGATGCAACTTGAAAAGGACCATTTTCTTTCAGACAAGACGAGCACGATTATTGCTTTAATGAAAAAAAGTAGAAGATTGGATTGATCCCCCCCCCCCCCTTCCTGTGTTCTCACATGCAGGGTAGCAAAAATGAAGTCTTCCCTTCCCTCATTGATACGTGTGAAAGTACGAAATGGTGCTTTTTCTGCTAAGTTAAATAAAAACGTTGAAAGATTTCGTCAGTTTGTTCTGAATCTTACTACTCTTTAACAGGAGTGGAATATGTGATGAATAATGCTGGTAACAGAGCTATCGCCTCAATGTCTCTTGGAGGAGGGATCTCAAATGCCCTAGACGAAGCCGTTGGCAATCTGGTCAGCTCAGGAGTGCCTACTGCCGTGGCCGCTGGTAATTCCAACGAAGATGCTTGCAATTCGTCTCCAGCCCGTGCTCCCAGCGTACGTGCACCCATGTATATTTATGATCATGATTGAAAACTTGAACCCGAACAATCATACACGACTTACCGGACCAACGATTTAACTGTTAAAACAAACTAGTTAAAAACATTTACTTGATCAGGTTTATGATGCAATTCAATAGAAATGTAAGAAAAAGAAGTACCATGACAAAATGTCAGAAAGATGTTTCAGCGAGAAGGATTGATGTACAAAAATGTTTCGTGAATTTTGAACATTACATCGATCCATGTCTTTCATATGATTTTGTAATAACCGTTTTAATTGTTTTATGATTTGTAAGTTTGTAGCAAGTGTTCTAATTATTTTTACTGGTAATTATATCATTGTCCCCGTGCCCTTCTTAAAACTCCTTGCGTTTAGGCTTAATATCTAATCTTTCGTCGATTAGATGAATAAAAGCGACGTAGTGAGAGGTCTATATACATAATGTTGACTGAAAACGGGCACTGCACTTAATAACCATTGTACAGGCAATCACTGTTGGAGCAACCACCAGTCTCGATCGGCGTTCCTCCTTCTCCAACTACGGAAGTTGTGTGGATATCTTCGCCCCTGGTTCGAGCATCACATCCACCTGGTACACCAGTGACACTGCTACCAATACCATCAGCGGAACCTCCATGGCCTGCCCACACGTCGCTGGTATGGGTTTGAAGAGTTGCTTGCGTTTACAACTTCACCACCTTATTAGGCTCTGCTCACTAAAGGCTTAATTTTGATTATTTTCATTCTTATCTGTACTAGTCGAGTTCGTTAAGGGGATTAATAAATATGCCATTTATCAGGGTTACTTACTGAAATATTGCTTGCGAACACTTTTTAAACGATACCATTCTTTCATGACGCACAAAAGACGGCATCAGCCAGTGACGCAAGGTCCTATCAGTGGCTATACTTGAACTATGATTGTATAATTGATATTTTGAAAAATGGAAATGAAATAAAATCTATGAAAATGATTCTAAATCTAACGACAGACATGACGCCCCGTAATGATTATGAGCCCGCCTTGATATAGACAGAAAAGTAATATGATATTGGTTACAGCTCCTTCAAGAGTATTATCCACCAGTATGCTGCTGAGATTAAATGTGAAGTTGCTCAATACTTCCTAATGTCTTTGCCACTTCATCATATTGCACTTTATACTGCTACTGTCAGATTACATGCTTTTATGCTATTAATTTCGAGCAGTCTATATTTCAGCACGTTGAGTCGATCATCGTCAGTAAATTATCAGCGCCATTCTTATCATTCTGCCAATATGCGCCGATACTAAGTTCAACGTTTCGCCAATAATTAATATCATATTTTGGATCAGAAATTAATCCTTTAGTGACTGGCTTAAAATCCTTCACGAGATCATCGATATTTTCGGCTATTTCAGAATGTTGGCATGAAGGTTTACTATTTAGGAAATGACGTCACTTTTATGACGACATTTTCCAAATAGTATATACTATTTGTGAAATGACGTCACAATACGCGAAATCTATGCGCGAAATGAAATTTTCAGTATATATTTAAAACGTCTTTGGGCATACGAGAGCTCAAGTGCGCACCATGGGTAACTCTCGCGGTGTCACGGCTACTGCGTTTCTCAATTTCTGATCACTTTGCAGTTTATCCGTGCAACGTTTAGTGCCATAAAGCATTCTATAAGACATAAATATAAAATAAAGAATATTGATTTGATGTGATTTGACTGATTATTCAAACAAGGTAAAAGCCCACTTCACCGACTTGGCTGATATACCACGGAGCCGTGTATCAATCGAGAAAAATATGAATACATGTCAAACAAAATATGAATACATGCAAGAAATATAAGAAAATAGAATGCATGTAAAAATATAAATAAATCTTGATCAAAAATATAAAACAAATATACTCTGCCATAATTTCGAGTTCCTGGTTAAAACTATGGGCCTCGATGCCTCCAATAGTACCATTCACTTCGGGGCTGCGCCCCTCAGTGAATAGTACTATTTCGGAGTCACCTCTTGCCCATAGTTTTAACCAGAAACTCTTAAGGCAAAGTATATTTGTATACTATTCTTATCTTTCCTTGTGCGCAGTTCATCCTTCCATTTCTCCTCTTCATGTTTTTTCTCCCTCCACCCCAATCCTATTATTTCTGCACGTTATGCTTATGATTCCTATTCATTGATGTCCCTTACTTTGTTCTCATTTCTTTCAAGCTTTGTATACCATTCCTTGGAATTTCGTTACATTTCTTAGCTTTCTATATATCGTGTTGGTGATATCTAGACTAAAAAAATATTCAAACTTAGGGAACTTCAAAGAATTTCGGTTCTTTTGATATGACCATAACCCGATAACCCTCCATAAAGCACGGGTTAATTAACAAGGATATCTCCATGCACTTTATTTCTTATCTGTGGTGTACAGAAATGGGTAGGCTAACACAGTGCTATGTGACTATTAAACTGATGTCCTTTTTTTTTTTTTTTTTTTTTTTTTTCAATGTCTAGGTGCCATCGCCCTCTTCGGCGGGAGCACTTCATCCATGCTGGCTGCAACTTCCAACGACTTGCTTCCAAACGAAGGAACTGGTTCTCCAGACCAACTCCTTTACGTCGGCTAGGTTTGTATAGAACTCTTCTTCTCTCCTTCTCGATAGGCCTTACCAAACTTGAAGTTCATATTCTGTTTCTGCATACAAATACGGACACAGTTTTCAGCATTGTTGACCTCCGACCTCGATGCCTGGTTTTTGTATAGCTCTGTAACACTAATTTTTCTCTTTTTCTCTCTTCTGTTCAATTTTCAGGAAGCTGTGACATTTGGATAGCATCGGAACATTGACCAAACAGGTCATGATCCTTGAAACAGATGGAAACAAAAATGATTTAACCGTGATTTTGGTATCCAAATCATTGTCTTCTTTTGGTCAGTTTAGCAGTGTATTGTATGGATTACGGTTAGGGTTAGGGTTACCAGCCGGTATAAACCAGCATTCTCGCTTTATACATAGTACTGTATACCGGTCGAGGTATTTAAACACGGAACAAAATTTATTTCCCTCCCATCGAATGGATATACCCGGTGAATTATTAGTGCACTGAAGTCATAACAAACAACCTAGAAATAACGATGGAATTGCAATTTCTCTAACAAAAAGAAAAATTGTTCAGTAATAACTTCAGTTTATATGTCTTGAAAAGCTTGCCTTTTTTGGTGCATGCCATTGCATGTAGCTTTTTCTCGGGTGATATAGGCTTGAACATTATGTTGCATGACTTTTTGATGGGGCCCGACAGCCTGAAAGTGCGAGAAAGACAATAAGGGAGAATTAGGGTTCAATCAAAATGTATATATGTTGAAATAGAGAGATAAAGAGAGCAAACAAGAGAGAGCGAGAGAGAGAATAAGGGCAGAGGGCTTGGGTGTGTGTGTGTATGTGCGTGTGAATGTGCATGCTTGTGTGCGTGCGTGCGTGTGTGTGTGTGTGTGTGTGTGTGTGTGTGTGTGTGTGTGTGTGTGTGGTGTGTGTGTGTGTGTGAGATAGAGAGATAGAGAGAGAGAGAGAGAGGGGGGGGGAGGGGTTGCGAGGGATCGGGAAGAAGGAGGAGGCCGGGGATTGGAACTTAACATGAAAGGTTCCAAGGGGAGAATGATAGCAGGCCTACTCTGTGACAAACTGTTTTTTTTTTTTTTTTTTTTGACATTTAAACACGATACAGAATTATACTTTCTTAACAAAACGTTCTCTTGACAGCTAAATATCTTAACAGAGGCTTGTCCTAACAATAATAACATAACAACTAATAAAATAACAATTTATACTTGTTGAACAAAAGATTTCCTTGACAACTAAGAAGCTTGCCAGAGGCTAATTGTCCTACTTAGCAACAACTTATGTGTCCAAACTGAATGCCATCTATTAAGATGACATGATGCATACTGGTGAAGAGAATAGTTTGTGATAAACCAAGGGTCGTGGAGAGAAACACTATAGATTGAAATACATTAGTCAACGGGTCTATTTGGGTTGTATCTGTGCATGGACCTATCAGAGGTGGACATCCACATAATACATTCATTAATTTATGTAAAATGTGACTGTCAAAGCTATCTCCATAATATTCTGTGCATATTTCTCCACCAAATTAGCCGGGAGAGAAGCAAATCCAAAGTAAATCCTTGATAAATCCACTCTGGTTACTATCACAACTTTAGCGTAGTTGTTATTACGGCGCTAAAGCATTTCACCCAATTACTACACGTGGGGGTGTTTCATAAAGCTGTTCGTAAAGTTACGAATGACTTTACGAACGACTTGAATATTATGAAGTGCCAAATGAAATGCCCAAAGTTTTTTTTCTGATCGGACGTTTTAACAAAGTGTGACTGCATATGGCAAAAAATATATACTTTACATTAAAAATATTTGTAATAAACATGATGAAAAGCACTGTGAATTTACGTCTGCACATTTCACCTTTAGCTAATGCGATTTATAATGACTGAGAATCCCTTTTGGCTTTCCATATTCAAGTCATTCGTAATTTTACGAACAGCTTTATGAAACACCCCCATTGGTGGAGAATGGCAAGAGAATGGCAAGAGCATTGTCAAGAGAAATTGTACCCCGGCGCAGACGCTGTGACACAGTCTGGACTGACGTATAGACCTTGACACCTCTACATCATTTCTGACTATTTTGTGCAATCATATGCTGATGATTCATCACAATATTTCAAAATTATACAATTCTTAAAGTTATAATGTCTGGCTATGTTTGTGACAGGGGCAGGGGCGTTAATCCGTTTTATATATTTTTGTTTTGGGAGGGACATAATTCTTTTTGGGAGGGCACATACACACGAAAATAAATGAAAAGGTCCTCACTTCACATTTAGGGGGACATACCCTATACCATCCTTAAAAATTGGAGTGGGGAACGTGTCCCCATGACTAAAAGGGGATCGCTCTAATTAAACATGAACAGGGTTAACTACTACTGATGTATTTCTCGTTCTAAAATCTCCCTCCTTCTCTCTCTCTTTCTGTCCAATCTCTCCCCATCTTTCCCAATATCCCCCCACGCTCTCTTTCTCTCTTTATTTTAAAATTAAACTATGTGACACGTAGTTTAATTTTAGGTATATGTTAGAATTAAGTATGCATCAGGGGGGTGTAACATAAAACATTGTATTGTAAGATTGATTGTATCTCTTTATGTTACACCCCCCTGATCACACAATTTCACCTTGAAAAATAAAAAAACTCCACACCGTGGGAGGGGGGGGGGGCGCCCCCCCCCCCTCCCACACCCTTGCTTCGCTCTGTCGGGATTGGTCGCTTCGCTTCCTCGCACTTTGCTTCTCTTATAATCTCACTCAACTATATATTATCCAATGTTGGTAGCCCTGACATTAATGTTTGAAATAAAATGACCTTTGACCTTACCATGTGACATCCGATGCCACTATAACATGAAGGTCCCCCAAGTGCATCTATGACCCGAATTTAGATGAAAACGGAGCAATGGTTGCAAAGTTATTTGTCATAAGAGAGTCTTGCAGGTAAACTCTAACATTGACCTCAAATGACCTTTGACCTCACCATGTGACCTCCAACAGCACCACAACATGATGTTACCCCTAGTGCATCTATCACCCAAGTTTGGTTGCCATTGGACCATCAGTTGTCAAGTTATGCATCATAAGAGAGTCTTGCAAGTAAACTTTAACATTTGTGACGGACGGACGACGGACGGACACCATTTGGATCCCTAAGTCTCGCCTTCACCTCCGGAGGACGAGACAAAAAGGAAAAATAAAAGAGCCAAGAAAGCTTTTAAGAGAGAAGAAAATCCTGGGAGGGCTCGCTCGCTTTGCTCGCTCTTACTTTAAGAATCTATCTCAACAAATGCAGGTTATAATACCATCTCTATGAAAGGAAAGTGGTTTGCATCTTGTCTTTCTATCTAATGTTATACTATTCTTCTATTTATAAAATGCTAGTAAAATAATATTAGTGATCAGCAAGAAGACCTGAAATAGAAATTTTTTCTGGAGGTAATCGCCTTTGATAAACAATATTTTTCAGATGTCCCATTCAAATTTTTGGTATTTCTGTAATATTGCACCAAAGTTTTCATTGTACATACATGCAGTGAGTGCTAACATCTAACACAGTAACCCTCTGTACCAGTATGCTGACCCCATTTTTCAAACAATGACACTTGTTAGTTCCTAAGATGCTCCAGATACGATGTTCAATTTTCAAAGATTATATGAAAGAATGATGCAGTGTACTGGGAGGAGACATTTCCCGTTAATAACGTTCACTCCAATAAGACTACGTACGTGATCTAAGGGTTGGCGCAGACTAGCTATTTTTTCAAACGCCGCCTATTTCTCCTTTCGTGCAGTTTTGAAGATTTGCGTTATGAAATATAAGTTGTGAGTACCATATATTTTTGGAAGGATATCGTAGTTTAAGTAGAATTCCCGGAAAGAAATTATTTTATCTTATTATCTTCATTTGAATGACACGTATGGCAAGATTCAGCTAGAGTATACAGCCCGAACATTTATCTTATAGTAACAACGTGTTTCAATAATGCAACAGGCTCAAGTTATTCATAAATAGAGTGTATACTTCATTTAATGGAATAATAAGTGACTTTATGTGAGTTATCTTTCTGATTTTTACTTGCGTGTCTTTTTTTCTTGGGGGGAAGCCTGTTACGTATCAAACATGCATATATTTGACAAATTAAAAGTGTATAATGTGAAACGAGTTAAAATGTGCTATACAAGATTGGTTATCCTTCAGAAGGCAGTGACTAAACGGAATACACATTTATAGGAAATTACTATTTTATTTTAGTTCTTATTTGTTACAGGTCTGCAACTGCATGTATATACATGTACATCAATGTGATGCAATACCGTTTTCATACTGCGAGTTAGGGCACCCTCAGAACTACTCCTGGGGCACCCTAACTCGGCAAATTCAGTATGTAATGTCGCAGTGATTCAGGGCGGTCTACAAGTCAGTGATTTTCCTATGGGCTATGATGTCTAATGGATGGCCCAGTTACGCTGGAACTGCAGCTTGGTGGTGTTTATGGCAATATAATTCCATTGGGGTCGCTCTTTTAGACGCTCTTAGAGCGCCCCAAATTTAGGCCACACTGAAAACGGTATATTCTTAACAAAAATGAAGTGCCAATCAAACAAAATATGAAATTAATACTGAACTGTATTTTTAAGAAACAGCAGCATATCATTATCTAAAAACAACAACAAAGATTTGAAATTTAAAATGCATTAAATCAGTATTTTTTTTCTCTAAATCAAAGCAAATTAGTAGGAAGTTTCAAGCACCATTCACATATAATACTAATTTTCATATGTTTGTTTCTTTCACTGCAAATTTTGTTTAAACATAATGTTCTTTCTTACACAACATTTAATGTTACTGAAGAAACAACATTTAGTGTTCTTTCTTATCACAACCCTTCAACCCCATCTAGTTTACCCGCACATGATTCTTTTCATTGTATACCTGAAAAGCCCTGCATTACACTCCAACATGATTACGGATAAATGACATCATTGCTTAAGATCTAAAAGATAACAATATAGTAAAGTTTAATCTAAAATCACCCTAAAGGAATGGCATAAACAGCAAACCACTCTGATGCCAGTAAGGCTGGTTTTAAGATTTCTGGTAGGCCCATTTGTTAGATATCTTTGCTTTTAGCTGGTGAGCAGCATCACAAGAGCAAAACTAAGATGTTGTCAAGTTTTTTATCCTCCTCAAGTTGAATAACAAACAAGTGAAAAGCAAAAAAATAATTTTGATCTCTGGTCAGTGACTTAAAGTCAAACAGTGACCAACACACATGTAAAACCAATGGGAGTTCTGTTTATGTCACAGTTGTAATGAAGTGCAGTTCCTATCTTTGGATCTTATATCGTTATGAGGGGACGGTCGGGGTGCTAGCACAGGTTGGGGTGTAACCATTAAACATTGCTTTCATTTCAAATATATAGAAGAAAATTCATCACAAATAAAAAACAGATAATAATAATAGTAATAATAATATTCCGTTCTTGTATAGCGCATATCACATCATTTTATAGTTCCAAATGTCCTCATGATAATGAGTTTCCATTGTACAAAGTCAGAAGCAAACTTTTCGGAATAGAAATGGATGCTAAAAGAAAATGTATGTGTAATAAGACATGTTTACAGATGCACAAAAGAAAAATGAAAAAATAAGAAATCAATGAACACAAAAATAACTAACATCTTTTTTTTTCTTCAGATTTCAGGTAATACAAATTCAAGCCACAATATTATGCATGTAAAAAAAAATCAAGCAAAGAAGATAATGAAATATCAGCACATATTCAAATCTGAGTCTTGTTTGAAGTTTCACAACATTCCCAGTTCTCCGATCAATTATTCATACAAATTGTTGAAATACTGATGCATCAAGAGCAATTTTTATGGTTCCAGAGCAGATATTTGCATGTTATAAAAGGAAAAGGAACAACTTTGATAACAGTCGAAACACACAGGAGAGGTGGGATTTCTCATGTGAATATATGAAAATTCTGATAAATGGTATCGTATTCCTGATAGAATCATAAGATAGAGGATTACCCTTGATACCTGACCTACCACTAGATTTAACTTCTCAACAAAGAGCTCCAATATAACAAGATTCCCAATGTAACAAGGTAATTTTCATGCTCCCAGCTCTTCACGTTCTATTTGGCCTTTTATCCTGATATGAACACTCCTGATACATGTAACACAATTTCAATAGTCCCAGTGTCCTCATTATACAGTGGCGAATCCAAGCGGGGGTGCAACAGGCACACACCCCCCTCTATTGTTTGAGAATCACACATTGAACATCTAAGAAAATTGTCATCTGCGCCCCCTCTATTTCCAAATCCAGGATCCACGGCTGCAATATAACAGGTTTCCATTGGTAAAATATAGTATTTAGTAAACATATTCAAACAGGCAATGTTGGAAGAGAATGTTACAAAAACGGACATGATGCTTAGAAGTAGAGTTAAAAAGTAACCGTCAGTCTAACATACATAATTAGAAATAGGAAATCAAATCTGCGATTATAACCATTCTTCGTATTCAATATTGTACATTGTTTATGTTGAACATCCTCCTATTTAAAATACCTTAATGTCAGTTTTTTCCACAACTGAAACAATATTTTTTATATAATTCAGTTCTGAAGACATTCTTTCTCCCCCCCCCCCCCTTCTCTAAATAAAAAGAGAAAAGACCAGCGTCAATCCTGGAGCTTAATTGCAATACACTCGTTCAATATTAGCTCATATTCGCCCAGAGTTTTTTCGCAAGAGTTTTTCTTACATGAATCATGACCATATCAAGTATTAATGGCAGTAGCTCTGTTGAATAATCTCAGTCTGTAAAATTCTGCAAGGACGATCATAACAAGTGTGTACTATCACATATTAAAGCCATCAAAATTAAACAAAAATAATTCAATGTTGCTTGATGAAACAAATACAGAAAATAACAAGATCATTAGATCTTAGCCCATGAGCTAGAAAAAGTAGCATGAGTGCGCCGTTTAGTTGAGTAAGCGAAAACCTGATGGTGTTAATACTTAGAGGGTTAGTATGATGAGCTGTGCTTGTTCCTCCAATATCCACGGGTATTACCCTGCTTATTTGGTCCTCTGTTCCAGCTACGTTGTTGAGGAATCCAAGCATTGTAAGAGTTCCTGTTATACTGGGCATCACAATGTCTCCAGTCTGGACTATTAGAGCCCATCCATTGACCTCCATCCCACCCTCCATATCGACCATGTCCCTGCCATTCATTCCATCCCCCTGTATAATGAACCCCTTCATCTCTCCTCATGCTGCCCTCCCTATTTCTGAATGGACCTCTCCACTGTGGTTGCCCCTGGTATGTATTCCTGTATACCTGCTGGCCTCCTCCATTCCAATGAAAGGAGTTCTGAAAATGGTGGTGATTTCCTCTCCAATTTCCTTCATCATGATTATTGTCATTTCTAGTCCTGTAATGGTCATGCCTTCTCTTTTGTTGGGAGTCTTTAGTATGGGATCCTTTGTACGGAGCAAGTTCCTTCCTGTAGCAATGAGCAAGAAACATAAAACATAGATTTATCCAAAATCAGAAGTATACAATTTATGCGTTGGAACTGATATGCTAAAACATAATTCACTTTTGAAATAAAAAATTAATTGACACCCTTTTGGCATCAACAAATTAAATTTGAGAAATAGTATTTTGCCCTGCAAAATATTTCTTCAACAACATAAATACCCAACAGGTAATTTTAATTTCATGTTTCCTTTATTCATTTATTTTTTTTAGTAGTGACATTAACCTGCAAACATTTAACATTTCGGATTGATCTCGGTTATGGCCTGAAAAAGAATGTCAATAAATTTGATGTAAAATTTAATAGCTGGATGACATGCAGTTGATCAATCACAGCTCATTATCAGAATGGGCCTCTGGCACTCATTTTTCAGTACTAAATCTTATCTTCCAGAAAACAGCCCTGATGCTTTAACTTTGGCTTTAGACTATTCTTTTTTTTTTCCATTCAAAAATCATAGTTATTTGCTATATACATTTTTTTTTTTTTGCTCCTCTTTCTGGGTTATAGCTTAAAGATTGGGAATGTCCAATGTATGTTATCAAGTACTCTGGAATAGTACTATCTAAAGTACATGCACCATGGAATATTGAAATTAATCAATATGAAACATCAACTGAACTGACTTTTTTCTGATTCAAGCTCCAGTGCTGATATCAGTTTGATACAATCATGTTCTTAGATATGGGTGTAAAGTACAGAAGAAAAAGGCTTGGACAATTACCAATTATTGCAAAAAACCAAACATGAATCTACTGACCTATCATCACAAAGTTGTAATAGATCTTCTATATAATTCTCTCTTTCAACGGGATATCCTCTTGCCTCTTCAAATGCTGTGGAATCAGAAGTATTAGAACAGATTCTAGTCACAATACTGAAAAAACTATCTGCTTTAAATATTAAAATGACTTCAAATCAAAAAGAATAAAACAAGTTTTGATTACACACATTAAGTAGTGGGTACATGAGTCAATATCAAGAAAATGCACAAGTTAAGACTGAGTTAATAAGCTAACGAGGACTTCCTCTTTCCTAAGTAGGTTGATCACACTTCACTTGTCTTGAAGTAAAACAATATCATTTCCCTTTCAGCCTGACGACAACTGAATTGTCCAATTCCAGTAGGCTTAGCACAGGATCCACTTGGCTGTCGTAGGCAATTCTTTACTTCTGTGTATAATATGAAGGAAACTATTTTAAAGCCGTTTGGAAAGTTTGATTAAGCAGTACATGAAATTGTATGGTTTTGAAATCATGAAAAATATACAAGAAATCAATTCAGTTTGACTTAAGAGCACATGCACCACACACAAATGTTTTTTAATATGAGGACATTTTAATAGCAAACCTATGCAAAGAATAGTTCTATTATGATATCATTCCAAACTGACATAAAATAATTAGAACAAACAATCCCATATTGCCACAAAAGATATGAAGGGTTTAGTGCAACAAAGGGCTATCTGCATTATTCGGTCAAAATAAGGTTTTGATATCAAAATGATCAATAAAAGATCAGGAACCCATTGGTAATAATGGTTTCTAAAGCAAACTTTGCTACAGTATCACCCAAAGTAGGTATGGCCATCTGCATTAAACCAGTGTTTACAACATAACTTCATCGCAAGTTTTCTCAAAATGGCCCAAAACACAGATAGCCCTTTGTTGCATTAAACCCTCGATTATGAGGATATAATGCTAGAAAAAGTACTCCGATGAGAGCCATGGTGAGTTTCAAACAAATCTGTTTAGTATACTTCTCAACACTCTCCTTTGTATTCTCATTCCTTCTCTGTTTGTATTAGAATTGAGTAAGTTCATTTGCTGTCAAATATTTGCACACAATGGACATTCCCTAATCAACAATCTTACTGTAAACATTTGCTTATCCTATTCAACTTTCTATTTGTTTGGTAGCCCTTCTCAATTACTCTCCTTTGTAATCTCATTCCTTTTGTTGGTAATGTAATTGATTTAGATCATTTCTTGTCAAACTTTCTGACCGTATATAAACAGTTCATTTCACTTAATACTTCAGTTCCTGAAGATGATCTGAAATAAAGATCGAAAATTTGAAAGTCACCATGGCTCTTATCGGAGTACTTTTTCTAGCACTAGAACAAATAATTTCTTTACAGAGCAACAAAAAAAGAAAAAAAATGTAAACTTCACCTTTCAGTGCATCCTTAGGCTTATAACCCTCATGCTCTATGAGATACCTGTAATGACATAAAAGAAACACAATGAATGAAAAAGGAAGAAATTCAGAGGGAGGCAGAGGGTGAGAGATGTCCTTGTGCATTTAAGAACATATCACCAAAAGGTCTATGAAATAATTTTCATGTAAGTCACATTTAGGTAAAAACATGAAAAAACTTTTATATTCTCAGATTTAAATTTGTAAATGCATTATCCGTATACAGTGGAAACTCAGTATAATGAGGTCCTTGGGACCATTAAAATTACCTTGTTATAGCAGGAACCTCATCATATCAGGGATAGAAAAAATAAAATATAAAGAGCTGGGACATGAATATCACCTTGTTATATCAAGAATATTGTTATCTCTTTATACCGAGTTTCCACTGTATAAAAACATCATCTCATCTATTCTGGTATCTTCAATGAATACTTCACTAAAGCATTATCAAAAGCATGGCATCTATTTTTCTCTTTTTTGTCAATCAAAGCTCATTCAGAAATCCAGCAGACCCCCATCTCCCCCCCCCCCCCCATATTCATTTTTACAGTGCCACCAATAATCTAATATTATAATAATAGTTCATGCTCTAGAATAAAAAAGACTTTTGCCAAATGTTGTGAAGATGAGCTTGTGAAGTCTATTTTGCTCTCAAGTTGTAAGAATTTGATTGGTTCACACCTTTCTGCCGCCAGTATTGCCTAAGCTTTTTTTTTTTTTGGGGGGAAGGGACCCTCAAATACCATACATTACATGGAAAGAAACTTGGGGGTTTTGCTGCTTCATATGTGAACAAGCCGTTATGCTGTAGATATTCAAGAGCGTAGCTGGAATTAGAGAATGGCATATGTAGGAAAAGCAGATGACATAGTGATTCGACAGATCCTCCAGCCTTACCCTCCAATTCATCAAAGATATAGCTATACAGTAAGGGTTTGGATTAAATACTAGCTTAAGACTGATTTGTATAAAGTTAAGACTTGTTCACATATGAAGTGGCAAGCCCAAGCGTTAAGCCCCCATCTATTGTCACACGAAAATGAATGAGATGTGTGTACGTGTGTGGGGGGGGGGGGGGAGGAAACACTGATGAAAAAAACATCACTTTTTGCCTCCTGGCAGCAAAAAAGGTGTGGACCTAAAAGTCTTATAGAGTTGGTGCAAAATACAATGTCACTAGTTTGTCTACACAGCTTTTTGCAATACTCTCTTTTATTTGAGCGTGAACTATCATTGATGCATTAATGCACATCCCATTATCATAAGTGATGCAGTAAAAAAAAAACACACACACACAAGGGGGATGCCACAGGATATCTGAATAAGCCTTTAAGGTTACTTACGTATAGAGATAAATTCAGGGTTAAAATTGGGTATTTGGTTAGTAACAGAAAATTACTTAAAATTGTTGTAAAGTATATTTAATACAAACAAAACTGTAAATAAATGCTAAAACGGGAACTTTCACTTTGCACTAAAAAGCAGATAATCCTTACCTACATATGAGGTATCCTGTCCTATTCACACCGTGAGTACAGTGTACACCTAATATCAAATCTGAAAGATAATACAAAAACAAGCAAGATCATATTACTACAGAAAATATGATAGAAAAAAGTATTAAAAGCATATTTGGAAATATAGGTGTAGATATTCAGACCTGTATTGTCTCTTTTTTCCTCCCTTCTTTCCTTTGTTTTATGCACAGCCCAGTAAGGAAAAAGTGGTTGTGGTCTTGCGCATAAGTCACTGACTACTGGTGGCATTTTGCGGGGTTTGAATTCCTTCAAAGGCACATATAAGTCCGGAGATATGATATCAATTTGCCACTCTCAACCAAAATATGAGTAAATGGGGACCTGGTGGGGAGAATTCTCTTGAATCATGGACGATCAGCCAGAGCTAGGGTAACAGTGGTTTGTTCTCTACAAAAAAATATTTTTTTAGGCACCTTATCAAAAGTCAGAGCTAATTTGGAATGCAGCCTTTAGTGTCTTTCCCGCTCAGCGTCTCTTCCGCTCCAATCCTCTTGTTTCTCTGTAGACAAAACAACGGGGGATCGGGAAAGCCCATGTAAAAGAAAGGTCACAGAGAAGACAATCGAAAAATGTCGGACATGACTTTTGATAAGCAGCTTAATCATATTATTCTTTTTAGGAGTTTCCGGGTCTATACAGAGATCTTTTAATCATGATGAAGAGAAATGTCTTAATTAACAATACATTACCATTGTCTTTATTGCACTCCTTGAATGACATTACTGCAGAGGTAAACCTGAGAGAGGAAAAAAAGACACAAATACGGAATGAAAAGAGTCACCTACTATTACAATTGGCAATGGATTTTACTTCCCACATACAGTATGACATGTATATAGGTATACATGTATATTTATGTAACAGTAATAACAATTTCATCTTTCTGACTGAACATGATTACAAAATCAGGAGTAATATCAATTCTCAATCTTAGAAGTGTTGGCAAGGAATACATGTAATTCACAGGTAAGAGTGGGGAATTTACTTACTTGTGAATGACCTCTGCTGAAGGCACCATATGACCTTGAGTGAAAATCTTCACATGTTCAATATCTTGTTCAGTAAAAACCTGTCAAAATACAAAACAATGTTAAGCTAGTGGTGATATTCAATCATACAACAAAGTTTAAAGAATACCAATCACCAAAATTCATGTTATAATTATAATGAAATAAGATGGGGAATACGCTATCAAAATTCAACTGTTTTCAAAATAAACAAGAAGAAGCACTATCAACAAGACATTTTACATGATACATCAACAGAGAAATTTTGAAAATGGAATACCTGTTTCATATGACCTGATCATTCCCTATATTTTTCATAAGTTCATGAACTGTCCATATGCAAATGGATTTTTCCCTTTTGTTTTTAAATGATCATTTGCAAAAAAAAAGAAGAAAATAAATACTTACATCAGGACTGTAATATCTGCTTGTGTTTGTTAAATCGATGAGAAGACCTAGCTTGTAATTCATTTTGTCCAGTTTATCAAAAAGGTCCATTGGTGTGAACCTATAGGGAATGATGGGGTAAAAGGCAAGAATTAGACCATCCTAGAACAGAGAAAGCATTTCCTTCTTCTTCTTCTGGGTACAACGTCCCATCTAGGGGGCGTTTCATCAAACTTCTTGTCAGTGATTTAGGATTTCAGTAGCTTATAACAATTGTCATTAAAAATTACTGACAAGACACTTGATGAAACGCTCCCCAGGAACCAAACAAGAAGAAAAAGGGAGTGCACGCTTTTGACGTGGGTTTGAACCTAGATTCTATTATCTTATTCAATTTATTTTACTTGATATTTAAATCAAATATTCAGTTATCACTGAATAACTGGCAAAGAAAGTTTAGGGTTAAGATTAATGTTGATCGCAATCCACATAACCATTAAATTACCTTCTTATTGGCAGGAAGTAATTAATTCTCTTCAATAAATGACATTGATTCTTTCCCTTTCTTCTTTCCTCTTTCCCTTTCTTCTTTCCATATGTCTAATCCCTTGCACTAAAAGTACCTACTATTCTTGTATCTCTCTCTTCATTTCATCTGTATTATTCAATATTTAATACAAAACCCTGTATCCGCATTACAAATAATTACCATCTACTGACTTACCTCTCCTTTTCTTGTAAACTTGAACTTAACCTCTGAATATAAAAAGCAGAAAAATACAGGATGAGAAAAGGTATACATATCAATCAATAAGCAGAAAAGGCACCACTGGATGAATAAAAGATCAATGAAGAGAGTGGTAGACATCTTCTCTTTTCATACATAGAATCTTTGATCCTGAAACTAACAGTTGAGATAAACTTATACAAAGTAAGAGTACACTTTTACCATTTACACAAGTACAATAGCATTCAAGTCTATTTGCCCAACTACAGTGTATTGCTGAATATTTCTACTGGTACTTGATACAATTTCTTGAAGTGATCTATGGATCAAAAATTTAAGGGATAGTAAATATGTTTGAAAGTTTGGACACAAAAATACACTTCATCACAGCACAAAATCACAGGAATATGACTGTCAGAACTTTTGTACATTTCTCAAGAATATTACCATTCTGAATTTACTGTACGTAGACGACCAAATATTTGATGCATGAATTCTCACCATATTTAAGGGAACTTTTAATGGAAGAATGTTAGTTCCTTTGATGACATCTCCAAAAGGTCCATAATCCTTCCATCTGAAAAAAAGGAAATAAAGACACAAAAGACAAAAAAGGAATCATCAATCATGTTGATGTTAAAAATCCTGTTTTGGAATAATATGCCTATGTTATAAATAATGGAAAGTGCGGGTAGCCCATCCGAAAAAAAATTAAACCTACAGACAATGGCCTAGAAATCTTCAATTTGACAGATGATGTCACCAAAATTGTCAGTAAAATGTCATCCTAAATGATTCTATGGAATTTTGCCTTGCCAGTGATGCAATTATCTTACCTTTTTATGGATCTCTGTTTTGCATTAGTTATTTGTAGACGTAAACTGGCGTGCACGAAATTTGGACTCCTCGTTTTTGCAAACCTTTTCCGGTTCTAGCGCACTGTGATATGACATTGAATTTTGCGATTGCGATATCTCAGGGATTCTTTGTCAATAAGTCTTCTTCTTGCACCATTCATAGTCTATAAGTTTGCTTTCCCTGTGGTATCAATTAATCAAAATAATTTTTGGTAGAATTTGAGAAATTATGGATTGAACATTGCATTCTTCAAAAAATTAGAATGTGCGCAAAATATGGTCACCCTTTCATATATCATGGTTCAGGAAACCACTCCTTCGTTTGTACGCGTGCACTTGTATACAAAATGAATGGAGGGAGAATGAGGAAAACAACCAGTCCATTGTGAGCACCATCACACGAGCATGGCAAGTGACCGACAACTAGTTAACATGAATGGCTGAATGAATGAAGCACTGCTGTAAAAAGTGAATGGTCATGAACTCATGATGGTGGTTATCTCTTTCAGGATGCTGTTCAACTTGCATACCAGCAAAACTTTACGCAGAAATAACAGTAGATATCCATTTACTTCTCGTCTACAAATACCAAAAAAAAGTTCAATATCAAAACTTCAATCACTAACATTAAAGAGAAGTATGTGGGACTGAAATTAAGACAGTCGTTATATCAAAACCCTATTAAACCAATGCAAAACTTGTAGAATTCAGTAAGATTTGGTTGAATATATAAAATATTGTCCATCCTACATCATCCTACTCTGAATTAAGTTCTAAGCTAAGCCCAGGACTCACCGATCCGGTATCTTATTAGCGCCTTTCGGCATGCTGATTGATGATAGATTAGTCTTCCAAAAAGCTGTTCTTTGCTGAATATGTCGACCTCTATCTTTAACAACAGACTATGGTATCCCTGAAGATACAAAGCAAATAAATTGATGAAACAGTTCTACAGGATTTGGGGGAGGGGTCTATATAGCTCCCTTTTTTATTTGGCGGAACAGTATATATTTGCCATCAAAAAAAAAAAAAACATGCAAAGAAAGGATGATTGATACATTATATTCATAACTGCAAATCATATTATGGCAAGCATGAAATTTTAATTGAAATGACTTTGTTTTCTGTTTGGGAGGATAGAAGGGGGGGGGGGGGGCATTGGCGTAAATCCCGGAGGGGGGGGGGGGATGGGAATATATCCCCCACTTTTTCGAGAGAGGGGATGGCGTGTAAAAATATCCCCTCCCCCCTCATTTAAAAAAAAAATTATATTGTAATTAATCAGTTGTTGAAATTTTTCATGAAAATGTCATATCATAAAATGTCCAGACGGTTATATAGTGGAATTTTCATTTAAAATGCTCTCAGAAACCAACAAAAAAAGCAATTATTTTTCACTCGCTCGATTCGCCAAAATGAAAAAAAAAAATATGTGAGTGGGGGGTCTGCTCGGGTGAGTAAGGGAGTGTGTATACTTAAGTGTGAGTTTACGGAAGAAATTTTGGTCAAAAGGTTGATCATCCCCCCCCCCCCAACTCCTCAAAACGGATTTAAGCCGGGGGGGGGGGGGGGGAACGTGAGAACAGGCTCAGAATATATAAAAACTTATAATTTGAAGCCAGGGGGCACCGGGAACTGTGAGAGGGGACGGGGGGGGGGGGGGGCTGTCGGGGGGCAGCACGTATAATGTAGTAAGCGAACAATGCTCTCGCCCCACCCCATTGTGGGTGGGTGTGGTGTGGGTGTTTGTGTGGGTCTCTCTCTCTCTCTCTCTCTCTCTCTCTCTCTCTCTCATGGTTCGGCGCCACTGTTGGTTATGTGCATGTCACCAAGAAGCATCACCACAGCAAACATATGAAATCAATAGATTTGGTAGTATATCGGCCACGCATTATCACCGGCAATCGTAAACGGGTAATAAAAGGTTTGCTGCTGCTAGTTTTCAAGGACTGCGAGTTCAGCTGGTCATGCCAACTCATCTGGTGGTAAAATCTGGCAAAAAAGATGTTTCGCTGAGAAAGACCTAAACTTTGAAATGGCTTTTGTTGAAGGGAACGTTCTTTTAGCATGTATATGTGCTGCTATTGCCATCCTTGCTGCCTACATTCCTTTTCTTCATTAAGAAAGTAAAATGAGGTTTATAGACCGGTTTTGTCATGTTGTTTTGCCATTGACTTTATGCGTGATTTTGTGTGTGATTGTGCATGTGATTGAATGCAGTGTTGCCAGATCGGTGCTAGTCTTCACGGCCAAACTCAACATATTTACGGCCAATTCGGCCAAAACTATTTTTTTTCACGGCCAAATTGTATCTACCTAGAAATAAAAATTGGGGGCAAGAGTTCCAGGCCATATTGTGGTTTAGGAAACCACTCGTTATTTGACGCACGCACTTGTCATGCTTGTACAAAGAGAATGGAGGTGGAAATAGGAAACCAATGCGTGTGACTGAATAAAGCGCTGCTGTACAAAGTGAACGGTGGTTTCCTATTTCACGATAATGCCAAGTTCCATATGTACCCTCTGCTAAAATTGAAAAAATTCATCAGTAACAAGTTAGAGGTCGACCACCACAGAAATTGACACAGCCAGACATGTTGAGTCTCACGTATTAGGCGTGAGACTCCCGCATTGGGACTCTTGCTCATCCCCCCAAATCTCTTTCTCACACCTACATCACAGCCTATGTCCATATATAATAGATATGAATAATGCAACAGTGTTATCGATATCAATGATGATAACGGGTGCTTATCGGCCCCTTCAGATGATCTGAAAGAGGCGGGGCCTAATGCCCAGTGGCGTAACTATGTGGGGGGCACGGGGGGGGCATGTGCCCCCCCCCCCCCCCCCATATCAGCTGGCAAAAAAAAAAGAGAGAGAGAGAGAGAGAAAGAAAGAAGGAAAGAGAAAAAAGGGGGAAAACAAGAAGGAAAATGGCACATCGGGAGCACTCCCTACATGTAGCTTCACTCGCTAGCATTTAAGTAACTTAACCAGTGCCGATTGCTAATTACTATTCTTATGAAAGGAATCAGTTTTGCATCTTCTGTCTCAATTCTAACGTATAGGCTGCCTATTGTTCCACTCATAGAATGTTAGTAATAACCACATCTTGGATTTCGCTCCAAAAAAGTTTACTTAAAAGGGGCCTTTCAGTAGATGGCCTAGAGAGAAAAAATAAAATCCCATTGTTTGTTTGCTAGCTCGCTACTCCCACTAGGAAAAGCTAGAAACAAAATGATTTCAGGGCAACGCAATCATATTTCAGAAGCGAGTTAGCAGAGTATCGTAATATTTGGGCAGCGAAGAGGTTCACAAATTACAACAACAACAAAGTCCACTGTGTTTCACTGACGAATCCATACATTAACATATTTTGTGGGGGGGGGGGGGGAGGGGGGGTGGGCATCACTGACTTGCTCACTTGTAAAAACAGAATGGTTTCGGAGGGCATAGACATGTAATAATAAATTTACTAGACGAAAAGCAGCACGCGTGGGTATCATTACCCAAATGGCATTAGCAGTGGCGTACCGTGGGTCATCGCAAGGGGGGGGGTATTGAGCATGGCCATACACGGAATTTTTTTCCGGGGGGGTGGCAAGGTGCGTAAAATTTTTGAAGAAATACAAAAGCGAGGGAGCGAAGTGACCGAGCTGGTCATGAGCCCGCTTTTGGTGAGCGAGGTACCTAAACCGATTCATATTCAGCTCACAGAGGATCGGGCAGGGTGGAGGTTGCCCCCCCCCCCCCCCCCGAAATTTGAATACAGGTCTTTGTAGACGCATCAGCATCTCTCGATGAAACCGTGGAAGTGGTTACAAGTTATACGAGGTTCTGTGAAAACATGTTAATCCCTGAGGTAATAGTGAAGACATACCCCAATAATAAACCGTGGGTGGATAAGAAATGTAAGGACTTCATACATAGGAAGATTCAGGCTTTTCAGAATGGTGACTTAGTGAAACCCATCGAGAGGGACTTCAAGAAATATATCAAAGACAGAAAGAGACAGTTTGGAAAAAGGGTAGACAATAAGTTCCAAGAAGGAAACTCTAGAGAAGCTTGGAGAGGACTAAAACTGATAACAGGTTTTGAAAATGTAAGCAAAAAGAAGAAATGTAATATCATTGGTGATGATGTCTTTGAGTTTGCTCAGAACCTGAATGAGTTCTACTGTCATTTCGAGGGAAATTCTCATACTCAAAGTCTGGAAGAATGTCAAAGAAACATAGAAAGGTGTCTAGTTCCAAGTGAAAGAATACATGTAGATGTTGGAAAGGTTAGAAAGATTATGCAGACAGTTAAGGTGAATAAGTCTGTGGGTCCTGATAGTATATCTGGCAAACTTCTCAAAACATGCTCTCAACAATTGGCTGAAATTTTTTGTCTTTTGTTTCAGTGGTCTCTGGATACATCACATGTTCCAGATCTTTGGAAAAATGCCACAGTCATTCCAATTCCTAAAAAGTCAAAACCAAGTGTGTTGAATGACTTTAGACCTGTTGCTCTGACCCCAATAATCATGAAGTGCTTTGAAAAATTGGTGAAGGAAGTCCTGATCAAAGAGACTTTAAACTATCAGGACCCTCTTCAGTTTGCATACAGAAGTAATAGAAGTGTGGAAGATGCCCTTGCATTCTTGGTACACACAGTTTGTAAACATTTGGAAGAGGCCAAGACATATGCCAGAGTGTTGTTCGTCAACTTTCGTCGGCCTTCAATACAATTGTACCACAGTATCTGGTTCAAGTATTACACACTGTTATGCATGTTAACCCATACTTGTCTCTTTGGATAGGTGATTTTATGACCAACCGATCACAGACAGTTCGTATAGGGGAGACTGTGTCAAATGAGAGAACTCTGAATGTAGGGCCCCGCAAGGGTGCGTGTTGTCTCCAATGCTCTTTCCCTCTTGACCAGCGCCCAAGTTACAATAACCCATCTTCACAAGCTCGTCTTGCCAAGTTATAAAATACGCAGATGATACATGCATTATAGGATGATAAGGAAATAACAACGAAAACTGAATATGGCGTCGTATTGACTGAGTTTGTAACTTGGACTGACAGACATCATTGGTCCTCAACCTAAGAAAACAAAAGAGATGGTTTTTTACTTTCGGAAGAGCATAGGGGAGAACTAATGTCGTAACCCGCAAGTGAAAACCGAACCGTACCGTCCCGTATATCCAATAATTTGCAAGCGGGACCCGCTGACCCGTCGAGTTTAACCCGCAAGTCAATTTATCTTTGAAAAATGAAAATTATTTTTGCAATCCCCACACTATACAGGCTCAAATCAGGAAAAAATATATGCCAACTACTAACCTAGCCTAGAGTGATGAATTTACTTACAAATTGCAAATTCGCTTTTATTCCGGAGAGAATGTTTTTTTGGGGTGACTTTGTACCACGAAATGGGTCGCTGTGATCTCGAAATTGAAAGCATTATGCCCATCTAAA
>CM057159.1:17505173-17526898 GCA_029962745.1 Echinometra lucunter
TGAGTTTCCACTGTATACGGATAATGCATTTACAAATTTAAATCTGAGAATATAAAATTTTTTCATGTTTTACCTAAATGTGACTTATATGAAAATTATTTCATAGACATTTTGGTGATATTTTCTTAAATGCACAAGGACATCTCTCACCCTCTGCCTCCCTCTGAATCTCTTCCTTTTTCATTCATTGTGTTTCTTTATGTCATTACAGGTATCTCATAGAGCATGAGGGTTATAAGCCTAAGGATGCACTGAAAGGTGAAGTTTACATTTTTTTTTTTTTTGTTGCTCTGTAAAGAAATTATTTGTTCTAGTGCTAGAAAAAGTACTCCGATAAGAGCCATGGTGACTTTCAATTTTCGATCTATTTCAGATCATCTTCAGGAACTGAAGTATTAAGTGAAATGAACTGTTTATATACGGTCAGAAAGTTTGACAAGAAATGATCTAAATCAATTACATTACCAACAAAAGGAATGAGATTACAAAGGAGAGTAATTGAGAAGGGCTACCAAACAAATAGAAAGTTGAATAGGATAAGCAAATGTTTACAGTAAGATTGTTGATTAGGAATGTCCATTGTGTGCAAATATTTGACAGCAAATGAACTTACTCAATTCTAATACAAACAGAGAAGGAATGAGAATACAAAGGAGAGTGTTGAAAAGTATACTAAACAGATTTGTTTGAAACTCACCATGGCTCTCATCGGAGTACTTTTTCTAGCATTATATCCTCATATCGAGGTTTTAGTGCAACAGAGGGCTATCTGTGTTTTGGGCCATTTTGAGAAAATTGCGATGAAGTTATGTTGTAACACTGGTTTAATGCAGATGGTCATACCTGCTTTGGGTGATACTGTAGCAAAGTTTGCTTTAGAAACCATTATTACCAATGGGTTCCTGATCTTTTATTGATCATTTTGATATCAAAACCTTATTTTGACCGAATAATGCAGATAGCCCTTTGTTGCACTAAACCCTTCATATCTTCTGTGGCAATATGGGATTGTTTGTTCTAATTATTGTATGTCAGTTTGGAATGATATCATAATAGAACTATTCTTTGCATAGGTTTGCTATTAAAATGTCCTCATATTAAAAAACATTTGTGTGTAGTGCATGTGCTCTTAAGTCAGACTGAGTTGATTTCTTGTATATTTTTCATGATTTCAAAACCATACAATTTCATGTACTGCTTAATCAAATTCCAAACGGCTTTAAAATAGTTTCCTTCATATTATACACAGAAGTAAAGAATTGCCTACGACAGCCAAGTGGATCCTGTGCTAAGCCTACTGGAATTGGACAATTCAGTTGTCGTCAGGCTGAAAGGGAAATGATATTGTTTTACTTAAAGACAAGTGAAGTGTGATCAACCTACTTAAGAAAGAGGAAGTCCTCGTTAGTTTATTAACTCAGTCTTAACTTGTGCATTTGTTGATATTGACTCATGTAGCCACTACTTAATGTGTGTAATCAAAACTTGTTTTATTCTTTTGATTTGAAGTCATTTTAATATTTAAAGCAGATAGTTTTTTCAGTATTGTGACTAGAATCTGTTCTAATACTTCTGATTCCACAGCATTTGAAGAGGCAAGAGGATATCCCTTGAAAGAGAGAATTATATAGAAAGATCTATTACAACTTCGTGATGTAGGTCAGTAGATTCATGTTTTGGTTTGTGCAATAATTGGTAATTGGTCCAAGCCTTTTTCTTCTGTACTTTACACCCATATCTAAGAACATGATTGTATCAAACTGATATCAGCACTGGAGCTTTGAATCAGACAAAAGTCAGTTCAGTTGATGTTCATATTGATTAATTTCAATATTCCATGGTGCATGTACTTTAGAAAGTACTATTCCAGAGTACTTGATAACATACATTAGACATTCCCAATCTTTAAGCTATAACTCAGAAAGAGGAGCAACAAAAAAATTTATGTAGCAAATAACTATGATTTTTTAATGGAAAAAAAAAGAATAGTCTAAGCCCAAGTTAAAGCATCAGGGCTGTTTTCTGGAAGATAAGATTTAGTACTGAAAAATGAGTTGCCAGAGGCCCATTCTGATAATGAGCTGTGGTTGATCAACTGCATGTCATCCAGCTATGAAATTTTACATCGAGTTTATTGACATTCTTTTTCAGGCCATATCGAGATCAATCCGAAATGTTAAATGTTTGCAGGTTAATGTCACTACTAAAAAACCTAACTGAATAAAGGAAACATGAAAGTAAAATTACCTGTTGGGTATTTATGTTGTTGAAGAAATATTTTGCAGGGGAAAATACTATTTCTCAAATTTAGTTGATGCCAAAAGGGTGTCAGTTAATTTTTTATTTCAAAAGTGAATTATGTTATAGCATATCAGTTCCAAGGCATTAATTGTATTCTTCTGATTTTGGATAAATCTATGTTTGTGTTTATGTTTCTTGCTCATTGCTACAGGAAGGAACTTGCTCCGTACAAAGGATCCCCTACTAAAGACTTCCCAACAAAAGAGAAGGCATGATCATTACAGGACTAGAAATGACAATATCATGATGAAGGAAATTGGAAGAGGAAATCACCACCATTTTCAGAACTCCTTTCATTGGAATGGAGGAGGCCAGCAGGTATACAGGAATACATACCAGGGGCAACCACAGTGGAGAGGTCCATTCAGAAATAGGGAGGGCAGCATGAGGAGAGATGAAGGGGTTGATTATACAGGGGGATGGAATGAATGGCAGGGACATGGTCGATATGGAGGGTGGGATGGAGGTCAATGGATGGGCTCTAATAGTCCAGACTGGAGACATGGTGATGCCCAGTATAACAGGAACTCTTACGATGCCCAGTATTACAGGAACTTTTACAATGCTGGGATTCCTCAACAACGTAGCTGGAACAGAGGACCAAATAAGCAGGGTAATACCCATGGAAATTGGAGGAAACAAGCACAGCTCATCATACTAACCCTCGAAGTATTAACTCTGTCAGTTTTTCGCCTACTCAACTAAACGGCGCACTCATGCTACTTGTTCTAGCTCATGGACTAAGATCTAATGATCTTGTTATTTTCTGTATTTGTTTCATCAAGCAACATTGAATTATTTTTGTTTAATTTTGATGGCTTTAATATATGATAGTACACACTTGTTATGATCGTCCTTGCAGAATTTTACAGACTGAGATTATTCAACAGAGCTACTGCCATTAATACTTGATATGGTCATGATTCATGTAAGAAAAACTCTTAGACTGGGCGAATATGAGCTAATATTGAACAAGTGTATTGCAATTAAACTCCGGGATTGACGCTGGTCTTATCTCTTTTTATTTAGAGAAGGGGGGGGGGGAGAAAGAATGTCTTCCGAACTGAATTATATAAAAAATATTGTTTCAGTTGTGGAAAAAACTGACATTAAGGTATTTTAAATAGGAGGATGTTCAGCATAAACAATGTACAATATTGAATACGAAGAGTGGTTATAATCGCAGATTTGATTTCCTATTTCTAATTATGTATGCTAGACTGACGGTTACTTTTTAACTCTACTTCTAAGCATCATGTCCGTTTTTGTCCATGTAACATTCTCTTCCAACATTGCCTGTTTGAATATATTTACTAAATACTATATTTTACCAATGGAAACCTGTTATATTGCAGCCGTGGATCCTGGATTTGGAAATAGAGGGGGCGCAGATGACAATTTTCTTAGATGTTCAATGTGTGATTCTCAAACAATAGAGGGGGGTGTGTGCCTGTTGCGCCCCCGCTTGGATTCACCACTGTATAATGAGGACACTGGGACTATTGAAATTGTGTTACATGTATCAGGAGTGTTCATATCAGGATAAAAGGCCAAATAGAACGTAAAGAGCTGGGAGCATGAAAATTACCTTTGTTACATTGGGAATCTTGTTATATTGGAGCTCTTTTGTTGAGAAGTTAAATCTAGTGGTAGGTCAGGTATCAAGGGTAATCCTCTATCTTATGATTCTATCAGGAATACGATACCATTTATCAGAATTTTCGTATATTCACATGAGAAATCCTACCTCTCCTGTGTGTTTCGACTGTTATCAAAGTTGTTCCTTTTCCTTTTATATCATGCAAATATCTGCTCTGGAACCATAAAAATTGCTCTTGATGCATCAGTATTTCAACAATTTGTATGAATAATTGATCGGAGAACTGGGAATGTTGTGAAACTTCAAACAAGACTCAGATTTGAATATGTGCCGATATTTCATTATCTTCTTTGCTTGATTTTTTTTTACATGCATAATATTGTGGCTTGAATTTGTATTACCTGAAATCTGAAGAAAAAAAAAAGATGTTAGTTATTTTTGTGTTCATTGATTTTTTATTTTTTCATTTTTCTTTTGAGCATCTGTAAACGTGTCTTATTACACGTACATTTTCTTTTAGCATCCATTTCTATTCCAAAAAGTTTGCTTCTGACTTTGTACAATGGAAACTCATTATCATGAGGACATTTGGAACTATAAAATGATGTGATATGAGCTATACAAGAACGGAATATTATCATTACTATTATTATTATTATCTGTTTTTTATTTGTGATGAATTTTCTTCTATATATTTGAAATGAAAGCAATGTTTAATGGTTACACCCCAACCTTCGCTAGCACCCCGACCGTCCCCGCATAACGATATAAGATCCAAAGATAGGAACTGCACTTCATTACAATTGTGACATAAACAGAACTCTCATTGGTTTTACACGTGTGTTAAGTCACTGTTTGACTTTAAGTCACTGACCAGAGATCAAAATTATTTGTTTTGCCTTTCACTTGTTTGTTATTCAACTTGAGGAGGATAAAAAAACTTGACAACATCATAGTTTTGGTTTTGTGATGCTGCTCACCAGCTGAAAGCAAAGATATCTAACAAATAGTTTTTGAGGGCCTACCAGAAATCTTAAAACCAGTCTTAATGGCATCAGAGTCGTGTGCTGTTTATGCCATTCCTTTAGGGTGATTTTAGATTAAACTTTACTATATTGTTCTTTTGGATCTTAAGCAATGATGTCATTTATCTGTAATCATGTTGGAGTGTAATGCAGGGCTTTTCAATTACACAATGAAAAGGATCATGTGCGGGTAAACTAGATGGGGTTGAAGGGTTGTGATAAGAAAGAACACTAAATGTTGTTTCTTCAGTAAAATTAAATGTTGTTTAAGAAAGAACATTATCTTTAAACAAAATTTGCAGTGAAAGAAACAAATATATGAAAATTAGTATTATATGTGAATGGTGCTTGAAACTTCCTACTAATTTGCTTTGATTTGGAGAAAAAAATACTGATTTAATGCATTTTAAATTTCAAATCTTTGTTGTTGTTTTTAGATAATGATATGCTGCTATTTCTTAAAAATACAGTTCAGTATTAATTTCATATTTTGTTTGATTGGCACTTCATTTTTGTTAAGAATATACCGTTTTCAGTGTGGCCTAAATTTGGGGCGCTCTAAGAGCGTCTAAAAGAGCGACCCCAATGCAATTATATTGCCATAAACACCACCAAGCTGCAGTTCCAGCGTAACTGGGCCATCCATTAGACATCATAGCCCATAGGAAAATCATTGACTTGTAGACTGCCCTGAATCACTGCGACATTACATACTGAATTTTTGCCGAGTTAGGGCGCCCCAGGAGTAGTTCTGAGGGTGCCCTAACTCGCAGTATGAAAACGGTATTGCATCACATTGATGTACATGTATGTACATGCAGTTGCAGACCTGTAACAAATAAGAACTAAAAATAAAATAGTAATTTCCTATAAATGTGTATTCCGTTTAGTCACTGCATTCTGATGGATAACCAATCTTGTATAGCACATTTTAACTTGTTTCACATTATACACTTTAAATTGTCAAATATATGCATGTTTAATACGTAACAGGCTCCCCCCCCCCAAAAAAAAGACATGCAATTAAAAATCAGAGAGACAACTCCCCACAAAGTCGCTTATTATTCCATTAAATGAAGTATACACTCTATTTATGAATAACTTAAGCCTGTTGCATTATTGAAACACGTTGTTACTATAAGATAAATGTTTGGGCTGTATACTCTAGCTGAATCTTGCCATACGTGTCATTCAAATGAAGAACATTTGAAAAATAATTCCTTTTAGTGAATTCTACTTGAACTGCGATATCCTTCCCAACAATATATGGTACTCACAACTTATATTTGATAACGCAAATCTTCAAAATTGCACGAAAAGAGAAATAGGCGGTGTTTGAAAAAAAGCTAGTCTGCGCCAACCCCTTCGATCACGTACGTAGTCTTATTTGAACGTTATTAACCCATTCGTGACAGGAATTATTTAAAGCCTAATTTGATCAGCTTTTATTTTTCAAATTGGCAACACCATTTTTATTTTATTGCTACATTTTATTTATGAAATGTAATGTATCAGAAATGGTATAAATTTGACAGAAACTATGATGATAAGTCAAAAAGTTGCCAATTTTGCAGGGGAAAACGGTGATTTTCACGGTTCACGGATTTTTGACCATTCAGGAAAGTTAAAAAAAAAAAAAAAACATGTCCGTTTCAGTACCACCGTGTTACAGTATATATTAATCATAACTTATAAATCTGAAGGATATTTTCCCCCTTTTCCCCCGTACAAATATATGTTATGAAGGAAGCACTATAGATCCATACTAAAAACTATTCGGAAGCTTGCAACTGTACTTTGTTATCCCTACTTGAAATAAGAAAATCCCTTCTGAAGCGTCACGGTGCAGTGTTTATCATGTAATTGCCCAAATGGTCATGCATCCGGATTTAATGGTTATGCTTTCTCTTGAAAACATTATCTCTTTATGATTTTTTTTAAATATTTGTATATTTTATTAAGTTTCAAGATTCACATTACAAAACAATCACACATAAATCATTGATTAACAAAAAATAAAAACAACTTTAGTAGCAGAACACGAAAAAAAAAATGAATAAAAAGAAGGGAAAAGAAAGAAAAAAAAAAGGGTAAAGGCAGCTTTTACAAGTACTCAAAAAGAGAAGACCAGCGAAGGGGCCCGAGCCCTCCTCCCGAAGACAACCGCAGACAGTATACAGGGGAGCGTTTATTCATGAAAGGGCTTGTCGGATGTTTTATCCGACAGTTGCCATAGTAACGATGCTTCTCAGCCAATCAAAATCAAGGAAAGATGTCAGATCTGACAACTTGTCAGACAACAAATGTTGATGAAACGCTCCCCAGATCATCCAATCTCCCAGCATCAACAAGCCAGCGCAGATTCCAGACCCCAAACGTCACCTAGACAGTGCAATCACACATTATACTTAAAAAAAAAAAAAAAAAAAAAACATAACCCCAAACATGACCTCTCTCGCGTGTATAGACACTCTTCTCCCAAATGGTCTGATACAAAGGGAATGATAAAATAATATACCGTGTACGCCCTCACTCAACGTACAAATGATAACACATCGTTTTTCCTCTCGTCATGGAACCTGCTCCGGCTCGCCGCGTCCCCAGACAGGAAGAAAAGAATCAGCCCGGGAAATCAACGAGATGAAAAACACAGACCCCGACCGGTCAAACAATCAGTGGAGTGGAGGCCCACTGAACGGGCAACGAGAGTGTATAATATCGACGTACAATGTTTTTTTTTCTTTTATCATTATTTAGCGGTATTCATTTTTTCTCGAAATTTCTTTCCCCTCGTTGTTGTTCTGACCGACGGTTTTATGACCACCCCTTTTTTTTTTCTTGACAAGCCAGTTGGGAAATCTTCCCGAACTCCCCACTGCCAATCCGCCCCTGGAAGAGATCCTGCAATATTATCATAAACCAAACATTGCCAGGTACACCGTGAATGGAAATACTTGGGGATCGGGGGAGGCCCTCACCCCCTCATTCATTATGATATGCATGATTTCAGAATTTTCATAAAACATGGGCCATTGTCAAGTGTGAGTGCATGCATATTAGGGGCATATTTCTCAGATTTTCAGAAATCGATGAATATCGCGATTCCGCTGGTTTTCTGCCCATATGATACTTTGCTGCTTTTGACAGTGAATGTAAGACGAGAACAACTTTTTAGAAAAGTGTTGGCTGTTTAGTACTTAAAAAGAAACACGTAGTTTAATTTTAAAATAAAGAGAGAAAGAGACAGAGAGCGTGGGGAGGGGGTGTTGGGAAAGATGGGAAGAGATTGGACGGAAAGAGAGAGTGAAGGAGAGAGATTTTAGAACGAGAAATACATCAGGAGTAGTTTACCCTGTTCATGTTTAATTAGAGCGATCCCCTTTTAGTCATGGGGACAGGTTCCCCACTCCAATTTTAAAGGATGGAATAGGGTATGTCCCCTTAAATGTGAAGTGAGCACCTTTTCATTTATTTTCGTGTGTATGTGCCCTCCCAAAACAAAAATATATAAAAACGGATTAACGCCCCTGCCCCTGTCACAAACATTTTCAGACATTATAAACTTTAAGAATTGTATAATTTTGAAATATTGTGATGAATCATCAGCATATGATTGCACAAAATAGACAGAAATGATGTAGAGGTGTCATGGTCTGTACGTCAGTCCAGACTGTGTCACAGGGTCTGCGCTGGGGCACAATGTCTCTAGGCAATCCTCTTGCCATTCTCTTGCCATTCTCCACCAATGGGGGTGTTTCATAAAGCTGTTCGTAAGATTACGAATGACTTGAATATGGAAAGCCCAAAAGGGATTCTCAGTCATTATAAATCGCATTAGCTAAAGGTGAAATGTGCAGACGTAAATTCACAGTGCTATTCATCATGTTTATTACAAATATTTTTAATGTAAAGTATATATATTTTTGCCATATGCAGTCACACTTTGTTAAAACGTCTGATCAGAAAAAAAACTTTGGGCATTTCATTTGGCACTTCATAATATTCAAGTCGTTCGTAAAGTCATTCGTAACTTTACGAAACACGAAGCTTTATGAAACACCCCCACGTGTAGTAATTGGGTAAAATGCTGTAGCGCCGTAATAACAACTACGCTATTTAAAGTCCTGGTAGTAACCAGAGTGGAATTATCAAGGATTTATAAATCCACTCTGGTAGTAACAGAGGAGCACCAGGCGTGTCAAGTCATTATCTCTCTGCGAATGTAGCAATGCAGCATCTGGTGCAGCATCGCTGTCTTGCTTCTCTCCCGGCTAATTTGGTGGAGAAATATGCACAGAATGTTATGGAGATAGCTTTGACAGTCACATTTTGCATAAATTAATGAATGTATTATGTGGATGTCCACCTCTGATAGGTCCATGCACAGATACAACCCAAATAGACCCGTTGACTAATGTATTTCAATCTATACGTGTTTCTCTCCACGACCCTTGGTTTATCACAAACTATTCTCTTCACCAGTATGCATCATGTCATCTTAATAGATGGCATTCAGCTTGGACACATAAGTTGTTGCCAAGTAGGACAATTAGCCTCTGGCAAGCTTCTTAGTTGTCAAGGAAATCTTTTGTTCAACAAGTATAAACTGTTATTTTATTAGTTGTTATGTTATTATTGTTAGGACGAGCCTCTGATAAGATATTGAGCTGTCAAGAGTATACTTCTGTATCGTGTTTATATGTCCAAAAAAAAAGTTTGTCCGCAGAGTAGGCCTGCTATCATCCTCCCCTTGGAGCCTTTCATGTTAAGTTCCAGTCCCCGGCCTCCTCCCTCTTCCCGACCCCTCGTCCCCCCCCCCCCCCCCCTCTCTCTCTCTCTCTCTCTCAACACACACACACACACACACACACACACGCACATAGGACAACTATTGTCTCCTGTCTTCGCAAGGCTGACGGAATAAACCTCAAATCCTTTGTCTGACAACCTAGGACTATTGTTTGACAACCGAGGACTATTGTTCTCAGGAATTTTCTCTGTTCACTGCCCTCGCTTGCAAAGCTATACAAACCCACACGTGCGCGCACACACACACCCGACGCACACACGACACACACGCACACACACGTCCAAGCCCTCTCCCCTTATTCTCTCTCTCGCTCTCTTCATCTCTCTATTTCAACATATATATATATTTTGATTGAACCCTAATTCTTCCTTTTGTCTCTCTCGCACTTTCAAGCTGTCGGGCCCCATCAAAAAGTCATGCAACATAATGTTCAAGGCTATATCACCCAAGAAAAAGCTACACGCAATGGCATGCACCAAAAAAAGGGCAAGCTTTTCAAGACATATTCATTTCAACTGAAGTTTTTATTGAACAAATTTTCTTTTCGTTAAAGAAATTGCAATTTCATCGTTATTTCTAGGTTGTTTGTTATGACTTCAGTGCACTTATAATTCACCGGGTATATACATTCGATGGGAGGGAAATAAATTTTGTTCCGTGTTTAAATACATCGAATGGTATACAGTACTATGTATAAAGCGAGAATGCTGGTTTATACCGGCTGGTAACCCTAACCCTTACCGTAATCCATACAATACACTGCTAAACTGCCAAAAGAAGACAATGATTTGGATACCAAAATCACGGTTAAATCATTTTTGTTTCCATCTGTTTCAAGGATCATGACCTGTTTGGTCAATGTTCCGATGCTATCCAAATGTCACAGCTTCCTGAAAATTGAACAGAAGAGAGAAAAAGAGAAAAATTAGTGTTACAGAGCTATACAAAAACCAGGCATCGAGGTCGGAGGTCAACAATGCTGAAAACTGTGTCCGTATTTGTATGCAGAAACAGAATATGAGCTTCAAGTTTGGTAAGGCCTATCGAGAAGGAGAGAAGAAGAGTTCAATACAAACCTAGCCGACGTAAAGGAGTTGGTCTGGAGAACCAGTTCCTTCGTTTGGAAGCAAGTCGTTGGAAGTTGCAGCCAGCATGGATGAAGTGCTCCCGCCGAAGAGGGCGATGGCACCTAGACATTGAAAAAAAAAAAAAAAAAAAGGACATCAGTTTAATAGTCACATAACACTGTGTTAGCCTACCCATTTCTGTACACCACAGATAAGAAATAAAGTGCATGGAGATATCCTTGTTAATTAACCCGTGCTTTATGGAGGGTTATCGGGTTATGGTCATATCAAAAGAACTGAAATTCTTTTAAGTTCCCTAAGTTTGAATATTTTTTAGTCTAGATATCACCAACACGATATATAGAAAGCTAAGAAATGTAACGAAATTCCAAGGAATGGTATACAAAGCTTGAAAGAAATGAGAACAAAGTAAGGGACATCAATGAATAGGAATCATAAGCATAACGTGCAGAAATAATAGGATTGGGGGTGGAGGGAGAAAAAACATGAAGAGGAGAAATGGAAGGATGAACTGCGCACAAGGAAAGATAAGAATAGTATACAAATATACTTTGCCTTAAGAGTTTCTGGTTAAAACTATGGGCAAGAGGTGACTCCGAAATAGTACTATTCACTGAGGGGCGCAGCCCCGAAGTGAATGGTACTATTGGAGGCATCGAGGCCCATAGTTTTAACCAGGAACTCGAAATTATGGCAGAGTATATTTGTTTTATATTTTTGATCAAGATTTATATATATTTTTACATGCATTCTTTTTTCTTATATTTCTTGCATGTATTCATATTTTGTTTGACATGTATTCATATTTTTCTCGATTGATACACGGCTCCGTTGTATATCAGCCAAGTCGGTGAAGTGGGCTTTTACCTTGTTTGAATAATCAGTCAAATCACATCAAATCAATATTCTTTATTTCATATTCATGTCTTATAGAATGCTTTATGGCACTAAACGTTGTACGGATAAACTGCAAAGTGATCAGAAATTGAGAAACGCGCGCAGTAGCCGTGACACCGCGAGAGTTACCCATGGTGCGCACTCGAGCTCTCGTATGCCCACTGAAAATTTCATTTCGCGCATAGATTTCGCGCATGCTTTCGCGTACTGTGACGTCATTTCACAAATAGTATATACTTTTTGGAAAATGTCGTCATAAAAGTGACGTCATTTCCTAAATAGTAAACCTTCATGCCAACATTCTGAAATAGCTGAAAATATCGATGATCACGTGAAGGTCTTTAAGCCAATCACTAAAGGATTAATTTCTGATCCAAAATATAATATTAATTATTGGCGAACGTTGAGGTTAGTATCGGCGCATATTGGCAGAATGAGAAGAATGGCGCTGATAATTTACTGACGATGATCGACTCAACGTGCTGAAATATAGGCTGTTCGAAATTAGTAGCATAAAAGCATGTAATATGACAATAGCAGTATAAAGTGCAACATGATGAAGTGGCAAAGACATTAGGAAGTATTGAGCAATTTCACATTTAATCTCAGTAGCATACTGGTGGGTAAGCCAATATCATATTACTTTTCTGTCTATATCAAGGCGGGCTCATAATCATTACGGGGCGTCATGTCTTGCGTTAGATTCAGATTCATTTTCATAGATTTTATTTCATTTCCATTTTTCAAAATATCAATTATACAGTCATAGTTCAAGTATAGCCACTGATGGGACCGCGCGTCACTGGCTGATGCCGTCTTTTGTGCGTCATGAAAGAATGGTATCGTTTAAAAAGTGATTGCAAGCAATATTTCAGTAAGACAAAAATCCTGATAAATGGCATATTTATCAATCCCCTTAACGAACTCGACTAATACAGATAATAATGAAAATAATCAAAATTAAGCCTTTAGTGAGCAGAGCCTAATAGGGTGGTGATGTTGTAAACGCAAGCAACTCTTCAAACCCATACCAGCGACGTGTGGGCAGGCCATGGAGGTTCCGCTGATGGTATTGGTAGCAGTGTCACTGGTATCCAGGTGGATGTGATGCTCGAACCAGGGGCGAAGATATCCACACAGCTTCCGTAGTTGGAGAAGGAGGAACGCCGATCGAGACTGGTGGTTGCTCCAACAGTGATTGCCTGTAAAATGGTTAAGTGCAGTACCCGTTTTCAGTCAATATTATGTATATAGACCTCTCACTACGTCGCTTTTATTCATCTAATCGACGAAAGATTAGATATTAAGCCTAAACGCAAGGAGTTTTAAGAAGGGCACGGGGACAATGATATAATTACCAGTAAAAATAATAAGAACACTTGCTACAAACTTACACATCATAAAACAAGTAAAACGGGTATTACAAAATCATATGAAAGACATGGATCGATGTCATGTTCTAAATTCACGAAACCTTTTTGTACATCAATCCTTCTTGCTGAAACATCTTTCTGACATTATGTCAAGGTGCTTCTTTTTCTTACATTTCTATTGAATTGCATCATAAACCTGATCAAGTAAATATTTTTGGCTAGTTTGTTTTAACAGTTAAATCGTTGGTCCGGTAAGTCGTGTATGGTTGTTCGGGTTCAAGTTTTCAATCATGATCATAAATATACATGGGTGCACGTACGTTGGAAACACGAGCTGGAGACGAATTGCAAGCATCTTCGTTGGAATTACCAGCGGCTACGGCAGTAGGCACGCCTGAGCTGACCAGTCTGCTAACGGCTCGTCTAGGGCATCTTGAGATCCCTCCTCCAAGAGACATTGATGCGATAGCTCTGTTACCAGCATTATTCATCACATATTCCACTCCTGTTAAAGATTCGTAAGATTCAGAACAAACTGACGAAATCTTTCAACGTTTTTATTTAACTTAGCAGAAAAAGCACCCTTTCGTACTTTCCCACGTATCAATGAGGGAAGGGAAGACTTCATTTTGCTACCCGCATGTGAGAACACAGGAAGGGGGGGGGGGTGGTCAATCCAATCTTCTACTTTTTATTAAAGCAATAATCGTGCTCCTGTTAAAGAGTAGTAAGATCAGAACAAACTGACGAAATCTTTCAACGTTTTTATTTAACTTAGCAGAAAAAGCACCATTTCGTACTTTCACACGTATCAATGAGGAAGGGAAGACTTCATTTTTGCTACCCCGCATGTTGAGAACACAGGAAGGGGGGGGGGGGGGGGGGTCAATCCAATCTTCTACTTTTTTATTAAAGCAATAATCGTGCTCCTGTTAAAGAGTAGTAAGATTCAGAACAAAACTGACGAAATCTTTCAACGGTTTTTATTTAACTTAGCAGAAAAAGCACCATTTCGTACTTTCACACGTATCAATGAGGGAAGGGAAGACTTCACTTTTGCTACCCTTCATGTGAGAACAACGGAAGGGGGGGGGGGGGGGGGGGGGGGGGGGCAAGCCAAGCGGCGACTTGTTTATTAAAGCAATAATCGTGCTCCTGTTAAAGAGTAGTAAGATTCAGAGCAAACTGACGAAATCTTTCAAACGTTTTTATTAACTTAGCAGAAAAAGCACCATTCGTACTTTCACACGTATCAATGAGGGAAGGGAAGACTTCATTTTTGCTACCCTGCATGTGAGACACAGGAAGGGGGGGGGGGGGGTCAATCCAATCTTCTACTTTTTTATTAAAGCACTAATCGTGCTCCTGTTAAAGAGTAGTAAGATTCAGAACAAACTGACGAAATCTTTCAACGTTTTTATTTAACTTAGCAGAAAAAGCACCATTTCGTACTTTCCACACACGTATCAATGAGGGAAGGGAAGACTTCATTTTTGCTACCTGCATGTGAGAAACACAGGAAGGGGGGGGGGTCAATCCAATCTTCTACTTTTTTATTAAAGCAATAATCGTGCTCGTCTTGTCTGAAAGAAATGGTCCTTTTCAAGTTGCACATCCATTTAGTATCATCACTTTACCATACATCACAAATCACACATAAAAAATGGATCTGTGGTTTACCGCTGATAACTCCGGTGTTGGTGCCAGAGCCAATACAGTTGAGAACCTTGACTCCTTTGATTTGGACACCCGTGGCCACACCGTATGTGTTAGAACCGACTGTCCCAGCGCAGTGGGTTCCATGACCGTTGCAATCCTCCTGATAAGTAAAACAAATTAAGCAATCGATTTCAGGTCGGTCTGATTTTTTCCACGAATTTCCACCGGAAAATGTAATATTGTGACGTATGTAAATATCAACCAATCCGTAATCTTAAAGATACTGAGCTTTGAACTTCTATTTATTTCAGTTTCAAACAAATATAAATAAAAATAACACACTGTAATAACCAGTAGTATAATGAGAAGTGTATAAGCATTACATTTGAAATAACCATAGAACAACATTATGTAGTGGCATGGTCTATATCATGCACTAATAGACCTGCACAAGGGATAATTTAGTTTTTGGAGTTCATATGCCCAATAATAGTGCATCAATGGAACATCCACGATTAACTATAGTAAATAAACCCCTGACGTTAGATCTGTACGACATTTTAAAGAATGTTCCTTTCTTGATTTTATTAATTGCCTCTCTCGCTCACATCACAAGTTCGCAGTTAAAAACAACATTAATTACGCGCAAGGTGCTTTTGATGCGCAGCAGTCAGTCCCATACACTTTTGTAAGCGCCCTAACCATGCAAAAATCAGTTATAGTGCACGGTCGAGCACTATAACAAAATTTTGCACGTCACGTGATGCAAGTTTGACCAATCACAGCGCGTATCATATACACTATGTACCATGTTTTACTATTATATAAATAGTGCGTGGTCTATCATGCACTATACTGGATTATGTGCACGACAAATATTAAATTATGCCGAGTGCAGTTTTGTTTACCGAGGCCGAGGGCCGAGGTAAAATAGATCTGCACGAGTGATAATTTAGTATTGGAGTTCATAATATGGTCCAGTAATGGTGCATCTGTAACATGCACTATTTATTATAGTAAATAGACCCCTGACGTTGGATCTGTACGACATTTTAAAGAATCTTCCTTTCTTGATTCATTAATTGCCCTTTTCGCTTACATCTTGTCAGCAAGTGCGTTGAAGTGCATTGAAGAGTGGACAGCATCCGCGAGAAAAAAAAAACGCGGAAAAAAGGGTATTTTTAGGGGTAGGCGCGGAACGCGCTGAACGCGAATAGAGTGTCAAAAACGCCCCAAAATGAAAAAAAGCCCCCTAAATCACGATAATCTAAAACGCGAAAAGGGTATGGAATTTGCACCCGACTGCGGGACCGACTGTAACAAGACCCGTGAACAGAAATCCCTATAACGCTGTGTAAATCAAATGATATGAGACAGTGGATATCTCGAGATAACAACTGCTCCAAACTTTCATGGACCCCACCAGGACCCCCCCTATCACTCTCAAGTATGAAAATGGGAATTTCCTCGTTTAGGTATGAATATCCACCAACAATAATAATCCCTGTTTAGGGTGCGCAAATCTTACATCTGCACAAAATCCGTGTTTAGGGGTGTCCTAGCGGCCTGCCCAAAGACGTTTTAAATATATAGCTAGACAGAAAGCAGCACACGCGGAAAGCATTACGCCTATGGGTTAAGCCCCGCCCAGCTTTCGTCCATTAGAAGCCGAAAATAAGCCCTTCTAAATATTCATGAACCGAAATAAGCACCTTTGATTGGATTATAGCCTCATGAATATGTATTTACTTCGATAATATCGTTCTCGAAATATGGTTATTCATTTGACCTTATTACGTCATAATTATGCAAATTCATGCATGACGTGCTTACTCGCACAAAGTTAGAGGTTTCTACTTCACAGAGAAAACGTGAGTACCACTGCAATTATGATTAAATATAAGAAATTTGACCATTTGTTGCAAAATGGTTGCTATTCTTCTAATAATTTCTTTACAATTTGAAATAATTGCTAACAGCTGTTTCCGAAAGAGCTAGAAACATTGTACTCTCAAACTTACAGTTCGGTTTTCATCGTCATGAGCTAGATTGACCGCGGGTATCGTTCTCGCACCATGTACTCGAGGTAGCTCCCCCGGGCTAATGCCGGGGGCCATCTATGATAATTCTGGTGTTCACGTTGACCGTTCTTGAACGGTTTTGATATCTAAAATTGTTCAAATCAGAAGTTTGGCGTCATGAAAAATCAAATTCAGACCTAGATTAGACAACAAAATTTTTGTGAGTGAACACTCCGGCAGAATTTATTAGATTTTTACTAGATCGCTAGTGTGTGTAGACTAGATCTAACGTTAGATCTAAATCAATGTTATTTGGACTCGCTGAACGTGACACTGCATTGCAGACTGGAGAGCACACAATGAACACACTGTATACGTCGACGGCCTCGGTTGATTTTGCCAGTGTTTTTAACTCTTGTAAGCCTTTAACATTTGAAGTTAAAATAATATTGAGTGACCATTACTTTAGTCTAGGTCTTACTATCCACATTCATCAGTTTACAAGATCTAACGTTAACAGTTATCAGAAATTCTGTTAAAAAATCTAAAGTAGATCTGGACACACTTGTATAGGTCTACTTGGAAGTTGGATCAAGTTGACTCTGTTATTTATTTTCATTTATGCACATTACCATCTTGAAATCTTGAAATCTTGTTCAACCTCTCAGTCTCACCCCACCTCTTCTGAAGATAGAAAATGTTGCTGACTGCAGTTTGAAGTAACTATCAAATATTTCATGGTAAATGTTGCAATCTGCTTGGTTGTAATAATGTTTTTGTTTTTGTTTTTGTTTTTTGTTTTTTGTTCCCACAGATGGAAATATTGGAACTGGAAGGCTGGAAGAATTCGACAGCTGAACATCACTACATGTAATACATGTATAGGCCCCAGGTGAAGCAGAGAATCCTCTGAAGTGACAGGTAACAAAAATTTTCCAGAACACTTTTCTTTCTTATTCACATTATGATGATTACAGTAATGAATTTGAGGGCATTCTGGTAGGGCGTAGACAGTAATTATTTAGGCTAACATTCTGGTTGATGCTTTTGCCATTTTGTTGCTCTTGAAAACTCCAAACATTTGAAGTTGAAACAATTATTGAATGACCATTAGTCTATGTCTAACTGTTGAATCTACCTAAGAATGACCACATTCTTCAGTTGAAAAGTTGAGCTAAAACAGTTAAACCTCTGGAAGTCTCTTAAAATCTTGAGTAGATCTAGATCTGGACAAACTGTCACTTAGCCCTCTCACCCTACCCCCCTTCTGAACATACATGTAGACAGAAGATGCTACTGTGTGGATGCTATTCCATGTATTTGATTTATTCAGTTTTATTCTTAGTTTTTGTAATCATTTTTATTATTTCATTTTTTTTTTGGGGGGGGGGGGCTATTCAGACACATGTTTAATACATGTATGGTTTCTTTGTAGTCTGGTTAATGGCAGTTTACAATAGTCCTGTTCTATTTTGGTGGCAGAACTAAAACATTTTATGGGGGTGGATTACAGGCATATTATGTAAATGTTTGTAACTCAATGGTAAGCTTTTCTATTTCTACATGAAGAAAATCTAAAATCTTGGATGCACCATGAAAGGATAAGTAAAATTTGATAGAACTATAAATACTACATGTATATTTCAATTTAGTATCTCAGTCAGAAATGCATTACAACTTGGTACAGTGATATTGATTTTTAAATTTATTTTATTTTTATTATTTTTTGTTGTTCACACAGATATTGGAAAGCTGGAAGAATTCTAGTGATGAATGTCACAACATGTCCACTACATGTCACTTCAAGTCCAGGATGAAGCAGAAAATCCTGTAAAGTGACAGGTAACAACTAACAACTAACTTTTCCAGGAGACTCGTAACACAAATTCATACCTCTAACTATATATTGTAAAGTATGTTTCATTGCACATGTAAATATTTTCCCTCTCCCATGTTCCTTCATAACAAAATTTGTCTGTGTTGACAAAACTTGACATATATAGGGAGACTTCACAGAAATCCTTTGTACAGGAGAGATACACCTAATGCACATCAATAGACAACATTTACTGCCAAATGTAGATAGTGTGTAAACAGGTCGGCACACTAATTTTCATTGTATGGGTTCTGAATTGAAACTGAAAATTTTCAGTTAATTTTAGTTATGAATGCAAATTTTTATTTAGATTTAAACTCCCATGTGCCTTTCGCTATCGTGTAGATTAATGTAAATTTGTATCAGTGCTCCCCAATTTCAAAGCATTCATGTGTATGAAGGTTATCTCATTTTATGCAGTAGGTTATTTAGCTTATGTGAGACCCTGTTCAGTCATATTTAAAAAATTTCCTTTTAATGTAGTATGATGCCATGGCAGATGATTGATGCAGACTGGACTTGACAAATCCTGAGAGGAACTTACGAGATGTATGACTTGAACATTTGAGAGTAAGTTTGCTGCTATAAGTAACCAATCCCCGTAACTATCATTGACCACATTAGGTGTAAGCAGTCTTAGATGTGATTTACTGTCATAGATGATATTTTCTAGTTTACCAAAGTACTTTAATTGGTTTCATAGAGTGGTCTATAAAATAAATGTATTTAGGCCTACATTACTAGATTCAGCAACATTACATCATGCAGTGCATAATCTGACCCACCCAATGTTGTTTGTGACTCGAAGTCCCTTTCATTACCAAGTATTACTAAATTACCGTATGAGCATTAGTTTACTTCAGAAGTATTTTTAATTTTATATCTTGTCTGCATCATGTATGCTCCAGTTGGGCTATCAGAAACATGAAATTTTAAAATGTCTGTAGGACAAATATGTGTAGCTGGATTTCTTCACTTGCACACTCCTACCTTGTGCATTTTAGTCCTTCTTGCAGGTGTCTAAATATTGTGTGGCTAATCCTTATTAAATGCATCTGATATATATTTATTATTTTGGGTTTTTTTTTTTTTCTCCACAGAGTTCTGGATTATGACTTTGGCTCATCCTTCCTGTCACCTAGACTACAGACTTGGCGGTGACTGCAGATGACATCTCCTCCCTGATAATGCTTTCTTCAGATAGTAGCAAAGATTTTTTCAAAGAGATGATTTTGAGATATAATTTATCACTAAATGTCCCATTGAATATCACATTAAATGAAAGCTACAGAGTAAATATTTGGGGATTTCTTATTTTTTTTTAATGATTAAAGTCAACTCATCTTGCATGAGTTATATGTGTACATAATTAAATGGACACAATGTCAACTGCCATCTCAAATTTAGAATTGAGAAGAAAGGCTTTTTACTTTATATTTGCTTTATAGGAATCTAAATCAAAAATGTAGGAATTCATTAACCCCTAGACTTCTATGAAGATTGGCAAGATGCCTGCAAATGTTACATCGAGGTAACTTCAGTTTTGTATGTTTGAAGTTAAAATGTGTTGAATCATTAAATTATTATTCTAATTAAAAGTTTACTATCCGCAAATGACTGAATGGCCTATCTTTATTTTAGACCCCCTCATGCATTGAACACTGGAAGATTAACCGGTTTTTACAGCATTTTTAAGAAATATTGTGTATAAAATATTATCCCTTAAGAAAGTATGCTTATAGGGGGGGGGGGAATACACTGTACCTCCATGTGCAATGTGAAGGGTTGTTAAGGTAAATAAGACCGTATGCAGGAATTTTTCCGGGGGGGGGGGGGGCAAGAATTTGTTCGCTTATGTGCAAGCGAGGGAACAAAGTGACCGAGTGGGAGCTTTTGCATTTTTAGAATTGAAATAGAATGATCTGGGTGTAATTTAGGGCATCCCCCCAAAGAAAGGAAAAGTAAGAAAAAAGGGGTTGAATTTTTTGGGGGTGGGGGAGGGGGACGGCCCCCTATTTGCGTACAGCCATGAAGGTAAACCGAAAGTGTGAAGGCTTGAGAAGGTGAAAAGATAGAAGTGATGTGTCAAATTTAAATTGCTCTAGCAAAGCTACAAGAGAAAGAAAGTGAACAACTGTGCCGAGTAAAAAAGAGTGGATATCTGGAAAAGAAGTATTTTTGATAGTAAAATCTGTGAATGGGCTAGTTGAGACTGAAGGGTATGAGAGCAGAAATGAATTAGTAAATGTACAGCAAATGGGGCAATATGTGTGATCATTATTTCTTTAGTTCTATATTTTTTCCCTTTCTCTTCTACTTGATTATTATCATCATCATGCAGGTTCCCCCTCTATTCCCTCTTCTTGAGCTCTCTTTCCCCTTCTCTCCACAATCAGAGTACCTTCATAATCTCTTCCCACCTCCCAGATTAGCTTGTGAAAGGAGTATTACAAAAGAGAGTGAACAAAAAATAATATAAAATAAAATAATAAATAAATAAATAACTAATGAATGAATGCTTGGATTTGATAATGAATGAAAGTGAATTTTAAAATCATATCTGTGGACTAAGACTAAAGTACAGTTAGAAAGAAATTAACAGATAGGTTATTCATTTGAGGGTTCAGACAAAAGATAAAGAAATAAATGGATGTTTGGATGTGATAATGAATGAAAGTGAATTTTGAAATTAAATATGTGTACACAAAGACTGAAGTACAGTTAGAAAGAAATTATAACAGATAGGTAATCATTTTAGGGTTCAGACCTTCATGGAGAAAATGTTTTTTTTTTAAAGAAGGATCCAACCAACTATTGTAGAGGCCACCAGTTAAACAAAAAAAATCATCGACTACAAGATATAATAGTTTAATACAGATATTGGGTGCCCAGTCACGTAAACAAGAAAGAAGAATGATAGATCGGAGGCTCCGCCCCCGTACTATTATCATTTTTGTGATCGATAACCAGTTTAAGTGCGTTGACTGGCGCATCAGAATGGTCGAAGTTGATTTGCTACATTCCTTGCGTGGGCAGCGCGCAATGTGTGAATAAAATTACAATAAATACATATAA
>CM057159.1:17527398-17542910 GCA_029962745.1 Echinometra lucunter
AGATCAGGAACCCATTGGTAATAATGGTTTCTAAAGCAAACTTTGTACAGTATCACCCAAAGTAGGTATGGCCATCTGCATTAAACCAGTGTTTACAACATAACTTCATCGCAAGTTTCTCAAAATGGCCCAAAACACAGATAGCCCTTTGTTGCATTAAACCCTCGATTATGAGGATATAATGCTAGAAAAAAGTACTCCGATGAGAGCCATGGTGAGTTTCAAACAAATCTGTTTAGTATACTTCTCAACACTCTCCTTTGTATTCTCATTCCTTCTCTGTTTGTATTAGAATTGAGTAAGTTCATTTGCTGTCAAATATTTGCACACAATGGACATCCTAATCAACAATCTTACTGTAAACATTTGCTTATCCTATTCAACTTTCTATTTGTTTGGTAGCCCTTCTCAATTACTCTCCTTTGTAATCTCATTCTTTTGTTGGTATGTAATTGATTTAGATCATTTCTTGTCAAACTTTCTGACCGTATATAAAACAGTTCATTTCACTTATACTTCAGTCCTGAAGATGATCTGAAATAAAGATCGAAAATTTGAAAGTCACCATGGCTCTTATCGGAGTACTTTTTCTAGCACTAGAACAAATAATTTCTTTACAGAGCAAAAAAAAAAAAAAAAAAAAATGTAAACTTCACCTTTCAGTGCATCCTTAGGCTTATAACCCTCATGCTCTATGAGATACCTGTAATGACATAAAAGAAACACAATGAATGAAAAAGGAAGAAATTCAGAGGGAGGCAGAGGGTGAGAGATGTCCTTGTGCATTTAAGAACATATCACCAAAAGGTCTATGAAATAATTTTCATGTAAGTCACATTTAGGTAAAAACATGAAAAAACTTTTATATTCTCAGATTTAAATTTGTAAATGCATTATCCGTATACAGTGGAAACTCAGTATAATGAGGTCCTTGGGACCATTAAAATTACCTTGTTATAGCAGGAACCTCATCATATCAGGGATAGAAAAAATAAAATATAAAGAGCTGGGACATGAATATCACCTGTTATATCAAGAATATTGTTATCTCTTTATACCGAGTTTCCACTGTATAAAAACATCATCTCATCTATTCTGGTATCTTCAATGAATACTTCACTAAAGCATTATCAAAAGCATGGCATCTATTTTTCTCTTTTTTGTCAATCAAAGCTCATTCAGAAATCCAGCAGACCCCCATCTCCCCCCCCCCCCCATATTCATTTTTACAGTGCCACCAATAATCTAATATTATAATAATAGTTCATGCTCTAGAATAAAAAAGACTTTTGCCAAATGTTGTGAAGATGAGCTTGTGAAGTCTATTTTGCTCTCAAGTTGTAAGAATTTGATTGGTTCACACCTTTCTGCCGCCAGTATTGCCTAAGCTTTTTTTTTTTTTGGGGGGAAGGGACCCTCAAATACCATACATTACATGGAAAGAAACTTGGGGGTTTGCTGCTTCATATGTGAACAAGCCGTTATGCTGTAGATATTCAAGAGCGTAGCTGGAATTAGAGAATGGCATATGTAGGAAAAGCAGATGACATAGTGATTCGACAGATCCTCCAGCCTTACCCTCCAATTCATCAAAGATATAGCTATACAGTAAGGGTTTGGATTAAATACTAGCTTAAGACTGATTTGTATAAAGTTAAGACTTGTTCACATATGAAGTGGCAAGCCCAAGCGTTAAGCCCCCATCTATTGTCACACGAAAATGAATGAGATGTGTGTACGTGTGTGGGGGGGGGGGGGGAGGAAACACTGATGAAAAAAACATCACTTTTTGCCTCCTGGCAGCAAAAAAGGTGTGGACCTAAAAGTCTTATAGAGTTGGTGCAAAATACAATGTCACTAGTTTGTCTACACAGCTTTTTGCAATACTCTCTTTTATTTGAGCGTGAACTATCATTGATGCATTAATGCACATCCCATTATCATAAGTGATGCAGTAAAAAAAAAACACACACACACAAGGGGGATGCCACAGGATATCTGAATAAGCCTTTAAGGTTACTTACGTATAGAGATAAATTCAGGGTTAAAATTGGGTATTTGGTAGTACAGAAATTACTTAAAATTGTTGTAAAGTATATTTAATACAAACAAAACTGTAAATAAATGCTAAAACGGGAACTTTCACTTTGCACTAAAAAGCAGATAATCCTTACCTACATATGAGGTATCCTGTCCCTATTCACACCGTGAGTACAGTGTACACCTAATATCAAATTGAAAGATAATACAAAAACAAGCAAAGATCATATTACTACAGAAAATATGATAGAAAAAAGTATTAAAAGCATATTGGAACTATAGGTTAGATATTCAGACCTGTATTGTCTCTTTTTTCCTCCCTTCTTTCCTTTGTTTATGCACAGCCCAGTAAGGAAAAAGTGGTTGTGGTCTTGCGCATAAGTCACTGACTACTGGTGGCATTTGCGGGGTCTTGCATTCCTTCAAAGGCACATATAAGTCCGGAGCTATGATATCAATTTTGCCCTCTCAACCAAAATATGAGTAAATGGGGACCTGGTGGGCGAGAATTCTCTGAATCATGGACGATCAGCCAGAGCTAGGGTAAACAGTGGTTTGTTCTCTACAAAAAAATATTTTTTTAGGCACCTTATCAAAAGTCAGAGCTAATTGGAATGCAGCCTTAGTGTCTTTCCCGCTCAGCGTCTCTTCCGCTCCAATCCTCTTGTTTCTCTGTAGACAAACAACGGGGGATCGGGAAGCCCATGTAAAAGAAAGGTCACAGGAAGACAATCGAAAAATGTCGGACATGACTTTTGATAAGCAGCTAATCATATTATTCTTTTTAGGAGTTTTCCGGGTCTATACAGAGATCTTTTAATCATGATGAAGAGAAATGTCTTAATTAACAATACATTACCATTGTCTTTATTGCACTCCTTGAATGACATTACTGCAGAGGTAAACCTGAGAGAGGAAAAACAGACACAAATACGGAATGAAAAGAGTCACCTACTATTACAATTGGCAATGGATTTTACTTCCCACATACAGTATGACATGTATATAGGTATACATGTATATTTATGTAACAGTAATAACAATTTTCATCTTTCTGACTGAAACTGATTACAAATCAGGAGTAATATCAATTCTCAATCTTAGCAGAGTGTGGCAAGGAATACATGTAATTCACAGGTAAGAGTGGGGAATTTACTTACTTGTGAATGACCTCTGCTGAAGGCACCATATGACCTTGAGTGAAAATCTTCACATGTTCAATATCTTGTTCAGTAAAAACCTGTCAAAATACAAAAACAATGTTAAGCTAGTGGTGATATTCAATCATACAACAAAGTTTCAAGAATACCAATCACCAAAATTCATGTTATAATATAATGAAATAAGATGGGAATACGCTATCAAAATTCAACTGTTTTCAAAATAACAAGAAGAAGAAGCACTATCAACAAGACATTTTACATGATACATCAACAGAGAAATTTTGAAAATGGAATACCTGTTTTCATATGACCTGATCATTCCCTATATTTTTCATAAGTTCATGAACTGTCCATATGCAATGGATTTTTCCCTTTTGTTTTTAAATGATCATTTGCAAAAAAAAAAGAAGAAAATAAATACTTACATCAGGACTGTACTATCTGCTTGTGTTTGTTAAATCGATGAGAAGACCTAGCTTGTAATTCATTTTGTCCAGTTTATCAAAAAGTCCATTGGTGTGAACCTATAGGGAATGATGGGGTAGTAAAAGGCAAGAATTAGACCATCCTAGAACAGAGAAAAGCATTTCCTTCTTCTTCTTCTGGGTACAACGTCCCATCTAGGGGGCGTTTTCATCAAACTTCTTGTCAGTGATTTAGGATTTCAGTAGCTTATAACAATTGTCATTAAAATTACTGACAAGACACTTGATGAAACGCTCCCCAGGAACCAAACAAGAAGAAAAAGGGATGTGCACACGCTTTTGACGTGGGTTTGAACCTAGATTCTATTATCTTATTCAATTTATTTTACTTGATATTTAAATCAAATATTCAGTTATCACTGAATAACTGGCCAAAGAAAGTTTTAGGGTTAAGATTAATGTTGATCGCAATCCACATACCATTAATTACCTTCTTATTGGCAGGAAGTATTAATTCTCTTCAATAATGACATTATTCTTTCCCTTTCTTCTTTCCTCTTTCCCTTTCTTCTTTCCATATGTCTAATCCCTTGGCACTAAAAGTACCTACTATTCTTGTATCTCTCTCTTCATTTCATCTGTATTATTCAATATTTAATACAAAAACCCTGTATCCGCATTACAAATATTACCATCTACTGACTTACCCTCTCCTTTTCTTGTAAACTTGAACTTAACCTCTGAATATAAAAAGCAGAAGAAAATACAGGATGAGGAAAGCGTATACATATCAATCAATAAGCAGAAAAGGCACCACTGGATGAATAAAAGATCAATGAAGAGAGTGGTAGACATCTTCTCTTTTCATACATAGAATCTTTGATCCTGAAACTAACAGTTGAGATAACTTATACAAAGTAAGAGTACACTTTTACCATTACACAAGTACAATAGCATTCAAGTCTATTGCCCAACTACAGTGTATTGCTGAATATTTCTACTGGTACTTGATACATTTCTTGAAGTGATCTATGGATCAAAAATTTAAGGGATAGTAAATATGTTTGAAAGTTTTGGACACAAAAATACACTTCTCACAGCACAAAATCACAGGAATATGACTGTCAGAACTTTTGTCCATTCTAAGATATTACCATTCTGAATTTACTGTACGAGACGACCAAATATTTGATGCATGAATTCTCACCATATTTAAGGGAACTTTTAATGGAAGAATGTTAGTTCCTTTGATGACATCTCCAAAGGTCCATAATCCTTCCATCTGAAAAAAAGGAAATAAAGACACAAGACAAAAAAGGAATCATCAATCATGTTGATGTTAAAATCCTGTTTTGGAATAATATGCCTATGTTATAAATAATGGAAAGTGCGGGTAGCCCATCCGAAAAAAAAAATTAACCTACAGACAATGGCCTAGAAATCTTCAATTTGACAGATGATGTCACCAAAATTGTCAGTAAAATGTCATCCTAAATGATTCTATGGAATTTTGCCTTGCCAGTGATGCAATTATCTTACCTTTTTATGGATCTCTGTTTGCATTAGTTATTTGTAGACGTAAACTGGCGTGCACGAAATTTGGACTCCTCGTTTTTGCAAACCTTTTCCGGTTCTAGCGCACTGTGATATGACATTGAATTTTGCGATTGCGATATCTCAGGGATTCTTTGTCAATAAGTCTTCTTCTTGCACCATTCATAGTCTATAAGTTTGCTTTCCCTGTGGTATCAATTAATCAAAATAATTTTTGGTAGAATTTGAGAAATTATGGATTGAACATTGCATTCTTCAAAAAATTAGAATGTGCGCAAAATATGGTCACCCTTTCATATATCATGGTTCAGGAAACCACTCCTTCGTTTGTACGCTGCACTTGTATACAAAATGAATGGAGGGAGAATGAGGAAAACAACCAGTCCATGTGAAGCACCATCACACGAGCATGGCAAGTGACCGACAACTAGTTAACATGAATGGCTGAATGAATGAAGCACTGCTGTAAAAAGTGAATGGTCATGACCTCATGATGGTGGTTATCTCTTTCAGGATGCTGTTCAACTTGCATACCAGCAAAACTTTACGCAGAAATAACAGTAGATATCCATTTACTTCTCGTCTACAAATACCAAAAAAAAGTTCAATATCAAAACTTCAATCACTAACATTAACGAGAAGTATGTGGGACTGAATTAAGACAGTCGTTATATCAAAAACCCTATACAACCAATGCAAAACTTGTAGAATTCAGTAAGATTTGGTTGAATATATAAAATATTGTCCATCCTACATCATCCTACTCTGAATTAAGTTCAAGCTAGCCCAGGACTCACCGAATCGGTATCTTATTAGGCGCCTTTCGGCCATGCTGATGATGATAGATTAGTCTTCCAAAAGCTGTTCTTTGCTGAAATATGTCGACCTCTATCTTTAACAACAGACTATGGTATCCCTGAAGATACAAAGCAAATAAATTGATGAAACAGTTCTACAGGATTTGGGGGAGGGGTTCTATATAGCTTCCCTTTTTTATTTGGCGGAACAGTATATATTTGCCATCAAAAAAAAAAAAAAAACATGCAAAGAAAGGATGATTGATACATTATATTCATAACTGCAAATCATATTATGGCAAGCATGAAATTTTAATTGAATGACTTTGTTTTCTGTTTGGGAGGATAGAAGGGGGGGGGGGGGCATTGGCGTAAATTCCCGGAGGGGGGGGGGGATGGGAATATATCCCCCACTTTTCGAGAGAGGGGATGGCCGTGTAAAAATATCCCCTCCCCCTCATTTAAACAAAAAATTATATTGTAATAATCAGTTGTTTGAAATTTTTCATGGAAAATGTCATATCATAAAATGTCCAGACGGTTATATAGTGGAATTTTCATTTAAAATGCTCTCAGAAACAAACAAAAAAAGCAATTATTTTTCACTCGCTCGATTCGCAAAATGAAAAAAAAAATATATGTGAGTGGGGGTCTGCTCGGGTGAGTAAGGGAGTGTGTATACTTAAGTGTGAGTTTACGGAAGAAATTTTGGTCAAAAAGGTTGATCATCCCCCCCCCCCCAACTCCTCAAAACGGATTTAAGCCGGGGGGGGGGGGGGGAACGTGAGAACAGGCTCAGAATATATAAAAACTTTATAATTTGAAGCCAGGGGGCACCGGAACTGTGAGAGGGGACGGGGCGTCGGGGGCAGCACGTATACATGTAGTAAGCGAACAATGCTCTTCGCCCCACCCCATTGTGTGTGGGTGTGGTGTGGGTGTTTGTGTGGGTCTCTCTCTCTCTCTCTCTCTCTCTCTCTCTCATGGTTCGGCGCCACTGTTGGTTATGTGCATGTCACCAAGAAGCATCACCACAGCAAACATATGAAATCAATAGATTTGTAGTATATCGGCCACGCATTATTCACCGGCAATCGTAAACGGGTAAAAAGTTTTGCTGCTAGTTTTCAAGGACTGCGTAGTTCAGCTGTCATTGCAACATCTGGTGGTAAAATCTGGCAAAAATATGTTTCGCTGAGAAGACCTAAACTTTGAAATGGCTTTTGTTGAAGGGAACGTTCTTTTAGCATGTATATGTGCTGCTATTGCCATCCTTGCTGCTACATTCCTTTTCTTCATTAAGAAAGTAAAATCAGGTATTATAGACCGGTTTTGTCATGTTTGTTTTGCCATTGACTTTATGCGTGATTTTGTGTGTGATTGTGCATGTGATTGAATGCAGTGTTGCCAGATCGGTGCTAGTCTTCACGGCCAAACTCAACATATTTTACGGCCAAATTCGGCCAAACTATTTTTTTCACGGCCAAATTGTATCTACCTAGAAATAAAATTGGGGCAAGAGTTCCAGGCCATATTGTGGTTTAGGAAACCACTCGTTATTTGACGCACGCACTTGTCATGCTTGTACAAAGAGAATGGAGGTGGAAATAGGAAACCAATGCGTGTGACTGAATAAAGCGCTGCTGTACAAAGTGAACGGTGGTTTCCTATTTCACGATAATGCCAAGTTCCATATGTACCCTCTGCTAAAATTGAAAAAATTCATCAGTAACAAGTTAGAGGTCGACCACCACAGAAATTGACACAGCCAGACATGTTGAGTCTCACGTATTAGGCGTGAGACTCCCGCATTGGGACTCTTGCTCATCCCCCCAAATCTCTTTCTCACACCTACATCACAGCCTATGTCCATATATAATAGATATGAATAATGCAACAGTGTTATCGATATCAATGATGATAACGGGTGCTTATCGGCCCCTTCAGATGATCTGAAAGAGGCGGGGCCTAATGCCCAGTGGCGTAACTATGTGGGGGGCACGGGGGGGGGATGTGCCCCCCCCCCCCCCCCCCCATATCAGCTGGCAAAAAAAAGAGAGAGAGAGAGAGAAAAGAAAGAAGGAAAGAGAAAAAAGGGGGAAAACAAGAAGGAAAATGGCACATCGGGAGCACTCCCTACATGTAGCTTCACTCGCTAGCATTTTAAGTAACTTAACCAGTGCCGATGCTAATTACTATTCTTATGAAAGGAATCAGTTTGCATCTTCTGTCTCAATCTAACGTTATAGGCTGCTATTGTTCCACTCATAGAATGTTAGTAATAACCACATCTGGATTTCGCTCCAAAAAGTTTACTTAAAAGGGGCCTTTCAGTAGATGGCCTAGAGAGAAAAAAATAAATCCCATTTGTTTGTTTGCTAGCTCGCTACTCCCACTAGGAAAAGCTAGAAACAAAATGATTTCAGGCACGGCAATCATATTTCAGAAGCGAGTTAGCAGAGTATCGTAATATTTGGGCAGCGAAGAGGTTCACAAAATTACAACAACAACAAAGTCCACTGTGTTTCACTGACGAATCCATACATTAACATATTTTGTGGGGGGGGGGGGGAGGGGGGGTGGGCATCACTGACTTTGCTCACTTGTAAAAACAGAATGGTTTCGGAGGGCATAGACATGTAATAATAAATTTACTAGACGAAAAGCAGCACGCGTGGGTATCATTACCCAAATGGCATTAGCAGTGGCGTACCGTGGGTCATCGCAAGGGGGGGGGTATTGAGCATGGCCATACACGGAATTTTTTTCCGGGGGGGGTGGCAAGGTGCGTAAAATTTTTGAAGAAATACAAAAGCGAGGGAGCGAAGTGACCGAGCTGGTCATGAGCCCGCTTTTGGTGAGCGACGGGGTACCTAAACCGATTCATATTCAGCTCACAGAGGATCGGGCAGGGTGGAGGTGCCCCCCACCCCCCCCCCCCCCGAAATTTGAATACAGGTCTTTGTAGACGCATCAGCATCTCTCGATGAAACCGTGGAAGTGGTTACAAGTTATACGAGGTTCTGTGAAAACATGTTAATCCCTGAGGTAATAGTGAAGACATACCCCAATAATAAACCGTGGGTGGATAAGAAATGTAAGGACTTCATACATAGGAAGATTCAGGCTTTTCAGAATGGTGACTTAGTGAAACCCATCGAGAGGGACTTCAAGAAATATATCAAAGACAGAAAGAGACAGTTTGGAAAAAGGGTAGACAATAAGTTCCAAGAAGGAAACTCTAGAGAAGCTTGGAGAGGGACTAAAACTGATAACAGGTTTTGAAAATGTAAGCAAAAGAAGAAATGTAATATCATTGGTGATGATGTCTTTGAGTTTGCTCAGAACCTGAATGAGTTCTACTGTCATTTCGAGGGAAATTCTCATACTCAAAGTCTGGAAGAATGTCAAGAAACATAGAAAGGTGTCTAGTTCCAAGTGAAAGAATACATGTAGATGTTGGAAAGGTTAGAAAGATTATGCAGACAGTTTAAGGTGAATAAGTCTGTGGGTCCTGATAGTATATCTGGCAAACTTCTCAAAACATGCTCTCAACAATTGGCTGAAATTTTTTGTCTTTTGTTTCAGTGGTCTCTGGATACATCACATGTTCCAGATCTTTGGAAAAATGCCACAGTCATTCCAATTCCTAAAAAGTCAAAACCAAGTGTGTTGAATGACTTTAGACCTGTTGCTCTGACCCCAATAATCATGAAGTGCTTTGAAAAATTGGTGAAGGAAGTCCTGATCAAAGAGACTTTAAACTATCAGGACCCTCTTCAGTTTGCATACAGAAGTAATAGAAGTGTGGAAGATGCCCTTGCATTCTTGGTACACACAGTTTGTAAACATTTGGAAGAGGCCAAGACATATGCCAGAGTGTTGTTCGTCAACTTTTCGTCGGCCTTCAATACAATTGTACCACAGTATCTGGTTCAAGTATTACACACTGTTATGCATGTTAACCCATACTTGTCTCTTTGGATAGGTGATTTTATGACCAACCGATCACAGACAGTTCGTATAGGGGAGACTGTGTCAAATGAGAGAACTCTGAATGTAGGGGCCCCGCAAGGGTGCGTGTTGTCTCCAATGCTCTTTACCCTCTTGACCAGCGCCCAAGTTACATATAACCCATCTTCACAAGCCTCGTCTTGCCAAGTTATAAAATACGCAGATGATACATGCATTATAGGATTGATAAGAAATAACAACGAAACTGAATATAGGCGTCGTATTGACGAGTTTGTAACTTGGACTGAACAGACATCATTGGTCCTCAACACTAAGAAAACAAAAGAGATGGTTTTTTACTTTCGGAAGAGCAATAGGGGAGAACTAATGTCGTAACCCGCAAGTGAAAACCCGAACCGTACCGTCCCGTATAATCCAATAATTTGCAAGCGGGACCCGCTGACCCGTCGAGTTTTAACCCGCAAGTCAATTTATCTTTGAAAAATGAAAATTATTTTTGCAATCCCCACACTATACAGGCTCAAATCAGGAAAATATATGCCAACTACTAACCTAGCCTAGAGTGAATGAATTTACTTACAAATTGCAAATTCGCCTTTTATTCCGGAGAGAATGTTTTTTTGGGGTGACTTTGTACCACGAAATGGGTCCGCTGTGATCTCGAAATTGAAAGCATTATGCCCATCTAAACAAGATCCCGTCTCACGTAAGAAATGCTCCATTTCGATATCACAAGTAAATCCGTGCGCACACGATAATACGACGTATGTACCGTAAGTTTTAATTTCGCGCGCGCACTTTGGCCGCATCGATAGCTGCTATCGATATCTATTTTTATTTGTTGTTAGATTCCGGTCATCCCAGCTCGCTAATTTCTGATCTATTCTATCTCTTGTGTTTTTGCCGTACACCTTTTCTGCCATATTTTACTTATTGTTTGGGAAGGTTTGTAATTTATTTTATATTCATTTTTAATGTTTTTATTATGTGTCGTTACTTCTCCCTTTTTTCGTATGACGGTCTGCGGGTTTGAGAATGAACTCGGCCCGGCCCGCAGCCCGTGATCGGGGGCATACCGGCAGGTTAACCCGTACCGCAACGGGTGCGGGTTACAACAAGGGAGAACATCAACCTGTATATGTTCACGATGATGTTATTGAACAAGTATCAGAGTATAAGTATCTTGGAACTGTAGTAGACAACAAATTCAGGTGGGATGAAAACACAAGGCAAATCCAGGCTAAGGGCAATCAACGTCTCTATTTCCTTAGGAAGCTTAGATCTTTTCACATGAGGAGTCAAACCCTGGTTCTTTTCTACCAAAGTGTGATCCAATCTGTGTTATGTTTCTGCTCAATTATTTGGTTTAGTGGACTAACGGAACAGAATAAAACAAAATTGGTGAGAATAGTTTCACAATCGAGTAAGATCATTGGGATCCCGTTAACTAAGCTAGAAGAAATTGTTCAATCTGCAATATCTGTGAAATTTCATACCATCCTAAAGGATAAATCTCATCCCTTACATGGGGAGCTAACTCTGAACAGATCTGGTAGGATCAGACTCCCAAAGGTGAGAACCGAAAGGTTTAAGACATCTTTCCTGTTGTGGGCATCAAAGTGCTACAATGCAAATTTTGGAAGATAATAGGATAGATGAGATCATTGAAACTTTTTTACATAACTGGTGGGACTGAACCTCTACATACATGTAAATTTTGATATGCATAGGAAGGCTTGGAGGCCTCATTGATTATTCCATGTATCCAGGTTTATACTCATGGTAACGTAAGGTGGATTATTGCAGAGATGCCACCTTTACAGTGGTCTTTGGTTCTGCTGAGCCTGATACTGGAGTTGTTTCATCACACTGTATGTGCAATTTCTTAAGGTACATGTAGTGGCATTGGGCAATGGTTATTATTTATTACTTATTGACACATGTACAGTAGACTGGTCCTGTTTTGTCTGGTCAGGCAGTGGGAGGGGGGAGGAGGGGGGAGGGGGGGATCTCTACACATAATATTGGAATTCTTTTACACTATATATTGTATGTGCAATTTGTACAGCGGTGGTATTTGGTATTGGTTATTAGGTAGGCCAGTGCCTATTGGTTTTTGAAGCTTTACAAAATGTATGACGTCAACTCATGATATGCATGCATATGTAAGGTGAATGATGGTTATTATTTTCACAGTGGACGCGCTTATTTCGCTCTTGATGTGGGCGGGGGGGGGGGGGGGGGCTTTTGAAGCTTTTTAGGATGTAAACTCACATAGGTTTACATGTATGATCTCTACACATAGTACTGAAATTCTCTCACAATGTATATGTACTGTATGTGCAATTTTTAAGGTGGTGGTATTTGGCTGTGGGTATTAGATCGGCCTAGTGCCTATTGGTTTTTGAAGCTCTACATGATGTCAGCTCATGATATGCATGCATATGTAAGGTGAATGATGGCTATCACTTTTATAGTGGACACCCTGGTCCGTTCTTGTTTTGGTGTGGTGGAGGGGGGGGGGGGGACTTGGGGTTACCGTTAACGCATATGATTTGATATCTCACTACTACATGTACGCAACTTTTCTTTAGGAACAAATTCATGCAGATACTCCGGGGGGGGGGGCATTAGTCACAGGTTATTGGTCATCAATTATTTTGTGCAATATGGGGTATGGGTAATAGAGGAGGGCATTTATGACATACCGGTAAATCTTTTCTTTTGTCTCTTACTTTTACATAAGTTGTATTTTGCATATGTCTCTCTCAGGTATTCATTTTGTATTTGTAGCACCCTATTTGTGTATACTCTACATGTCAAGATGTTTTTGTTGTTATTGTATTTTATAAGGAGTCCGAAAACAATTTTTGTGTTTTTAAAACATGACAATAAAGGAAATTGAATTGAATTGAATTGAATTGAATTGAATACTCAACATTTTTTTTAGAGAAAATTGTCAAAAAAAATCCACCAAAAGTGTGTACCAGATCCTTCAATTTCAGTTTTAAAAATGCAAAAGCGGGCTCATGACCAGCTCGGTCACTTCGCTCCCTCGCTTTTGTATTTCTTCAAAAATTTTACGCACCTTGCCACCCCCCCCCCCCTGGAAAAAAATTCCGTGTACAGCCATGCTCGGTGCCCCCCCCCCTCGCGATGACCCACAGTACGCCACTGCTAATGCCATTTAGGTAATGATACCCACGCATGCTGCTTTTCGTCTAGTAAATTTATTATTACATGTCTATGCCCTAACCCTAAAACAAAAAATTTTTGGAGCAGGGCCTATTTCATTTATTGCCTACATTAAGTGCTAGATCTACTGTATGGAGCTGAATGAGAGATGCCAGATGCAGAGACTGTGCCAGTTTAGCATGAGTAGTCTACTAGTCATGGTCTGATAATAATAGAGTACAATGAAATAATTTCAAATGTTGCAAGTACTTCAAGAGCTACTCAGTCATGTTAAGTCTTGATTAGTTCAACAAACATGTTAATTTTTTTTTTTCATTTTGTTATTCTCATACCCACAGATGGAGGTGGAGGCAGTGAAACACGAAGGCCACGTCCTGCGCCTGTCCGACAGAGAGATGGTCCCCCAATGAGAGCTGGGAGAAGACGTGGCAATATCAGAGATCGGATGCAGCAGGCAAGAAGGGAAGAGGAGGAAAGTGATGAAGACACTGGTAAATTTCTGTGCTTTATTTACAAATATCTCCCAAATAATCATCAGACTGGTTTACATACATCACTTAATTGTGGGCGTAAACCGTTAATGAAATACATGTTGAACCATTAGATTGATTTGCATAGATTTTAACTTGAGATACTGTGGACTTAGTTATAGGGCTGTAAATTTAGCACCATGTTCGGGTTCGGTTCGGTTCGGCAGAGTTCGGCTATTCAGTATAAAAAAATTAAATGATGAACATTGGTAACAAATGACCACCAGAACCCTCTCTGTTTTTAATGCACTTGGAAGTCACTGTTTCTTATAAATATATTTTGTATGACAAAAAAATAGTTACTGCATTTATTGCATGATTCTTTGTTACTTATTTTATTTTCTGAATGAAAGGGAAAGATAATTTTCATATACCGATTAATAGAAAACAGAAAATTTTGGAAAAATGAAATAAAGGACAGGAACAAAAATATTAAAAGAAATTATCAATAAAGCAGTGTTTTTCTATTTTTAATTTTTAAAAAATATTTATTTAGTATTATGATCGATTATGATTGGAATCGATTACAACCTTATTACGATCGATTACAATCGTGAGTATCTTTGGGCATATTTTGAAGCTTTTAACATGCTTTGGGGGAAAACAACTAGAATTCATGGCGCCAAATATCATGAAATTTATCAGAATCAAAGGGAAAATGAGACACAAGCTGTATTTAGTGGTTTTTCTATCTTTTATTTAAGAAAAACTTTTAGAAGATGAATTAAAAGAAATCCCACCGATAAATGTAAGTATTAATTTTTTAATAAAGCAAAGGTGTATCTCCAATGTAGAATAATGAATTCAGAACAAGGTCTTCACCGAGGGCCGAATTGTTGATCCTGTGTTATAAACTGCCGAACTTCCGAACTTGGCCTTTCAGTTCGGTTCGGTTCGGTCCTGTTCGGAAGTGCCATGTTCGGCGAATTTCCGTTCGGTTCAGCGGTTTGGTAACAGCCCTACTTAGTTAACAATAAGCAATGTCATACTGTACATGTACATTCAAACTGAAGGTATACAACAACCCTGGACCACCCAACCAGGGGAGTGTTTCATGAAGAGTCTTGTCGGTGATTTTTCCTGACTAATTTGCTCTCAGCCAATCAGATGCGAGGATTTTCAGTAGCTTATAACAGTTGTCAGTGAAAATCACTGACAAGACTCTTCATGAAACACTCCCCAGGTAGCCTGGGTAAGGAACTGGTCAACTAAATGGCCATGGCCCACAGGCCCTCAGGCCCTTAGGCCTTTTTTCCTACACTGATTGGGTGCCCAGGCATCTAAACATACAATGTGGTTTACATTTGCTCTCAGCCAATCAAATGTGGTTTACAGCATATGTTAGCAAGACATCAAGACACAACAGGTCAGAAGATCAAAGATATTTTATTATGAATTACCAGTGCACTAGGAGATCCAGGGTTCAAAAACAGTGGTGGGGGCAGAGCAGCGCACACTATTAGTAAGGCAGCAGAGTCATTGTGCTGATGTCGTGTGCAATGATACTGTTTAAAGCAAGGAAAAGGTGCTATATCAAATACCGTTTTATACTGGATTATGCGAGATGGCACTAGTTCTCCCCTCCCCTTGTGCATCCACCTATGCAGTGATTGACTGATTGTATGATTATATTTTTCAGAAGAATGGATGGAAGAGGAGGGGGACGATGGAGAACAGAGAGATTCCTCTGGGAAGAAGATCGGTGCCAAGAAGGCCAGGAAGCTAGAGATGAAAGCTGAGAGACAGAGGGAAAGAGAGGTTTGTTATTTCTAAGATTCTTCTGTCTTGTTCCCTTTTAAAGGCACCTTATCAAAAGTCGCGTCCATTGGTTTT
>CM057159.1:17543410-17567402 GCA_029962745.1 Echinometra lucunter
CTCTCTCTCTCTCTCTCTCTCTCATGGTTCGGCGCCACTGTTGGTTATGTGCATGTCACCAAGAAGCATCACCACAGCAAACATATGAAATCACTAGATTTGTAGTACGTCGGCCACGCATTATTCACCGGCAATCGTAAACGGGTAAAAAGTTTTGCTGCTAGTTTTCAAGGACTGCGTAGTTCAGCTGTAATTGCAACATCTGGCAAAAATATGTTTCGCTGAGAAGACCTAAACTTTGAAATGGCTTTTGTTGAAGGGAACGTTCTTTTAGCATGTATATGTGCTGCTATTGCCATCCTTGCTGCTACATTCCTTTTCTTCATTAAGAAAGTAAAATCAGGTATTATAGACCGGTTTTGTTTTGCCATTGACTTTAATTTATGTGTGATTTTGTGTGTGATTATGCATGTGATTGAATGCAGTGTTGCCAGATCGGCGCTAGTCTTCACGGCCAAACTCAACATATTTTACGGCCAAATTCGGCCAAACTATTTTTTTCACGGCCAAATTGTATCTGCCTAGAAATAAAATTGGGGCAAGAGTTCCAGGCCATATCGTGGTTTAGGAAACCACTCGTCATGCTCGTTATTTGACGCACGCACTTGTGTACAAAGTCAGAGAATGGAGGTGGAAATAGGAAACCGATCCAATGCGTGTGACTGAATAGCCTTTAGCTAGACCGAAGTGTTTGAACTTCTGTCTCTTAACAGTCGTCGTTAGCCTCGTATTTTGGTAGGGTCGGCACTCCTCCTTTTTAGAGACAGAAGCGCCCCAGTGCATTGTGCATGCAATCTCATTGTCATGGGCACGACAATCATGACAATGAAAAACTAGGGGGTCTACCTCAAATAAGCTTTTTTCCACCTTTATTCATGAATATGAAAATATAATTACACACTACAGAGTAGACCTATACAATGTAGCTTGCCGATTTTATGTTTGATTCCTTTTAACTCTCCATTTTCAGGTAAATCCAGGGTCCTAACGTTAGGTCCTCTCGGTTGAAAATCTTGCAGCAGCCAACCTCTATATCTCTGTACATGTTCGCCTACGCGCTTTTCGCAGGGAGATCAGCGAATTCGCTTAGTTATAGGATAGCTATCATGATTTTATTCTGATATTACACGATAGCTATAGATTGCTGACATAGGCCCCTGTGTAGACAGATGTGACCTTGAAATATTATGCCTCCAAATCACACTTTCTCATGCCCGGTTAACCCTGCAAACTACCTTCCAAGTTCGCCAGTGGACCAGTCGATCAAACTGTGATATAAGAACCTTAAATTTATTTTTCAAACTCAAAATATCGACTTTTGATTGATACGGGATCCTACCTTCTTGTTGATTTCGCCGCTTGATTAATTTCCATTTCAATAGCGCGAACTCCGGCATCGTGAGTTCACCTACACCCGCTGGTCTCGGCCACAGGCGCTAGGCGAACCAGCGTTGCACTCTCGCACGCACTCTGCGTTCGCCGACACTATTCTTATGAAAGGAATCAGTTTGCATCTTGTGTCTCAATCTAACGTTATAGGCTGCTATATTGTTCCACTTATAGAATGTTAGTAATAACCACATCTGGATTTCGCTCCAAAAAGTTTACTTAAAAGGGGCCTTTCAGTAGATGGCCTAGAGAGAAAAAAAAAATTCCCATTTGTTTGTTTGCTAGCTCGCTACTCCCACTAGGAAAAGCTAGAAACAAAATAATTTCAGGCACGGCAATCATATTTCAGAAGCGAGTTAGCAGAGTATCGTAATATTTGGGCAGCGAAGAGGTTCACAAAATTACAACAAAAAAGTCCGCTGTGTTTTGCTGACGAATCCATACATTAACATATTTTGTGGGGGGAGGGGGGGGTGGGCATCGCTGACTTTGCTCACTTGTAAAAACAGAATGGTTTCGGAGGGCATAGACATGTAATAATAAATTTACTAGACGAAAAGCAGCACGCGTGGGTATCATTACCCAAATGGCATTAGCAGTGGCGTACCGTGGGTCATCGCGAGGGGGGGGGAGCACCGAGCATGGGCGTACACGGAATTTTTTTCCGGGGGGGGGTGGCAAGGTGCGTAAAAGAAATACAAAAGCGAGGGAGCAAAGTGACCGAGCTGGTCATGAGCCCGCTTTTGGTGAGCGAGGTACCTAAACCGATTCATATTCAGCTCACAGAGGATCGAATATATTATTTAGATATTAACATTTTGATGACGAAATAACACGTCTACAATGGAAAAAGGGTATAATTTTCTTCGCTTGCTGTGCTCGCTCAATAAATAATTGTTTGATTTTTTTTTCAAAGCAATCGAATTGGGCTAGTGAGTTGACCAAATGAATAATTCAGATGTTTCATATGCTCACACTGTTATTTACTGAAGGGGTGAGTGTGTGCTTCCTCGCTCGCTCGTACTGGTAAGAGTCATGGTAGTTTCAGACTGAAAACAATAGACCAGGGTAGTGTATTTTGATAACAAAATGACATATGTTTATATTGCAAATCAAGTTATAGGTTTTCGGCTCGCTCGCTCGCTCTGCTCACTCACAAAATTTAAATACAGGGTGGTATCTAGCATCTATTTATCTATGCATCATTTTCCAAAAATTCTAAAATGCTTCATGTCCCTAAAGACACCTTAATTCCAGATTACTGTCGTTGTTGTTAACATGATAGAAATAACCACACACACCCGCACAAACTTTTCCACTCGGTGCCATGGCTGTACGCAGCAGGGGGGCAGGGTGGAGGTTGCCCCCCCCCCCCCAGAAATTTGAATACTCAACATTTTTTTTACTGAAAATTGTCAAAAAAAATCCACCAAATGTGTGTACCAGATCCTTCAATTTCAGTTTTAATAATGCAAAAGCGGGCTCATGACCGGCTCGGTCGCTTTGCTCCCTCGCTTTTGTATTTCTTCGAAAATTTTACGCACCTTGCCACCCCCCCCCCCCCCTGGAAAAAAATTCCGCGTACGGCCATACTCGGTGCCCCCCCCCCCCCCCCCCCCCCCCCCCACGTGATGACCCACAGTACGCCACTGCTAATGCCATTTGGGTAATGATACCCACGTGTGCTGCTTTTCGTCTAGTAAATTTATTATTACATGTCTATGCCCTAACCCTAAAACAAAAATTTTTTGGAGCAGGGCCTATTTCATTTATTGCCTACATTAAGTGCTAGATCTACTGTATGGAGCTGAATGAGAGATGCCAGATGCAGAGAGACAGTGCCAATTTAGCATGAGTAGTCTACTATTCATGGTCTGATAATAATAGAGTACAATGAAATAATTTCAAATGTTGCAAGTACTTCAAGAGCTAGTCAGTCATGTTAAGTCTTGATTTGTTCAACAAACATGTTAATTTTTTTTTCATTTTGTTATTCTCATACCCACAGATGGAGGTGGAGGCAGTGAAACACGAAGGCCACGTCCTGCGCCTGTCCGACAGAGAGATGGTCCCCCAATGAGAGCTGGGAGAAGACGTGGCAATATCAGAGATCGGATGCAGCAGGCAAGAAGGGAAGAGGAGGAAAGTGATGAAGACACTGGTAAATTTCTGTGCTTTATTTACAAATATCTCCCAAATAATCATTAGCCTGATTTACATAAATCACTCAATTGTGGGCATAAACTGTTAATGAAATGCGTGTTGAACCATTAGATTGATTTGCATAAATTTTAACCTGACATACCGTGGACTTAGTTAACAATAAACAATGTAATACTGTAGATGTACATTCAAACTGAAGGAATACAATAACCCTGGACCACCAAACCAGGGGAGTGTTCCATGAAGGGTCTTGTTGGTGATTTTCACTGACTAATTTGCTTTCAGCCAATCAGATGCAAGGATTTTCAGTAGCTTATAACAGTTGTCAGTGAAAATCACTTACAAGACTCTTCATGAAATGCTCCCAGGTAGCCTGGGTAAGGAACTGGTGAACTAAATGGCCATGGCCCACAGGCCCTCAGGCCCTTAGGCCCTTTTTCCTACACCTGATTGGGTGCCCAGGTATCTAAACATGCAATGTGGTTTACAGCATATGTTAGCAAGACATCAAGACACAACAGGTCAGAAGATCAAAGATATTTTATTATGAATTACTAGTGAACTAGGAGATCCAGGGTTCAAAAACAGTGGTGGGGGCAGAGCAGCGCACACTATTAGTAAGGCAGCAGAGTCATTGTGCTGATGTCGTATGCAGTGATACCGTTTAAAGCAAGGAAAAAGGTGCTATATCAAATACCGTTTTATACTGGATTATGCGAGATGGTACTAGTTCCCCCCTCCCCTTGTGCATCCGCCTCTGCAGTGATTGACTGATTGTATGATTATATTTTTCAGAAGAATGGATGGAAGATGAGGGGGATGATGGAGAACAGAGAGATTCCTCTGGGAAGAAGATCGGTGCCAAGAAGGCCAGGAAGCTAGAGATGAAAGCTGAGAGACAGAGGGAAAGAGAGGTTTGTTATTTCTAAGATTCTTCTGTCTTGTTCCCTTTTAAAGGCACCTTATCAAAAGTCGCGTCCATTGGTTTTTAGCATCTTTTCCGCATGCGGGAATTCACATCGTCTTTCCCGATCCCCTGTTGTTTTGTCCATGGAGGAATGGGAAAAATAGTGGACTAAAAGATGCTGAGCTTGAAAGATGTTAAAGGCTGCGGTAAAATTGGGTTCAGACTTTTGATAATAAGCCAAATATTGTACAACATCATATACATACCGGTATGCTCCGGCAGTCGTTGTGTTTGCATCAATTTTGCACACTAACCACCGAATAAATTTCAGTCCTATACAAAACACTATACTTAACCCCCCCAGGGCTGCCAACACTCACGCATTGAGCGTGAGACTCACGCATTTCACCCATTTCTCACACGCTAATCATGAAATTTCTCACGCACGAATCTGAAATAACTTAATATAATAATAAAAAATGATAGATTTCAATAAAATGGCGACAAACTCAAGAATTTAGGAAGCACTGGCTATATTATCCTATGCATCGATACCCTGATGACCGGCCCGTACTATACGCACAACACATGAATTCTTTATGTTTATATGGAACACTTTCAGCCATAATGACCATGAAGATGGGAACAGAGGAGGCTTGATACAATAAATTCTCTGTTTGGATGCTTGCTTGTTGCATCTTCCCATCATCTGCACCCAAGAGTACCTACATCTAAAACCTGGGTCAAACAGAGAAGGGAACCAAATAAAGACATGGTTGACATTTTTTAACAAGTGGGTATTCCGCGTTTATCATTTTCTTTGCATGCACAATTGTATAATTTTCTCTCTTCATAATGCCTTTAGGTATATGTTAAAATACTCTATAAAGTATGCACCAGATCACACAGTTTCACCTTGAAAAATAAAAAAGCTCCACACCGTGGGAGGGGGGTCGCCCCCTCCCACACCCTCCCCCACTCCCTCGCTTCGCTCGGTCGGGCTCGGTCGCTTCGCTCCCTCGCACTTCGCTCCCTCGCACTTCGCTTCTCGTATAATCTCACTCTCAACTATTATCCAATGTTGGCAGCCCTCCCCCCCCTAAAACCTAACCTAATACCTTCTTCCAACCCTAGCTCTAACTCTTGACGACATAAAATTGGGCTCAGACTTTTGATAAGAAGCCAAAAAATTTTACAACGTAATGTACGTATGGGTATGCTCCAGCAACCGTTGTTTTGCATCAGTTGTGCACACTAACCACCCCAAAAATTTCAGTCCTAAACAAAACGCTATACTTAACCCCCCCCCCCAAATCCTGACCTAATACCTTCTTCCAACCCTAGCTCTAACTCTTTGACGACATAAAAGCAGGAAAAATTGTCACTTGAGCATGTCGGTTCACCCATGTTTTCCCCGAGTACTACCAGGGTCTTGCAAGGTTGAAGTAATAATGAATGAAATAAAAGCGCAGGGCAATCTATTTTGTTTGTCGTTATATTTTTTTCGTTACACATAATCAGCTTTATCATATCTAAGATATAATAAGATTCAAACTGAAATGCTCTGCTGCATTCATTTATTTGATTTTCATAGAAGTTCTGTTCATTGCTATTTCTTTGATTTAGTTGTATCCTTGTTTGATTATAGACAGCTTTAAACAAGGTTGTTGTTTTTTTTTAATCTCTTTTATTTTTCACTTTTAATTATATTGGACAAATGCATAATTCTACATTTTGACAGCCAACAAGCTGTACAGCTAACAGCTTACAAATCTATTATTCCTTCTTTCTTATAAATACTGCTATTAGCATTAAGTTATTGTTGACAAGAAATGTCACACACACAGGGAAATAAACTGCATTTATTTATACATGGTAATTATAAATGGTTATTATATCTACTCACTCTATGACTTGTTTTTGGAGAATGGCATCATGTGAAGTGCCCTTGATTAATACTCTACGGTATGTGATTATGATTATGGGAAAAACTTCACGTTTTCCACATTAAGACCAGCAAATGGTATTATGATTTCTGTGAACCAGTTTTAGTATTTCAGAGAAATGGGCTGTGCATCTGTTTTAGATTATCTAACTCTCTTGTGTAATTTCTTTTTTAAAGCTAATGCTGCAAGAACGAGAGGAAGAAAGGGAACGGAGAGAAGCAAGAGAGGAGCAGAGAAGGAAAGCAGCAGAGAAAGAGAAGGAAGAGGAAGAAAAGCAGGTAGGTGTCGGTACTTTTTTTCTCTCTCTTTTGTTTTGGTAGGGTATGTATCAACATGCTGTGATGCATTTCATGTCAGTTTAATCTTGTCATTATACAACAAATCAATTGAGCATTGCTACTGATTGGGATTTAATTCATGTGATTTGATATACTCTGTTCTAATGTGTGACTGAATAATTGTTGATGAAACAATAAACTGCCCTTTGAAACAAGTCCTTTACTATGAATTGAATTTTCAGTAACTACTGGCAGCTATGTGTGATGTTTATTACATATGAAATCAATTACGTGGAGAAAAACATAGGTATAATTAGAGAAACTGAAAAATTCGTTTTTAAGACTATGTTGCTGGAACTGTACAGCATTGCAATGATTTTACCAAAAAAGAAAAAAAAAAGGCCAGTACTCAGTTCACTCATGATAAACTGTGCTTTTAGCTTCAAAAACAATATAGTATTCCCAAACTTTTTTTCTTAAGATTCCCACCAAGAGACTTAGTAAATCACTTTTTGTCTATTTAGCTATGTATTTATTTATTATGTATTTTAACTGTTGTTAATTCATTATTTATTTATGTATTTATGCATTCATTCATTTGTGATCTAGTGGTTGTTCATAAATAGAGTGAAACCTGTATACAAAGACCACCCAAGGGAGACAAGAAAAGTGGTCTGTATACATGTAAGAAGGTCGTCTTTATGGATAGGTTCCTTTGATAGATGCTTCACTGACAAAAACTATTCAAGGCAAATAAAAAATCTGGTCTTTGTGAACAGGGGATCTTTCTAAACTGATGGTCACTAAAGCAGGTTTGACCGTACTTATTTCTCTTTCTTTGTTTACTTATTTCTGTAGTGTTTATAAATTCAGTTATATATTTGTTTACATTTTTGCATCATCTGTTTACATATTAGGAAGAGGAAGAGAGACTGAAGAAAGAGGAGCAGGAGAGGAGGGAACATGAAGAGTATTTAAAGTTGAAAGAAAGTTTTGTCATTGAAGAAGAAGGCCAGACCCAGATTTTGTCAGAACATGAAGTAAGTAACAAATAAAGAAACTTAGATGAAGCTATAACAATATGTTTATCACTCATTCTGAGCTGGATTTAATTACATATTACATGCCGATTTGTTGTTGTAGTTGTTGTTGTTTCTTTATGTCGGAAATGACATCAATATGACATTAACTTGTTGAGCATGATATGATTTCACTATTACATGCATTTTCCATAGAGCCTAGCCTGAGTTATCTTGGGAATAGGGTTCAACAGGGTAATATTGACATAATGTTTATGGTAGAATAATCTTTTTCAATGAAATTAATCCAAGACAACCACAATTACATCATACATGTATCAACTTGCAAAATTGCCTTTTTCATCTTATGGATTGTCTAATATTTGCTTTCCTTAGGGCTTTCATTCATCTAATTACTGTATAACGGTGGCTTTTTATACACCATTTAGGTCCATCCTGCATGATGCTCATAATGCTATATACAAATGCGAAAGAAGGTACTACAGTAAATTTACCTGTATCCAACTTTGAATTGAATCAAGAGCATTAAAATAATAAGATATAAAATACAAAATTTGAGTGAAAATAACTAAAGCAGTTTCCAAATAGTGAGATTAAAGATATGAATACCTATAAGAAAAAAACGTAGATAAATTGATAGTTTTCATGGCAGTATCAGAAGGGAAGACCCTGTATTCTTTAGAAAGATATAAAATTTTCATATGCTTTGATATATTTCTCTTGTAAACAGTCGCAGTCCTTGCTTGCTGAATTTATTAACTACATCAAGGAGATGAAGGTTGTTTTATTGGAAGATCTAGGAGCCCAGTTCAATATCAGGACCCAGGTATGTACCTTCACCCTTTTGATCAAACATGCAGGAAAACTAACTACCCTCCTAACTATGACTATTTGACCAATGGCACTTTGGAAAAGTGCTTCCTCCAAATGCCCGGATCCCCCCCCCCCCGACTCCCTGACTACATATGCTACATATGCTAGTGCTGCCCTCATTTACCCTTTAGAAAGTTGATTGTACTTAATTGATATTTGGGCAAATACTTAACTTCACATTGAAATGCATTCAACTTGCAGAAATTTCATTTTTTTTGAAAGAGGGAAATTTTGAAATGTGAATGATCAAAATAGCTATACCTGTGTTTGTTGTAATTATATTTTGTATCAACTCATTGTATTATCATGATGGTTTTAAAGCTTATTTTTCACTCATTTTATTTGAACAATTTTACACTTTCTTCACCTTTAACTGCATTTAAATACTGTTATCTATATGAAGAACCTCAAGGGGACCCCTTTGAGTTTTGATAGTGCTCCCTCTTGTGATGTGTTGAATACAGGATTCTTTTTAATGTTTCTGACAACTCTTTGAGTGGTATTTTGTTTTCTTGTCAGCTTCTTCTCTGGGTAAAGAGTTCAAAGTTTCCAAAACATGCCATTTTCATAAAATTTGTCCCTATTTTGCATAAATGTATTCATATCCAGTGGCTTAACGAACTGACACATCCAACAGTTGAATCCTGTCAAAAGTAAGAAAACTCTGGCATGAAAAAAAACACAGCTTATTTCAAAAGCATGCTACATCCATTTCACTTTATAATATCCATTATCCATGAGGTGTGACCAGCCATGAATGGCTACATTTAAAGTTCAAAGTTCAAATTTCATTGATTTCACTCAATGATTAAAAATACATAACATTTACAATAATCACATTCATTGATACAATAAAAGACATTCAAAGGAACATAACTATGTACAAAGGAAATATAGTGCATTCAAAACAACATATATCCATAAGAAACATAATGAGAGTATACATACATATGGCATTCAGTTTTAGGGGAGTCATTATAGTTCAGAATGACATAAATATCTTTAGTCTTCTCATTGTATTGTTTATTATAAGAATCATTTAAAATGGCTCTCGATCCCTGTGTTTCACGCGCATGGCATTGGTTGAGATCAAACTTCATGCAGATCGTGATAACAAGTTAATGCGCGGAAGTAACTTTAAGTGGTTTTTATTTCAGCTGCAATGTATTAGTATGTTTGTGGTGTATGCCAGTAGAGGGCCTTGCTCTAGAACTTGGATGGTGTGTGAGAACAGCTGTTTATGGGGGGGGGGGGGAGTTCATTTTATTCCATTCTGTCATTGATTTTTCTTTTTAAAGTGTTAGTGTCTAATGCAAAATAGCAACCGTGGTAAAAAGTGTAATAAGGTAAAGGAAAATGCTCTCTGTATTAAAGATAAAGTAGAGTTCTTGTCATGATGCAATCATTTTTTGAAAGAAACTTTCTCAAAGCTATTGGGGAAGGTTGATCATGTCTACATAAAAATTGGTGTACTGTATACCATGAGGCTTTGGAACCATCAAAATGATAATATATGTACCTAGTCCAGCTGAAAAGCACATGCACTACACCTAGAAATAGGTATATGGGACTGCACACCCATATGCCAATAGTGCCTTGAATGTTCGCTATGAATGCTTCAGCTATTTATTATCTTATATTTTGAAAATGAGAGCATATGAAGAGCAATCCTTTTATAGGTGACGTTTTTGCTATGACATTCATTCAAACTGAGGTAAAAGAAATAAGAAAATTCACAAATTGATTTTCACCTTTCTCAGAACCCGACCTGCCCTTTAAAGAAAGGGATAATAGATTCAAGATGATAAACAAGAACTAGACCAAAGTGATTTCATTCACGGATTGATTATGCAGCAAATAAAGGTCTCATCATCATAATTGCAATTTACTTGAGCAAAAGAAAGAAAGAAAGAAATTCTGGCTTAGTCAGGGAGACCTTTTAGGCCTATTCTCCAAGGAGCAACCTTCCCCTAAAAACAGTTTGGGCAAACAAATCCTGATCCAGAACAATTGAATTTAATCATTCCCAGTAGATATTAACTCCGTTAGAAGGGACGGTATAAGACTGTCAGCCCATTCAGCCAGCCTTAGGCCTATTTTGAGGATCTCTGATTGATCAGTGGATGCATGCATCAGCTGGGACGTGTTCACATGAGTAGTGATGACAACGTTTCAGAGTAATCCGAAGGATTGCTGAATTTGTTAATGTGCATACATTGCATGCATCAGATAGCTGTCAGTTGGTCACATTCACATGAGTAGCAGAACACTTCCAGAATACCTTCTATCAGCCAGTGTTGAGGATTTGCCATTAGTGTTTTGCAGATTATTTGACTGATCTGTGCATGCACACTTTAGCTGAGTCATGTTCACACAGGTAGTGACAGTGTTTAAAAGTATGTTTTATGGGTTTAGTTTAAGGATCTCTTGAGTATCTTATTGATCAGTGCACACATGAAATGACTGAATATCTGTGGGTCTCATTCATGCAGATACTGGTAATGTTTCAGATTATGTTCTATGGCCTGTCATATTGTGATTTTAGTTTTGGCACAAACAAAATTTTTGTACATGTGCATGTTGCAGGTCCTGAGAGTGCTACAGTGGCTTCTACTACATGTAGGTATTAGAGGCATTAAAAGATGTAGTGTGTAGTTCAGGGCTGCAGTTTAGTATTCGTTTTAAGGCCTGTTCAAATAAGAGGGGAGAAATCACGATGGTTTCTAGGGGCATTTTATAACATGTGAGACATTTAAAATGCAATCCTTTGTTGCTTTACTGCCATTCATTTTGTACATGTACACTAAAAAAATAGGATTTAAAAATCCTGCAGTTCTCCTCCCCCCCCCCCCACCCCATATCTGAACAAGCCTAATTGTTACCCTAGCATGTGTCGTGCAACACACATACATACACTGGACAAAAATTTATGGATGAAAGGGAAAGGAAAAACTTGAGTAATTAATGATATATTTGGAGTTTTTGTTTTTTAATTGTGCCAAATAAATATTGGTAGTAATATTTAGTTGATAGTATACTTCAGTGAAAATTGGCAAAGAGGAGACATTCATGTACCATGCAGTTGGCCTGGATGCTGTACATTTATTTTGCAGTGAACATGCAAATTGTACAGGCCTATTTGATATTTGGTATTGCATAGAATTCCTTTATTCTTTTCACAAGAAGAAAAAAAAAAGAAGCAAGATATAACTGTTGATGAAGATCTATAACAAAACCGATTGAAGGTAATTGCATCAAGGAACCAGTCGAGATGGAAGTGGAAGGCAAGGAAATGAATTGAATGTATTTCACCAGTGCCAATAATTCAGATAAAACATTACACAATGCACTGTCTGCATGATACCCAGCTATTAGTTTTTACACACAGACCCTATGCACTAAATACAGTCTTTAAATGCATAACACATGGTCTTAATTGCAAGACTGTAGATTGCAATTATACATAGGCTGTTAACTGAAGTGGCTTTGACGCTATGTGTGATGCAGCGAGAGAGTGATGAGGTCAGGCTATACTCAAGGCTTCATGAAATGTTGTTAAGTGTCAAATGGAGTCTTTGCATGAAGACTATTTGTGTATCATGATGTGACCTGATTTTTCGTGATTAAAAGAAACCTTAGTCATCATGGCCATGGATCACTTTCATGAAGGCCCATGCACTTTCCTATAAACTCACTTGATTGCTTGCTGCCTTCAAAGATATGCTAGGATCATCTCAGTATATTCATTTGAAATCTTGGCCATCATACTCTTTTTGTTTCATCAGGGAACTCCCTGGTTTCATGTAGCTGCACTTGATTAAATAGAAGCTTGCATTCTGGAAAAGGTTGACAATAATTTGTGAGCTTTCTCGTTTTATCTCAGTTGGGAAGAATATCATAGTAGAATTGTTTCCAAAAAAGTATTGCTCTTCAAATGTCCTCATATTAAAAATGAGAAAAGAACAGAGAAAAAATCAAGCATTTAGGCTGGACATGCATACATTTGTCTGTGGTCACATATACTCATATCTGTGTGCAGTAAATGCGAAAATGCCTTTTGGAGAAAGCATGGACTCAGATAAAGTGAGTGAATTTCTTATCAAATTGATCATCTTGAGATCCCTCACTAAACACCTGTGTTTATATATGTATAACTAATCTACATTTTGCCAGTTGCTTGGAGACAAAAATCTTTCCAAATGTATTTGCACAACAGGAACTCAACTTTTATCTTTTCCCCAGTGCCTATGGGAATTAGAGAATCCTGTCTAGTCAAATTGAGAAAACTTAGGGAAAAGTATTAAAAGCTTCATGTTTGTACATGTACAGGGAATGTGATGTGATGTGCAGTGTCGAGTGTTGGTAATATTTGAGGAGCCAGAATAATAATCTAATATATTCTATTTTGATCTTTTTTGGATACACCTTGAGGACCACCCGGTACGATATCAGTGGATTATATTCACAGTATGTGAGCTCGAGATTATTAGTGATTAAGCTGATAAAGTTTCTGATTCCCGTGGATTTAATACACCATGGGGTGTTTCACAGAGCTGTGCGCAAAGCTATGCATGACAATAAGAATGACTTGAATATGGAAAGCCAAATGGGATTCTCAATCATTTTTAATCACATGAATTTAAGTTGAAATACATGTATCTGCATGTATGAAGATTAATGATTAACAAAACAATATTTATGTGAATTACAGTTTTTGCCAATGATTTAATTGAGATTATGGGAAACACAGTCACTTTGTTAACCGGTGTACCCAATGCTGAAGCAATGTTCCTTCATTAAAAAGAGCGTATTTTTATTAGCAGAAAATCACCTGCCTAAAGTTCCAAAATAGTCGTGTTGCCAAGCAATAACCAAAAATGTGGTAAGATTTCAGCCTATTTCAGCGGTGTCCCAGTTTAAACTGCTGTTGACCCATCATTGTGGGTACCTTGTGCAATTCTTGCAAAAACGCGTGGTATGTATATTACATATTGTACAGTCTAGTACAGTTGTACAGCGCGCACATCAACTGCAGTGCGCTTATCTGGGTACCCACATTTATGTCACTGCTTGTTTATCGTATTTACTCAAATTCTGAGGTCAACCATGACCAAGCCACAAATAATAGGCCAAAATGCATTGATTGCGATTGAAAATCATCAAAATTTAATGTTATTGTTCTTAGAATTCTTTTCTTGATCATACATCAAAAAATTTTCAACCATTGGGTAATCACTTTAAAACAGAATGAAAAACTTTTGGCATTCCATTTTTTTCATAGTTTAGTCATTAAAGTCATGAATAACTCTGTGAACAGCTTTATGAAACACCTCCCCCCCCCCCCTCCCCCTCCTCCTGGTTCCCATAGGGAATTGTACTGTAAGTGAGATTTCAAATCCTTTAACTCATTGCCCATGAGAACCAGTCCCTATATAGGGATAAGAGAATTCAATATTCAACAAGTTAAAATTCCCCCAAATCATATCATTTAAACAATTCTATTCAGTTATCCAGCCTACATGTGCTTTGTATCTGAGCTGTTGCAAAACAGCATAGCCCTATAACAATACAAAAATGTGTAATTAATGTTAGAAACTACATTTCACAACTCCATTTGACTCCACTGCGAAAAAAAATCAGGGGATGTTTCAAAAAGCTGTGTGTAAAGTTATTTATAACTTTAAGGATGAATTAGCTATGAACACCCAAATGGAATGCCCAAAGTATATCCTCTTGTTTTAACAAAGTGTGCCTGTATTCTTATAATCTCAATGAAATTGATGGCTAAAACGATACTTCACATTGATTTTATTTTTTTTAATAATAATAATGTTCATCGCAGAGATATTTCAGTGTTAGCTTTATTATGCAATTAGATATCATTGACAATCCCATTTGGCTTTCCATATTCAAGTCATGCTCAGAGTCATGCGTAACTTTGCACACAGCTTTGTGAAACAACCCCAGATTGAATTTTTTAGTTCTGTATGTACATGCATTATAGAGCTATATGTTGAAATTGTTAAATTTGGGGGTCCTTACCAAAAATTTTATATGGGGGGGGGGGTCCCTGCCAATATTTCACTGCTGATCCTTGGTATTTAGGATGATTCTGTAGTAATGATCATAATAATGACAATAACAATAATAACAATAATGATAGGTTCTTATTTAGTGCATAATATTTTGAAAGGTCTCTGTGCGCTTTACAATGATAAATATAAATAAATAAAAAATAAATATAGTAAATGGGTAATTCCATAAATCAGGGGTCCAATTTGTGACATTTTTGGTGTCCCTGTTACATATAAACACCCACATATTTTCATGGCTTTTGCTGGAGATGCAGATAGTGGAGTGAGATTTTAAAGTCATTCTATGCATGAGGATGCAATATTATGCTTAGAATTACATTAGAATCTTCCTCCACCGTTGGTGTCTTTGCTTAGAGCCACAACAAATGTGGGTTTCTTATGTAACAGGGACACCAAAAATGTCTCAAATTGGACCCCTAATTTATGGAATTACCCAAATGGGTTTAACCTAAAGTCCCCAGTTTTCTACGATACGGAAAACGGAAAAATTTCACGGAATTCGGGGAGAACACAGAATTTCACGGAAAACACGATTTTCAGGACAAAGAAAATTTTGAATTACGGAAAATACAGTGAAAATCGTGAAAACAAAGCAAAATCCAATAAAACAAAACCGTACATCAGCGGAAAATCTGGATCAAACCTGTTTGCAATGTTTAGTCTGTGTTCACCAAGCTTTATCTGCACACTGCAGTGCGTGTATATTAGGGTAACTTTCGTTTTTCGAAGATTTTTACTTCTTAAAATTGCTTTATTATATGTTTTGTGCATGTCACCGAAGAACACGGAATTTGAAGTTTAGAACACCGAAGAACACAGAATTTGGATTTTAGAAAACGGAAAACTGGGGACTTTAGTTTAACCTGTGGCTTACTGGAACCTGGTGCTGCCAGTACTAAATACTTCATAACATGATATTTCAGTAGTCAATGGGTTAATAAATGTAAGAATACTTGCATGCACAATGTGAATAGAGAACACAAAATGCATGAGACAGAAAGGTCACATGCCATGTTTTATTTTAAGATATGACAATCTGCCCTCAGAAAATTGTATTTCTTGGCCTTGTAAAAAGAGGGGAAGGGGGATTAGACCAGAAAAAATACTCATTTGAAGCTTGATAATTGAATGTGACCTGACCCTTCATTTTTATTTTTTTTTGGGGGGGGGAGAAATTTTTTTTATTGTATTATTCAGACATCACAGAACATTTTTAATAATATTTTTTTTTCCTCATTATTTTACAGACATTTTAAGGGACTTGATTCCTGGTTGTGACTATTGTCATTTTGCAATTAGAATCAAGTTTTTCCCTGTGGCAGTACTGTTGTTTGTTTTGCAGATTATCTTTCTACTTGTTTACTCTGAATCTGTAGTCCAGGTCATTTCAATCATCTTTGAGTTTCATCAGATATCAAGCTTCTTAATGCCCAATAACCATATCTTTTGAGGAAAGACAATCATACAGTATTGCATAGTACATACTCACTTTTAGAGTATTAGAATTATTGCCTGTGCATGCCCTCAACCCACCCCACCTCTGTTTATGAGACAGCTCTGCAATTATTAAGATTCTGGAGAGAAAATGCCCTCCACCCCATCGCTTCTTTGTTCATAAATCAAAGGAAAATAACAATGTAATGAAATTTTGATTTGGAAATGAACGTAGATGTCAGGGCCCGCAGATCACACATCTTGCAAGCCGAATAAAGGAGACCTGGCCGGAAGGCGGAATTCACTGGGATATTAGAAATGGAAAATTGGGAGGAAGAACAAGGTCTTAAAGGAACAATGTGCGGGTGTAGGATCGTTTCTGAAAAGAGAGAAGCTTAAGGATAAAAATGTTGACATGAAAGAATAGAACTTATTTTTTTAGGGGAGTAGAGAAAAAAATGCACATGGCATGGATGAAGTTGAGAGAGAGAGATGGGGGGGGGGGAGATGGATGGAGAGAGGGGGGGGGGGGAGGAAGGGAGGGAGGGAAGGGAAAGAGAGACAGAGACCAAGTGTTTTAATTTAACACTATGGAATGTAATGAATTGCAGTGGTGAAAAACCTGCACAGTCAGACCGTAGCAGGTTCGTTAATGAGCTGCATCTGCTGAAATAACTGTTTTTTACAGAGATTCACATGTACTAAAAATTGAATTTCATGCTGGTGAGTTTTCATGCGAGTTTGAGATATTTGCAAGGGGTCAGGAAACTTTTCTGAATCAAAAACATTGCTAGATCTCTTCAATTTTATGAGGTAGTTGTGCTTCCCATTGACATTTTGCTCTTTAGTTTGATATACTGCATGTTGAACAAAAAAGGAAACTCACCTTTGAAAAATTTCTGTAAATAGATTATGTATTTACCAGAACTGAATTTCATGTGATATGAAAGAGTAATTCATAGTCTGGGTCGCACCTCACTGAACACCATCGTTTTTCAAACTGTGTGCAGAATCTAGGGCTGTTACCGAACCGCCGAACCGAACGGAAGTTCGCCGAACATGGCACTTCCGAACAGAACCGAACCGAACCGAACTCAAAGGCCAATTTCGGAAGTTCGGCAGTTTATAACACAGGAACATTGATTCAGCCCTCGGTGAAGACTTTGTCCTGAATTCATTATACTAAATAGGCGATACACCTTTAGTTTAAATTAATACATACATTTATTGGTGGGATTTCTTTTAATTCATCTTCCAAAAGTTTTTCATTAATAAAAGATAGAAAAACACTTAAAACAGCTTGTGTCTTATTTTTCCTTTGATTCTGATAAATTTCATAATATTTGGCACCGTGAATTCTAGTTGTTTTCCCCCACAAATCATGTTAAAAGCTTCAAAACATGCCCGAAGATATTCACGATTGTAATCGATCGTAATAAGTAGTGTTGCAACGAATCGCCGAAATGCGGATTCGATTCGATTCGGATTCGTTTGATATTTTTCTTCCCGAAATTCATTTCGATTCGGATTCGGAATTATTTTTATTTGTTTGAAATAAAAAGTCGGAATTAGGCTTTACATGCGTGTTTTTTTGTTTTGACTTCCTTTCTTCTTTAACAAGCGAAGCGCGGTGATGCGCGATCTTGATTTGTTGTTCAAATAGAAATTATTCAAACTCCATCATCTTTAAAAACAAATTTGCGATGGTAGTAGAAATTATTCAAACTCCATTATGTTTAGAAATGAACGTACGATAGAAGCAAAAATCTTTGAAACTCCGTCATGTGTAGAAAATGAACGCACGTTAGAAACAAAAATTATTTAAACTCCGAAATGTTTTAAAACGAACGTACGTTAGAAGCAAAAAATTATCTAAACTCCGTCATGTCTAGAAAATGAACCCACGTCCGAATTAAAATTTTCACTCCTTAATGTTTTAAAAGGAACGTACGTTAGAAGCAAAAATTATTCAAACTCCGTCACGTCTAGAAAATGAACGCACGATCGAAAATTAATTATTTTCACTCCTTAATGTTTTAAAAGGAACGTACGTTAGAAGCAAAAATTATTCAAACTCCGTCATGTCTAGAAAATGAACGCACGATCGAAAATTAATTATTTAAACTCCGTAATGATTTAAAAAGGAGGTACGTTAGAAGCAAAAATTATTCAAACTCCGTCATGTCTAGAAAGTGAACGCACGATCGAAAATTAATTATTTAAACTCCGTAATGATTTAAAAAGGAGGTACGTTAGAAGCAAAAATTATTCAAACTCCGTCATGTCTAGAAAATGAACGCACGATCGAAAATTAAACTCCTTAATGTTTTAAAACGAACGTATGTTAGAAGCAAAGATTTTTCAAACTCCGTCATGTCTAGAAAATGAACGCACGATCGAAAATTAATTATATAAACTCCGTAATGTTTTAAAACGAACGTACGCTAGAAGCAAAAATTATTCAAACTCCGTCACGTCTAGAAAATGAACGCACGATCGAAAATTAATTATTTAAACTCCGTAATGATTTAAAAAGGAGGTACGTTAGAAGCAAAAATTATTCAAACTCCGTCATGTCTAGAAAATGAACGCACGATCGAAAATTAAACTCCTTAATGTTTTAAAACGAACGTACGTTAGAAGCAAAGATTTCAAACTCCGTCATGTCTAGAAAATGAACGCACGATCGAAAATTAATTATTTAAACTCCGTAATATTTTAAAACGAACGTACGTTAGAAGCAAAGATTTTTTCAACTCCGTCATGTCTAGAAAATGAACGCACGATCGAAAATTAATTATTTAAACTCCGTAATGTTTTAAAACGAACGTACGTTAGAAGCAAAAATTATTTAAGCTCCGTCATGTCTAGAAAATGAACGCACGATCGAAAATTATTTAAACTCCGTAATGTTTTAAAACGGAGGTACATTATAAACAAAAATTATTCAAACTCCGTCATGTCCGGAAAATGAACGCACGATCGAAAATTACTTGTTTAAACTCCGTAATGTTTTAAAACGAAGGTACGATAGTAGTAGAAATTAATCAAACTCTATTATGTCTAAAAACGAACGTACGATAGAAGCAAAAATTATTTTAACTCCGTAATGTTTTAAAACGAACGTAGGTTAAAAGCAAAAATTATTTAAACTCTATCATGTCTAGAAAATGAACGCACGTTAGAAACAGAAATTATTCAAAATCTGTCATCTTTAAAAACAAACTTACGATAGTAGTAGAAATTATTCAAACTCCATGATGTTTAAAAACGGACGTATGATAGAAGCAAAAATTATTTAAACTCCGTCATGTCTAGAAAATGAACGCACGATAGAAATAGAAATTATTTAAACTCCGTCATGACTAAAAACAAACTTGCGATAGTTAGTAGATATTATTCAAACTCCATTATGTTTAAAAATGAATTTACGATAGAAGTAGAAATTATATCAACTCCGCCATGTTTAAAAAATAAACGCACGATAGAAGCAGAAATTACTTAAACTCCGTCATGTTTAAAAACATTTTCAACTGAATGCTGGAGTTCCCGAATCTTCCGAATCTTCCGAATCAAGCAACAAAATTCGGATTCGATGCTCACCCTTTTTTTTTCTTTATACTGTATTGCCGAACCCCGAACCGAACCAAAATTCGGAAATGAATGTGCCGAACTCTGCCGAACCGAACCGAACCCGAACATGGTGCTAAATTTACAGCCCTAGCAGAATCCCAGGTAGTTTCTTGTCAGCACAATAGGCAGGGTTTGAGTTGAAAAGCTTTGTCAGTTGCTGTCTGTTTTTCTGGATGTGGAAAAACATTGCTGTATGTATTCCCTTAACCCAGGCATTACCGCTTTGTCTTCAGTTCTGTGTGGACACCTCTTGATTGTTTGATTTATGAGTGGATGCAGCATAGGGCTGTTACCGAACCGCCGAACCGAACGGAAGTTCGCCGAACATGGCACTTCCGAACAGAACCGAACCGAACCGAACTCAAAGGCCAATTTCGGAAGTTCGGCAGTTTATAACACAGGAACATTGATTCAGCCCTCGGTGAAGACTTTGTCCTGAATTCATTATACTAAATAGGCGATACACATTTAGTTTAAATTAATACATACATTTATTGGTGGGATTTCTTTTAATTCATCTTCCAAAAGTTTTTCATTAATAAAGATAGAAAACACTTAAAACAGCTTGTGTCTTATTTTTCCTTTGATTCTGATAAATTTCATAATATTTGGCACCGTGAATTCTAGTTGTTTTCCCCCACAAATCATGTTAAAAGCTTCAAAACATGCCCAAAGATATTCACGATTGTAATCGATCGTAATAAGTAGTGTTGCAACGAATCGCCGAAATGCGGATTCGATTCGATTCGGATTCGTTTGATATTTTTCTTCCCGAAATTCATTTCGATTCGGATTCGGAATTATTTTTATTTGTTTGAAATAAAAAGTCGGAATTAGGCTTTACATGCGTGTTTTTTTGTTTTGACTTCCTTTCTTCTTTAACAAGCGAAGCGCGGTGATGCGCGATCTTGATTTGTTGTTCAAATAGAAATTATTCAAACTCCATCATCTTTAAAAACAAATTTGCGATGGTAGTAGAAATTATTCAAACTCCATTATGTTTAGAAATGAACGTACGATAGAAGCAAAAATCTTTGAAACTCCGTCATGTGTAGAAAATGAACGCACGTTAGAAACAAAAATTATTTAAACTCCGAAATGTTTTAAAACGAACGTACGTTAGAAGCAAAAAATTATCTAAACTCCGTCATGTCTAGAAAATGAACCCACGTCCGAATTAAAATTTTCACTCCTTAATGTTTTAAAAGGAACGTACGTTAGAAGCAAAAATTATTCAAACTCCGTCACGTCTAGAAAATGAACGCACGATCGAAAATTAATTATTTTCACTCCTTAATGTTTTAAAAGGAACGTACGTTAGAAGCAAAAATTATTCAAACTCCGTCATGTCTAGAAAATGAACGCACGATCGAAAATTAATTATTTAAACTCCGTAATGATTTAAAAAGGAGGTACGTTAGAAGCAAAAATTATTCAAACTCCGTCATGTCTAGAAAGTGAACGCACGATCGAAAATTAATTATTTAAACTCCGTAATGATTTAAAAAGGAGGTACGTTAGAAGCAAAAATTATTCAAACTCCGTCATGTCTAGAAAATGAACGCACGATCGAAAATTAAACTCCTTAATGTTTTAAAACGAACGTATGTTAGAAGCAAAGATTTTTCAAACTCCGTCATGTCTAGAAAAGGAACGCACGATCGAAAATTAATTATATAAACTCCGTAATGTTTTAAAACGAACGTACGCTAGAAGCAAAAATTATTCAAACTCCGTCACGTCTAGAAAATGAACGCACGATCGAAAATTAATTATTTAAACTCCGTAATGATTTAAAAAGGAGGTACGTTAGAAGCAAAAATTATTCAAACTCCGTCATGTCTAGAAAATGAACGCACGATCGAAAATTAAACTCCTTAATGTTTTAAAACGAACGTACGTTAGAAGCAAAGATTTCAAACTCCGTCATGTCTAGAAAATGAACGCACGATCGAAAATTAATTATTTAAACTCCGTAATATTTTAAAACGAACGTACGTTAGAAGCAAAGATTTTTTCAACTCCGTCATGTCTAGAAAATGAACGCACGATCGAAAATTAATTATTTAAACTCCGTAATGTTTTAAAACGAACGTACGTTAGAAGCAAAAATTATTTAAGCTCCGTCATGTCTAGAAAATGAACGCACGATCGAAAATTATTTAAACTCCGTAATGTTTTAAAACGGAGGTACATTATAAACAAAAATTATTCAAACTCCGTCATGTCCGGAAAATGAACGCACGATCGAAAATTACTTGTTTAAACTCCGTAATGTTTTAAAACGAAGGTACGATAGTAGTAGAAATTAATCAAACTCTATTATGTCTAAAAACGAACGTACGATAGAAGCAAAAATTATTTTAACTCCGTAATGTTTTAAAACGAACGTAGGTTAAAAGCAAAAATTATTTAAACTCTATCATGTCTAGAAAATGAACGCACGTTAGAAACAGAAATTATTCAAAATCTGTCATCTTTAAAAACAAACTTACGATAGTAGTAGAAATTATTCAAACTCCATGATGTTTAAAAACGGACGTATGATAGAAGCAAAAATTATTTAAACTCCGTCATGTCTAGAAAATGAACGCACGATAGAAATAGAAATTATTTAAACTCCGTCATGACTAAAAACAAACTTGCGATAGTTAGTAGATATTATTCAAACTCCATTATGTTTAAAAATGAATTTACGATAGAAGTAGAAATTATATCAACTCCGCCATGTTTAAAAAATAAACGCACGATAGAAGCAGAAATTACTTAAACTCCGTCATGTTTAAAAACATTTTCAACTGAATGCTGGAGTTCCCGAATCTTCCGAATCTTCCGAATCAAGCAACAAAATTCGGATTCGATGCTCACCCTTTTTTTTTCTTTATACTGTATTGCCGAACCCCGAACCGAACCAAAATTCGGAAATGAATGTGCCGAACTCTGCCGAACCGAACCGAACCCGAACATGGTGCTAAATTTACAGCCCTAATGCAGCATCTACCACTAATATGACCTTTGGACCCCTGAGGCATCCAATTCATATCCCGATCAAGTGCTTCCTCACCTTTTCATCCAATCTTGATATTATCACTTCTTATTTTCTGTTGCCTTAAAGCAATAGTGTGGTGGTGTGATCATTACTTCTCTTAGGGATTTGGCTCCAAGAATACATTTTCCCCTATATCTTTTATTGTTTTTAGGAGGAAACTTACCATTTTATGTGAATAGAATGGGAGATATACATGTACTATGTGTCTGAGATGTGTCTGAGATGAAAAAAAAAGGAACTAGTGTTCATTTTAGTGAGTGACATCATTATCCGTAAACAAAATTTGTACAATGTACCAGTGTATAGATTTTCATGCTTGCTGTCAGTGAACAGCTGCTGGTAATATGTTAATATTACTAGTTAACCTTCTCAAGTTCTCATGTCATCCACCCACCCCTACACGCTCTCTCCTCAAAAGGGGGTGGTGGAGGAAAAGGTAATGCCCTTCCCTCCCCCAAAGAAACCTAACTTTCAGCTTGTTTTAAGATGACTGTATTTGACCTTCCCTACATTGTCCAGATCATCGTTTTTTGCATTGATTAAGTAAATTTTGTTTTCAAAATCAAATTTACCTCAGTGCAATATCTTTTAAAAAGAGGAATTATTGCTTTTGTTGTTATTTCATTGTTCTCTAAACAGTTATATTAGGAAAAAAATGCAGTATGATGAATTTGAAATTACTGTGAGCTTCACCGGCGTAAATCCACTCTGAGGAGTGGGGGGGATGATTGACTTTTTTGACGATTTTTTTTTCTGTCGATCTCAAACTTAAGTATAAGCACACACCCTCACTGACCCCCACAGACCCCCCTACTCACATTTTGATATTTATTTATTTTTCTAGTTTTTAATCGCATTTTCTAACAGAAATTCTAAAATATGAGCGAGCAAAGCGAGCAAGCCAAAAATAACCACTTTTCTCGTTTTTAATCGCATTTTCGAATAGAAATTCTAAAATAATGACGAGCGAGCGAGCCAAAAATAACCACTTTTTTGGTTTTCAATCGCATTTTCAAATAGAAATTCTAAAATATGATGGTTGTTTATGACAGATATTCAAAGATTTTACTAACGGATTAATTAAAATATATTTTCTTTCTTAAAAAGTGGGGGGGGGGATATTTGGTGAGCTTCATACAATGCATACTAGAATTGTTGCCTGAATGTGATCTCTACAATAACCAA
>CM057159.1:17567902-17685871 GCA_029962745.1 Echinometra lucunter
GTACGTACGGGTATGCTCCAGCAGCCGTTACTGTTTTGCATCAATTGTGCACACTAACCACCCACTAAATTTCAGTCCTAAACAAAACACTATACTTACCCCCCCCCCCCCCACCCTAAATTCTAACCTAATGCTAACCTAATACCTTCTTCAAACCCTAGGCTTAACTCTTTGACGACATAAAAGCAGGAAAAATTGTCACTGGAGCATGTCGGTTCACCCATGTTTTACCTGAGTACTACCAGGGTCTTGCAAGGTTGAAGTAATTATGAATGAAATAAAAGCGCAGGGCAATCTATTTTGTTTGTCGTTATCTTTTTCGTTACACATAATCAGCTTTATCATATTTAAGATATAATAAGATTTTAAATGAAATGCTCTGCTGCATTCATTTATTTGATTTCCATAGAAGTTCTGTTCATTGCTATTTCTTTGATTTAGTTGTATCCTTGTTTGATTATAGACAGCTTTAAACAAGATTGTTGTTTTTTTTAATCTCTTCTTTTTCACTTTTAATTATATTGGACAAATACATAATTCTGCATTTTGACAGCCAACAAGCTGTACAGCTAACAGCTTACAAATCTATTAATCCTTCTTTCTTATAAATACTGCTATTAGCATTAAGTTATTGTTGACAAGAAATGTCACTCACACAGGGAAATAAACTGCATTTATTTATACATGGTAATTATAAATGGTTATTATATCTGCTCACTCTGTCTACTCACTCTATGACTTGTTTTTGGAGAATGGCATCATGTAAAGTGCCCTTGATTAATACTCTACGGTATGTGATTATGATTATGGGTAAAACCTTACGTTTTCCACACTAAGACCAGCAAATGGTATTATGATTTCTGTGAACCAATTTTAGTATTTCAGAGAAAGGGGCTGTGCTTCTGTTTCAGATTATCTAACTCTCTTGTGTAATTTCTTGTTTAAAGCTAATGCTGCAAGAACGAGAGGAAGAAAGGGAACGGAGAGAAGCAAGAGAGGAGCAGAGAAGGAAAGCAGCAGAGAAGGAGAAGGAAGAGGAAGAAAAGCGGGTAGGTGTCAGTACTTTTTTTTCTCTCTCTCTCTTTTGTTTTGGTAGGGTATGTATCAACATGATGTGATGCATTTCATGTCAGTTTAATCTTGCCATTATACAACAAATCAATTGAGCAATGCTACTGATTGGAATTTAATTCATGTGATTTGATATACTTTGTTCTACACTGTAATGCGTGACTGAATAATTGTTGATGAAACAATAAACTGCCCTTTGAAACAAGTTCTTTACTATGAATTGAATTTTCAGTAACTACTGGCAGCTTTGTGTGATGTTTATTACATATGAAATGAATTACATGAAGAAAAACAGGTATAATTAGGGAAACTGAAAAATTTGTTTTTAAGACTATGTTGCTGGAACTTTACAGCATTGCAATGATTTTACAAAAAAAGAAAAAAAAAAAGCCAGTACTCAGTTCATTCATGATAAACTGTGCTTTTAGCTTCAAAAACAAAATAGTACCAGTATTCCCAACCATTTTTCTTAAGATTGCCACCAAGAGACTGAGTAAATCACTTTTTGTCTATTTGTCTATATATTTATTTATTATTTATTTTAATCGTTGTTAATTCATTATTTATATATGTATTTAAGCATTCATTCATTTGTATCTAGTGGTTGTTCATAAATACAGTGAAACCTGTACACAAAGACCACCCAAGGGAGATGAGAAAAGTGGTCTGTATAAGAAGGTGGTCTTTATGGATAGGTTCCTATGATAGATGCTTCACTGACAAAAACTACTCAAGGCAAATATAAAATCTGGTCTTTATGAACAGGTGATCTTTCTAAACTGATGGTCTCTAAAGCAGGTTTGACTGTACTTATTTCTCTTTCTTTGTTTGCTTATTTCTGTAGTGTTTATAAATTCAGTTATATATTTGTTTACATTTTTTGCATCATCTGTTTACATATTAGGAAGAGGAAGAGAGACTGAAGAAAGAGGAGCAGGAGAAGAGGGACCATGAAGAGTATTTAAAATTGAAAGAAAGTTTTGTCATTGAAGAAGAAGGCCAGACCCAGATTTTGTCAGAACATGAAGTAAGTAACAAATAATGAAACTTAGATGAAGCTATAACAACATGTTTATCACTCATTCTGAACTGGATTTAGTTACATATTACATGCCGATTTGTTGTTAAAGTTGTTGTTGTTGTTGTTGTTTCTTTATGTTGGAAATGATATCAATATGACGTTAATTCGTTGAGCATGATTTGATTTCACTATTACATGCATTTTCCATAGAGCCTAACCTGAGTTATCTTGGGAATAGGGTTCAACAGGGTTATATTGACATAATGTTGATGGTAGAATAATCTTTTTTAATGAAATTAATCCAAGACAACCACAATTACATCATACATGTATCAACTTGCAAAATTGCCTTTTTCATCTTATGGATAGTCTGATATTTGCTCTGCCAACTTTCCTTAGGGCTTTCATTCATCTAATTACTGTATAACGGTGGCTTTTTATACAGCACCTAGGTCCATCCTGCATGATGCTCATTTGCTATATGCAAATGTGAAAGAAGGTACTACAGTAAATTTACCTGTATCCAACTTTGAATTGAATCAGGAGCATTAAAATAATAAGATATAAAATACAAAATTAGAGTGAAAATAACTAAAGCAGTTTCCAAATAGTGAGATTAAAGATATGAATACCTACAAGAAAAAAACATAGATAAATTGATAGTTTTTCATGGCAGTATCACAAGGGAAGACCCTGTATTCTTTAGAAAGATATAAAATTTTCATATGCTTTGATATATTTCTCTTGTAAACAGTCGCAGTCCTTGCTTGCTGAATTTATTAACTACATCAAGGAGATGAAGGTTGTTCTATTGGAAGATCTAGGAGCCCAGTTCAACATCAGGACCCAGGTATGTACCTTCACCTTTTGATCAAACATGCAGGAATACTACCTACCCTCCTAACTATGACTACTTGACAAATGCCCGGACCCCCCCCCCCCCGACTCCCGGACTACGTATGCTACATAATATGTAGCATATGCTAGTACTGCCCACATTTATTTTACCCTTTAGAAAGTTGATTGTACTTAATTGATATTTGGGCAAATACTTAGCTTCACATTAAAATGCATTCAACTTGCAGAAATTTCATTTTTTTTTTTAAATAGAGAAATTTTGAAATGTGAATGATCAAAATAGCAACAACTGTGTTTGTTGTAGTTATATTTTGTATCAACTCATTGTATTATCGTGATGGTTTTAAAGCTTATTTTTCACTCATTTTATTTGAACAGTTTTACACTTTCTTCAACTTTTACTGCATTTAAATACTGTTATCTATATGAAGAACCTTAAGGGGACCCCTTTGAGTTTTGATAGTGCTCCCTCTTGTGATGTGTTGAATACAGGATTCTTTTTAATGTTTCTGACAACTCTTTGAGTGGTATTTTGTTTTCTTGTCAGCTTCTTCTCTGGGTAAAGAGTTTAAAGTTTTCAAAACATGCCGTTTTCATAAAATTTGTCCATATTTTGCATAAATGTATTCATATCCAGTGGCTTAACGAACTGACACATCCAAAAGTTGAATTTCCTATCAGAAAGTAAGAAAACTCTGGCATGAAAAAAACAGCTTATTTCGAAAGCATGCTACATCCATTTCACTTTATAATATCCATTATCCATGAAGTGTGACCAGCCATGAATGACTACATTTAAAGTTCAAAGTTCAGATTTTATTGATTTCACTCAATGATTAAAAATACATAACATTTGCAATAATCACATTCATTGATACAATAAAAGACATTCAAAGGAACATATAGTGCATTCAAAACAACATATATCTATAAGAAACATAATGAGAGTATATATATATATATGGCATTTAGTTTTAGGGGAGTCATTATAGTCCAGAATGACATAAATATCTTTAGTCTTCTCATTGTATTGTTTATCAAAAGAATCATCTAAAATGGCTCTCCATCCCTGTGTTTCATGCGCATGGCATTGGTTGAGATCAAACTTCATGCAGATCGTGATAACAAGTTAATGCGCAGAAGTAACTTTAAGGGGTTTTTATTTCAGCTGCAATGTATTAGTATGTCTGTGGTGTATGCCAGTAGAGGGTCTTGCTCTAGATCTTGGATGGTGTGTGAGAACAGCTGTTTATGGGGGGAAAAAAGGTCATTTTATTCCATTCTGTCATTGATTTTTTTTTTTTAAATGTTAGTGTCTAATGCAAAATAGCAGCCGTGGTAAAAAAAGTGTAATAAGGTAAAGGAAAATGCTCTCTGTATGAAAGATAAAGTAGAGTTCTTGTCATGATGCAATCATTTTTTGAAAGAAACTTTCTCAAAGCTATTGGGGAAGGTTGATCATGACTACATGAAAATTGGTGTACTGTATACCATGAGGCTTTGGAACCATCAAAATGATAATATATGTACCTAGTCCGGCTGAAAAGCACATGCACTACACCTAGAAATAGGTATATGGGACTGCACACACATATGAGTGTTCGCTACGAATGCTTCAGCTATTTATTATCTTATGTTTTAAAAATGAGAGCATGTGAAGAGCAATCCTTTTATAGGTGACGTTTTTGCTATGACATTCATTCAAAGTGAGGTAAAAGAAATAAGAAAATTCAAAATTTATTTTCACCTTTCTCAGAACTCGACCTGCCCTTTAAAGAAAGGGATAATAGATTAATAGATTCAAGATGATAAACAAGAACTAGACCAAAGTGATTTCATTCACAGATTGATTATGCAGCAAATAAAGGTCTCATCATCATAATTGCAATTTACTTGAAAGAAAGAAATTCTGGCTTAGTCAGGGAGACCTTTTAGGCCTTTTCTCCAAGGAGCAACCTTCCCTTAAAAACAGTTTGGGCAAATAAATCCTGATCCAGAACAATTGAATTTAATCATTCCCAGTAGATATTAACTCCGTTAGAAGGGACCGTATAAGACTGTCAGCCCATTCAACCAGCCTTAGGCCTATTTTGAGGATCTCTGATTGATCAGTGGATGCATGCATCAGCTGGGACGTGTTCACATGAGTAGTGATGACAACGTTTCAGAGTAATCTGAAGGATTGCTGAATTTGTTAATGTGCATACATTGCATGCATCAGATAACTGTCAGTTGCTCACATTCACATGAGTAGCAGAACACTTCCAGAATACCTTCTATCAGCCAGTGTTGAGGACTTGCCATTAGTGTTTTGCAGATTATTTGACTGATCTGTGCATGCACACTTTAGCTGGGTCATGTTCACACAGGTAGTGACAGTGTTTAAAAGTATGTTTTATGGGTTTAGTTTAAGGATCTCTTGAGTATCTTATTGATCAGTCCACACATGAAATGACTTAATATCTGTGGGTCTCATTCATGAAGATACTGATAATGTTTCAGGTTATGTTCTATGGCCTGTCATATTGTGATTTTAGTTTTAGCACAAACTAAATTTTTGTACATGTGCATGTTGCAAGTCCTGAGAGTGCTACAGTGGCTTCTACTACATGTAGGTATTAGAGGCATTAAAAGATGTAGTGTGTAGTTCAGGGCTGCAGTTTAGTATTCGTTTTAAGGCCTGTTCAAATAAGGGGGGAGATCGAGAGGGTTTCTAAGGGCATTTTATAACACGCGAGTGAATGAGTGTGAGACATTTAAAGCGCAATCCTTTGTTGCTTCCTGCCATTCATTTTGTACATGTACACTAAAAAATAGGATTAAAAACAACTCCTGCAGTCCCCCCCCCCCCCCACATCTGAACAAGCCTTATTAAGTGTGAGCAATTGGTACCCTAGTGTGTGTCATGGAACACACATACATACACTGGACAAAAATTTATGGATGAAAGGAAAAGGAAAAACTTGAGTAATTAATGATATATTTGGAGTTTTTGTTTTGTGATTGTGCCAGATAAATATTGGTAGTAATATTTAGTTAATAGTATACTTCAGTGAAATTTGGCAAAGAGGAGACATTCATGTAGCATGCAGTTGGCCTGGATGCTGTACATTTATTTTGCAGTGAACATGCAAATTGTACAGGCCTATTTGATATTTGGTATTGCATAGAATTCCTTTATTCTTTCCACAAGAAGAAAAAAAAAGAAGCAAGATATAACTGTTGATGAAGATCTATAACAAAACCGATTGAAGGTAATTGCATCAAGGAACCAGTCAGGATGGAAGTGGAAGGCAAGGAAATGAATTGAATGTATTTCACCAGTGCCAATAATTCAGATAAAACATTACACAATGCACTGTCTGCATGATACCCAGCTATTAGTTTTTATGCACGGACCCTATACACTAAATAGAGTCTTTAAATGCATAACACATGGTCTTAATTGCAAGACTGTAGATTGCAATTATACATAGGCTGTTAACTGAAGTGGCTTTGACGCTGTGTGATGCAGCGAGAGACTGATGAGGTTAGGCTATACTCAAGGCTTCATGAAATGTTGTTAAGTGTCAAATGGAGTCTTTGCATGAAGACTACCTGTGTATCATGATGTGACCTGATTTTTTGTGATTAAAAGAAACCTTAGTCACCATGGCCATGGATCACTTTCATGAAGGCCCATGCACTTTCCTATAAACTCACTTGATTGCTTGCTGCCTTCAAAGATATGCTAGGATCATCTCAATATATTCATTTGAAATCTTGGCCATCATACTCTTTTTGTTTCATCAGGGAACTCCCTGGTTTCATGTAGCTGCATTTGATTAAAGAGAAGCTTGCATTCTGGAAAAGGTTGAAAATAATTTGTGAGCTTTCTCGTTTTATCTCAGTTGGGAAGAATATCATAGTAGAATGGTTTCCAAAAAAGTATTGCTCTTCAAATGTCCTCATATTAAAAATGAGAAAAGAAGAAAAAAAAATCAAGCATTTAGGCTGAACATGCATACATTTGTCTGTGGTCACATATACTCATATCTGTATGCAGTAAATGCGAAAATGCCTTTTGGAGAAAGCATGGACTCAGATGAAGTGAGTGAATTTCTTATCAAATTGATCATCTTGAGATCCCTCACTAAACACCTGTGTTTATATATGTATAACTAATCTACATTTTCCCAGTTGCTTGGAGACAAAAATCTTTCCAAATGTATTTGCACAACAAGAACTCAACTTTATCTTTTCCCCAGTGCGTATGGGAATTAGAGAATCCTGTCTAGTCAAATTGAGAAAACTTAGGGAAAAGTATTAAAAGCTTCATGTTTGTACATGTACATGAAATGTGATGTGATGTGCAGTGTTGAGTGTTGGTAATATTTGAGGAGCCAGAATAATAATCTAATATATTCTATTTTGATCTTTTTTGGATACACCTTGAGGACCACCCGGTACGATATCAGTGGATTATATTCACAGTATGTGAGCTCGAGATTATTAGTGATTAAGCTGTTAAAGTTTCTGATTCCTGTGGATTTAATACACCGTGGGGTATTTCACAAGAGCTGTGCGCAAAGCTATGCATGACAATAAGAATGACTTGAATATGGAAAGCCAAATGGGATTTTCAATCATTTTTAATCACATAAATTTAAGTTGAAATACATGTATCTGCATGTATGAAGATTAATAATTAACAAAACAATTTTTACTTGAATTATAGTTTTTGCCAATGATTTAATTGAGATTATGGGAAACACAGTCACTTTGTTAACCGGTGTACCCAATGCTGAAACAATGTTCCTTCATTAAAAAGAGCATATTTTTATTAGCAGAAAATCACCTGCCTAAAGTTCCAAAATAGTCGTGTTGCCAAGCAATAACCAAAAATGTGGTAAGATTTCAGCCAATTTCAGCGGTGTCCCAGTTTTAACTGCTGTTGACCCATCATTGTGGGTACCTTGTGCAATTCTAGCAAAATCGTGTGTTATGTATATTACATATTGTACAGTCTAGTACAGCGCGCGCATCAGCTGCAGTGCGCTTATCTGGGTGCCCACGTTTATGTCACTGCTGGTTTATCGTATTTACTCAAATTCTGAGGTCAACCATGACCAAGCCACAAATAATAGGCCAAAATGCATTGATTTTGATTGAAAAATCATCAGAATTTAATGTTATTGTTCTTAGAATTCTTTTCTTGATCATACATCAAAAATTTTTCAACCATTGGGAAATCACTTTAAAACAGAATGAAAAACTTTTGGCATTCCATTTGGCTCTTCATAGTTTAGTCATTAAAGTCATGAATAACTCTATGAACAGCTTTATGAAACACCTCCCCCCCCCCCCCTTCCTCCTGGTTCCCATAGGGAATGGTACTGTAAGTGAGATTTCAAATCCTTTTACTCATTGCCCATGAGAACCAGTCCCTATATAGGGATAAGAGAATTCAATATTCAACAAGTTGAAATTCCCCCAAATCATATCATTTAAACAATTCTATTCAGTTACCCAGCCTACATGTGCTTTGTATCTGAGCTGTTGCGAAACAGCATAGCCCTATAACAATACAAAAATGTGTAATTAATGTTAGAAACTACATTTCACAACTCCATTTGACTCCACTGCGGAAAAAAATCAGGGGATGTTTCAAAAAGCTGTGTGTAAAGTTATTTATAACTTTAAGGATGAATTAGCTATGAACAGCCAAATGAAATGCCCAAAGTATATCCTCTTGTTTTAACAAAGTGTGCCTGTATTCTTATAATCTCAGTGAAATTGATGGCAAAAACGATACTGCACATTATTATTATTATTTTTTTAATAATAATAATGTTCATCGCAGAGATATTTCAGTTTTAGCTTTATTATGCAATTAGATATCGTTGACAATCCCATTTGGCTTTCCATATTCAAGTCATTCTCAGAGTCATGCGTAACTTTGCACACAGCTTTGTGAAACAACCCCAGATTGAATTTTTTAGTTCTGTATGTACATGCATTATTAGAGCTGTATGTTGAAATTGTTAAATTTAGGGGTCCTTACCAAAATTTTTATATGGGGGGGGGGTCCCTGCCAATATTTCACTGCTGATCCTTGGTATTTAGGATGATTCTGTAGTAATAATAATAATGACGATAATAATAATAACAATAATGATAGGTTCTTATTTAGTGCATAATATTTTGAAAGGTCTCTATGCGCTTTACAATGATAAATATAAATAAATAAAAAATAAATAGAGTAAATTTATGGGTTTAACCTAAAGTCCCCAGTTTTCCGCGATACAGAAAACGGAAAAATTTCACGGAATTCGGGGAGAACACGGAATTCACGGAATTTCACGGAAAACGCGATTTTCAGGACAAAGAAAATTTTGAATTACGAAAAATACAGTGAAAATCGTGAAAACAAAGCAAAGTCTAATAAAACAAAACCGTACATCAGCGGAAAATCTGGATCAAACCTGTTTGCAATGTTTAGTCTGTGTTCGCCAAACTTTATCTGCACACTGCAGTGCGTGTATATTAGGGTAACTTTCATTTTCGAAGATTTTTACTTCTTAAAATTGCTTTATTATATGTTTTGTGCATGTTACCGAAGAACACGGAATTTGAAGTTTAGAACACCGAAGAACACAGAATTTGCATTTTAGAAAACGGAAAACTGGGGACTTTAGTTTAACCTGTGGCTTACTGGAACCTGGTGCTGCCAGTACTAAATACTTCATAACATGATATTTCAGTAGTCAATGGGTTAATAAATGTAAGAATACTTGCATGCACAATGTGAATATAGAACACAAAATGCATGAGATAGAAAGGTCACATGCCATGTTTTATTTTAAGATATGACAATCTGCCCTCAGAAAATTGTATTTCTTGGCCTTGTAAAAAGAGGGGAAGGGGGTTTAGACCAGAAAAAATACTCATTTGAAGCTTGATAATTGGATGTGACCTGACCCTTCATTTTTATTTGGGGGGGGGGGAGAAATTTTTTTTATTGTATTATTCAGACATCACAGAACATTTTTTAATAATATTTTTTTTCTCATTATTTTACAGACATTTTAAGGGACTTGACTCCTGGTTGTGACTATTGTCATTTTGCAATTAGAATCAAGTTTTTCCCTGTGGCAGTACTGTTGTTTGTTTTGCAGATTATCTTTCTACTTGTTTACTCTGAATCTGTAGTCCAGGTCATTTCAATCATCTTTGAGTTTCATCCGATATCAAGCTTCTTAATGCCCAATAACCATATCTTTTGAGGAAAGACGATCATACAGTATTGCATAGTGCATACTCACTTACAAGAGTATTAGAATTATTGCCTGTGCATGCCCTCAACCCACCCCACCTCTATTTATGAGACAGCTCTGCAATTATTAAGATTCTGGAGAGAAAATGCCCTCCACCCCATCGCTTCTTTGTTCATAAATCAAAGGAAAATAACAATGTAATGAAATTTTGATTTGGAAATGAACGTAGATGTCAGGGCCCGCAGATCACACGTCTTGCAAGCCGAATAAAGGAGATCTGGCCGGAAGGCGGAATTCACTGGGATATTAGAAATGGAAAATTGGGAAGAAGAAAAAGGTCTTAAAGGAACAGTGTGCGGGTATAGGATCGTTTCTGAAAAGAGAGAAGCTTAAGGATAAAAATGTTGACATGAAAGAATATAACTTATTTTTTTAAGGGAGTAGAGAAAAAATGCACATGGCATGGGTGAAGATGAAAGAGAGAGATGGGGGGAAAGATCGATGGAGAGAGGGGGGAGGAAGGGAGGGAAGAGAGAGACAGAGACCAAGTGTTTTAATTCAACACTATGGAATGTAATGAATTGCAGTGGTGAAAAACCTGCACAGTCAGACCGTAGCGGGTTCGTTAATGAGCTGCATCTGCTGAAATAACTGTTTTTTACAGAGATTCACATTTACTAAAAATTGAATTTCATGCTGGTGAGTTTTCATGCGAGTTTGAGATATTTGCAAGGGGTCAGGAAACTTTTCTGAATCAAAAACATTGCTAGATCTCTTCAATTATATGAGGTAGTTGTGCTTCCCATTGACATTTTGCTCTTTAGTTTGATATACTGCATGTTGAAAAAAAAAAGGAAACTCACCTTTGAAAAATTTCTGTAAATACAGTGGAAACTCAGTATAACGAGGTCCTTGGGACCATCAAAATTACCTTGTTATAGCAGGAATGTCCTTATATCACGGTTAAATAACAATAGAATATAAAGAGCTGGGACCGGAATATTACCTTGTTATATTAGGAATATTGTTATATCAGATTTCTTTATGTTGAGTTTCCACTGTAGATTTTGTATTTACCGGTACTGAATTTCATGTGATATGAAAGCGTAATTCATAGTCTGGGTCGCACCTCACTGAACTCCATCATTTTCCAAATTGTGTGCAGAATCCCAGGTAGTTTCTTGTTGAGCACAATAGGCAGGGTTTGAGTTGAAAAGCTTTGTCAGTTGCTGTCTGTTTTTCTGGATGTGGAAAAGCATTGCTGTATGTATTCCCTTAACCCAGGCATTACCGCTTTGTCTTCAATTCTATGTGGACACCTCTTGATTGTTTGATTTATGAGTGGATGCAGCATCTACCACTAATATGACCTTTTGACCCCTGAGGCATCCAATTCATATCCCGATCAAGTGCTTCCTCACCTTTTCATCCAATCTTGATATTATCACTTCTTATTTTCTGTCGCCTTAAATCAATAGCGTGGTGGTGTGACCGTTGCTTCTCTTAGGGATTTGGCTCCAAGAATACATTTCCCCCTATACCTTTTATTGTTTTTAAGAGGAAACTTACCATTTTATGTAAATAGAATGGGAGATATACATGTACTATGTGTCTGAGATGTGTCTGAGATAAAAAAAAAAAAGGAACTAGTGTTCATTTTAGTGAGTGACATCACTATCCATAAACAAAATTTGTACAATGTACCAGTGTATAGATTTTCATGCTTGCTGTCAGTGAACAGCTGCTGCTAATATGTTAATATTACTAGTTACCTTCTCAAGTTCTCATCTCACCCACCCACCCCTACACCCTCTCTCCTCAAAAGGGGGTGGTGGAGGAAGAGGTAATGCCCTCCCCTCCCACCAAAGAAACCTAACTTTAAGCTTGTTTTAAGATGACTGTATTTGACCTTCCCTACATTGTCCAGATCATCGTTTTTTGCATTGATTAACTAAATTTTGTTTTCAAAATTAAATTTACCTCTGTGCAATATCTTTTAAAAAGAGGAATTATTGTTTTTGTTTTTATTTCAGTGTTCTCTAAACAGTTATATTAGAAAAAATGCAGTATGATGAATTTGAAATTACTGTGAGCTTCATACAATGCATACTAGAATTGTTGCCTGAATGTGATCTCTACAATAACCAAAGGGTTGCTGACATTCTTAACATCTGTGCATCTTTTATTATGAATTCCACTCCACTTCCACCACTTCCCTTTCCTTCTTTTGTTTTTCCTTCATGAACTGTCTTCTCCCTACCCTCTCTGCACTCCTTTCCTATCATTCATCTTCTCTCCATTCTCTCTTTTGTTTTTGGTTATTCTATCCCCTCTCCCATCATACATTCCACTCTGTTATCTTCTTCTCATACCTTCTCTTCTCCTCTCATGTTCTTTCTTCTCTCTATCAACTCTCCTATTCCATCCTGATCGCTTCTTCCCTCTCCGCTATCCCATTATACATGTACATTCTGCCTTCTAACCCACTCTTTTATCCCCTCCCTTCCCCTCTCCTCCATTTCCTGTCCTTCTTTCTCTATTAACCCTCTTTCTCCCCCTTATCCTTTCCTCTCTCCTTTCTTCTCCAATCCTCTCTTCCCCTCTCGCTGTATCTTGTTCTCTCTTCTCCCGTATTTCTACTCTTCTTTCCTTTCATTTCCCATCCTATCTTGAGTCTCTTCACATTCTCCCTATTCATCTTCCCCTTTCTTCCTCCTTTCCCTCTTCCATCCCACCTCCTATTTTCTACCACCATTTCTCCTCCTGTCTTTTTTTCTTGTTTTTCCCATCCCTCCTCCTCCCTCTCCTCCCCCTCTCTTCCCCTTCTCCTCCCGCTCCCCCCCTCCTCCCCTTCTCCCCTTCTCCTCCCCCCTCTCCTCCCCCTCTCCTCCCCCTCTCCCCCCCTCTCCCTCCCCCGCTCCTCCCCCTCTCCTCCCCTCCTCCTCCCTCCCCCGCTCCTCCCCCTCTCCTCCTCCTCTCCTCTCTCCTCCCTCCCCTCCTCCCCTCCTCTCCTCCCCTCCTCCCCCTCTCCTCTTCTCCTCCCCACTCTCCTCCTGCTCTCCTCACTCTTTTACCATCCCATATTCTGTCTTCTCCGTAACATTTATCCTCCCTTCTCTTTCCTTTTCTCCCCATTTTTATCCCCTCCTCTCTTTGATCTTCTTCCCATCCTCTCTTTGCCTCTATCTTCTCTTTGTTATACAGGAGGCAATCAACCGAGTTCACGAACTCCAAGCAGAGGGTCGTCTTACAGGAGTCATCGATGACAGAGGAAAATTCATTTACATCTCGGAAGAAGAACTTGAAGCAGTGGCTAAATTCATCCGGCAGAGGGGTAGGGTTTCCATAGCAGAATTGGCTGAAGCTAGCAATCAATTAATATCACTGAATCCAGAAAATAAAGAGGTCTATCAAAGCAAACTCCTTAGCCAAGCTGTATAACAAAAGTGTTCTTTCTTTCCATTAGGTTTTTATCATTATATTCCAAGCTTCCATTTGTAATGTCATATTTGTTGTCTTAGTTTTGGAAAAGACCAAATAGTTTCTGTTATTACCATGAATAGATTTCATTTGGAAGTTACAGATACAGTGTAAATGTCAGATATAATGAACCGAATTCACAAAAGAGGTTTATATCTACATGTAAACCATTTTTTCAAACATCCATAAGCATAGTACCTTTCATCTTGTCCAGTTGGTGTTTGGTAATCTGCTCATACATAAAGTTTTACACTTATTTTATTCAATTTTATTCAATGGCAGAGGTTTAAACCAAGGTCTACAACATGATTTAAAATAAACACCTTTCATGAATTCAGACATATATGTCTTTGAATTGCATTTATTTCATTGATCTGTCACTGTAATTCAAGTAGTGGTATCAGCAATAATTAGAATGCCAGTGGCCATAATATTTCTCTCCCTTTCCTTTCCTTTCCTTCCCCCCTGTACCATGTCACGAAGTGGTATAAAATAATCCATTTTTACATATAATTTTTTTTTCTGGAAGCTCTCTGAGTGCCACCCTGTAACATGTTTCTTTTCTCCAACTCCCACTACCTCCCTTGGAATGAGATGCAGGTATGTGACCTGCTTTCAGTTGGAAACATGGCTTGCTCCGAGTTGAGCTAGTATAAAAATCATTCCCCCCCCCCCCCCCTAATATTAATTATTTAAAAGATAAATAAGTAAATAAGTTAATGAATAAATGAATACATAAATGAATACATAAATATAAATAAGTTAATGAATAAATGAATAAATGAATGATGAATAAATATGTAATAAATGCACTTTTACCTGTATGGACCATTCATACACAATTAATGTTCAGTGTTGAGGGGAACCCCCCCCCCCAAAAAAAAAAAAAAAAATAAATAAATAAATAAATAAATGAATAAATGAATAAATGAATAAATGAATAAAATAGGATAGAATAGATACAACCCATCCCACACCCTTTCTCTCCCTCTCCAATCGAAGGTTTGTTAATTTGCATTTCATCTGTAAAATTATGCTGGTATATCCCTTCAATGTCTGGGCCTTGTTTCTTAAAACTTGTTATCACTAACAACTGCCACACTTCTATGAAAAATTTGCTCTCAGCCAATCATATGCAAGGATTTCAGTAGCTTATAACAGTTATTGCAACTTGTTACTGATAACAAGTTTTATGAAACAGGGTCCTAGACCCAATCTTCCCCACTGAGTTCACCTCCAGGCAGAATCAAAGGTTTGCTTGGTTATGGGACTCCATTATTTATTTTAGTGGGCATCATCTGGGCCCCGTTTCATAAAACTTGTTATCAATAACAACTTGCAATAACAGTTATAAGCTACTGCAATCCTTGCATCTGATGGGCTGAGAGAAAATTTGTCATAGAAATGTGGCAGTTGTTACTCATAGCATGTTCTATGAAATGTGGCCCCTGGTTTCAGCATTGTTTCATAAACATAAATGTTTTCATTGGATAGTGGTTTTGTAGAATAGGTCATGTCTTTCAGCAGTGAAAATCATCGGGAATTCTACATTTCTGCATGCCCAGTTTTCATAAGGTAATCGGATGAGAGAAATTTTCAGAGGCCTTGAAGCATGGACAAAATGTCGTCCCTGATATATCCTAAGCGCTGGTACAGATATCAAAACTGAAAGGTGAAATAACATGCAGACATTACTACTGAAAAGGGATACCAATATGGCGAGTTTACGTGGTACACACCCAGATGTCAGCATGTGACTGCATCCATGATTTGGATTAATATTATGTAGTGCGGGATATTGAACGGACTCTTGTAATAAACAACTTCTTCTCTGGTTTGTTTTGTTTATTGTTGCTTGAATAACAAGATTTTACTTGCCTTTTCTTCTCTTATTTTATTTTTATTTTTTTTAATTAATGGCATGTCTTGTTAAAGAAATGCCATCCTTTTGGCCTAGATGGGGGATACCTTTATTAACAAAGCTAAGGTTTTTTTTTTTTTTCATGAATGGTTCATGTTGGAGCCAGGAAATAATGCAAGTAATATGCTATTAAAATAAGGCTTTTATTAATTTAAATCTTGTGTTGATTCAAACTGTTCTGTGTATTTTCAGTTAAAATGTTCAATTATTCTAGCGTTAATATGGCCTTTAAACAACATTTGCCATTAAAGATGGTAAATTTTACTCTCTTTTTTGTTCCTTTCGGATTTGATAATTTGACTGAGAATATGATCAAAGGAGAGAAGGAAAGGAGATTGAAGGGAAGAGAAAACACAGGAGAGAGAGAGAAGGAAAGAGATATGGAAAATAATAAAAGATTACGATTTTTTTTTTCAATGCCGCAATATGTTTCCAATTATGTTTCCAATAAAAAATTAAATATCCTTCATGCTTACCTGATATTACTAATACATGTATCACAAAGAAAACGTGAGAGGATGCTCCTTATAACAGAGAATGATATTGTAAGCCTCTGCTGGGGCTCCCTTGAAAGCCCTTTTTTGTTGTTTTTGTTTTGTTTTGTTTTGTTTTGTTTTTTGTTTTGTTTGTTCGTTTCGTTTTGTTCTGACCTGTCCAAATGAGTTTCCTCGTTTCTGTAATGATGCTCTTTGCGGCCAATCTACGCGAGATTTCTCGACCCACTCTCTTCGTACATCCTCACCAACGCATTATAGGTTAAAGTAGCCTAATCAATTTGATACTCCTGTCGGACTCTCCCGCAGGATGTCGGCACACTCTTTACCCCCCACGGTGGATTTTTCGTGATCTAATTCGTGACGTAATGAATGATGTTTTCATCGGGTAAACCCCATTAGCCACACACACACAAAAAAAAAATCACGCTAATGCAAATTTGATATCCGAGCCTTCGTAACATGGAGTCCTCTCAGGATGGATTTTGAAATTGATCATCTGAGATTTGGCTGCCTTGCCTTCCTGCAAAATCGTATGACTATTTTCGCGTTTCCATAGAGGCAAGAAGGCGGCGGCGGGGGGGGGGGGGGGGGGGGGGTCGTTATCACGATTCGGCGCCACGTCACTTCGAGCTTAATACAATATTGACCTTGGAAACGGAAAATGTCGCATTGAAATACATTTTACATTCTACCTACTTTTACTTTGAATGTGAAAAACCCTTTTTAGAGTACAGGTCTCAACGTGGAGGGCCTTGTGTAAAAGATCCAACTTTGCATTCTTGATGACATGAAATCTATAAGATGATTATCGATCTTCTCTCTTTTTAAACTTTCTTTCAATTCTCCTTGTTTCTTTATTTTTTGTTTTTTGTTTTTTGTTTTGTTTTTTGGTTTTTTTTTCTTTACCATGTTAATTGCACGTATTTTTTTAAAGAGGCTGGGTAACACGTTTGCGAAAAAATTACGCAAGGGACAATATTTGTTTGTTTTCTTGACTTTGAGAATGCCAAAGAGTTTAACAAGGGAACGAACCGAACGTGGACCCCACGCTTTAAAACTCTGATTATTTTCACATAAAATGTCAAGTTTGAATATTTTCTGGCCTTCTCTTGAGATCAATTTAGTGAGCCGTTTAATAGCAGACTTGTAAATCCTAATGTAAGTCGCGAATTCTGATTTTGCAGTAAATTGTTTCTAGTTTTTGATAAATTATTTCCAGTAGTTTATGATATTCGTGGAAATATCAAAGGCAGAATTAAAGTGTCCCAAATAATGCACGAAACAACTTGTACAGTACTTTGTTACTCTGGAAAAGAAAAATATGCTATGAATTGTGGATTGAAATAGATGATGCAACCCCAACATGATCAATATTAAACGTCAGTAATGTCTTATTCTGCAACAATTCTGCTTATGATTGTAATTGAAAAATCAATATTTTCTTTTACTTTATAGTCGCGTTCTCCATCATTCTCTGTTTCCTAATTTTGTTTCCTTTGTTCCATGTTTTTTACCTTCTAAATTCTTTTCGGCATTTTTTTTTTTTTTTTTTGGGGGGGGGAGGGGTGTCTTATGTCTTACTCATGGTTTTCTTCTTCTTCTTCTTCTTCTTCTTCTTCTTCTTCTTCTTCTTCTTCTTCTTCTTCTTCTTCTTCTTCTTCTTCTTCTTCCAGTGTCTTCCTTTTTCCTTTTTATATCACCTGTAACCTTTCTCGGAATGGCATGTGTGGGTTTTCCTACATGTATGGTATCTCTCTCTCTCTCTCTCTCTCTCTCTCTCTCTTTCCCTATCTACTGCACTTGACCTAATATCTGGTTATTTACATTTCTATTATCCCTTTGTCTCTCCCACTTTATTCGTCTCTCTCAACGCTCCCCACCCCTGTCATCAGTGGCGTAAAAAGGGGAGGGGGCAGGGGGGCACGTGCCCCGGGGGCGCAAAAAACGCAAAAAAAAAAAAAATAAGGAAAATGAAAAATATTTTAAAGAATTTTGCGCTCCCTCCCCCCTTCATTCACAGTGCATCAGAAATAGTTTTGGAGGTTTCAAAGTACAAAATTTTCTTAAGCTCGGTCACTTTGCTCCCTCGCATGATCATTTTCTCTCAGAGTAAACGCTTCAGAAATTATTGAGGGTTCAACGTGCAAAATTTTCTTAAGCTCGGTTGCTTTGCTCCCTCGCATGATCATTTTATCTCAGAATCTCATAATTTTGCGCCCCTATCACCTGCTTATAATCATCGTAAACAACCTTTTTAAAAGGGAGAAAATTAAGGAAAATCATAATATTTAAGGGATATGCGCCCCCTCCTCATCCGCAGAGTAAATGCTTCAGAAATAGAGTTATTGAGGGTTCAAAGTGCAATTTTTTCTTAAGCTCGGTCGCTTTGCTCCCTCGCATGATCATTTTCTCTCAGAATCTCATAATTTTCGCCCCTATCATCTAAACAAGCTTTTTGAGTGGAAGGAAGTGAAGGAAAAATCATAATCATTAAGGGATATGCGCCTCCTCCCCATCCGCAGAGTAAATACATGAAATGGAGTTTTTGAGGGTTTAACATGCCACCATTTTCTAGACCTCAATAGTCGCTTTGCCCTCTCGCATGAATACATCCCTTTCATGATCGCATATGCTTGTTTAAATAGCTCTTTTTAAGGGCTTCAGATTAGAAAAATAATGATACAGTCGTCGTTGCTTTGCTCGCTATCACGTGCATTTTAGTGGGCAAATGTAAAATTTGTAAAATTTTCAAATTGTCAAATTTTTGGGTAAAATGAGGAAAAAATTGCGATTTGATGGATTAAAATTTCAAAAATTCTCCGCTTGGTAGCTTGTAGCATAATACATACGTTTGACACGGGGGGGGGGGCGCAATTTTATTGCGTGCCCCGGGCGCTATAAAGCCTAGATACGCCACTGCCTGCCATTCCTCCTTTTCTCCCCACCCACCCCCCCCCCTCTCTCTCTCTCTCTTTCTATTTCTATCCCCTATCTTGCCTGTCCCCGGTCTACTCTAATTTCTATCATCTTACCCCTCTATACTCCCGCCTTTCATCCCCTTTAAATCTCCTCTACTCCTTTACTCCATTTCAATCTTCTGTTCTTAGAAACCAGGAAACGAGAACCCTTAGACAAATCTTGTAATGCAGTATTTCGACCTACAAAGATCACCTCAAGACCTATTTCGAACTATCCGCAACCTTTTAACAGTAATCTAGCACCTCTCTACAATATTCAAGAAAACTAAATGCACTGTATCCTTATACCTTTTTCGCTGCAGCGACTTACCATAATTTTCTATTTCGTCTTTTATGCACGTTTCTCCTTTTATTGGTACACCCGTATTTTTCCCCGACTCGCTGTCCCCCTTCACTGTAACCTGCTCATCAATTCTAAAGCCGTTAGAATCCGAAGTTGATGACACGTTGTGCGCCGCCCTTTCCTGCATTTTATTGGTAATGAAAAAAAAAAGATTAAACAAGCTTTAAGTCTGACTTTTTTTTATCAATTATTGTACGCAATGCACAATTTTGAGCATGAATATTCATTAGGGTTTTAGGCATGTTAGGCATACTTGGCATGCTTGGTACTCAGGAAAACACTGGCGTAAATCCGGAGTAGGGGGATGATCTAAATCTTTTCCCGAAATTCACTGCGCGAACTCACTTTTTTTTTCATGCATTTTAAAATAAACAATTTAGCACTTCAGATTTCATATTTAATTTTTTCAATAATTTAATATATAAACATAAATCATAAATAACTTTTTTTTTAAAAATGAAATCAGCTATTATACAAACAGAAAATAGTTAAGTCACCCTCCCCCCCCCCCCCCCGCCCCCACAGAAGAACTCTTCCCTATCCAACTTCTACTTTTTGTGGAGGACGAACCCATGTTGGGCCTTAAAGAATCCACAACAAGAAGAAAAGAACAAACAAAGGAGACCCAAATCCAATACAATTTAATAAAGAAAAAGATGTATCTGATATATTGAAGCTGGGATTCCCTTTTCATAAAATACCCAGCAATATGCATAACAAACACTTTTCTTTTCATTGGCCTCATTCAAAGAAAAAAAAAATTTTAAAAATGGATCTGACTTGTACAACACCGATACAATGAATTGGTTATCAGATATTTACTCACTCATTAAAATTATCTGAGACTACATGAGCTCACAGTCATCAGAACAAAGCAACACCAAAAAGAAATCAATGAGGAAAACAAAAGTATACCCCATCCCAAAAGAAAACATAGCCCCCGCCCCCCCCCCCCCCCCCACAAACACCAGCACATACACCTACACCCTCTCTCAGACACACTCATCCTCATCCTAAACAAATACAACCCTGCACCCCCTTGACCACCTCTCCCCCCCCCCCCTCTTTCAAAATGTCGATACATTCTCTCCCATTTTAACAAATGCTTGTCTAACTTTTTCTTTTCAATAGCTATTGCTTTTTCTTCATTTCGATATTCTACTACTCTCTGAATACTTCCTTCTTGAGTAGGAACTCTACCTTCTTGAGTAGGAACTCTACCTCACACTCGAATAAACACACACACACACACACACACACACACACATAATCTCCCTCATGTATGTCTGTGTGTGTTCGTGGTTGGGAAATGGTTGGTGCCGAATATCCTTGGCGAGGGAGCAAACCGACCGAGTGGGGGAAAGGGGGTGCCAAACGTCAAGGATCGACCATTCAAGCGAAGGACTATAGAGACAGGAGCGTCGCTAGAACATTTTGAAGGGGGGGGGAAGACTTATATTTGCGGACAGTTTTGGGCGTATGTAAAGTCTAATATACCCCCTCCCACACCGCTCACTATTTGCTTACAGGCAATATCGCAGAATGTAGATCCCCATTACTACTAGTATAATTGAATGTCTAGGGGCCACGAAGCGGATTTTTTTTAATTTTTCGGTAAAATTCTTTCTAGATTATGAACCACTTTTTTTTTTAAATTTATTTTCCGAGCGAGCGAAGCAAGAGAGCCTAAAATAACCACTTCTTGCTATTAAGAATTGCTATTTTGTCATTAAATACCCACTCTAGGACCGTACGGTATCATCGAATTGTATATTTTGGTCACCTCACCACTAGATATGACTCTAATTTAGTACATCCGTTAGTTCAGTTGTTTGCTGTCGAAACCATCGTTTCTACATTTTACGAGTGAGCGAAGCGAGCGAGGAAAAACACACTCTTTTGATGATGATGTATCATTTCGGCATTAGAATACACCACAGGCTTACACACAAGTTAGAGTTTCATTCATCTTCATGATCTTGATACAATGTTTGAAATTATGGTGATTAATCTCATTTTTCTTTCTTTTATGCAGATTTTTTTGGGGGGCCTACCCCTTTCCCTCCTCCCCTCTCTCTCTCTCTCTCTCTCTCTCTCTCTCTCTCTCTCTCTCCTCACCTCCTCCTCCTTCTCCCCTCCCCTCTCCATCAGACAACTATTCTCATTTTAGAAATCTTTTTCCATACGTTATCTTACCTGTCCTCTATTAATACATGAAAAGGTCTATTTTGAGGAACAAAATCACACTGAAAAGCATTTAATGAAGTTTCGTCGATGTATCAAGATCTTGAATTTTAACTCACGCTGTTAATATCCTTGCTCTACATTATTTTATGTAAAATTTCGCATGGGGATTTTCCCTCTGTTAGCGTGGTAAACAGGATGAGGTCAATATCAACCCATACTACATCAAAATGATGCCCTTGAGTAGATGAAGATCGGGAACAGTGAGTATAATTATGTTGGAAACTTCATTCCTTTTGGCTTCAGCGTCAACAAGATCCTGAAGATGGTCGTTGTCCTTCAGCCAAGTGGGTCATCGGGGAGCTAATAACAGATAAGCATCAATTTTATTTAGATGGCGTTGACGTCACTGTTGTGTATGAAAGATTTGATGAAGTTTAATTCATACCTGACATGTTTTTCTTAAAAAACATCTGAAGCATTGTCATGATTGTGTAATTGTTTTCAAGATGTCTGGACTTATGTTCACAGCATTTATCCCTGTTACTTTATGATGATTTCTTTTTCAACAAAACTACATGCAGTACTAATTTTAAATAGTAATGACAATATGCATACTGCGCACATATCCATTTTAACTTTGCTCAGGTTGCCAACAACGGACCAAGTGATATCATAATTAAATAATGTACGTATGACCCCCCCCCCCCCCCCCCCCGGAAAAAAAAAATCAATAAAAGAATGTAACAATAATAAAATGATAAAAATGAAGTAAAATAAATCAAATTCTAAAACGATTTAAAACAAATTCCAAGGCAGTTAGTTATTATTAGTGCCCAAGCATAAGGGGGTGCGGCAAAATGTAGCTTATCTTGCCAACTGCTATGAGTTCCAGACTGGGATTTGAACCTCATACCTTGTGATCCTGAGGCCGAAGACGTACCCACTAGATCACAAGCATAATGACAACTACAATTGTATGCGCGAGTTTACAGAACACTCTCAGAAAAGTAGGTTAAAAATCACTATAGGTTGGTTAAATATATGAACTTGCCAATAGTTTGGGGTTTTTTTTTTTTTTTAATCCCCACAAATTTTACGTACAAATACTTTAACCAATAGTTAGTAGGTTCATATTTTAACAAACATATTGATTTATAACCAACTGTGCTGAGAGTGAATTTTACATATCACAAATACATCAAATTTTCAAGAGTATTTCAAAATAGTTTGAATATCATACATACATCAAATTTCAAGAGTATTTAAAAATATGCAGGTCTGTTTCCGAAAAAAGCTAGATCAGTTAATGGTGGTCGTAAAGTGAATTAAACGATCAATTTTGTTCTATATTCTTCTCTTTCTTTCGTGTCTCTTTTTTTTTCATACTTGCCAAAGAAACAAGCGTATTACAAATTCGTAATTAATCATATCTATTGTACAATAACAATAGCCTGATAGATGCAAAATGTCATAGTTAAATATAGAATTTGTTTCAAATGGATCATTCTGTCGCATGAAACAGTAAAATCTATTGAGATTAGATAAAGTGAGAAGGCGAGAGGGGAGTCGACGTCATTCCACCAAGAGGAATTTGCATTTGCCACATACGATATTGTTAGGTAATCGGCAGGGGCGGATGCAGTATTTCGTAAATAAGGGGGGGGGGGATGAATTTCAAATTTCCAAACAAAAATTCTGACAAGCAAAAAAAAAAAAAACACACAAACACACAAACACAAACTACAAACAACAAACATAAGATTTAAGGTAGTGATTTACGGCTAAACAATTTCTGACAAGTATAGAAATGAAAGGAAAAAATGGGGGCCGAGCGCGCGACCACCACCCCCGAGATTTGTCGTCTGAATACTATACACATTTAGTATGTATTAGATTTTGTGGATGAAATATGCCGTAAAAGGGACAAAAAGGAATTTTAAAAAAGTTGGTTTCCTGTCACCATGTCATCAATAATAATTTATGAAAAAGTCGCGATTACAAGCAACATTATCTGCTCTCCCCTCCCTCCCCGTTTGCCCCCCCCCCCCCCTTCTGTTCTTTTGTTTCTGATTTCTCTATTATGTTCCTCCTTTCCTCCATGTTGTGCTCTTCCTATAAATTTTTATTTTCCTTCTTTCATTTCTCTAGCACACATAGAAACTGTAGCGGGTTTTTACTCCTCCATATCCCCCAGATTGGTTGTGGAAGAGAGGAAAATCAAGTTGGTTATTCCCTATTTCATGCCTCTCTGCTACCCTTGGAGGATGTGTTATGGAAGAGACAGATTACCGGTATCCTCCCCCATTCCTCAATTAAACTGTGTCGACGTACGCAAAGCCATTTAATCTAACTCGCAGAAGAAATTAGATCTTACACTCCACCCGTTGAAGGTTACAGCTATAAAATACCAAATTATGAGGATGAGGCGAAATTGAAGAAAAGTTCTTTTTTTATATATAATAATCAGGCTTCAGGGCAGTGATATTTTGAACAGATTAATAATTGGAGGCGAAGTTATATAATTCATTGGCACGAGACGTATTGGTGAAAACTTTTTTAGAAATGGAAGTTTAAATTTAGCTCATGTTGTGTACTTACTCTGCAAATTCAAACAGGCAGGCATTTATTTAGAATGCAGTGACATTAAATGATGCAGTTACATCACGTCACACTTAATAGACAATAAGCTCAAGAGAAAAGATTATGAAGATTTCTGCTTTACTTTTCTGCTTTCCTTTCCTAATATCTGGATAAAACTATATAGCACACAGGAAATGTGTAGGTTTTTCTTTTACACGTTTTTCCTTCATAAGCTGCTGTCCACTTTTCTAGATAACAGTAGTGTAGGCTCTAGAATTTTTCTCTTATCTTTATCTCTGTACAGGTGCAAACACTTCTTTATTGTTCGTTGGTTTTATTGTTTTGTTGTTGTTGGGTTTTAGGGGGTTGTCTTCTCTTTTAGTATGCATGGTAATGTGGCATCCATACTTCACATAAGTTTGATGTGAAGTTGATTTTTTTAAAAAGACGCTCGTGGTGTCCTTAAAAATAATAAATCCATCTCACTGTGCCTCTGACCATGCAGTACTGCCAAGTGGTCGTCAGTGGGGCTGCAACAGTGGTAACAAAATTTGTTGCATACTAAAGTGGAATCATAGTGAGTGAAAGAGAGAGGGAGAGGGTAGTCCAAAAAACAAAAACAAATACCTCATGGGTATGACATTTTCCACCATTCTTTTGATAATCACCCACCTCTCTCTCTCTCTCTCTCTCTCTCTCTCTCTCTCTCTCTCTCTCTCTCTCTCTCTCTCGCTCTCTCTCTCTCTTCTGTGTGACTTCCTCTATTTTCTATGTTTTCCTCTCTTTCTCCCTTTCTCTCTCTTCATGCATTTTCAATCAATCCATAAATGAATTTTCCACAGTGCTTTTGCAAAATCGGAGTCTGCAGGTACAACATAATAGCCTGCTCATCAGTTCGTGATCCGCCATTTTTAGCATGTTTAGAGATGGATGTGAAAGGAGCTTTATATAGGGTACATAAGAGATAGATAGTCTCAGATAGAGATAGCCAGAATTAAGGAAGGAATGACACAGGCACATGAATGAAATAAAGCGATTGAAGAAATGAAGGAACATTAGGGGCTAAGAAAGAAATGGAGAGTAGCGGATCGAGAAACGTGGAAAGAAAGAAGGAACGAACGAAAGAGTACCAGTCCCCGACGTATTGATATTGATATGTGTGTGTAAAATTAGGATGCTGCTTCTCTAAAAACATAGAACTTGGACAGGTTAGAGAGACGTGGGGGCCCAGTGATGCTTTGCCTATCGCCTTCACCTGCATGATGGAATGCTAGAGCATGGATTTGCTCTGGCTTGAAACGGGGGATGCGGCGCGTAAATATTGCAGGCCCCCCCCCCCCCCCTTCCTTTGTTTTACGCGGGATATGAGGACTAAAATTTTCAGTGCATATTAAATTTTACTGAATTGGGTTCTGCATTTGGCTTTCTCACTTTGACTTTTTGTTTAGTCATGGTTTTAATGATGAACCATTATTTCCTTTTCAAGAAGTTAAATTACTTTTTGCCTCCGTATCTTCACTTGCATGCCTTTCCTTCCTTTTCAGCTACCGTCCAATTTTCACACTTTCGCTCACAGCATGTAGTTCAGGAAGTAGTTCTATTCTTCGTTAAAAAAACGTTCCCTCTCCCTACCCCCGGGTCTTTCTCTCCCTCTCCCTCACCCCCTCCCAAGCTATCTCTCTCCCCCTCTCTTTTCCCTTTCTCTCTCTCTCTCTCTCTCTCTCTCTCTCTCTCTCTCTCTCTCCCTTTTCCTTCCCCCCTCCCTGCAACATTAGCCGTAGTAGTGGCAAGGGCTCCGTACTGAGTTTCTGAAAAAAAAAGAGATATCTTAGAATAAGAGAATGGGAAAGATAGTAAGCTTTAATATGATTAACGTTGGTGTAGGTGATGGGACAAACTATCACTTTCGAGGCGATGCGAACCTGAGGAAAGATAGCGTATGCATTCAGATCGGCGAGGAAGTGATAGCTTGTCTCATCGCCTGAAACCAAAAGGTGATTATTTCACATCTGAAACTATTTGACTGTATCATGTGTATGGAACGAAAATGATATTCACTGCTCTACGAGAAAGAAAAGTAATGTTTATTTCTCTAGTACGGTTTTGATTGCATATATATTTTCGCAACATTAACGTAAAGTAAATTTGTAATTGCTGATAGGCATTTGGTAGTCCAAATCAGGTCCAAAATCAAGGATGCAACTATCATTTCGCGCATACTCAAAAATATTGATCATGATTGATTACGCGGTGTGACTCTATGACCTGAAGACATCAGTGAAACAAAAAAGTACTATCACCATCTAGTGCAACGAACTTTTCCTCACGGGTGATTTATCATGTGGATGGGCAAAAATACAATCTATCACGTGATTAACTTTTGACCAATCCTACAGCAAGATTCTTGATAATGTGGAATAAAAATGAAAAAATAGTCTACAGACCATTCTAAAGTAAGACACAAGCCGAAATAGCATCCACAGGCTTGCATTCTGTTAATTTAGATGAAAAAGGCGCAAGGACTAAATTAGTCATGTTAAATGTAAACAGGGATACTTTTCGACTTCGGTCTGATTTCTTTTGTCATCTTCTACTTCAGAGGGAACCGAAATCCAACATCAGTTTTAAATTTTAGTGGATCATGAATCCTACGGTTTCAAATATTTAAGAAACGAGATACTGGAGCAGTCACATTTGTTTTTGTCGATGGCGGGGGAAGGGGCGGGCGATTGGCTGGTCGAATAACATGACGCACTTTCACTCAATGTTTAATCGCATTTACCCGATGCTAATTTATTGACGAGATAGCATTACGCGGGGACCACATTCAAACTCTAAGCCTACCAGTCTCTGATTTCAGCTATGTCTTATTTGAATCATTCCCCAAGTCGGAGATTGGCCTGATAATCTAATCTAAACGTCTTGGGATCTCCCCTCTTATGCATGGACTCTATAAAGGGTGTGCGGAATTTCGACGTCATCAGTGATCAAGGAGAGAAGAACTTTGAGAAAGATCTGGAACAGAAGATAGAAACTGAATGCATGGGAACGAAAACACGTTTTGTAGAACATGTAGAAAAGGTAAAAATAAAGAACGATATAAAGTGGTGTAAACAGGAAGAGTGTTCTCACTTCCTCATCTCAATAACGTAAACCAATTATTTATTCTTAGAAGATAAAGGAGGAGAATAAGCGGAAAACGTGCACTTTCATCAGGTTGTTTCAGTAAATCTTATACTACTCGTTGATTTGTTCGTCCACCGCTTTATTCAAATTTCAAGAAAATCTTGTTATGACGTCATTTTAAAGGAGAAGTCCAGACGATTTCATTAAAATTACACTATAAAGCTTAAAATTCAAGCTAACAAATAATGCTACTTTTATTTATCAAAGTGATTTCTGTGATTTTTAAATACCGATTAAGTATTCGTCTTTTTACTCCGAATAATAGAATTTCCCACCGAAACCCAAATATGGTCATTGGTCGCGTGACGTAGGCGATGCATTTGCACTGCGCATGCGCACTTATTCTTTGCACATTCTCTATGCAAAATGCCGAGATGTTTAGCTTTTTGACTTTCACATCAGTTCTGTTCCTAAGAGAAGTTATTTGCAATACCGAATCCCCTGACGGACAGGGAGAGGTGTGCCCTATGGATTGATGATATTAGAACGGACAAATTCGACATCAAAATTTATAAATTTTTGTAGTAAATGAAAGTGTGCGAAGACCACTTCAAGCCGGGATGTTGGCAGGTGGCGGTGGATTGGGTGTGGGCGTTCGAAAGTGATGGGCTACGAGCCACGAGAAATTGTAAGGTCTTCCCGTCGATTGAAATGGTCAGATTTAACGGTCTTTACAAATTCTGAGGCTAACAAGTAGGCACAAGAAGCATAAATAAAATAGAAATGATATGACTGTAGATCTACTGAAATTCAGAAAAAAAGGAACTACGACGAAACAATGTGTACCTCTAGAATCTAATGCAGTGATTCACTCTCGCACTATGCACGCACTATCAGGGTCGTAGCTAGCGGGGGGTGTGGGGGTGTGACCCCCCCCCCCCCCCCCCTGCTCAAGATATCGTCGGTAAATCTGCGCTGCCGTCGGAAAAAATGAAAAAGGGGGAGAGAAAAAATGAGAAGGGGAAAGAAAAAAGAAAGAAAAAAGGAGAAGAAGATAAAGAGAAAAGGGAAAGAAAAAGAGAAGGAAGAAAAAGAAAAAAAAGAGAAAAAAGAGAGGGGAAAGGAAAAGAGGGGAAAAAGGAAGAAAATGTATAAGAAAAACGATGATGACGAGGTAAAGAGAAGAAAAAGTCTCGGAGAGAAAAAGAAGGTTTCCAAGGTTGTGCTTGCGCGGGTACGGTGCAGACGTTGAGTCGGGGGGAATGATGGACCATGTCGGGTCAAGAAGGGCTGTCCCGGCTGTACTTTGTCGGGTATTCTTGCTTGATCCTTCATCGTCCTTGGCAAGTTTTGATATTACGCAATAGGCGCGCTCTCTGTATGCCGACGATCGCCGACGATAGTGTACCGTGATGATGGGGTCGTCCAGTAATCGGGTTACCCAGCTCTCCATCGAGTCCGGACTGGAATCTACAGTGTTTAAAGAAAATATAGCATTATTTTGTCGGTCGCTCGCTTCTCCCTGGTAGAAACAGCAAGCGAGGTGCCCAAATATTTGGCAAATAGGTGATCGAACAGGAGTGTATTTTGATGACTAAATAAGAATTCTACCATTAAGAATAGTGTATAATTTGCCTCGCTCGCTGCACTCGCTCGTATAGATGATGGATGGTTTCACTTTTTTTGGCGAATAGACAATCGAATACATAATTTGGATATCTTATATGTTTAAATGTATTTTAATGACAAAATAACACTCATTCTATGAAAAAGCGAGTATAAATTTTCTCGCTCGCTGTGCTCGCTCGTATATCACCCACATACGGGATCGTTTAGGAAAAGCAAAAAAATTTGGCAAACGAGATTACCGAATATATGACTTAGATATTTTACTGGCCTAAGTGTATTTTGACGAAATAGCATGAAAAAGGGTGTATATTTTTCCTCGCTCGCTGCGCTCGCTCGTATTATATTAGAAAAACGGGATCGTTTTGGAATATAATTTAGATACCTTTCGGCCCATCGTGTATTTTGATGAAGAATGAATAATCACCTCAACCATGAAAAGGAGTATATTTTGTCCTCGCTCGCTTCGCTCGCTCGTTTAATATTTAGATACAGGATAGTTTTTTGCAAGCAAGTGAATTCGGCAAGCAAGGTGACCGAATATATGATTTAGATATCTATTACTGGCCAAAGTGTTTTTCGACGAAATAACATGGAAAAGGTATATATTTTTCCTCGCTCGCTGCGCTCGCTCGTATAATATTCAAATACGAGATCGGGCAAGCAAGGTGACTAAATATATAATTTAGACACCTTTCGACCCATCGTGTACTATGATGAAGAATAATCACCTCAACCATGAAAAGGAGTATATTTTTCCTCGCTCGCTTCGCTCGCTCGTATGATATTTAGATACAGGATAGTTTGGGAAAGCAAACGAATTCGGCAAGCGAGGTGACTTAATATATAATTTAAATACCTTTCGGCCCATCGTGTACTATGATGAAGAATAATCACCTCAACCATGAAAAGGAGTATATTTTTCCTCGCTCGCTTCGCTCGCTCGTATAATATTTAGATACAGGATAGTTTTTTTAAAGCGAACGAATTCGGCAAGCGAGGTGACAAAATATATAATTTAGATACCTTTCGGCCCATCGTTTACTTTGATGAAGAATAATCACCTCAACCATGAAAGGGAGTATATATATATTTTTCCTCGCTCGCTTCGCTCGCTAGTATCATATTTAGATACAGGATGGTTTGGAAAGCGAATGAATTCGGCAAGCGATGGGACAAAAATAATCTAGATATCTGATAGGTCCATCGCATATTTTGATGAAGAATTATCACTTTTACCATGATAAAGAGTATAATATTTATACACAGAATGTTTGGGGAAAGCGAATGAATTCTGCAGGCGAAGTGACCAAATTTATGACTTAAATATCGTATAGGCCCATCTCGTATTTTGATGAAGAATCATCACTTCTAAAATGAAAAGGAGCATCATTTCCTTGCTCGCCTCGCTCGCTCATATAAAAATCACCAAATCTGGTTGAAATTGAATGAAAATGTGTAGGAGAGACGAAGGAAAATGTGATAGAGGCACACAATTGAAAGTGCCCCATGGGCTTTAGACAGTTGAAGTAATTGATGTTGGTCGTCGGTAATCGGTGACAATGTTTGTCAGTAATCAGTGGCACTCGCAATCATCATGAATCGATGCGGTGCATCTGCTACGTCACTGGGCCGGGGTGCGAACTGTATTGTGGATGAAAATGGGCTCGTACTAGAACTACTGTTTATAACAATTAATTGTTGATTACTCTGTAATCCTAAGGTATGTTGTGTAAAGGAAGACATATCCTAGCCGCTGAGTTTTTTCTCTCTATGATCCATGCTTACAGAAATCGCCTAGACTTCTCCTTTAAGGCTATTTGTTTTGATCGCAAAATATATTTTATTGCCAATTTACGTCGTGTTGTGTATGAGCCCCCAGTCGGTAATACTATTTTACTTTGGGCATGTTAGGTGATATTTTCAAACCGATATTAGTAGATTATCCAAACTTTTTTTTTTTCATTTTCTTCTACTTTATTTCAAATGCATATCTGTTATATGCATATATTTGCACAAACCTGCTATCTTGTTTTTGTAAATATGAACATGATGAATGCATTTCCAGTTGTGTGCAAAATTTCATTTTACTTCGTCGTGCAATAATGCTAGGAATAATGTACATTCCTTGCGATTCAACTTCCGAGCTGCAATATGGTATTTAATAAATACCTTTTCAATTCACATTCTCTTTAACTCAGTTTGTCACTTTCTCTTTACAGGGCTCGGCTATTTTTCAACCTTGTTATTCATCCCACCCCCACACACACCTGGACCCCTATGTGCATCCACCCAAAGCACCCCTAGTACATTAAGGAGGCTCTAATAGCCACAATAATGTCAATATGACAGACTGTGCTTCAAAACTTTTCAATCTCAATTAGGGACTGAAAGAATGTATGCTAATAAATAAGTCCACATCTACTGTAGATAACAATGTGGGCGTATTATAGGAGCAGGCAATCCATCTCTGCCTCCCGGTCAGGAAACCATTGTCCTGAATACTAAAAAAAAATTACGTTTCATTTTTTTTTCTTTACACAGCAGTGTCACGGGGGCTGGCAGGCCCCCACGGAGGCGTACTGGCCATGTTAATGGGGACTTTTGTGATTTGTTCTCAAAAGGGCGGAACGAATTCTTAGCTTGAGGGCCGGCCGAATAATGGTCTGCTCAAATATAGGTTGAATGAGCCTGTCATATCCGCATTCCCCTATCGTCCTTATGCGTCTCTTGACGCCCCTACAAATTAATGATGCCTCCCGATGCCCCATCGGCGATTAAAAAATTGTAATACAGTCAATCCTGGATGCTTTAGCGAACACTTGCATAGAACGACTACCTGTCTTTACCGACCACAATATTTTATTCCTTTGAAGAGTTTTTTTCCCCTTTTGAATAGTGTGTCAAAGAAACCTCTTCATAAAGACCACCGGCTCATAAAGACCGCTTCTCTTGTCTTCCTTGGACGGTCTTTTTCATACAGGTTTCAATGTAATACGATATTATAATCAATGCTTATGACCTCTACAACCTCAGCACTGCATAAGCTTTCTGTGCTGTCCCTTCCAACTTAAATAATTGGTCACCCTTTTGTCCTGCACCGATACGGATCCTGGCTACACCAGTGACTTGGCATAGGCATCTTGATTTTGCACATAAAAAATGTTATGTTAATCAATTTATAAAGCTTGTAACAATAATTCTTTAATCCCAGAACATGATACTCCGGTCGTCATAAATAAATTAAGCACCTTATGTTGAAGTTATACTCATCATTACTGTTGAAGTATGGTCTGTGATCAGAGGGACTCGGAGGCACATCCAGCAGACACCGCAGCACAAGTCGCGAAACAGTAGATTAGACACCGTATTGATTTCTGTCCAAACCATGCCCATCGCCGCCTCCGATACTAGCACATTTTGACATCGATTGCATGCTCGGGTCGATCGCTCATGTTTGGGGCGGATCCTCGCATGACAAGTCCGTGACCTTGTTTGCTTCGCGCCTTTTTACATCATTCTTTCATCCTGTTTTTTCACCTCTGGGCAGGGTGTAGGCTGGTCGCTCAGCGCTAGGCTTGTCCGGATGAGTGTTAAACCAGAGGCAGGCGACAGTGTTCGGTTAGACAGTCACTGACGTCATTATGGTCAGGAAGAAGGGAGGCAAGGACGCAGCAAGATGCATGGAAGACATCTCGCGTTCTGTTTTCAATGAAAACTTGAAAGGATTCACTAAACTCTCAAAGAATGAATGATTGAATAAATGAAAATAAAAAAGGTAGTCCTGAAGACTGAAAGAAAGGAAGGGGAACTTCACGTAGTAAAATAAAGAAATATGATGGCATAGAGCAGTGTGTAGAGCAAATAAATCTAAAAAGATAGGGCTAAAATTCTTTGTTACATATTTTGTAGTTGTATTTATTTGTGCTCCCTTCAAATCAACCAGTGGTGCTGCAGCTATTATTTCTTAAGATATACATGTAAGAAAATCAAATCATGTGTAAATAATATAATTGTTTTTATTCAAAAAAAACCCACATAATGTATATAATTCATTATAGTTAAGAAAAAATACAAGTGGAAATGTGACAACTGTTTTTCCACCAGCTTTATCTGGACTTTGGCGCCCTTATTCTAGTGCACGTGATCACACTGAATATCCTTGTTACTGTAACACTTATTATCAATCTGCTTGACATTTATCGTAAATCTACTCAAAGCAGCTTTAAGATTATTGCGAAGTGAGAGAAAAAAATCTGAATAAATTTCATGCCCACTTGGATTTCTGCACCTCTTATTATCTTTATAAGCTAACAAATCTTATAAAATAAACTTCTTAAAATTGTCCATGATTTTCTTTGCTTTACTATCTAGATCTATATTACCTTACGTTAAAAAAATCTTGGATTTAAGCCCTCGACCTTTCGAAGACTGATTTTAAAATAAATTGAATTAAGATTAGTAGTAGAATTTCTAGAACATCAGTCATGAAATGCTTGAGATCCTGAATATTCAGAAAAATGAGGATATTGGAGGGTTATGTAAGACTTGTAGCAGGAGAAATGCTTGATCAGCTGCTAATCACATACCAGTCGTACGATTTTTCCAACGACCGTTTGCCGATTTCAACATTACTCCAACTGCAAAGCTTAAAATAGCATTCACGTTCAATATTAACGTTATATCAACAACGGCGAAGGCATTCAGGTATATAGAGTTTACACTTGAACGCTATATCATTCTAATCTTATTGCAATTCATTTTAAAATGCAGTCGTTATTATATCGCAAGGTGTGTGGTGGAATTTACAGACAAAGGTTACGTAATGACGGCGTCTATTTCGGTAGACTATACACTGAGACGGTGAGCAGACAATCGACCGCCTCTGACGAATTTCCGCGCCTTTCCTGTCAGGGAAGGATCTAGCAAACATCTGCCTCCAAATTTCGCTTTGATGTCGAGGGTTAAGACAGACGGGGGTTGATAAGGATTGGGAGGGGGTCGGGGATGGGAAGATGATAGAGGGAATGAAGAAGAGGGAAGAGGGAGAAGGAAGAGACAGTGAGAGGCAGGCTGGAGGACAGATTCGATAAGGTTTCGAAGAGGAGAAAGCAGGAGGAGAGGTGGATGAGAGAGGGCGAGATTGTAGAGGAATATAAAGAAATGCTAGTCAAACTGAATAAATCTTCAGGATTTCATTTTAAAAAGGGAAACAAATGCTCAGTTTAAGGCAAAACTAAGCACACAAAGAAAAGTTGCACTCTAAAAGCTAATTGTTGATAGGGTGGAGGAGTGACTACATTTTCAAAATGATAGATTAATACTTTTAACATGCTGGATTCAACACTATACATGCTGGATTCCAACCTTTATAGTATTGAATTCAGCATGTTCAAAGTGTTGATCTGACATTTTGAAAATGTAGTCACTCCTCCACCCTTTTAAATGGTGATTAATATTTCAATTTTTAGTGTGTACTCCCGAATTTTATCCCTAAAAGCATTTCGGTCATGTGCCCCCCCCCCCCCCCGTGACCAAAGAATCCTGGTTCCACTCCAGGTCTGAAGAGGGTAAATGCACTGACTTGTGAGTAAACGTGACTTGTGATCTTTAGAAGGTGTCCGCCATGCAGCCTTGGAAGGAATCGTGAAAGACGTTTGCAGGATGAGATGTGAGGATGATGATGATGATGATGATGAACATTATTTGTTGAACGAACCGTGACAAAGATCCCTTTAAAGGTAATATCGAATATGCAAGATTTTTTGTTTATTCTTTGTTTATTTTTTTTTGCGATAGGGGGTCTTTGATTTGTAATAGATGAAATACATTTCTACTAATTGACTAGGAGACTCAAGGGGCTAAACTAAAATCAGATTTTACATGTTTAATTTCACTCAATAGAGAGTTCTCAAACCTCCGAGTGCAGGCCTACTAGAAAGTGTGGCCAGTACTTTAGAAATTTCTCCAAAAGAATATTCAAAATAAAGAAATGTCCCGCAGTGGGTCGAAAGTATTAAAGAAACTTGAAATTAGACAGAAAATCCCAGGAAAGTTTTAAAACTGATGCAGATATCACTAAAGTCAACGGATGGTATATAGCCCAATAAGGATATCCTGGTGATGGATAGTCAATCTGTCTGGAACGTCGAGCCTTCTCTATCGCCTTCTAATCTGGTTTACAGTCAGTCCTTCTCAGGACTTCACTTATTCTCAAGAAAGATACTCTCCACTCTCCATGCTCTCTCTTGCTCTCCATTTTTTCTACCCCTCAACTTTCTCCACTTTTCCTCTAACTTAAGAGTCATTTTCAGGACTTACACACGGTGAACCGTATACCTCATCCAGATTAAATGACAAATAGTTCGATATTAAAGTCCTCGTATCATATCTCTCATAAGATTGTCAAAACTGCTTTACCCAAATTTCAGTCAATCTATTTAGCTATCTTCGTAGCTATATACAGGTATATATTATCTGTCGAGTATGTTCTTGTTATTTTGATTAACAGAACTGTTGCTTGTCATCTGTTTAATCAAACTTTCCACTTCTTCTCTCAGAACAATAATCTAAAATTGTGGCGATAGAATGAAACCGCATTCGCATTCAAGAAGACGAATATGAGATTTGTGTACTAAAGATAGATTTAGAAAAGGCTGTCGTTTCCACAAAAATAATAAAGCATCTCTTAAAGTCCATCAGAAAGTTATATCACAAAAGGGTAACATAAACATTAATTTAAACTTCCACACTCACCTCCGGATATATATATATCACGTAAAACAGATCAGCATAATATTGGATTTTCATTTTGAAGAGGAGGGGTCGGGGGAGATCAAAGAATCAGAAGTGTTCGGGGAGAGAGTTTTCTTGACAACTCATTTCCATAACGAACAATTTATGGCATCGGTTGGTAAGTGGATGCACGGACTGACAGTCGATTTGGGAAACACACCTCAGTGGGATGCGATTCATTGGATTATCTTTCTCAATCTCACTGTCAAGGATGACCTCATGATTTGCAGATTTTATTTATCTATTTTCCTGTAAAGAAACTCAGCTATATAAGTCTAATTGCTTGCTGACAGCATAAATCATACTAAGAGAGAATTTGTTAATTGAAAAGCGTCATACTAAAATAGAACTGTAAATTGAAAAGCTATTTTATAGCAGAGTAGTACAGGATATCCGACAAAATGATGATAGTCAAGAAATATTATCAAACATTATTTACACGATTAATACTGTAGACTGATAGAGCCGTCTGACAAAAACCCTTTCATACACATTTTCCGTTCAATTCATTCCCGTAGGCTTAATGATACATCATTTTTTCCATGTCCCCATGCACCCGCGATTCGTTACATCTGAAAAACAACCGACTGTTTTGTTTTTCCCGTTTTAAATTTCTATAACCACCGATAACCCCAAGGTAATGAGCTTGCTGTGGCATCATGAAATGCATAACATACATGCCCTGTATTTTTTCGTTAATATTTTCATATTTCGTAACTCTATATTGTACACTGCATGGCTTGTGAGGTTCCTATTCAAAGACAAATTCTTCAGAATTGCTATCAAAGCATCTAACAACGGGCACTAACCATTCATGAATCTTTACATGCTTAACAAAATAACGCGACATACTGTCACCCCATTTCATGGCAGCAGTAATCTAATTCTCTATCAAAAATAAATGAATATTCACCCTCCCTCCGACCTCCAAGTAACTGAAGGGGCTCCAACCGAAAGTTTGAAATTTGACGATCTCCGCTTGGATTGCTAACCGATTTTAATTTCAATATCTCTTTACATTAAATGCTTCTTTGTATCATTTCTATTTCCATACTTTTTTTTTTTTACTCATATAAAGAAGTTAAAAGAAAGTACTGGGTATTCCTTGAAAAGTAAGCCAGTGAAATTCTACCAGCTGCCACTTGGGAACTTCCACGTTTTGATGCGAGGACACTTCACAACTTCCTTTCTCCTCTAGTGCTTTCACCAGCGCTCTTGGAGGAGGGAACGTCAGTTTTCCTTTGGGTGACGTAAGAGGGCTTCTTCGATTGCGGTGAGATATAAGTATGAAGAAACTGACGGATATAAGGCAAAGGCCATGGGTTAGAAGCTTAATTCCCAGCACTGTTAGGGAAGGAGGCCGTGAACCAATAATGACGGGGAGAGGAGGTTTTTTCTTTTTCTTTTTTCTTTTTTTCGAAAACTGTGGCAGTCCTTCCATCAAGCAACTACAATCCTGAACCTTTTTGGTGGTTTTTTTTCGGGGGGGGGGGGGGATCATGGAATAAAAATGAGAATCGATTACTTGTTTATTCATTCAAAAGTTTTGAAGAAAATTTCACGGGATGAGGTATTGGCATCTCCATTTCATTGGGGAATCCATATGCCAACTTATTCGACCTCTACTCAACCTCTTCCGGATTTGCTAAGTTGGTTTATATACTGAGCACACAGTTAGTTCATTTTTATGTGAAAAAATAGATATTAAAGTAAAAGCGACATTAACAATATATTTAAAGAAAGTTATTAGCGATATATTTGGAAAAAGCTGACAAGATAAAAGCCACGAATCGGGTTTTTTTTTAAATCTGCAAGCTTTTTAAGTCCTCGTAATACGATTTTGAAACCATTATTGGCTATAATTTGATTGACTGTCAAGTGGTTTTTACGGAATGAAATAGGATAGAGGTAAAAGGTGTTCCGGATTTGCTTTCAATTAGCGTAATTTCTGTCCATAACGACAGGTATAAAATTAGATTATCAAATCATTATCCATTACAATCTAAATATGTGGGTTTTTCAACGTAAATGTATGCAATTTTACCTGCACCCTTGAAGCCTGTTAAGCAAGGGCGGCGCCAGTGTATTTTGATAGGGGCAAGATGATCCACATGTGAGCTTATTTACGTTTTTTAATGAACAAAAACAGGGCTATTAATAACTGCATGACCCTACCCTCCCTTCCCTCATATTTTTTCATCGCTTGAAAAAAGATCATAGAGAGGGCTGCTTCCCTGCCCCCCCCCCCCCCCATAGCCTCGCCCCTGATATGAAGGCAACGAGTGCACACACCAGCAAAACAGAGACAAATTTGCACCGCTCATTTTGCGTGAAATTCTTTTTTGTGCGATGACGCATCAAACACTCTGCCATTCGCTGACGCAGTCATACGTCAGAAAAATGATCCCTCTTGTGAAACAGGCAATTCAACTACACCGTGTAAAATTACCAGATCCGAATTCCCGATTCCTACAGAGATGGTTAGAATGAACGCTGGGAAATAGACCACAACACCTCTACAAAATCTCTTTGAATTACCATTGGTATATGGGGTAACAAGTATGCCTTCTGGACTCCCTGCTTGATACGGTAAGCACTATATAGGTACCAATCCTGCAGACGCAAGCTGAAACCCTAACCCTAATCCTAACCCTAATCCTAACCCTAACCCTAACCCTAACCCTAACCCTAACCCTAACCCTAACCCTAACCCTAACCCTAATCCTAACCCTAATCCTAATCCTAATCCTAATCCTATGAATATTTAAGAATATTTATGAACTTGCGTCTGCAGGATTGTTGCCTATATAGTGCTTACCGCTTGATACCCGAATAATCAGTGAGTCTCCTGGAGCGATGGAGAGAAGAGCTGTACACGTGTATAATGGCGAATTTCAGGACGCAACCGGTCTCTCCCCCCCCCCCCCCCCCCCCCCCCCTCCGCTTTAAAAAAATGGTGTTGTGTACCTTAAAAGAAGGGAGGTTATTCACCGGCCAAAACACCTGCGTTTTTCCACAAACATTCTTTGCATGTTTTGCTAATCATAACTTTTATCTGACCCCCCCCCCCCCCCCATTTCCAAAACACTTGGATCCGCCCTGCATGTGTAGATTTGGAACTGTATGCAGAAGCGCTAAGCCCATGGTCACCTCTTAAAACATGTTTATCTGTATCAAATAAGCATCACATAAAATGTGTCAAAATTACAAGTGCATGAAGTGCCAAGATTCACGGGCCTCTCTTTCTTTTCACCAGTTTATTGGTTTGAAGACGGAACTTGCCCTGAAAAAAGAACCTCAAACCTGACCAATGAGATTCATGCTTGAAGTATTATGTACAGGGGCAACATTCCCATGACTGGCATTACTGGGGCGACCTTCGAGGAAACCTGTATAGACGTGTATTGGAAGGCATACTTTGCGCCATCCCCTTCGAATCCTTTTCTTTTGTTTATTTGTAAGTTTGTTTCTTTGGTTGTTTTTTTTTTTTTAACTTTTTCAACGAAAATAAAATATTTGTATTCTTTGCATTGTGAATTGTATTCACTATTTTGCGAGATCGGATAACAAAAAAAAAAACCCCAGAAAAATAAACGAAGAAAAAAATCACGCGTTTTTCAGCTGCATGACGAAATCAGTCCATTACCCAGCGGTTTCATAAGATACCCATTTTATGATCCCCGACGTACTTTTTCAAACTTAACTCAAAATCCACCCTATGTTCCGCTCAAAAATATCATATTTATGATGCATAATGAATAAAATATGAAATCAACAAGCTGTGCTCATACAGTCCTCAAACTTCTCTTGAGTCACTGTTTGTTTCTGGGGGTCAGCAGGGAATCAGTTAACGCAATTATCATGAAGTCCGTTTGGAAAGGGAAACCTGGACAGTAATTGAAGCAACAAACAATGTTCTATTGACGCTTCCCATTGGCGAGTCAATAGAAGTCACTTTATCCATCGTGATAGACCTCCATGAACTTTAGAAACGGGGGATAACTAGGTGGAAAAGCCCTCATCTCACGATCTGATAACTTTGACCTTAAAAATAAAATGCGTAATCATATTCGTAAAGAGAGCGAGAGCGGGAGAAGAGGTATGTATTTGCCTGAAACGAACGACGGCATTAAATTCTGAATGATAATAATTAACCATCTTTTGACGCAAAAGTGATAAGAACTCTGTTCGTCCAAGGAGTTATTAAAACTCCTTGGTTAGTCCAAAGAAAGTATTGGAATTTCCCTGGACGAGGTGGGTGGATCGGGTTCTTCATTAATTTCCGCATTATCTTCGTATTATGTGGAGAGCATCCGATGGATGTTTTCACGAAATAAGGTGGTTCGACTATACTAAAGACACAAGTAATTTAGGTTTTGCGGAGTGGCACCACTACCCCCCCCCCCCCCCCCCCCTCCCAGTCGATCCGTCACTGGCTGTAAAGAACAAATATTTGACTTACATGTTTCTTGTAATCAATATCTTCGATCACTAAGATGATTTGTGAAAATTGTTTATTACCCGTATAACAAGCATTACAAGTCGCCATCGCGATTTGTAGGCTAATTTATTCACTTGTGACAGATCGTTTTGGGGAATGTCGTTTTAACAGAAAAAGGAGAGAACTCGCCCAAAGACTGCACTTGTAGAATATATCAATATTTACAGGGCGTCCATTAGTTGCGGCGAACGTGTTTTTACTAGTGTTGCGTTTACTGCTTTTTTTAAGGTGGACAGAAACGACGTCGTAAACGCGTTTAGTTTGAAACACGGTTGTGTCCGCGGAACTCTCCGTTTTGCAGAAACAAGGTTTTAAACTCAAATACAAACTCAAAGAAAAGGTACACCTTAAAAGATAGTTTTTTAAGAAAGAAAGAGATACAAACAGGTTACCGTGAAACGATGTTTGAAGACTGTGCAATAGCTGTTTCTAAAAGCTGATTCTAGCTTGGCAATTGGGCTATAAACGCACCCCTTGAGCTACTGAGCAAGGCAGTGACCATGCAGCAATCGATCAGCGGTTTGCTCAGAAACTGAAACGCTTTTACGGTTTGGTTTGGAAAAGAGTGAGATATTGAGAGATACGAATGGAGATGAAGAAATATGGAGGGAGAAAACCTTATGAATACCATTTCACCCCCTTCCTTCCTTGCACTTTCTTCCTCTGCCTCCTTTACAATATTATTCTTATTTCTAAAATTATTGGGAAGTACACTTCCAAAAGACAAAGTCATTGCACGTTCAAGTAAAGACTTGCAAGCGGTCATGCCTCTTTGGCAGAAAGGGTATTTCATTTTTGGCATCATATAAGTGGCCAACACGAACCCGCCTTATTCCTGTGGCCCCAAGGACCGGGTGCTAACCCTATAATATATTTTTTTTCTAAAACACCGCGCGGAAGCTTTCATTATTGGATTTCTCATTCATGATGTTGGCGCCATATCTTGTGATAACCTGGGAATGCATTCGAAGTCAAAGAACTAATCATCGGTGACTTTTGAAATGATTGTCGGTTTGCTGCTGAACCTTTATAGGTACCTATTTTTTCTCTATTATTTGATGTCAAGAGTATCAAAACAACCCATAAAAAATTGAACATGTAACATGATTTTCTCATTTGATACAATAAATAAAGCCTGAAATCGTACATTATTATCATTGACTGAATCAAAACCCTAACCCTAATTAAACTTTTGGTGTTTATGATTCGAATTAGAAGTAATTCATACCTAAGATCTGTAATAACATTGCCTTGTAAGAAAGAATCAACTAATTTAAATTTTTAGTAGACTTATCCAGGAGAAGTTTGAGGACTCTATCTCTTTCAATAAGTGGGGGAAATTTCTCTGACTAGCGATTTTTACGTGTGTGGGTGTGTGTGTGTGTGTGTGTGTGTGTACACCATATCGGGTTTGAAATGGTCACAAACCAATAGTACCCCCCCCCCCACACACACACACACACACTCACACTTTTGATGCGGCAATGGACCTAGCTATCATAGAAAAATGGTGCTGATTAGAACCTTTTCTTGTCCTTCAATTGGAACCTTCAGAGGTTCTTTACAGAACCATTATTAGCCTATAAAGGTTCTTTAGGGGTCTTTAGAACCATTATTGGTTGCACAAGGAACCTTTTGGGGTTCTTGAAAATATGAAGAACCCTTTATAGAACTACCATTTCTAGAGGTTCTAAGTACTGGACAAACAAAGGTTCTACCTCTCTTTTTTGCAGAAATCATCTCGCTTATTTCATTTTGACACACAAAACATTTGCTTTTTATTACGCATCGCTCAAAGGAGATGAACCTTACTAATACACTGACGTCACCTTCTCAGTGGATTAGCCCAATTTTTGCTTTAGGATAGAAACGCTCCTTTAATATTTACATTGGGAATGGTGTGATATCCTTTCGCACTTTCGACCAATTGGATCTAATAAAGTAGTCTGGAGTTCAGCCCATACTCCTGTTATAGTTTCCTCACAAGTTTAATCAAACACAATGAAAGGCAGTCCATGGTCAAATAATTCATAATATTCTTTTGGGATCTACAGTAAGTGACTTATAATGATTTTAAAACTACGATGATAGGATATTTTCTTTTTTCTTTTTTCCATTCTTTAGCATGAAAAACAATTGTCATGTGTTTGCATTAGCAGGTTAATATGTAAAAACAAAAACAAAAACAAAAGTTTGAGGCTAGATGCAAATTGTGGCACTGACTTTCCCCTTGCAACCGTGGCAAAATACTGCCCCACCCTCTTTCTTGCTCCCTCTCTCCCTCTCTCTCTCTCTCTCTCTCTCTCTCTCTCTCTCTCTCTCTCTATCTATCTATCTATCTATCTATCTATCTATCTCTCCCTCTCTCTCCATCTTCCCCGTTCCTTGGCTTTAAAAAAAACCCCGAAAAAACAAAAAACAAACTTGGAGCATTCACATTTTTCCTTCCATTATTTCATTACTAACAATATGCAATAATTGGAAATTTACGACAACGATCCCATCTTTTCTCATCAAATGCTATCCCCCAATTATCTAGAACCACAAACGTTATCCTTTTTTAATATTTCATAATTTACATAAAGTTAACGAATGGGAACTCCACTCTTTTCGTATTCATATACATCATTACGCCTTGGTATATGCTTCAAAGAGTCATTATCATAATATCCTAATTTCCTCATGCACGGGTCATAATTTATTCGCTATCATTCCTCGGTCTTCCTATCCGAATATCAATTACTCTGTAACATGCTGCGCGTGTGGGGGAAGGCTTGTGAAATCATGGCCCCTCGGTACTACAATCATCTCTAAATCAAACAGTCCCCCATTGAAATAGGATACATATTTTAATTTAGAATGAAAACAAAACCTCACGTTGGAGAATTTTCCCGTGTCACAATATCACCCGGAGGTGTTTTTACTACGTCCATTATACCGAATCACTGTAGATCAGGTTCCCAATGGCGGACTTATGGGGTGGGGGCACAACCGGCTCGGGCCCCCCCCCCCCCCCCGCGCCAATGGCGTATCGTTAGCACTCAACGCAAAAATGCACCCACAATTTTCATTTTTTTAAAATCATTATTTGTGTGTGGGTTCGTGCTTGTCGGATATTTTTCCAGAAATGTCCCACCAGCCCCCCCCCCGCCTCCTCCTTATAAGACGTCCGGATCCGCCCCTTCCCAGTATGCAGACATGAATATTTAAGAAATTGAGTGCCAACGTATAGATGGAGTATGGGTAGTATTGAGTCTTTTGGACTGAATGTGAATTTCTGAGTATTTTTCATAGCCTAAAGAGAGGGGGGTATTCGATATCTTGTGTGGGTCATCTGCTCATATATTACATTTCACTTCTAAAACGGTAACAAAAACATATCAGCGGTGTACATGTAATAGGAGTGGCAATATTTATCATGGTTAAGAAAAGACGATATGGAACAATAAAGCTTTGAAGGACACGGGCGAAATGAAGGCTTGAGGGCTTAGACAGCAGGATAGCCAGAAAAATAAACACTTCAAGACATTTCTATTAAAGGAAATATTTTTTGACGAGAGATATAGAGCGATTTTTACTATTTTTGTACAGTCGCTTTGTAAAACAGACATACTGTGAAAAGAAAGGGAAGCACAGGCGAAATTTCTTTTCAACTTACTTTGAAGTATGATACACTCTACATTTCAAGATAGGTTTGTGTTTAATGTAGTCAATTCCATCTTCCTTTCAAAACTGTTTAAGGGGGAAAATGTGATGATAACCTATGTTTTGACTGATTTACTTCACAAAATAATAACAACAGTAGAATTTGAGGGAAAGCGGATGTTATGATGAAATCATCATAAATTTTGGTGTTTTGAAACATAAATGGCAGATAAAATGCAGATTTAAAAAAAAACCATGACGAACCAGGGAAACGTGCACTTCATGTAATGAACAAGTATACTGACGTATTTGAAACGGTACTTTCAATTTCATTGGCCTACATATCGTCTTTCCGAATTTCTTTCATCAATCAGTTAGGATTTTGGTGTTACAAATGTTATTGTATATCAGTATAGGAAATCATGATTCATTTATTATTCTTGGACATGTTGGAGCAACATAAATAATTCCAGAAGCTTTCTTATGATTACATAAGGACCGAGAAACTATCACTTGAAAGCCACATTAAAGTTCCAATGGCCAGCGCAATCTTCATGAAGATCAATCACCGTTATTTTCAATTAATCTTGATTTGTTGTTCAACGAAAAGGAAACGACCGGATAGAGAAGCAAGCCAAGGTATAAAATATGACAGTCTTGGACTGTAGGTTAGACAGATATACGCTTGAGATCAGGGAGAAAAATAAAATATTTTAATTTTGTCAAGGTATGTAGGAAAAGAAAAGAGATACAAAGTAAAATAATCAAATAGGCGGAGATCAGAACAAATTATATCTTACAGACACAATTCCTTTTTCTATATATCGATGATCTCAAACTCTGATATCATAATTTCACTATTCCTGTTATCGACAAAGCCCGATACCTTTCACAACTCAAAGATTTTTTTCAAAGTCATGTACAAGAGGGGAGCTTAAGATTTTGTTCTATTTCTTTCTCTTACAAACAAGGTTTTTTTTTTTGCTCATTATTCTAAAAAGGAATCCAGACAGTTCTTATATTTAAACCCTTTTTACTTCCTTATTTTCCAATAATAAGGATCAGATATCCCCACGACTTACTGTTTTCTCCTCTTCGGGGTAGGTTGTTATTAAGTTGTTCCATTTTGCCCTTTATTTGATATCCCAAACCGTGCCTCGTATCGCCAAGACCTTGAAAAGAGTGACCCTAGATAGACAGTGACATCTTAATGCGCCTGCTTTCCCATCAGCCAAACAAGGTAAAACATCATGATAACACGATCTATCAGTAAAAAGCTCCCATATTGAATTACTCCTTCTCTTTAACATCTTCGCTCCTATCTCTTTATATTCCTTGATTCGCAATGAGACAACTCCCCATTAAAACAATGATCGCCCGAAGCCTCTTTGTCGTTCGCCTTCGGCCCAATAAGTGACTTTCCAAAGATCGTATTTCCAGTTATTACGTTCACACTTATCCGCGGAATGATTCTTGAAGAGGGGTGCTCAAGTTCAAAGTGAGCCTACAGCGTTTATTCCATATATAGGCGTAAATCGGTTTGGTAAAAGTAAACAGCAAACAATGGAAGGATTTCAGCGTTCTTTATACCCTATCCTAAACTGGCGCAGCGTTGGTCTAACTTATGAGGGGACACTGACAAATACGGGAGTAAGGGGCACTTGGTGAATAAATTGCGAATCAAGAAGGAATTCGATCAGGGGAGGATGCAGATGTGGATCCCGTTGTTCTCTCTTCTTGTCATTTCGCCCTCCACGTCTCATTTTCTATATAATTTTAAGCCTTTCCATTAGGGGCGTGTGACCCCTACGCCCCACCCTAAAGCCAGCCATGCCACTACCTTACAGCCCCCACCCGCTCCTTCTCTCTTCCTGATTGTCTGCACGCACCTTAAATCAACAGACATCATGTTCTCTTAGTTCACCTCGTAAAGTATCAATATTGATAAGCATGGAAACTTTTTTTTCCAAGAACGTACACTATCAAGCTGTCAAGGAAAGCATCTTAATGAGAAAACGATGTAAATAATGTGTTAAATGGCAGTTTCCCGCAAGATAGATGGATTCGAACCTGCATGAGCAAAGTAAAATCCATCCATAATGTGCTCTCTCACTGTCCATTTAAATTTGTCTCTCGTTTCGAGGTCCCCATATCCACTGGTATAATTGTATAATCTACATTCTTATACAGATAAAAACAAATAGCTAACAACCACTTCAACTAACAATTTGCAGTTGACTGAATTTTCACAATTTTGATATGTGAAATAATTCTTTCCATGCAATCCACCCATGAATGGGTTTCTCGAACCAATCATTTTCTTCTACCAATTTAAAACAGAGATGCTTCTTAAAGCGTGATATTTACAGCACATATGCCTTTTTTTTCAAAATCATTCCTATCCACCCTTCCCTTTCAATGACCCCAAATAAAATTAGGATAATGTTATTTTGGATCGTTATAGCGCCTTTACCTATTTACATCTCCAATGTCTCTAAGCGCTTTACAGAAGTAATATTACCCCTGCCATCGGATTCAGGCTTTGCCCGCACACAGTATATGCACCATCTCCACTCCCTGAGGATCATCGAGCCAGGCGCCTTTTGCAGACGCTCACAATGCTATCCGCATGACTTCCTCATCCAACCGGGAGGTATCTACTTAATGCCTGGCTGGAGAGTGAGAAATGCCTTGCCAAAGACGCTGGTGCCACGCCGGGGTTTGAACCAACACCCTTCAAATCTCCAGTCATTCAAATTCATGACGTTTTTAATCATTATTTTTGTATTCATCTTTGGCTCAGATATTTTCCCCACCACAAGCAAAATTTGGATCCGCCCCTGTGTCTGACTGTTACTTGCTGGGAATCTGATTACTTCCATATCTCCTACGGATGATTCGGAGAACACATTTGAATTGCTCAAAGACATGTAACATAATACATTGTTTATAATTTGGATGACGATTTTTTTTTTCGTGGATTACAGTGAAACATGATTTCTCCAAAACAGAGGGCACGTTTTCATGATCATATAATATAGTAATAAGGCTAAACTTTCTCCTTTATAAACAACAAGTTGATGAAATATAGTTTGTGCGCCAAATTTGTATCTTTCTCTATCAATTTTACTCTTCTCTTATTAAACAATTAAACACCCTTCGTACCCTAGAAGAACCGTTTTTCTGGAGGGAGATAAAGTTTTGTCACACTCCAGATTATCAAGGCCATGCATTTTGTTTGCTACAACAAATATAGAAATATTATCTTTTTATTGCTCGCTTTTAACCCTCTAGAATAAAATATTTTGAAGTCTATACATGAATTTTTACATGAGTAAAATGCAAGTATATTTTGGTAAGTACATCTTCTATTTTACATCATAAAATATTATTGTCTTAAGCATTGATCTTTCGGGTTTAAATAGTATTTCTTCATGTCTGAATCATAGTGGTGTTTTTCTATGTTTTTTGTTTTTGTTTTCGTTTGGAACAACAATGTAGATCGGTCCACTTTTTTAAATATTAAATTTGCATCCTTCGATTTCAGATTTTGAAGTTTCTTCCTTATGCTAGTCATTTAAGGTGCTCAGTCAGACATGTCTGAAGAAGAACTCAGAACAGCAAATACGAAATTCCGAATTAAATGTCAAGTTTCCATTCCAACCATTCTCCTTTTATCAAGAACCAATAAAAGAGAGGCTTGTATTTTCAGTGACAGCAATAATAACCAATTTCCAATTTCTTGCGTAGATTTGACCTTTACGCTTAGGCTCGGCATCGCTTCTGCTGGACCAGCTTTTGCTTGATCATGTTGATCATGCTGGTTTATATAAATGCACGACTTTAAGAGCGAAAGAGGGTATACTCTTTTAATCTTATTATGTGATACAAGAAATACGGATTTTTCGTCGAAAAATTGACGAGTCCATCCGCATATACTACCACTGCGTTTTTCATGTTTTCCTATCCCCTTTACGGTTGAAGCTTGCATGCATTACGAAGGAGGTTATGGCAAAATGTACATGGATGTACAGTAATTCAACAAGTGCAATTAAATCCTAGAAAAGTGGGTTATTTTATCCAGACAGATCCATTTTATAACTGGCACAATTCAGTCCTTGAACATTATGTATGAAGATAAAATTTACTTGAATATCATACGGATTTGATGAGGTGAAGTGTAAAATGGAAGCATTTGAAAGAGCCAGTTAGACGAACAAATTTTTTATTTTTTTTAATCAATAAAAGAAGAAATTTTATGGAAGACACAATGATTTAATGCAGAGAAGGGAGAGATAAACCAGCTTGAGGCAAAGATTGAGAGATTCTGGAAGAGAGGCAGAGAGATAGATAGGGAGAGAACCGAAAAAAGGGCCGACTTGCTAATTAAAGATTTATGCTTAGGTTCCCACTGTCGTGCGACTTGTCACGAACGCCACGGTTGGCCATTCGTAGCTGATCGTGGAACTTCCACGTTTGGGGCAGCTGGGTTACCCTTTCCCTTCTTGCCTCTAGTACCATTGAGTGGGATTTCTCAAAGGTTCCAAATAGATCCCAATAGAGCTTAATGCGTTGGTCTTTTCCAAGGATGATTCCGATAACCACGATTTCAAAGTACGATTAGATGCGATCTGTCGCGCTTTGATACGATCACGTTCGACATTTAATCGTATCGATCGCAGAAAATTTTTGAACCGTCCAAATTTTTTCTACGGTGAACAAGACTGCCACGACTGACCTCAAGATCTGATGAGATCTGATATGATCACCACGATTACTCCACGATTAAGACCACGATTTCAATCATGGCGCGAATCGTGATAGTGGAAACAAAGCATTAAAGTCAAGATATAGTATTTCCTACAAAACTCTAACAGACACGTCAAATCCTGTAGACAGTATTTGTTTGTTTGTTTGTTTGTTTTCTTGTTTCTTATCAAAATAAAATTTCCTATTCTCATTTTCAATGGGTATACTTTACCAGTATACTTAATATTTTAATAGAAGACAGAAGCTGATAACAAGACCAAATGTGTCTCATCCGTACATTCGAAAGATTGTGTTGTCAGTTCGGCTGAGTGTACCCGTGTCATTTATCATGTTTATTCAGAACTTCCTCACTTGCAAAACAAGAAGGAATTTACTGTTAATTGAAGGAGTACTATATGGAAACGTAAACTGTTTTCAGGATAATGTTTGCAGAACGTACTTGCCCAAACTTGTTCGGAGTTCTTGAGGTTCAGAGTTGTTCTGGCAGCTAATCCTTTCCTTGAATTTTCATCACAATTTTCCAACTTTATCTTATTTTTAACAAATTCTTGAGCCTTCCAATCTATCTTTTTGATGGAATGGCTATATATTTTGGTATGGAATATATCAGGTTAAGTATTTGATACTCGTTGATCCATGGATGGAATCACTAGATTTGCTATGGAATTTGTATATCAGTTTAAGTATTTCATACTCGTTGATCCATGGGTGGAATTGATTAATTCTTTCGCAAAGCTAACGTTTAGCTCATCCACAAACAAAATCCTATTCTAATAAAAAAAAAATGAAACTCGTTTATGAAATGCGGATAGAGCCTAATTATATTTTAGTCGTGAGTTCATGAATGATTTTTATTCATAGGAGATGAAATTAACTGTGAAGAAGCTCTTTCATTTTATTTTATTAGCTTAATAAATCTCACAAGAAATTAATCTAAAATTAGATTTCTCGGAAATAGAGGTATCAAGGAGGGATTCTGTGGGTTAGTCTCCTATCTTCATTAAGTTAGGATTTAATTTTTGGCACATTGTTTTTATAGATACTCAGTAAGCCGCACTGCCTTACACTTAAAGTCAATATGATTATCACTTGTGAAATTTTACACATCAAACCTTATAACAGCCCCTTCTCCCTAATACAGTAGTTTAAGTTATGACGGGCCAAGTATGCATTAAACCTGAAGTTGCTTGTCACTTCTCATGTCGAAGAATGTTTGCTACAAAATTTGGGTTGTAGTAAATAATCATGATTACCTGAATATCTTCATAAAATCAGGTGATTTAGAAGAGTCGGGCTTTTGGCATATCAGCAATTAGCTGTCTCTGCTAGGAATCAGCATTTGCCCAGAGGCGATGATGCAATCCATGTCTAAAAATTGATATTAAAATAATATAAATTCCATTTCTGGTAAACAGAAATGGTATAGCAAAAGAATACGGTATTAAACGAAGCCTGATGAAAAGGGATGTAATTATGCTGGGTTGATTGGGAAACAGGAGAATACCACTGAAAAGGTCATGATTATCTAACTTAATGAAAAGGTAAGGAATGAACTAAGAAAAAAAAAAAGAAAAATGAAATAATATAGAGAGGAAAGGGATCTGAAATGTGTTTTTGAAAATACAAATGAGAGTGATGTAAGGCAGAGCGGAGAATGAAACACGGAAACATAATTCCAGCGAGAAATCATTTTCTGTTGCACTTAAATCAAAGAAATACGATTTATTCTTGGGGGTTGTTCACATCAACATGTTGAATATAAAATGTATCATTTTAGATAATTTTCTACAAGCACATAAAGTCATGTCTTTTCGGGAAAATTGGAAATGAAATTAATTCATTTACTCACTGTAACACTGGCATCAGTCTACAAAAGACTGCTTTTCAGCAAGTCCGTTTTAGTTCTCCTGCATGTGTTTGATGCATTCAATATTAATCATTTGTATTACTCCTTTTTACACGAGAACGGGTAATATTTAGTTCATTATTAACTTTTCATCGAGGATAATAAAATATATAGGGCAAAACATGATTTACAACTATTCAAAAAACAACGGGGGGTATCTGCGTCAAAGCTAGGCAATATTCATCTTAATTAGCAAATTAATCTAGGTCATCACCTGCGCTTTCATATTTGATACAAAAGGTTGACGTAAGTTTGTACTCATAACGTTAGAAAGCATTTCATGAATAAAGATCAGGGAGAGTTGGGTGGAAAGAGAAAGAGAGAGGTGAAAGGGTAAAATGAAATCTCTATATTAGATAACTTGTAAATATTGATGATGAGCTTCGTGGTATGTAACAGGTGATGGAGATACCTCAGCTTCCTGAGACAAGTACTTCCTCAGAGTGTTGATTCAGGTACTATGAGGATGCAGCTATTTTGCTCTATTCCAATAAAATGTTTATCACCCCTCTCTAAGTACAAGCATCTCCCCTTTCCCTGGTTCGTTGCTGAAATAGTGTCAAATGTTATATCCTCTTTAATACCCCCGTCACACTTATTCGGAATCAGCAGGAATCAAGCAGAACCAGCCAGAATGAAGAATTTTTAAAATTCGCGCCACATTCGGGAGGAAAATTTATATTGACCTAACTGCCGTTCGAATACTTAGAACGTCCTTTGAACCAGCCTCGAATAACGTTCAAGAATTTAAACAGAATGCACCTCGAATACTTTAAATGTACTTCGAATGCGCTTAGAATGTCCAGAGAGTATCAAGAATGCTGTCGGAATGGTTCCCGACAGGGTGTAAAATGGTCACAGGAATCTCTAGAAGGACGAGAGGATCTGCAACTATACAGGATTTCCAGGATTTTCGTTTTTCTGCGATTCGACTCTCCCTTGAATGCGATCAGAATGCTTCGAACTGTTGGAATGTCGTAAGAATATTCAGAATGCAGTCAGAGTGCAGTAAGAATGCACTTCAAATGCCATTCGATATTTCTCCATTTCGAATGCACCTCTAAAGTTTTGAACATGAGCAAAACATTGGGGCCGGCCACAAGAATGGACCCGAATATTTGGAATGCACTCAGAATGCAGTCAGAATTTTTAGAATGCACTTTGAATATCCAGGAATGTACAAAGAATTTTCATTCAGACGGCATTCCGGCTCATTCCGCCTCTAGTGTGACTAGGGTTTAACATTTGTGAAAACTTCTTTAGAAAAAAAGCCAACAACCAACAAATAAAACACAATCGACTTTTCATAATGTGTAATTTTTTTTTTTTTCTTTTTCCCCCCCTTTTTTTTGGGGGGGGGGGGGGGGGGTGGGGAGGAGATCAGCGAGTTAAAGACCCAGCTTCGTTAAAGGAGCATTATTTTGTGCAGTACAGTTACCTCCTTGATAATCATTACAACTGTGCATTTACCATAGAACGAACGTGTACGCTCGATCTTGTTTGAAGAAAAAAAAAAGCATAGAACTTTCACAGGATCTATGGCTTGTATAGCACAGGAGTATTGTCTCGTTCAAAGAGGAACTGCCCCCTGTTTAGAAATTTCTGAAAACTCAGCTGATAAAATTCTAACGCTTATGCTGTCACTATCATTATACGTATTGAAACACAGCCACTTGGTTTTGATGCTTGTCTTCCTTTACCGTTTTTATTTCTTCTGCTGCCAATAATACTACGGTAAGTTGATTTGATAAGAGAGCAATTTTAAAATGATATGCCATCTGCTGAAAGCAAATACATTGACAAATAAACCTAAGGCTTCATTTGCTGAAATCTTATATTCGTGCTTTTCCAGTCCTTTTGTCCAGTTTTGTAGGTTTACTAATCCCCACTATATAAGGATGATAATTCCAGATTTGTCTAGCTTTTTTAGGGTAAAATCTGTGGTTTGTCGTCTACTTCTGTATAAATCCTAGATATCGCTTTCAGATAACGCGTCCATTAGACATCTCTTAAATGTCAATACTTTCAGTTGAGATCTGGGTTCATTCCTCATTCATACCGTATAACACCGACTCCCAATCGACCAATAATAAAAAGAATCTTGGCCATACGGAGTAACATCATTTTTTGTTCGAACTGTGATCGGTATGGGATAGGTCTTGACTGTATGACTAGGGTTTCAAGATCAAAATCAAGGAAGGGGAAGGATGCTTGCGCAGGCCATCTGTAGATTTTTTTTCTTCAAAATGTGCGATTTTTAGAAATTTTAGAAAAGCAACATCAGATCTCAGTTCTAAAATCACTTTTAAAAAAATATGCATCTTCGGCCTGACAAAAATCTCGGGTAACCTTTACGATAGATATTTGATTTTAAAACTCCTATATTTATGCTTTCTTTGCCAGTGAATACTTGTCTTGCGTGCTTTCATTCTTTGCTTGCATCAACTAACTGGTCACTCGGAAACAAAGGGATTTTGTAAATATCATCATTCCCCAATAATGTACGCTCAGAATTTCATTACAAAATTTTATACGGCTCACGATTTCATATCTCTTCTGTCTGTGGCGCATTCAGAGCTTGACCGGGGAGGGGGCTCAACTAGGTGACCTCTGGGGTTCATCAAGGAAACCACTATTTGAGGGCCTTGTTGTGTGTAATGGGGGGGGGGGATGCATGCATTCTTGTGTAACCTGGTCAAAAATCTTTCAGGAGGGGGAATTACCCCCATCCCCTCCTCTTATCCCCTATAGTCTCTATTCGTCGTATAACAGTGATCGCAATGTCGTGTTTACTTTAGCGTCTATAATTACATCTGCTTGTTTCACGGTCACTGCCTCTCAAACGAGTACATCATGTTTCTAGTGATTTGTGACCTTTCCGAGAGGAAAGAAGCAGTCTGTATAGCAGTTGATATATCGGGCATTGGTTTGGGTATTTGTAAAAGCAAGTTTTATTTTTTAAACGAACAATGTTATCATATCAACAATTTATTTTTTAATGTCGAAAATCAGGTAGAAACCAAATCTTGTTGAAATTACGTCAAAATTCTAAATCAATAGAAAGAAAGTTATCGAATAAAATCTGAATTTAAAAGAAGTTGTGCGCTTGTAAATACGAACCTGTTTATATGGTATATTCATATGACATATTATATGACATATTTATATGGCATATAAACATGTTTGAGCAAATTTCGTAAATACTTGTAATGACATGAGATTAAACAGACTTAACAAAATATAAAAAGACATCGAAAAACTTTTATATAAACTTGCAGTGGAGGACAGAAGGTCTAACGAGATTCAATAACTGGATGATCATACATGACGATTAGATAAAAGCAGATAGGTGTTATGCAGAACGAGTAGGCGGTTCAAATGTCGGGAATTCGAGTTGATATCATAACAGATTAGTCAACATTCTATTAATGGACAATATTTTAAGAGTGACGGAGACAGTAGACTTAACCTAAATATAAAGGGGATTTATTAAACCTAAAGGGAGACATTGACAAATTCAGAGATTTGTAAGATTGAGAAGCTGAAGCAGACTCGACCTAATTTTCCTTTCAATGTGTTTAAGCATCTTAACAGGAAACTAGTTTTTCTTTTCTTTTTTCTTTTTTTCTATTCATACGTCCCTGTTTTAGAACAATAGCAAATATATTTGTACGAACAAACAACTTTTCCCATAACCCCGGCATGTTATATTAATATTTCAAAATGGAAATAAATAAAAAATCTGACCATGGTTCCCTGTGTATACATCACTTATGTATTGCTCTGAAAGACATAACTGTTTGTTGGGGTTTTTTTAAGTTCGATATTTGAAATCATTGGCTACTGAGGTCTCGTATTGCCTTAAAGCATTGATAGGCCTAACCTTTCAAAATCTGAGCTACATGGCCCTACATGCTATTGTGTAAATATGAAGCCCTGAAAAAAAATGCACTTCAAAAGCACCGCCTGCAAGTGACCGCAAATGCCAGACCTTTTTTACCTCGTTGACTGCAGTGTTAGACAAAAGCATACCCAGGTTGGTTTTGGAAATGGCGGAATTCAATTCAGTGATAGATATCTTGATGATAACTTCTTATATAATCTAATAAAAAACATTATTCCTGGCTGTTCATTTATCTTTCTGAACATCTTTATACAGCACAGACATCGAAATTCAACTTGTTTATTAAATCAACCCTCCACAAAGCTACCAGATCCCTTCAACTATGGACTCTAGTAAGTCCGTATTTTAACGCAGGGATTACCAGGGGAGCGTTTCATGAAAGGACTTGTCGGATGTTTTATCCGACAGTTGCCATAGTAACGAGGCTTCTCAGCCAATCAAAATCAAGGAAAGATGTCAGATCTGACAACTTGTCAGACAACAAATGTTGATGAAATGCTCCCCTGATTCAAGTAAGCAGTAGGTAAAATTGGAGTTATGAAAACTTTTGTTACCCTCAGGAGGTTTCGTGTTTGGGTGAACGAACTGATCTGAATGACCTTTTTAAATTGATACAGCATGGACAGGGAGTTCATGTTCTTGGTCGAAAATAATTGCATCAGTCAGATACCATGGTTAAGCACTTTTTTTCTACAATTCAAAACAATTTTCACTGAACAAATTGGTTTTGATAACAGTTCTTTTAACTTTATTCTTCCTCATACACAGGGCCCTGTTCCAAGTAGAATATACTATTAATGGGATCAAACTGACAAAATTACGGCTAAATTTAGAATATACTTGAGGCCATGTTGTTGCAACTTCGATGCCAAGTTTATTTTAGCTGCTTCCAAGAAACGTCTTCTGTTAACTGAACTTGGGGTCATATTTCTAACTAGAGTTGTAACCACTATAGAACCATTGTTTCACTGGTCACAGTCTCTTTTTGAAGTCCTGAAAATATATTTTTTTCATTCTTCAGGTTCTTAGAGCTTACGACGATCCATTCATATATGTGTATATTACTTAAATATCATACCATGTAACTGATGATCTATACGATTTTGAAGACAATCACAACTCTGAGGATACCACTGTTTACACTGTTATTCTGCCATGTAGTAAAGGCTTATAGCGGATTTGATTTGGCCAGGAAGGGTGGATGTTCCCCCTGAGTCTTCCACCCGTAATACCCACTCCATGTTTTCCTTACACACTTCTACTTGTGAGAGATTACTAGTTGTCAATCAGCATATCATTTTCTTATTTCTCCCGTTAATGAGAGGCCGGAGGTCTCTCAATTAATGAAAGGACAAGTCAACCTCGATCTTTATGGGGCATGGGGCACAGGGCGGATCCAGGATATTTTAAGGCGGCGGGGGGGGGGGGGGGGGCAGGTTAAAACATCTGACATGCTAGCAGCAATTGTCATAACATGTCAGATAATTTTGCTCTATCATTATAAGTATGTAATAAGCAAAAAAAAAACCTACCTGAACAGACAAACAAATACAAAAAAAATATATAAAAAATATACACAAACCAAAACAAAACAAAACAAAGATAACAACAGCAAACACAGGAACAGATGCCTTTGTACTCCCGTTTCATAGGGGGCACAAAAAATACAATGAGAGGGTATACTGGATACTTATTGTGTGCCCTGGTGTTTCAGATGTATGGGCAAGATATGACACTGTTTGCTTCTGTGAATTCACCTTGTTTGTTGTAGTTTTGAAGACAATCACAACAACTCTGAGGATGGTATTTTACGATTCCATGATTAATCACCTTTGAAGGCAGCATGCATCACCCCAAAATATACGTAAGAAATGTATTATTAACTAAGCTTGTTGACGTAAATTCGAGTTCATGTTTAAAAGCATACCAGAAAAAAATGGTGGTGCATCCCTTTTCGTCTCATGTACTGGAATGATATATAACTACAGAAAAACGGACTGACATAGCTATACGTTCTCAAACATAAAGACAAAGAAAAACTTTACGTCTTGGGAAAAATGGAAAAGGCTCCGCGGAGCGATTTAAGAAGTGGATGTACACACTCTAAACCTAAATTGCTGAATCACAATTTAAAAGGGTGAAGGAGTGATTACATTTTTAAAAATGTTGGATTAACATTTTGAACATGCTGGATTCAGCAAAAGTTGGAATTAAGCATGTAGAGTGTTGAATCCAGCATGTTCAAAGTGTAAACCTAGCAGTTTGACAATGCAGTCACTCCTCCACCCTTTTAAATGGCGATTCAACATTTTAGCTTTGGAGTGTAAGGGTGCGTATGTGGGGTGTGTGTGTGTGGGGGGGGGGGGGCTAATGGAAAGCAATATTATGGCCTTGGATTCATGCATGGGCTCTAAAGATAGATTGACAGAAAGAAAGATAGATCATGTAGACAGACTGTTGGATAGATAGGTAGATAGATATAGCTCGATGAGATAGATGAATAGACAGCAATGTAGACAGTGGTAACTGATCTGATTTGATTTATTTATTCGTAATATCACATACATCATCATATAGTATAGTATAGTATAGTATAGTATTTATTGGTCCAATGTACTAAAACATGGATATTTGGTTTGCTCACATAAGGCATACATAATACATTCAAATAAACAGAAGAATATACAAAACATTAATATAACATGATTAATATGATTCTTTCGTCCCCTTTCTTCAACCATATTTCCTTTGCGTCCCTTTGCTCTTCAGACGTTTTTTAAACTGATATCATTCCCCCTTCCGAACAATGAAACCTAGCTCCACCATGGAATCATACCGCCATATTTTAAGTCGAGATTGAAATCGTCCACAAAAGCAAGACGCAGGGGTATGAAGCAATTAGACTAGTACACCCCAAGTGGTCATTCTACCCACACCCACAGCGTTCATCGGATGCCTTGGTCACGGATTTCTTGACCACGAAGGGTAGATTGATGTCATCAAGAACCTTCACAGCTCCAAGGTGTCCAAACTCTCGAAATAGAAGTGGGTCAGATTCAGGAAATACTGATGTCAAAAAAGCTCTCACTATGAACATGGCGGACAAAGAAAGCGGACAAAATAAACAACCTCTCATTCTACCCTTCACAATGGTTCTGGTAGTCAAAAGAACATCCCTTCACAGCTATTATGTTTAATCATGTAGTTCCAGGTGAATATGCATGTGACACATGTTCCACACATTTTAGACAATAGCTGTGAAGGGATGTTCTTTTGACTACCAGAACCATTGTGAAGGGTAGAATGAGGGGTTGTTTATTTTGTCCGCTTTCTTTGTCTGTCATGTTCATAGTGTCTGGATGTCAGGCAATGGCGGCTTCTCAGACAAAGGCTTAAATTCTTCCACTTCTTTCGTTTTCTTCTAAGAAACGCGTAATGAGAAAGTCACGATTGTAATTCTTTACCACAGTTATCCTGGTGCCTATAATTTTGTACAAAATTAATATGGAATATATTTTGAGAAGAAGATTATTTGGAAAGAGGTCTTGTGAATTACCTGGAACGGCTGATGATAGTGTAAGAAATTTTCGCCAACAATAAACCACGACGTGGAAAATACTTTGTATTCAACGAATATTTTTTTCTATCATAGTTACAATTAATGCCAATACCCATACGCTACAATCAACAGAACAGTAGAAGCTGGATAAATTTTTAAAAAGGAATCACAATGGTCATATTCCTGCAAATGAGGTAATCTTCATGGGTTCTCTGTTCCCCATCAACTTTTTTTTTTTTTTTTTTTTTTTTTTAGAAGGGATAACTACTGCACATGCTTATACTCATCATCTATTGTTAAGCAATTTGGAACTCTCCGTTAGTAGGACAATCCGTAAAATTGAAGCTTACTCAAAAACCAAGCGAGTAATGTTACAAAATCTGTAATATTTTTTATATTCGTTCTGTGTACGCAACCGATCAAGGGTAAAGTGATGAAAGGGCGCGAAAAAGAACACCTTTTCTCCCAGAGGTTACGCAGGCGTGAAACCAGCCACCGTCTGCTTTTGTTCTCCATAGCTCTGTGTGTTTACCATTGATAAAGGACATGGGGCATTGTACATTTGCTGTTCGACAGGTACAGTTTATTGTTACTGTGGAATACATGGGAGATGTCAGACCATTTTTGTGAAAGTGTTTGATATTTTTGTCAATGCATTTTCCGTTTACTTGGTCGCGCAAGAAAGAAAAAAGCCCGCGGGAATGGAGCCTCGGAATTTGACCTATGTTGCGCAGTAACATGTATTGACCACACTGTGAAGATAATGCTTCGGGACAATGAGAAATCAGGGCAGGGATGGTGTTTTGTTCGTCGATTTGAAAACAAGAAAACAATGTCTTTTAAGGACGACCTGGATATTTGTCGTTCAGATAAAAGCTCAAGCAATAATTGGAATTTGCTACAAATCGGATTGGGCCCTGGCACCTGCCGATAAAAACGGTCGAGACGTCACCATTGGTTGTATAATGACACACTATGAACATGGCGGACAAAGAAAGTGGACAAAATAAACAACCCCTCATTCTACCCTTCACAATGGTTCTGGTAGTCAAAAGAACATCCCTTCACTGCTATTATCTAAAATATGTGGAACAGGTGTCACATGCGTATTCACCTGGAACTACATGATTAAACATATTTTAGCAGTGAAGGGATGTTCTTTTGACTACCAGAACCATTGTGAAGGGTAGAATGACAGGTTGTTTATTTTGTCCACTTTCTTTGTTGGTCATGTTCATAGTGACAGCTACATCATTTTTGTCTGCAGCATCCATTGGGGTCAATCATGGGGATGGGGATAGGGAACACCCCTAAATCTTTAAGTGTGTGAGACACGATAGGGTATGTGCCCTCCCCAACTTTTATTTTCTTGTCAGCAAATTTTTGGTGTGTGCCCCCTCCAAGATTTTTTGTCTCCCCCCCCCCAAAAAAAAATATATATATACCTAAAACACCCCTGGTATAGCATCTCGTGTCAAGCATGGTACAAATCTATGAGAGAAGGAAAAGGGGAATGGAAAGAGCCGAAGAGACGAGAGTTCGATGGTGGGAAAGAGAGAGAAAGAGAGCGATATACAACATTTCTATCATTCTAACGTGGAGAAAGATAGAGAAAGGAGCGGAAAGAAAGGGGAGTGATCAAACAGAGAGAAGAAGGCAAAAGAAAGAAAGAGACAGAAGAGATAGAAGGAGATAGAGAGAGGGGAGAAAGAGGCAGACGGGAATACAGAAAAATAAAGATAAGAAAGATTGATTCGAAGGAAGATGTAGGAAATGAGGATGGAGAACATCGAACTCTGGATTCCTCGGCGGATGCAGTTTACATATCGCTCCATCGTCATCAGCTGCAGCAAAGATGGGGATTAAAGGAGGAGATAAAAACATATCCCCGTCATATTTTGTAAGGGTATTGGAAGTATTTTGTACACGAGGGGGCAGAATAGCGGTTATAATCTCCAAAAGGGGGTTGGGGATGCACACGATAGTACAAAATTTGGAGGTGTTCACCTAATGTATGTCACCGTGTTCACTTGGATTTTAAAAAGGGGGACTTAAATGAAATGTGTGTCCACGTTTCGCATTAGTATTTACAGCTAATATCATTCAATACCAACAAAAAAAAATCATTTGGGAGAGTAATCATTTAATTTTATTCTGAACCTCGAAATTAAAGCTATCTCTTATTCACTTATGTTGGCTGTCTGAAATCAATTTGTACTTCTTCGCATATTTTCGCATTGCCTGCTGCCTACTGATCACTGAAGGGAACAAAATATAAGAAAAGTCATGTGAATAGCCACAGTATTTAAAGGAGCGAGCGAGCAGAGCCAGAAAGAGAGAGAGAGAGAGAGAGAGAGAAAGAGAAAGCCATGTGTACCGGTAAGCTTGTGAGGCGCCATGCGCGCGAGCCTCCCTTTTGTGACCTGCATTGCTCTCAACAGCCATCAGTTACACGAGAGAAACACTTCTCTCCGATCCAGCCATCCCTCATGCTCACACACCTCATACATCATTCACGATACGAACGAGCTCGAGCACCGGTCGTACGCCAAACTCTCTCTCTTCTCTCCTTCTCCCTGTCACTGAGAATTGGTCGGGAAGTGGTATATCACAAACATCCAACCCCTTTCTGTCATTCTTCACTAAACTCCCAACGGAGGAGGGTTCATGTGTGGTTATTGTATGTATTTGCTCCTATGTGCTGATAACGATCACATATTTTGCTTTTGTGGATTGCACGAGAATTTCGTCGCGTTGTTGGGAATTCTTTTAAAAGCGCCACTGTGGCAATTGCCGATTTGTATCAGTTTACTTTTTGAGCTCGCTCTTGAAAGAGGGGGAAAACAGTTTCTTTTGATGTAGGAAAGTGGGTGGTAAACCTTTTTTCTTCGGACGCTCATGGATCCATCATACCCGGGAACCAAGATGGAATACTTACCCTCCTACCCGCCGGACGGGATTATTCACAACTACTCCACCTTTCTGCCAAATGGTTCCGACTACGACCCCGACGACGATGACGACGGGCAGACGATGAACCTGGCGCTACTTCCGATGTCGATCCTCATCGTGTGGACGTTCCTGGGGAACGCGCTCGTGCTGATCGCCGTGTATAGGGAAAGGTCGTTGAAATCGATGTCGAATTACGTGATCGCCAGCCTCGCCCTGGCCGATCTCCTTCTCTCCGTGCTCGTCATGCCTCTCTCACTCATCTCAGTTGTAAGTTCAATCATGGCTTCTTTTCTTGTTCATTCTGATAAGACTTCGATTATATTACATATTGTTAAGTAAACAAAACGTGCACAAAAGCATATTGATATTGAAATAAATGCATGATTTATAACGTAAAGCACAATCGTGGGAATGGATTATTACATGAATGCATGAGTACTTCGCTGAATACCCTAGACTTCTTATCGCCTTCTAAGATCTTGGCCTCCACCATGTCCACGGAAATACTCTTTTATCAAATTGTGCGGAGCTAAGAAGAATAGCTAGATTTTTTAATAAGACTTTACACGGTTGAAAATGACACCAAGCAAACATTCATGCATAATACTTCCTTAAAGGTGTGTGATTTTTCTGTTTGTTTGTTTTTTTTGTTTGTTTTTTTTACAATTGCTGTGTACTGACTCATTTTTTCCCTGTTTCATCATTGTACTTATAACACGTTTAAGACATTTCACCGAGTTGGTAATTTTTCTCATTCCATCTATATGAACTGTTTGGAAAGCAAGAATGATTAGACTGCAGTAAATGAATTTCACTATTACTTAAACTTGGTGAAGTATCTTTAACGGAAAAATGATTAATTATCATAAAATAAGAAGAAAAAAAAAGTTTTTATGAAGTACGAAAATCCTGAGTGAGTATCATAAAAAATGCGAATTTCATCACATTCAAAAGCAGATTAGAAAATTTAAGTAGAAAAAACATAGCTAATCGGTAAAAACCGACAATGATTCTTGAATGACCTATTTTTCATTGACGCTGTATGATTTCTTTGCTAGTGGCTATTATTTATTCATATATAGCTAATTATCTCTGAGTGCATCCTTTATTTGATCTCTATTGCAATCGTTCACTTTCCGCTACACTGATAACTAATGGATGCTGTCGAGGGTAGTCTACATCCTCTTTTCATTGCCTACTGTTACGTCACGACTCCGAACCACCATGACCACGGGCCCCTATCACACTGGCTATTTTTAAGCGAACAACAAGAAGCTGGTATACCACTGGGTCGCGTTCCCTTCTCTTGAATAGCATCGGTACTACTATGGCATTTGTTTCTTACTATAGAGGCGTTAATATCACAAAACTACAGTTTTGTTGTAAGACTGACATTTTGTCAACAAAGTAAAAAATTAGAAAGTTGATTTTTGGAGCAGAGACGTCAACCCCCTGGCGGAAATGTACCTGGGCCCTGTTTCATAAAACTTGTTATCAATAACAAGTTGCGATAACTGTTATAAGCTACTGAAATCCTGGCATCTGATTGGATGAGAGCAAATTTGTCATAGAAATGTGGCAGTTGTTACTGATAAAAAGTTTTAAGAAACGGGGCCCTGTATAAGCGCCTCCGCGAATCTTCTTCTTCTTCCGGGTAGACTTCTGCTTCAAGGTACGGAAGATTACGCAATCGAGCTGATCCCTACATGATGATGCGTTGGGGAATTACATCGCAAGTACAAAAGAAAGAAAGAAAAAATATAGAACCTTTCAGAAATGAGTAGGTTTTAAGCAGGGAGGTGGTTTTAAGCGATTTTCTTTACACATGCCGACTTGCGAGTAGGCCCTATTCGGTTTCAGTTTCTGCCGTTAAAAAGAGGAGATGACTCGAGAGACATTCAAAATAGAGCTCCGATGAGATCATGCAGATGTTCTTTGTGCAACAGATCGTTATAGTATGACAGGGGTTCATCTTGTCTGCCAGTAATAGCATGTTTGTGTTGAACAGCTATCAAGAGATGAGCATGCTTAATTAATAAGAATGTAATCATTCAGTGTCTAGGCCTTGTTTAGATGTTTTGATTGTGTTATAATTGGTTTACTGATATGAAATGCAAATGAAAATAGACATTATTCTGTTTGGTCCTACAACGTTGTCAGTTGTGAATGACTATAAGGAGTGTTTAAGCTTCCGTGTATAGTTGGTACCGTCTTCTGCTGCAGTACCTTTAGGAATACTGTCAATCAATGGCGTAGTAATGGGGCGTAGGTAAGCCCCCTCCCCCCCCCCCCCCCCCCTTTGAACGGCGAAAATATAGGAGAGAGAGAGAAGAAGAAAAAAAAGAGAAGGGAGACTGAATATGAAGAGAAAACGATGCGACTCTTCAACACCTTGCCCGTATTTATGTTGTTAATGTTGATATATTTTATCTTGCAAGCAAGACCGCCCCCATGATGCCGGTGCCCCCTCTACGTCTATACCCCACGCTATGCCACTAATATCAATCAGACGTCATGCCACGATAAATCACCTGCTTCACTGACTGCTTAAATGTAATCAAGTTAAAACCAACTCCAATATGTCATCGACTTTGTTGACGCATTCCCGCTCTGTTAGAATTTATTGTCCTCCGTATGTATTGGTCATGTATTAGAAATGTGTAATACCAGCATTATCAAACGGTACACCGCTTTCATTAAGATGACCTTAGTATGAATGCATCAATAGAACACAATTACATACTCATTAGTATAATTCCCTTTCTCCTCCCTTAATATTATCGGTATGTATTACGCTTTCCTCGTTTCCCGATCAAAATGTCGCCGGCGACTCCATGGCAACGCCTACAACCAACCGGCTGCATTCCTTTCTAGTTGGAAAGCGTAAAGAGAACATTCTCTATAATAGATGGAAATATAAAGAGGGAAATCACATTTTGCAGGCAGTACAACAGAGTAGATTTGAAAGGCCACTGAAAATGTACGATAGGATTTGCTGAAAAGAAACGCAACAAAAAGTGGTACGTGCAGCATGTGCAGCGTAAGTGATTCGCTCGTGACGTAAGCATTATTTTGAGGACAAAAGAAGGAACATAATTGCATGGCATCAATAGATTATCTGAGGGATAACTACGCTTTACTTTCCCCCCTCAATTAGTTTGTCTTCTTTCATGAATGAATGATAAACTGCAGTGATTAATAGTCATTATATCTAAATATTGTCACCTGAAGCGATATCAGTAATATCAAACAGTGGGGTTGAAAAAAGTGGCAAGCGTCCTTTCGTTGAGCCATCTTGTGCATCTCTTGTGAAGATCTTCCCCCGTCATTTCAAGGTACACATTTTAGAATGATATGCATTTAAATGGCAGTAACGACATGAACGATATGCATGTAGTTGTGATTGCGTATAGAAGCTACACTGGAATAATCAGTGTCGTATATGGTGCTTTTCAACTGAAGATTGTCAAAAGTGTACCTACCCCCCCCCCCCCCGAGCATAAGTCTAACTTTGCCCCATCAAACTGTCTCGACCCTCTACTCACTTTGGCAGATTTAAAGGAGGCAGAACCGGCCTATTAAAGTTTCCTTCCCTTCAGTACACAAAAGGAAATTTCTGTTTTCCTTTTCGAAGATTTTCGGTCTCTCCCTTTAAAGAACCCTGAAAGAATCCTCCATCCCCGATTCTACTCCTTCACGTATCTCTTGATCAAAGCTATGCACGTTAGTCCGCGCTATGTCCACATCTACACCAGACGTCCAACCATGGAATGTGCGTTGCGTGGTCCGTCCGGCCAAGTTCGCCTGGAGTGTACATACTTGGGCGGGAAGTACGGGTGTTTGCATAAGTTTGCATTAGGCGGTAAATATTGAATTCGCATCGAACATCTGACAGTCTCGGCATACAAGCTGACAGTTACACTCTTCAACGTGCTTCCGAACATTCTTGAGATAGACGACGGACGAGATTTTTTTTAGTTGAGGACATTCTTCCAAAAGGCGAGTCTTGGCGTAAACTGCAAATGTGTAATTTTTTCTCTGCGCAGAGCCTAGAAAATGTACATTTTAGTTTAGGAATGATATTTTCTCCAAGATACATCAGAGTCAAGTTGATTAATTTTGTTATCCAAGTATAACAGTGGAATCGAACATATAAACCAGTTGAATGGGTTGTTTGAAGGCAGTTGCAACAAACGCATTGTTTAAGCAGCCGTCTTAAATGACAGGTTTCACCATCATAAATGTAAATGTATTGTGAACGACGTAAGGTCGTGGGATGATGATGATAATGAAAAGAAGAATTATATTTTAGCATATACAGTGAAGTAATTCAGAAAGGTAAATTCAAAGGTACTCGCTACTATGTGGGTGACACAGCACATTTAATGTTTAAAATGCTTCATTTGCGTTACAATTAATAATAATTCGCACCTAGAAATGGAGGATTGGTTATAAATTTTAAGTTGGCATGTAATTGAAAGACTCGAGGTGAATCGGTAATTATTGTTATTTTTTCCTCACAAATGATGACTTCTGCTCGAGCCAGTGGGCGGAATGTCCACGTGATATATCAGGAATGCCTCTGTGTCAAATTTGAAAGAGACAGCTATGTCATTTGCATGCAAATTGGATCTAAACTATTCGATTTGGAGGGCGATATGCCAAGTCACATCTATACATCGCGCATGACGGATTCTAGAGTGGTATTACCAGATATCTGTGGCGTATAGAGCAAAAGGTGAAAGCCGGGGTACGCCCCCATCCTCACCCATTTGACGGAGAATAAAATATCGTAAAACCGTCACAAACTTTCAGTTATGCATGGCTGATCAATGAAAGTGCTCCGGGCTTCATTATTTATGAAATGAATAGGCTTGCAATGTGGTTTGGGGGTAAGGTATAGGTTAAATTAAAAGTAAAGAATTTTATTATTTGTTGGGTGATTACACTGGAGCACTTGCCGCCGGAGTACGTTCAGAGAAGCTTTGATCCCAAGAGAGCATTATAGTCATAATTTCTTCACCAATATATTTTTTTTCGAAGAAATCGTGTTTCTATCTTTATGAAATTTCACACTCTCCCGCGACTTTCATTTATTTCATTCCGTCGATCCAAAAACATATCTCCATCCACAGACACATGCTTTTCTTCTCGGGTCGGGCTGGGAATTCCGCTGTGATGTGATATCTTGAAATCACTTTCTTGATTGAAGGTTGCACAGACACGACAGAGGGATTCACCCACTGCCATCCTATACTCTCTCTTTGTGGACGCTGAGCGATTTGGATTCAGTGGTTTTCCGTGGTATTAGAAGCAATACTAGATGTGCATTAATTTTATAATTATTTCCTTTTGTACGTTCAAATCATATTCCATGCATTTTGATGCTTTATTTTACTCGGAAAAGAATATCCAGGCTTTATAACTGAAAAGGATAGAAAAGATCTCCAGGAGAGAAAAAGAAATTGCAGTATTAGAGAAAATGCTTTTTTTTTTCAATTTTTGTTTGATTGGACTGAAGTGGATATGAATATTATTACACTGGGGATGGCTTTTTCATTTTCGTCTTTGCTTCTCATTTCCTACAGGTCACGAACTGTGTCCTCGTCGAATCTTAATGATGGATGTTCGGATATTGAGCATTGTAGAAAAATAATGCGGATGAAGTGTACAACGTCGTCATTTCATTTTTCTTTCATCACAATTTATTTCTTCTTTGAGATCGATTTATCCTACAAGATTTCAGATCCTACAGCCATCTTTCCTCAGTGACTGTTCTTATAGAGAATGCAATATCTTTAGAGGTGTGTCACCCGCTATCACGACATTTTATTTCCCTTCGAGCACAATTTTATTAATGCTGCTCTATGTACACATTTCAGTCTTTTACAGTCTTCTATGGGCAGCACTTTTTTCAGATTTTGACAGAATGGTCAAATTTCCTCTCAGTGATCAGGTTGATGATACTTCTTTATTATTTCTGTATCATGCGTCGTAGTTGCGATGTGTACTCATATGTTCTCCGTCACTGTAATTGCGTCATTTCATTTTCTCTTCATCACAATTTAGCCTTCGGTATTCGGTGCTTCTCTCAAATTACATTTGAACAGTCATCTTACCTCAACGGTAAGGAATTGTAGCTAAGAGTGTGCAATATCTTCAGAAATGTGTATGATACATTATTTCTGAAGACTCCAAACATTTTAACCCGTTGAACACGATTTGATTTCAGTAAGATACACATTTCCCATAGACCCTAGCCCGAGTTATCTCGGGCATAGGGCTCAACGGGTTAATAATGGCGTGACCGTGGTACAATACCGGTTGCCCGTCAGCTGCAGTCTCGGTATAAAGTCACGTGACTCGATGTCGAAATCCGGGATTTGTATGCAGACGAGGTGATACCTTCTCTCGGTCGTTATTGTGACAAAAGAAAAAGGGAGGGAGACGTCAGCTTTGATAAATCTCTCTCCCCAATGACGTTAACGTTTTCCCACCTATGGTAATGCATCTCCAAAATGGTGTGTCTCCATTGCCTCAGATTTTGAATGTTGCCAAGAATAAAGATTACGCTCAACGCAGTACGCAATAACTGTTCATGAACACAACACGGAATGCTTGCTGGATATTCAAGCTTTTAGGACAGTGCTGACGTTCGTTTATGACTTGTGAACATGGACCTGAGGTCGCAGTGCTAAAAAATCACTCGGGTCCACCTTTGCTGATACTACTTGCGGTCATGTCAAAAATTAAGCAAAAGGCGTAGAAAATTGCACTGGAAACCCAAACACCACATGCTGCCTGCAGCTATGTAAATTAACATTGACTTAAATACTGCATCAAGCAATATTTTGCCTTTTTTCTCTGCTACCTTCACAAACAAAACTGTGAGTAGGTGGAACTGTACTTACTTCAGCATATGGAAGGGGTATTTTCAGCTTTTTATTTCTATAATAAATTCCCACTTGATGTTTGTCTTTAAAAAAAAAAAAATTCGAATTTTAAACACTGATTTGACAAGTCTTTTGGTCCCCTAAAATGTATTTTTGTCAAGCGTATCGTTGGACTTTAAATGCTTTTCTAAAAAGTTTACATGTCACGAGATATCTGTACAGAGTCACTTTTTTCTTCCATTACAGTTTTAAAACGTAGATAACAAAGTTGTTGTTGTTATTGTTGTCTTAACTTCTTAAAATGTGTGTATGCAAATAACACTTTACACATGTTAAAATATATAGTCCTATTCAAATTTGATGACGTCGTTTTCGCGCTCCTGGTGAAGTTGGATGACGTAATCAAAAGTAATGGTATTCATGGAGAGATGTAAGTGATTGTAAACTACACTTCAAACTACAAAAGAGGATAGTTAAATGGCGGAAACAAATCGAAGAAAAAGTAATACCTTCCGTTTGACCTTTCATCCCATATACTACTAAAGGATTTGTTTGCTGAGAGCTAGAGGGACATAAACTCCTATCACCTCACCAGGTGCGGATCCAGGATTTCTTAGGGGGGGGGGGCCCAAATCTGAAATCATGCGAGTCAAATATTGGCACGTGATGCAGTGGCGTATCTGGCATTTGGTCGGGGGGGGGGGCATTCTCAGATTTTTAGGTCCATATAGAGCATTATAATGGCTAAATTCCGAAGGAAATGTAAATTTGGACATATGATGTCGAGGGCTCTTTCTTCGTGTTTTGTTCGGTGTGTTTTGTTCGGTAATGAATAAGTTTAGATTCTGTGGGTGTCACCATGCATGGTTATGTACGCTATAACTCCCTCGAAACCCGCCCTAAACACGTGTGAATCCTTGTTAGCATACATCGTATGCAGCTTGTCTTTTAATATTGGCAGCATAAACTGCATGGGTTTTGATGCCGCCGTTTGGGGCAGACAATATCGTGTTTCAGGTGATGTTAATTCCATTTTGGCGAGCGAGCGTAGCGAGCAAGCAAAAAAACCCCAACACTTTCCTTATAATGATAATTAGTACATAAACTTTGATTTAATGTTAAAAGTCGGGTGGACACAATCGTGAACGAGGCGACAGATGTTAATTCCAAATTGGCGAACGAGCACGAGCGAAGAAAAGAAAATATTCTGTAATAACGTATGGAACATAAAGTGAGTTTATTGTTGCAGGTCTAGGCAGACTCAATTGTGCTTAAGGTGACGTTGATTTTATTCGGCGAGCGAGTGTAGCGAGCGAGCGAAAATAAAAACACTTGTCTTTTAATATTGGCAGCATAAACTGCATGGGTTTTGATGCTGCTGTTTGGGGCAGACAATATCGTGTTCAAGGTGATGTTAATTCCATTTTGGTGAGCGAGCGAAGCGAGCAAGCAAAAAAAAAACATCAACACTTTCCTTATAATGATAATTGGTACATAAACTTTGATTTACTGTTAAAGGTCGGGGGGCACTATTTAGATTGAGGCGATTGAAAATAATTCCAATTTAGCGAGCGACCAAAAAAAAAAATTCCTTGTACTTCCGATAAACATGTTTGCACTGAAGAATGCAAATTAAGGAGGAATGTATATACAAATTATACACGGGGTACAATGGTATGAATGTTCATCCAATTTGCCAACTATACTGCAACATGTTATTACACTGACCTTGCTGATAGTCCTTCGACCTAAGGGATCGGATTATCTTTCTCACAGCTCATTTATCAAAATCTATCGAGCTCGTGACGAGGAATTGTTGTATGATCTCGTGTTTACATGAATGAATGGATTTTTTTTTAGCTGTCCTGCGACCTATTCTACACATTATGGGTAATGTTTACTTACTGTAATAGAGCTTTCTGTCCCGGCAAAAAACAAGGAACAACGCGGGATCATGAAACCTGAGCCCTGTCAGGGGAAAAAGCTGGATAATTTTGACTGCGGAGGGGAGTTTATAACTGCTAAAAAAATAAGCTCAAAGTTTACAACAGGCAGAACGAGAGTCCTTAGACTTCTAAACTTACAGGAGGGGATAAAAATAAAGTTGTCCACCCATTAAAATATAGCCATAGTTTAGGCTTATTATTAGTAGGGTGTCCACAGAAATTTTCTGTTTCGAGCTTCAGGTTTTTTTTCTGGATATTTTTGACATCTTTGATAAGAATAATGTATCAGATTACACATGGTTAAATTTCAGCATTTTCGGACTTTTCTATCAAAAGATAGAGTCATTCAAAATAACGGTAATTTTCTGCCCTTTTCAGCCCATTTGCTCTGTAATATACCCATGGACAGGGATACCGTGCAGATAATGACGTTTATCAGACCGTTACATTTTCAATTTTTATTTTTACGCAGGGCCTCATCAATGATAAGATAGCCCAATATATTCTCTTTCAGTTGATATAAGTTTTATACTCATTTGAAATTAAGATCAACTTGTAAATTTTGAAAAATTGCCAAAAATGGCTAAAAATCAGCTTCCCATTCATTTTCAATGGGAAATACTCGTTTCGTAGAATTTTGACAAGCATTAGCTATTTACTTTCTATTTCTTTTCCCTCTCAGTAACATTTCATGCAACATTATCTAAAAATTAGATCAGAACTTTCTCTATCAAATGATACCAAACATTAATATGATACCAAAATAAGGAGATCAACATGAGGAATTGCACTGAGTAAAGGACAAAAAACGGTCCACTTTTTGGTCACAGCTCAGCATGCTTTGGTACAGAAACTGAAATCTGCTGCGGACACCCTATTATTAGCAACATGGATTAAAACAATCCAAATTTGCAACCTAGAAGAAATTTGAGAAAGGGCGTCGCCCCGCCCCCCCCCCCCCCCCTTTGTTAATGGGTCGTTACTGCTTTCTGAAAAAAATATATATATATAAACGGAGATATCTTTTCAAGCCTGGCATCCTGTTTACAAAGTAAAATCACCCTCTCAGTGTGCAAGTGTGCATTAATATACATTTTCACTTATTTTGCTGGTACTCATAGCTGCAACGCTACGATGCAGGAAGTTATCATCACATGGTATTCATGTCACGATAATGTTTGTTCCTTGTTTAATACCTCTCTGCATGTTGACTTCAATCTCTGAAGTTCTCTTCCGCTTCTTCCCCGCTAGCTTGCATGGCAGGCCCGCTGTGCCCGGCGGCCCATGTCATCAAATTAACACAAACGAATGTCTCGTCCAAAGCCCATACCACGTGATCGAATTAACTTTGAATGACATAATTCCTGAACTAAGTAGAAGCCAAGACGAAGGTTGAACTGACTGATAATGTCACGTGTTGACATTTTTTCTATATATAATCGAGTCACTGTCTAGCGATTGTTAAACGAGGCCGTAGGAGAGAGCATTAATTGGGAGTTTGTTGCGTCGCTGACGTTGGTGGCCGATGGCTGACAACATTATATTAGCGCTTTGTTCGCTAAGAACAGCATTTACGCAGTTTAAAATATTCTGTGTATTGTCCTTCTTTCTTCAAAATGTCTTCATTTCGCTTCCAGATGCTTGACGTCAAAAAGTAGCCAATTTATCGACACCCTTTTCTTTTCTGTTAATTTGTCCTGAAAGTTAGAAGTAAATCACTCTTGATTCTGAAATGAGTCAATTCCGTTTCGCGTAATGTAAAATGTGTGCGCTGAATTTGTAATCTGACCGAAGTCGAGTTCATCGATGTTTTCTAAAAGCTTTAAGACCTTTCAATGAAATGTATGAAATAATCGTACAGATGAAACAACAGTGTTTTCGCCCACACACACACACAATGTATCCGATCCTAACCGATAAAAAATAAAGATTAAGTAAAAGTTAACTAAACTGTTGGAGGGAGATCTTTAATTTATTGTAAAGAAGCCATGACAGTACTATACATAAGTTATAAAATTATTTTATAAGCATCTTTATTGTGAAAAAAAAAATACTGGGCAACCTTTGTCGAGTGATAAACAAGAAGTTCAGTCTAAGGGTACGCCCTCTCTGTTTTTCTCTGCCTTGTCTTTCTCTCTTTATTTCTTCTTTACTTGTTCCTTCCTATTATTCTACTTCTTCATTCTCGCTTTCTGTCTCTCACCCTGCCTTTCCTCTCTTAAAAAGTTTCCTACAGCCCCTTCTCTCTTTCTCTCTCTCCCTCTTTCTCTCTCTCCCTCTTTCTCTCTCCCTCTCTTCTTTCGCAAGCCTCTGTCTCTTGACAATTTAGTGAATTCGAAACGTAAAAGTACCTCTGTTATATGCCAAAGGTGTCTTAAACTTCCTTTTTGATAATCCCTGTTCATCTCATACTCAAAAGATGATCTGGTTCTTAATCTTGTGCTTATTATAAAGGGAGGGATTATTTTCTCCCTTAAGTTCTGTAACTGCAGTCCAGGTCCATCACAACCAGAAAGCGATTGCACTAAGCCAGTATCACCAGGAACACACGAGGCGCAGACCGATATTGAGGGCGGGGGGGGGGGTGCACTAGCCTTATCCAATGGAATACAAACATGCGGTTTGATTTGATAAGGTCATTAATAAAAGCGGGGGTTTGGCTGGGGTCGTATCCTTTTATTTTCGTACATTCCTATTCATGTACCTTATTTCTCAGTTTTCTTCTTCTTTTTTTTTCGTTTTGAAATGGGCATGTGTCCTCTTTATACACCTCCCTACTCCATTGGCTATCTGACATACATACCAATACCTGCATTTCAGGCATGGATTTTTACATTCGTTTTCCATGGGAGTTGAAGGTGTGTCTATATCATGACCAACCGGAGTTCCGAATATAAATTTCTCTTCTTCTGGTTTCGCTGGAGGGAGATATGAGGGGCCACCGCCCCCCCCCCCATGAGATTTTTAAAAGGAAAATTCAACATTTTTTGATTGACAATCCATACTTTACTTTTTTTCAAAATACAGATGATCTTTGTGGTTGTTTGTTGGTTTGTTGTTGTTTTTGCTAGAAAACGTTTCAACTACCCCCTGAGGCAAAGTTGGTCTAACACCCCCACCCCCCTTCATTGAAAATTTTCTGGCGATGCCCTTGTTCTCGTGCATGCAGTGCCGAGAGTGCTTAAGTGATAAAAGTCTAAGTTTGCTCGTAAACGTGAGTAGGTTCCTTAGGGAATCGAAATTGGTGCATGCAAATATAACTTACACATTTAGCTTACATTTTCTTTTCCTTTCGGAGCATGTCACCCTACGCTGTTTGTGAACTGCAGAAAAAGGACAGCGCATTTTGATCGCTCCGCTCCTATTCCCGTCCCTAAAGATCGAACATGATACTCTGACAGAAGAAAATGATATGAGAAAGATAATATATTAGGCCGAAATGTGCACAGACCTTCTGGGGAAAGATTGCTATATCAATACTGCTGCTGATTTCGACATTTCGTATAGAGTACAGCATGACGGAAATGGAAGACACTGTGAAATGGATTAAATATTTTAAGCGCGACATCTTTTTGGAAATGAGACGTCATACTAAATTTCTCAGTGAACCATCCGTCTGAAGACAGAACAAAACGAAAAAACTTTTCATTTGTTACTTTAACTAAAAAATACGTTTGCTTTTGGAAGTGGTTATATAGCTATGAGGCTATGAATACCCCTCCCCTTCTGCAAAAAAAAATGAAAGAAAAATATCAGATATTAGATATACACGTGTAAAAAAATCAGATGGTCCATGTACTGGCCTATTTTTTTTTTTCTGAAATTCAAGTAATTTCATGTCTGCAGTGACGCAAAATACCATCTGGATACCTTTCGATGTCAACTGCACAATTAATGTGAAGAGTTTCTGACTCATTTTCCTGTTTTCGGTGCATTTATTTGGTTGTATCAAACTCATTTATCTCATCTCGCTCTGTAATTTGTCACAATCTAGCAACGAGAGTGAAGCAATTGCGTCAAATTAATTTGTCTCGTTTTTCACCAGATAGCCTGTGTCGTGACACCACGATTACACCACTACCAACGCTTGTCACGAACCAACCTATGGCAAGCATCTAGTGCCACAAACCCGGAACCACCAAAAAATGGATGGTATCTGGGAATAGTGTATGTGTTTATTTTCCGGAGACCGTTTTCACCAATCAGAGATCAAGAATCGGTCATCCCTTGATCAACACTTTCAAATAAACTAATACTGAAGATTTTAAGCAATTGAACGTGTTGAATGATGAAAGGTGATTAGGCAAAAGCATCTGATAAACGTTTAAGTTTGAGTGGCAGATTATCTTTCTCTGGTTGGCCAAAACTGTCTACAGTTTTAAAAGTAGCCCCTAATAGATCACAAATCATAAATCCAAAATAAATAGTTCTTTGAGTGATCAAAATGCAGATATGTTGGGGATTCGAGCTTTATGTCACTGAATGCATGCCATATACCACTCTCGTCCCCGCTATCATGACTATTGATTGTACGAGATTAATTAGAGATGTCGATGTATATGGGGCATAACCTTCTTGTCGGTATATGGGAATGATGAATCATTACAAGGGCTTCCCGAATTGCATCAATCAGCGCTGTGTAAACAGTAGTTGGATGATGAGATAAATGCTCCTGTCACACAAAGAAGTCTGACAACAGACCGAGGAAAAAAAAAACATTACTTGAATAGCCTGGAAATCGGCCAGTGTGGAGTCGGTTACTAGTGTATTTGGTAGTGTGACAGTGGGTCGTTGTTTTATATTTAAGGAAAAAAATTCATACCTACCTCAGTCCGACCAAATCTTTGCCATCAGGGGCAAAATAATTCGTTTTCTCGATTTTCGCCCCTTTTCATAAAACTTGTTATCAATAACAAGTTGCAATAACTGTTATAAGCTACTGAAATCGTTGCATCTGATTGGCTGAGAGCAAATTTGTCATAGAAATGTGGCAGTTGTTACTGATAACATGTTTTATGAAACGGGGCCCTGTTGTTGGAATAGAGTTGGTCTTGTTCATGTGAGCGCGGTATCATTCATACCACCAAACTGACTTTGCACCGACCGATGCTTGATTTATTCGGAGTCAGGTATATTTTACTGTTCGGTATGCTGTCAATCTCACTCAAGGTTCAGATTTATAGATTTTATTTCATTTTCATTTAATTTTTCGAAAGATCAATTATGCAATCAAAGTTCTGATATATTAAACAAGGAAAAGAGAAAATCGAAGAGATTAAGACAGAAACCAATGCACAAGAGCAAATTTGAGAACGGAAACCGAATATTTACTTATTTATTTTATTTATCTATTTGCAGTTTTATTTACACAGGGTAGCATTGTCAGTTACAGAACTTCTTCCCACAACGGCCCTTTTCCACAATAAACAATAGATATTATTTAGTAAATATTTTTGAATGACAATGAAAACAGAGACATGCGAAGAAGCAAAGGTTGTGGTACCCATAGTCCCTATATAGCAGATCTTGCAGCACACGGCTATTAAAACTAGGTAAACATGCATATGAAAAACAAAAACAAAGATGATAGAAAACATATACAATTTGATATATATATATATAATAGAATAAACAACTACAAAACAAAGTAATAAAAAAAATTCAAAGAAAGAAAAGAAAGATACTTGCCTTGAAAAGCCATCAAGGTGTCTGGTATCGGCCTCGTTGGTGTAACCGTTGTATCAAGCGTTGACAACAGTAATCTCTTTTTATAATTCTTTGATGTGTCAATAGGACTGATATCACCATTATATACCACAACAGAAGCTAATACAATGCTGTCGGAAACAACATAAACAAGTCCCCAGGAGTTAATCAAATCGTTCAAAATAACAAAGATAACAAAACGAGGTAAGCCGAATAAATAGCAAGTGGGAAGCCTATGAAATTACCTACCATTTATTTCTTTCGCGAAGGCACGGATTGTCGTCTATTGATGTTCTATGTCCTAAAATTGCATCTCGAATGACTGAATTTAACTTTAAAGCTAATAAATGTCCTCGCTAAGATCTGTGAAGGTGTTCAGTCTTCTACCTTCCCGTGTATCCTTGCCATGTCATCGTTCGTTTGTTTTGCTGTTTTTTTAAATTTGCAATATTTAGTTTCATTTTCATTTCATTTTCATTTTTCCCTAGTAGTAGTAGTAGTAGTAGTAGTAGTAATAGGAGGAAGAGGAGTAGTAGTAGTAGTAGTAGTAGTAGCAGTAGTAGTAGTAGTAGTAATAGGAGGAAGAGGAGTAGTAGTAGTAGTAGTAGTAATAGGAGGAAGAGGAGTAGTAGTAGTAGTAGTAGTAGTAGTAGTAATAGGAGGAAGAGGAGTAGTAGTAGTAGTAGTAGTAGTAGCAGTAGTAGTAGTAGTAGAAGTAGTAGTAGTAGTAGTAGTAGTAATAGGAGGAAGAGGAGTAGTAGTAGTAGTAGTAGTAGTAATAGGAGGAAGAGGAGTAGTAGTAGTAGTAGTAGTAGTAATAGGAGGAAGAGGAGTAGTAGTAGTAGTAGTGGTGGTGGTAGTAGTAGTAGGAGTAGTAGTAATAGTAGTTAAAAATATTGTCAAGTTTTTTCAATGTCTTTGGACTCTTTACAGGTAGCAAAATGTAACATAATAAGGTGCATACCAAAAACGTAATAAGACTGCAAAATGAATATCTATGACAAACCAAAATGTAACATAATAAGGTGCATACCAAAAACGTAATAAGATTGCATAATGAATATCTATGACAAACCAAAAACATATCAATATAAATAAATACATACACTCTAAAAAAAAACTAAAATGTTAAATCACCATTTAAAAGGGCCGAGGAGTGACTAAATTTTCAAAATGGTAGATTAACACTTTGATTATGCTGGATACAACACTATAAAGGCTGGAATCCAGCATGTTCATAGTGTTAATCCATCATTTTGAAAATGTATTCACTCCTCGGCCCTTTTAAATGGTGATAACATTTCAGTTTTTAGAGTGTAACACAAAAATGTGTTTAAAAATGTACGAATGATACAGATTATTGCTTGTAATTATAGCCTACAAATTTTCTCTAAATTATCACTTTCATTCAATATTGCAATTAACAAAACAACCCCACCCCTCCGACTCTCTTGCGTAGCATTTCACGTTTATATAGTATCCGACTTACATTTATCAAACAGTTATATTCATAATAATGTTCCATGGCAAGGAGGTGACCGTACAAGACGCATGACTTTCCACAAGAAAAATGCAGAAACAAAAGAAAGTTACTGGTATAGCCACCCAGTGAAGAAAACCTAATCAACAAGTCTCAAAATGATTCCTGACATGAACGGGTCATTAATTCAGATTTTTAAAAAATTACAGCATATAAATTTTAGAAATTTCAGTTAACTAAAAGTCATTATGAGCAGAAAAAACCAGCAATCAAGAATATTAGTGTAATAGGGAGAGTGCTGATTTTAAATGAAGACGAACGCCATGCAGTGATTTGCAAACCGGTTTTTTTTTTTTATTCATTTTTTACTACAAACATAGAAACATGTATCCATATCTATGGAGATCATTTTCACTGATCGGTAACAAAAGAGCGAACAATATCTTAAAGCTCGATTTTTAAACGATGATTTTGACTTAATTCCTGAAAACGGCAAAGGAAGAGCAGAGTTTTCAATGTAAACTGAATTCGAGATGGGGCAGCAAAATTGTCAGTATTCTAGAATGTTCTAAAAGCTTAACTAAGATTTCCTTATAATTTTTTTTTTAGTGGAAGGCCGTAAAAATTGCGATAAACCATGAGAGAAAGGTCTGAAAATCTAGCTACCTAGCTACAATTTCCCAGAAATCATTCTTTAAATGGTCGACTGTAAAGTATTTTTACTAGAATCTCAAAGGGTCTAGAAATCTAAGTACACTTTGCTTGAAATCATTGCTTAAAACAAACCTTAACGTGCATCTCCTGTCTGTTACTTGCGATGACGCAAATCACCGCTAAGGCTCGATTCCTACCCGGTTTCCTGCCTCGCGTACTCAAGCCACAACCGGGAACCTTGGTGGTTATGGCGCATGTTCAAATAATTGATAATGTCTATTTGCCATTACAGACGATCTCATGTTTGCCCGCGATGATGGTTTGCCGTGCCATGAAACCTGTTTTGTTTTCGGAGAGCCTCCCCGTAAATCGAATGAGTTTCGTATTGAGTGGAAGAAAATTGGATGTGTTCTTGAAAGTGTTTGATCTATCGCAATACACTTCACTTTCCATTTATGTGATTTGATTTGCTCCGAGATTCGAAATAACACTCGTGGAAAGCTGCGGCAGAGTGGTGTGATAACCAGTGTCATTTACACAAGTTTAAAGCGCTTCTTCACGCGATTCGTCCCAGATTTTAACCAAGAGATGCAAAAGCAGACTTGTTTGTATACGGCCATTAACCCGCCCTCCTCCCGTGTCTGGTTTACACGAAACCCCACCCTCCCCATTCCGCCTTACAAGGCCTTATGATCCCAGGGTTAGATCATGGAAGGGATAGCACATTTGGGTGAGTGCCTTGACCGAACCAATGCTCTAACTTCATAAACACAGTAAAGAAAAATAAAGTAAAAACTTATACTTCCTTTTTCCCTATTTCATATTTCATTTAGATGTAGATACTCATTCATTAAACGCATTGATAGATTATTCATTGATTTCTTCATTGATTAATTTGATACTCTGATTCCTTTATCTATCGATTTGCCTAATCATTGTTTGGAATGATGCCAATGATTTTCGACCACTGGAACGCCAGTATGGTAAATCCCAATCTGTTTTCATTGAAAGTATGGCATGTTTAAAAGGTTTTTTAACGATATTTAAGCAATTGCCAGGCCAAATGGGGGGGGGGGGGGGTGGAATCGTCACCCCCCCCCCCAATATTTTTTTATCATTGGACCGATCACATCATATCATTTTGGTACATTAGTAGAGCAATTCAAACTGTACAATTTACCATCTTTGAATTTGCTAAAGGTCACTCACTAGGGATGTTATTAACTAAATTATAAAGAATTACATAGAAAATATGATAGAATTAAGCATTTTCTTCCACTTACAGGTACGTTTTTATCATTTTACTAATTTTTTTTCATATTTGCCACAGAGGTAGAGAAATTCAATCTCTGTAATTCAACATTTTCAGAGGTCTCGAAGTGGGGGCGCTATTCATTATATAAAAATACAGAGAAAATGTGCTAAAATTGTAATTGGGACAGTATTGTATCATGTTTAATTTTACATAATGATAACGGGAAATATAAAGTATTTTGATGGAAAATCTGACCTATAACTGGTACTTAAAGTAATAGAAGCGTTAAAGTTACAAAATAGTACCAAAAAATTGAAGGGAAATTTCAAAAGTATATACTTTCAATTATTCTTATTATTCATTTATCAAATAAATTTTTATTATAGGTATTGTTTTGGCGCCATTTTGTAAGTAAACATGAAAAATAAAGAAAACCACAAATATTCTTGAAACTGATTTAAAATCATTATTACTTCATATTTAGGCTCTTCAGAAAATTACAAGAAATAAAATCCCATATCTTCCATAAATTTGCTGTTAACCGAAATTGTAACAGAAAAAACAACCAAAATTTGAATGACATTTGTCAACTTATGGTTGCCATGGCAACCGGAAATGTCGGGCATATCTACATTATACATAAAAAAAAAAAAGTTTGCAATCATATTTCAGGTCACCAAAAAGTCACCAAAATGATCGAAAGGTGTAGGGGGTCAAGAAAATGTGTTAGGGGACACAATGTGCCCTTGATAGGGTTTAACAAAACGAGATGACAGAAAGACCATAACTGTATATAAAATACCCTTTCCTTATACCACTCCTCTCACTCTTTCCTACATTGTTAATTTCTTGTTATATTAGAGTACAAGGTGTTCCTTAAACCCACTCTCTCCCCCTCCCCCCCCCCCCCCCCCCCCCCCTCTCTCTCTCTCTGTGATAGTCTCTGTCTCTCCCCTCTCCCTGCTCTCTCTCTCCCTTCCATAAGTGACCCGAGTTAGTTGGTCAATTTAGCAGCCACCATTTTAATATCGATGCGATCGGGCAACCATGAATGAAAAAGGGAAACAAGCAAATTAAATCATAATTTTTAAATGTCATCGTTGGTTCAAGGTCACTCTAAATTAACGTTTCGTTTCGTTTTATACTACTACTCGGAAGAGGAATAGTAGTAGTAGTAGTAGTTGTTGTAGTAATATTCAGTGATGATAATAATGTTAACATTAATGATAGAAATAATGATGTTGATGACGATGATGATGTTGATGATGATGAAAATATCAAAGATAACAGCCATCATCTTTATTATAATCATCATCATCCACATATTTACTGCTGCAGTAATTATCTGTAGCTGTTTTTAAAAAATCATCAACTTCTTTGCATTTTAAAAGAATAAATGATTTATGAAATTGTATAGAACTTAACTGTACAATGAAAGAGGAAGCCTGCAAACCCATAAATATTCTGTAGCTTTCAACTGAAGATAAAAACAAAATAGACCCAAATAGAAGAACCGCGTTTGAAATATGTTTCCTTTGTTCCGTCAGTAATGTTTTCCATTAAAACGTATCCTTGATTGTAGCTAATTTGTATGGATTTTTTTAAAACTGACATTTTTTTCACATGCAAATTAGTGTATGGTAGTGTCATCTTCAGATGCCATTCATTATACAACTCATTCACCATGTTTTTATGAATACGTTCATCTTTTATATTGATATCTGTGCAATTGGAAAGCAAATATAAACACACGCTTTACAAGGAAAACGTCCCTCTCGTAAAAGAATTATGCATTGTTTTTGTATATTTACACAGCTGCCATTGTTAATAGCTCACTTCGCACCGTATTCTCTGGTAAAAACTGTAATGAGATATTGATTTTCTGTCATCCTGTGTACACAGATACACGGAGATCCTGTATACTTCAATCACAGAACAAAGGTGGTACTGATTTGTACTGATTAGTGACCTTTTACATAGGTCAAAGCAAATGAAAAAAAAAGATCAGTAGGGGAAAGGGAAGTCACGAAATGGGGGAGGGATCAGTTTTGATTGATTTGTCAAATTGGTATCATTTTCCAGCATTACACAGCATAAAAGTACTTGATTGTCATGATTACCTCATTCCTGATCAGTTTCAGGCACAAATGCTCCGAGATACTTACAACCAAATATCAGCAAAAGTTGAAAAAATGGAAAATGAAAACGATGATGGTTTCGGGAAATGAGGAATTAATGCGCATGCGAGGTTTGGTTTAAGATGCTGCCGTACAAGAAGCGCATATGGTATATCCTAAATCTATAATTGCAAATGATCCTTTTTCATTTCCTTAAGCCATTCTATATGAGAAAGTTAATCCCTTGCCTGAGTTAAGACTTAAAGTGTACCATTTACCCACAGACATTTTACTCATATTATGCTAGCGGTTTCTTGGCACTATACCATTTTCAAATTATGAGCTTCAAATATTGATTCTTTTTAAAGATGCTAGTTCGAATTTACTGTTAATAATTATAAAAACGACTGGTCGTTAGACTCGTCGACTTAACGCGTTTGCATGAGTATGAAAATTTGGGCGTTTAAGGAACAGAAATCTGGGCCCCGTAACCAAAGCTTAGCGATTGATCGTACGATTGATTTTTACGATTGATTGCAGATAGTGATCAATGCATTCAGTCGTGAAAAGTCAATGATACGATCAATTGCTAAGCTTTGTGTTACGGGTTCCTGACTTGGGTATGCCATAAGTCGACTCGAATGTTACCCATTTATTTTCATGCAAATTCACCATTAACCATGGAATGTAAAGACATTTTTTAAAGCAAATTTTATACATTTAGGTATTGGGAAAACATTTCTTATGGGATTGGTACAGGTTAATGAAATGACGCATTGTCCCACGTCTTTCCACTGACGCAGAGCTGCGTCAATGGCTGGCGGGGCCATAATCACGTGCTTAATTGATTACAAAAGTGAGTAGTGCAAACGTTGCTGTAAATTATTGGTGAATGCACTAAATTTTCTTCACATATAAAAAAAATTGGGTAAAATTCTATTCATGTTGGGAACATGCATACTTGTGGGGTAATTTGTACTCTTTTTTAATTAATCTGACCCAGCACTGGGTTAGATTTTACCTAACTAAAATGCATGTTTCCATTTTGCCGCACATAGTTTTTAAAAAGCATTTTCCCATCTCATATTAGAGTGTAAGATTAAAAGCACAGATAATAACCCACTCGATAAGACGCCACTTGTGCACGGGAATTATTTACAAGATGTGAACGGGGTCTCTCACTACGCCATTACATGGGACGGAATGCCTCCGGTAATGACATTACTTAACTATGTTCGCCTCAGTCCTGATCCCCAAAATGTAACACATGTCAAATGTTAACTTAAATTCCTGACATACCTCAAGGCTGTGCGCCACACTTTCTAGAGTAATTTATTCATCACAGCGGTGTCATTTGGTGTTTTTATTGCCCTTTCATTTAATTGCATTTATATTTTCCCCGCATTCAAATGCATTAATTTCTTGCGAGCAAGTCCTGGTGACATGAAAAATTTGCTTACGAGTTTGATGGTCTAGCAATGGAGTTTCATCTTGCGGAAGCGGTTCCACACTGTAGAATATACCCCCACACGCATACCTGTTGTGATGCAATTTTATTTCACTGTTGCCAGAGTTGGCATAATTATGCTTTTTAGCATAATTTTACCCCTTTTGGCATCTAGCATTACGCCTAGCATAATGTGAAAGAATTTGGCATAATTCCAGCATAATTTTTTTTTCGAATTTTTGCCTATCAACAAATTTTTCGGGTAAATTGCAACTTAAGAATTGCTGAGGAACATTTTTGTCTTTTTCTTTCCTTACTTTTTTTTTTTTTTTTTTTTTGCTTGTCCGAAAATTTAGGGAGGTACAATCCCCCCCCCCCCAGCTTTCCAAGTGTGCTTCGTGTGTTTTGTTTTGTTTTTGTTTGGGGCATAATTTAACATAATTTTTCGCTGATCCGTAGCATTATTTTTTTTTCTCACTTGTCCCACTGGCTTTTTTTTTCCTTTCAAAGAAGGCATGGAGTAACTTTCTCTCAGAACTTTCTCTACAATGAAAATTCATGTTGCCATCCTTTTTGTTCTTGTTTTCGTTTTTTAATTATTTTTACTATTATTGCTATTACCGCTATATAATTATATTTTATGATTATTTGTACTATTATTGCTGTCATCGCGATAGGCTCCGGCAGAAATGAATTGTTGACATCACATCGACATTGACCTACGAATCGAATAAAAGAAAACCTCTGCGGAGTCATTTGCGTGCTAGACGTCTGACAATAATTAGCGCTGCAAAACGATTCTGAGGCTGCATTTTTAATGTTACCCAAAACACCGCCACGTCATGCACAATATAGTGCGTGAGACATCCAAGACATTCGGAGTCTTTACGACTACTATTTTTATCTTTTTATAGGTATCATTGTAAGTGGTGACGTACAAAGAACTTGACCTCACAGTAAATTGTCCCGGATTCACAGAGCAAATGATATACTGCTCCTGTAGCTCTGTTTTTAATCATTCATAAATCTTATCGTTTTAAGAGGTTTATTCTTTCCCCATTTTTCATTTCTAAACGTTTTAACCTCTCCTCCCTCCCCCCCCCAAAAAAAAAATAGATAGATAAACATAGAAAAGAAAACACTATAAGATGCTGAGAGAAAGGTCTTACTGGATGCAAGGTAATATTTTGCTCGTTCATAGAAACTTTAACATGGAAAGGAAAATATATAACATGATTATGATGAAGTACTGAGAAAGAGGAGAGCCATGATTGAGAAATCTGAGGGAGCATGGCAATGGTAATATGAATATCTAACTTGGCATCTTTAACTGAAATCTTTAAGTGAAAATTACGTTATACTTGTGACCAAGATGAAGCGTCCTTTCATAACTGATTTTCCTCATGTATCTTTTGGTTGCATAAAATTATTTTGGATATTTTTAAATCCCTACCTTGTCAGCTTTTGTATATTGACTTCGTTATCAAAGTGCTACTGAGATGACGTTGTCCCATATAAACTTGAAATGAATTGTTATAGAGATGTGAAGACGATTTGTAAAGAATTTTTAATGCAGACTACCATTTTAAACCCCCTTCCTTCACGCAAATTGTATGAATAATACATGCGATCGACTATTGCAAAACTATTCCTAGGAAGCGTCGATGTCCTTTAGATCAAGTGGATATGACAAATGTGATCAAAAGGCACGCTCTATTTAGAATTCGGAGAAGAGCGGCGTGACGAAATGGAGACTTTCGTCGAAGCTAAAATCACGGCCATCTTACAAGTTTTCACATTTCCCACGTTGAACCAATTTCCTATTCTCATTAAACCGCACTTCAAAATCACGCGCCATTTTCGGCCATTAATACATTACCATTTTAGAGTGATCGTTTTTGATAAAGGATGAATCCGCGAAGGCGTATGCGAAGGTGTTGATAGATGACACTGCTAAATGAGAATAGCGACAGATCCCACCGCTTTGGAACGGTGATAATGATAATAGAGCTTGAATTACGTAGAAAATGCGTTATAATTCAGAGTGATATTATGACGAATCTATTAGCAAAGTGGAACCGGCATAAGTTACATTTTTCGCCATGTATCCCCACTGCAAGCTCCTTTCAGTCCGAATTTAATTCCACCATGCACTGGCGTAAATCCGTTTCGAGGAGTGGAGGCGATCGATATCTTTTACCGATCTCTTTTATTTCTAGCGCGAACTTACACACGAATACACACCTTTTTTCTATTTTTCGAGACTCATTATAAAACTCATTATTTATTAGTATGCAACTAATTAATTAGTTATATTAGATTATTCATTATTTTTCCATTAACTCATTCCCGTTCATTCATCACCCACCCGCACACACACCCACACACATACTCTCCCATCCTATCTGTGGCTTTAATAAAATTTCGATAAAAATGTTACTACTTTACCGTCGGCTATATTGATTTATCAAAAATTTCAAGAACTGATTGATTAAAATATCATTTATTCTTTTAAAAGTGTGTGTGGGTATAAAAAAAATTTCAAGAACTGATTGATTGAAATATCATTTATTCTTTTAAAAGTGTGTGTGGGTATAAAAAAAATGGGGGTATATATCCGCCCCCCCCCCCTCCCCAAGATTTACACCAATGGTCATCCCACAAATATCGGCAAATTTTCACAATTGAAAATGACAGGTCAGGATTGTAAATATTACTGTTGATGACCTAAAACTTTAATTCAATTGCAAATTATTTTATTTATATCCCCTTTGGAAGACAAAACACACACACAAAAAAAAACATTAATTTGTTCAGATAAAAGTTATGACAACGTATGTTATTTTGCACTCCTGTACTAAACCATGTTATTTAAAGCTCCTTGGTATATGTATATGTTTATAGTATATGATGGTATGGTTATGGTAGAGTAATTTTATAGGGGTGTTAGCACCATGTGTAGCAGCATTTTTATCATATTTATATAGATAATTAGACATCCATGTTTTACTTACCATTAGGCGTGATGAATATGCAGTGTTTATTATCAGCCATTAGAACAGTAGACATGGTAAAATGAATCTGACATTGTGCCCGATGAATGCGATAAACCATGTGCCCTGGGACTGTATTGAACGTCAATCATACTATCTCATTACAAGTTCTTCGATCGGAAAATGTTGCTCAAAGGCAAACATGAAGCTTTTGTTTCTCGCTACTGCTGTGCCCTTTTCTCCCCGTAAAATTCTTGAAATTGCACTGAAACATGAAGAATCTCATCATATCGCATTACTTTACGACAAAGGTTTAATGCAGTTATCCACCACATTTTAGTGAAACGGATATCTTTGAGTATTCTCAACTCAGGCAGGGAAGTTATGTTACGCGTAAAGCTTCCGATTCTTAAAATGTTGAGTGATGGCAAAGTTGCTGAAGAAGAAAGGGGGAATGTTCTCAAGAACGAGAATGTGCCTTCGTGCTTTCTTTTCCACCTTGCAAACCTTCTCCGAACTGCTGACAACAATCACTAAAGTTTATGGTGGTTTTGCTATGGTGACGACGATGGTGTCAAAGCACAGTAATGATCTTACATGTCTTAAAACAAACTAGTTAAAACTGACCAGATGAAAGGGTCAGCTGGGTGCAACTATTATTTTAGTCATTTTTATTTACTACTTTCTCTTCGCATTTTGACTAGAACACAGTCATTTCTGACTAGAATATAGTAAGATATATGATTAGACATATCGATTGCACCCAGCTGACCCTTCATCTAGTAATTTTATACTGTTTTAACTAGTTTTTTTTGTTGTAATATATAACCTATAGAGAAGATTGAAATGGGTATGGTTAATCTATTCTAAGATCATTTTTTCCGAATTGAGCATTTCACCTTGAGTCATCTGTACAATACGACAATTTTCAATTTATGTATTAGAATCGTGGGTAGCGGATTCAGAGATACCCCTCTTGCCTAATTCATTGAGGCCACTAATAGAAGTGCTAGGAGAAATAGTATTTGCCGCCCCTCATTAGTTAAAACAAGTGTTTTATTTGGGGGTTGGGAAGCGCCTAGCTACTTTCTCAATTCAAGTTTCAGTCAGTACCTTGTAAAAGAAGACAGACATGACAGATACTTTTTACCATCACAAAAAAGATGGAATAAATGTATTTCCTTCTCCCCTTCCCCCCTCCCCCTCTCACGTCACAAGGTTTGCAAAGTGATATTCAGGGATATTAGGAATACTTACCAAGTGTCATCATTTTGAGACGTCGTGTCAAGCGTAATCCTTCTTTCCGTATCGAGAGTGTCTGCAGTGGGAGTTTCATGCAAACGCTTTCAAAGGTTCCACCTCGCGAAGATTTGCGGAACGTGAGACTTTTATATCTTGCCTTCTTCTACATGCTCTAAATCCATCCGACACAAAACTGACATGTCATTTGCGTAAATAAGTTGCATTACCTTGAAATCTCAAGAGTGTTCTCTTAAGACCCAACTTCCATCATGACCATAATGCTAACTGACATTGCTCGTACTAGTTTAAATTTCGATTTGATTTTTTATTTGAATTAATTTTTTTCATTTTTGTTTTTCTTTGAACAAATTACAATAAATCATACCTGACAATTGATCGTGAATATTAACAAAATATGAACGATTGCATCAGTATTAAACAAGAATACAGTGATGTAATCACAATGATTGGTAAAGAATATAATAGCTTATAACAAAACAAAAGTGGTGGAACCTAAATTTAAAGCAATGCTTGTACTACATAGGTCCCAGAAAATACGAGTAAGAATTGTACTTATAAATCTATTTTTTCACACAGTGAAAGGAGCCCAACACCGACTTTTAAAATCAACATGCAATACCTAACAAGACGAGAAGTAAAGACATTAAAAAGGAGACGAGACACTTGGACAATAAGAGCGAAGGAAAGAAAAAGTGGGAATAGGTGAAGAGAAGTCAATACAGAAGAAATGACTATTGTATGCTTGATTTTTTTTCATATTGGAAAGCTGAAACTTGTGCACTACTAGAAATGTTCAAGGAATTATTAATATTTCTTCATGTTCCACAAACCCTTTATGCACAAGCTACCGTATAGATATATCTATCCATGAAAAGAATCAAACGAAGAAAATCGATCCAGGGACAAGAATCAAATGCTTGATATTAAGATCATTCTGTAACATTTTTCTGACAATTATAACACAAACAAAATTAACGAAATTGCTGGATGAGAATTTAAAAAAAAAGAGATTCTCATTGAGTCAACCAAGTTCGCACATTCATCACAACAAGGCACGCTTTCTTTCTCTTCTAATTGCAAAGCCTCTCACGAGTCAAAGTCAAAAGCAACCCATTTTTTCCCCTTTTTTTGAATCGAAGGGAAAATATTTTTGTCATCGCAAAAACACATTATCGCAGATTGTAGTCATCAATAATTTTGTCACGTTCAGCGGTAAATACACGTAACTAAAACCTCATCATAGACGTCTTGTCCGTTTGTTGAAGGTCGAAAACAGTTTCAGCAAATCAGGCTTATGTTACCATGCCTACAGGCGTAGCTGTCAGATTCTTTTATAGGGAGGTACAAAGGGATGTCATCGATTGAAACAAAACGAGTCAGTGCCTTTATCGTTGTCACCAGTTACAGAAATTTAAAGGTTTCAATTAACAAATCTTTGTGGACAACATTGAGGTTGTAAAAAAAGCTCGGGTCTGCGGATTGTAAACAATGCTAAGATCAGCTAAGACGAATCGCAATGTGTCCTATATACATTAAAGGCAATCGCTGAAATGAGATATTATATCTATTTATTTAGCTTTTTGTAATTAAAAATAGAGAAACGCAAGGACTTTGTATATGTTTTGAAACTATTGAATATCATCTGAGGTGCCTCAATTGAGACTGGAGTAGAGATGGTTGTGGTTTGTGGGTGCTGACCCGGACACTGCTCTGGGGGGTGTTTCACAAAGACTAAGATTGACTAAAATCGCATTTAATTATGGCTGGCCATTCATGCCACTGTTTTCTTTCACCATTGACCTCTCAAAGGATTTGCAAATCATACTCACAAATCTGCATAATTGATTTTTCTTTTTATAGTTCATTGATGAAAAAAACAAAAAATGTAAATTATTCAAATTTGTGACAATGATTTGCGCAACCCTTGAGAAACCGATGATGAAAGCAAATAGTGGCTTGGATGGCCTGCCATAGTTAAGTGTGATTCGAGTCAATCTTAGTCTTGTAAAACACCCCCCTGGTGTCCTTCGGCGAGACATTAATCTGCATTTGCCACTCTCCACCCAGGTTAGGCCTAAATAGGTACTGGCAGGAAGGGTTTCCTCGAATGCTAGTTTCATCGAAATAGGGATCCTAGCAAGAACCGGGGTAATAATAAAGTGCCTAGAGCACATCGCGTGATGGATATGAGTTTGAAATTGAACGTTGATACCCCGTCTATCTACTTACAAGCAGATAGTAGATAGTAGATAGACATTAATCTGCATTTACCACTCTCAACCCTGGTGGTTAAATTGGTACTGGTAGGAAGGGTTTCCTCGAATGCTCGTTGTACCGAAATCGGGAGCCTAGCAGGAGCCGGGGTAATAATGAAATGCCTAGAGCATATCGCGTGGTGGATATGAGTTTGAAATTGAACGTTGATACCCCGTCTATCTCCTTACAAGCAGATATTAGATAGACAAGACATTAATCTGCATTTACCACTCTCAACCCTGGTGGTTAAATTGGTACTGGTAGGAAGGGTTTCCTGGAATGCTCGTTGCACCGAAATCGGGAGCCTAGCAGGAGCCGGGGTAATAATGAAATGCCTAGAGCACATCGCGAGGTGGATATGAGTTTGAAATTGAACGTTGATACCCCGTCTATCTACTTATAACAATTTAAAATAATTTTGGTGCAGATGGTCACAGAGACCACGTAATTTGAGGTGACCTTTGCGGAAAGACTGGTAGCTTAAAAATTCCCAACAGAGTGGGGGGGGGGGGGATACTGCATTCCCTCGCTATTCTATATGAGTTAAGAAATTAAATAATTCGTAACTTGTTCGGAACGATCTATCAATCATGAAAAGCCTGCCAAATAGTCGGTAATAAAGGGTTCGGCAAAGCGTGAGATTCGCTTTAAAAATTACATCCCACAATAAATTTACTTGTAACCTAGTCGGCACTTACAGAAATTGTAATTCAAATCTTTGTTAATATCCACCCTTGAGTTTCCCCCTTCATAGAAAAATGGAAGGTTCTTTTGTCCAAACTGGCGGGGATCGATCTTCAGATTACTTTCGTTTCATTTCGATCCAGTCTGCTTGATTTGGTCTCGATGAATCATTTCATGTGCTGGTATCACTCCCCTCGGATGAAAGGATATCGATTCCAGCAGCTTTCAGATGATTAAACTTTTTCTAACGACGGGAGAAGTTAGTGATACACAATACCAGCAACTGGTAGCATGCATGCATTCAAGGAAAAGATCTGTGTAAAATCTCCAGAAACTCCAATTTATTTCTTTCTATGGTCGATGAGATTTTGTAAGTGAAAATGTTGAGGATGTTGATATGTACCAATATTTTTGGTCGGACACATATTAACCAAAGTATTGGTCATTTTGACCAATATGTAGACTAATTTTCATTATAAGCAACTTGTTACTTTCAACGAAATGAAGGAAAAGAAAGAGGAAATGTAACCCAAAAAGCAAGTCAAAAGTAGAGCAAGGGCTGAAATGCAGACAGTAAAACGAGTCATGTTACTCAGCAGAACCTCATAGATTAGCAAACAAGTCATCCTATATAAGTTGTAAGAACTGGATGTATAATGAATTGAATTTAAAGATATGAAAATTTTGCCTACACATATATTCTGTTTTTAGATAGGATTTTGTAAATAATGGATATTGTGATGTTTCTAAAGAAATATTATTCAAATGATTTATGACAATTTTCAATAAGCAAGAAGAAAACTACACTTTAAAATGGATTGGTTTTTAAAAAAAAAAAAACAATCTGTTGGTGAATATGTTTCCAAAAACTTGGATAAAATCAACCGTAATTTGGTACATTTAAACCAATAATTTCGTAGTATTTACCATCATATTGCTCAATCTGTACCAATATTTTTGGTCGGACACATATTAACCAAAGTATTGGTCATTTTGACCAATCCTTTTAGAGTGTATTATGAGCTACTTTCGCTGCAGTATGGGTATATAGGTTTAGACTTAGTCAGCTGATATGATATTATGAACATGATGAAGGACGAAGGAGTGGTGAAAGTGCTGTGATTTTCTTCATTCTTAAACATATCGAAACTGTTTGGATTGTATATTGACCCATGAACGATGCTTCGCGATCCGTTTAGCTATCTCTATTCGATCCTCCAATACCCAGTACCTCTGGCGCCCTGTCCTGGGTTCTGCCAATTTAAGATCGTGGAGATATTGGAGGCTGACAAGGGGTTACTACGGCCTGTAATGCTTCGTTGAGGGAATAATCTTTCGTTTTCGTTGGTGTGTAAGATCGTATTCCACGCCTGGCTAATGTTTCTGAATGCAGACATCATCTCCGGACCGACCGACTTCAGTATCATGATATGGGCTGGCTGGCTTCATTATCTCCGCTTCCATTCCTTTCTATTCTTTGTACTTCATGGACGCCATCCCTCTCCTTTGCTCTTTCTTTGTCGGGCGTCGTTTTTAATTCTGCATCTTATTCTACTGACCTCATCGAAATAGCCATCTGCGATCCCTTTTGATGTTTTGGCCAGTTCCTATGAAGGATCCGTTTTTTCTGGAGGGGGGCGCAAGTCAAAAAGGGGGTCATTGGGATTTATCAGTCATGTACTGAACCAAATGGAAGCAACGTGAAGAAATATTTTTAGAACAAATTTCATTTGACTACCGAAAACATCAGTTCTCTATGGAAATTATTCATAGTGATGATTTCTCAACCTCTCTTCGATTTCACTTTATCACCTTTCCACTTCTTCTGCCATCCTATTCTTTTTCATCCTTTTTATTCTATTCCCTTTCGTTTTTTCTGCCTTAAGCTCTCGTTATCATGTCCTTTTATTGCCATTTAATGTGTGAAAGGTAAACCTTTAAACATTCGCATAGAAACTTGTGAACTGCTCCTGAGCTGGCGGTGGGCGGGGGGGGGGGGGGAGGGGGTTCTGGTGCATTTTCATAATAAGATTTAATGTAAAATAATTTTCCTGTCATTGAGGCATGAAATTTTAGGCAGCATCCTGCTCCATAAATTCTTATAACAATTAATGTCATTTTGTCCTTGGCTTGTAAACCGTGCAGGGGCGTACGAAGACATTCTACTAGACCTACTTTTGATTTGCTATATCATAATGCATCCCATTCTTTAATTATACTAGTATCAAATATACTAAATGTAAATCAAAATGTTTACATTGCAGACAATTTTTCGGGCATGAAATTAAAACGATTTTATAGGCGATGCAATCATGATTCCTGAAAATTTCTACAGCATTCAGTTGTTTCGCAGACTTTTTGTGTTCTTTTATTTATTATTCAAACCTGCTCCCAACCTTTTCCTTTCCCTGGATATATATTATCACTAAAGCGTATAATTTCCTCAAAATGTACTTCCTTCCTCACTTGCATTTCTGTATTCCACTTTGTGTGGGCGTGTGAGGTGTGTGTTGTGCGTTTATGTGATGTTTTCTTTTTATTTATTTTTCATTTCTTGTCCTATAGGGGTAAACGCAGTCCGTTGTCTCGCTGCATGCTGATATGGTTATGAATATCAACAGATCGAACAATAAATATGATAGACAACTACACTTTTAATACCTTAATGATCCAGAACGTCATATTAATCAAGATTATACTATTTCATGGTAAATTAAACAACAAAGGTGAAAAAGAAATTATACTCTACTGGATGACACAAACCTGACAAAACTTGAGTGAAGTAGACATGCCAAAGACAATGAAAGGGGGTATGTTGCATAGGGGAATATGGTTGGGTATGAATTGAGACAAAGAGACAAACAGACACAAGTAACGACATACAAGGACACAGAAAGACTCAATTAGAGATAAAACGAGAGAGAGGGGGTGGGAAGTGGAGATAGAATAGAGGGGAGACGATGGAAAGCGAGAGAGGGGAAACAAATAATATAGGAAATAGGAGACAGAAAGAGGGAAGATTATGGAGAAGGAGATAAAAAGAGAGAAGGAAGCTTAGTAATTGAATAGACACTCCTTAACATGCTAAAAGACCGAAAAAAAGGGGTTGAAAAAAAGGAACACGTGAGTTCGAAATTACTGTATCTCGAAGAGTGGTCGGCCTAAAGGGCAAACGAGAATGACATAATGACATAATGACTCAATCAGTATGTTCATTGCTGGTGTAAACTGGCCTAATTGCTGAACCGAACGAACCATGAAAACAGACCTCATTAGGACTGACATTTAAACTTCTCATGTTCTAATTTTAAAGCATGCACGGGTTCTCGCAGTGCTTTGTGCAATCGCGTTAACCTTTGGCGATCTATCGTGTTGACTTGAAAGGGATAACTTCAGAGTCAAGGTATCCTCATAGGTTGACGTTCCTCCAGAAGGAGGAAGGATTGTTTTGCTCTTCTTTTTTTTAAAGGAAAACACAGGAATAATACATCAACTAGATTTTTACAGGACAGTAATTGCAAGCTCGTGAAAGTCATCAGGCTTGGGATGATCACTAAGTCTGATTCGAAGGTCATAAAAGCCAATTCAAGCCTTCTTTCCCCAGAACATTTTTTTAATGGCACAAAAGTAATAAGGGGGCATTCCACGATTTGCTCTCCTAAATCTCAAAGCATAACTTGTTTTCCCTGTGATTGTTTCAGTAGAATTTGAATATAGTCATTGACCAACCTACCTGTTATAAAACTGAAACGAATAAAAAAAATAAAAAGTAATTTTGGACAGAAATTGTTCCAATCTAAGGGAAATGTTCTCGATATACTTGAACTAGAGGAAGTGTAATGCCACTTTTACTGTATTTCGTGTGTCATTCATGTCCAGTTGAATCAGATTATCCGGATAAAAAGACTGATGGCGTAAAAATTAAAATGACTTGAAATAGAGACGTGTGTCGAGAGGACCCCGTAGGACAGTGAGAGAGAGAGAGAGAGAGAGAGGTGAATAAAGGCAATGTAGAGAGGGGGATACAAGGAATGGGAACAAAGATAAAGGTGAGTGAAATAGAGGGGAAAATATGCATTAGAATTAGGTGGAGAGCGAGAGAGACTGATAGATACATTTGTTTTAAAAGAGAAAAGAGAGAAGAGAGAAAGAAATGAGTCACATAGAAATCAAGGTTGGTGACTTTTTGTTCTGTCATCCACCATTTCACATTAAGCGGATACGACTCCACTGCAAAACGTGACGTATCTGGAGGAGTCCATCTTAGCAAGCTGTCATGTTGATTGATCAATTTTTAGTCCCGTGTTTGACAACTCTACAGGCAAGTAAAATCGTCGATTCAGTGTGAAAGACAAAAGAAAAAAAATCACTTTAACGGCCTTAACACGAATAGATCTAGCACATCATTTTCTTCATGCAAGTAGTTTAGAAATTTTCATCCAGTCAAAGGCGATTTTCTGAACCTTAAAATTTTTAGAAATTTTATTCATTTGTTTTTTTTTATTTATTTATTCATTTAGTCATTTATCCATTTGTTTGATTACTTATCTATCTATTAATCTATTCATTCTGTTTTTTCCCTTGCAGTATGATAAAACAATTACTAAAATTTTATTCATTTTTTAGACATCCGGAGTATAGCAACAGACTTCACAGACATGATAGAAGACATTGATAACACTCTGCACATTCGTCAAGTGAAACTGTTGAATACAATCTTGATATTGCTAATGACGTCATTTCCTCAGAGTCCCGGAATCTACAAACACCTTTTGACAACCTGACAGCGATGGATATAGTGCAATATTATTCATCGACGACGCACCGTTGAAAAAAAAATCATTAACTTGAAAACTGCAGTTTGCTTGTAATTGCTTCTACATTATTTTGATAATTTTTTTTTTCATTTCACCCGTCCAGTAATGTGTTACTATGACAATATTGACGTTATTTCATTGAACAAATCATTCAGTTCGGCTTGCATTTCAATTAGATACTTCCATTTTAATTAATCGTTCATTTGTATTCATTTGTATCATTCATTAAAATGCGTTTATAGTTCATTTTATTATATTTTTGGGGGTAAAATTTCTGTCGGAAAAAGAATCTATGTGTGCTAAATATTTCACTCATTTTGTGTGTGAAAGAGTGAATATGAGATGGGTAAATTATGACGAAAATACCCTTTTTGCTACTTTAAAAAATTGATTACATAATAGGTAAATAATTTTAAAAAGCAACTTTATTAATCTATTATGCTGCATTATTATGTATCAAGTGCTAGACCTACAATGAACTTCGCCATTTCAGTCATTTTTTCGTAGGAATCACTTTGACTCGGTTATCGACAAAATAATTTACTACGGTATGTTTCAGTCTCCTGAGAAAAACCTAAGCTCTTGAAAAAGCAACCTCGGCATTCAGCCCATGTGCCTTATTTTACACGTGAATTCGATCAGTGGTTGAAGTTCACATATGTCCACGGCAAAAATCAAAGTTTAGAATTTGAACAAGTGCAAGCATGAAAATAGCGAGCATTTGTCTTGGAGATGTTGTCGACTTGTGTAATCTCAAGTTCAAAGAAATTAGAATATAACGTGTTGAAACAAGCACAAAAGCTATACAGGATTTTTGTTTACATAGCAGATGAAAATCTTAAGACATGTGTGAACTTTCCTCCCGTTGGTGATTTCTTTCTTTCCTTCTTGACAGAAGGAGATGAATTCATGACCGTTCGTGAAATGACGAGTGCTGCGTTTCTTCATTCTACACGTTGATAAATGATTGCACATTAATATACGCGCAATATTCAAGTCAAACTAGAATCAGTGATATTCATCTTTTATCAATTTCTTGGGGTTTTTTCAGTATTAATCTGCACTTCAATTTTCCCATTAACCATCCCATCTTTTTCTTTTGGGATGTGTTTTGGTTTTCGGGTCATCTTTGGTAATGTACCAAATGAGATAGAAGACAATATAAAGTGCCCTCCTTCCATGACGCCTTCAAACATGTCAAATGTAGCCTGAGCAATGAGGAGCGCCGATATAGAGGAGCACATTGTAATCTCTCAGGAAACATGAATACACACCACACGAACAAGTTTCTCTCTGCCTGTTTCCATGATAGGATCTCTATGGTGGATCCAGGACTCTGGTAGTGGGGGGAGGGCACTTGTCCAATAATGCCATTACAAGCAGGAAAGGGGGTATCTAAATTGACAGTCGGATAGTTGATGTGTATTATAATTAGAGGGCACATTCTTCGGTGTTCTCCTTTCGTATCTAATGAGGATGTAAGGTATGCCAGACTTGTTGACGGCACGTGTGCCCCTCCCCCTCCCCCCCCCCCCCCCCCCCCCCCCCCCCCCCCCCCCCCCCCCCCCCCCCCCCCCCCCCCCCCCCCCCTCCGCCACTCAAGATCTGCCACTGTGATAAAGATCATGTACGCATCCCAACTCGACGTAGACCATGTAGACGCTATATTGCTAGGAACTCGGAACTATTATGTCTTCGTGTTGATTTTATTTGATTTATTTATTTTCTTCTGCATTGATTTATGTACAATTTTTTCATATAACATACATAAAGTAAAATACAAAAGAATTTTTACAATAAATCATAACACAAAGTATTTGTAATAATCATTTACGAAACAAATGATAAGTTGTCATTTTTTTTTGTAATTCAGTCAAACATAATATTTAATCAAAAATAAGATTATTTGCAGAAGAAGGACTGCCATTATAAGCGATGTGCTTGAAAATATGGCAGCCCCAAATGGCCCCAATGGCAGGCAACACCGCATTTTCAAAGGACCACTTGGTGTTCATTCCGTCATAATTTCCATTGAATATGTTCAATGCTCTTTCTTTGTCCCCTAATTTTGGCTAAGCTTTAAAAGACTTCCAGGTTAACAAGTTTAACGTTGACCCACTGACAACTGAATTATCTAATTCCTATAGATTTTGTGCAGGGATCACCCGGTTCCAGTAGCCATCGGCTTAACTTATCACTTCCCCTCGATATTTTCATTCAATTTTAGTTCCAGTCTTCATTAGCCTGCTATAATCTCAAAATATCGAACAGCCTTTTCTTATGATTAAATGACTTTTAACGCCGAAAGCTGTAAAAGCGTTAAAACGCGCCGTTTTAGTCCTTCTCTCGTCGCTTTTCCAGTTAAGATCAAAGAAATTCAGAAGCCATGCACATCACACCAGAATGAAAGCTTGCAGAGGTAACACGAACACTCCATCCCCTCATGCTTCCCACATTATTACAATACAGCCTACCAGTGTATAAAAGTGATTGACATTTCGGCTGTCTTTGACTTGGCCGCCTACGTCATCAGCCATCGGTACGAAATCCCCCCAGGGACGTACAAGGCAAGGAGAAATAGTAACATCGCTGAATACAGAGAGATAGAAATCAGTCAGCGTGCAGTATTCTGCTCTCCTCATGTCCACCAGTGTAGCATAGAATGTATCTTAAAGGCAAGATGTGTTTGATGCCGCTAGTGGAGGACTGGGGGACCCCCCCCCCCCCACACACACACACTTATTTTTCTTTGAAATCAATGTGACATACACACACACACACCCTCACACACACACACACACACACACACACACGCGCGCGCAAAACATTTGGAGCTCCTCCTTCAAAAATTAACTCATTCGAGCCCATTGTCACTTGGGAATCAGACCTTTGTATGTTTGTTAGTCTGTTTGTTTTGAGTGATTTTAGAATTTTCCAGAATTGTGCCCCTTGCGTTTTACAAAAGACAAATACTCCCCAAGGATGCGGCTTCCAGGTAAAGGCAATTTTATTATCTCTTCATCAATCCCTAGGGTGCATATCCTCATTTTACATACATATGGGTTGCTCAATAATAAAGGAGTGGTTTTACTAGGGAAAATAATGACTACATGTGTTATAGTGACTGTAAAAACAGCCTCTAGTAATCCAATTCATTTTATCAAAGCATCTGACCGTAAGCGTTTCTGGGAACTGGAACGGTCAACGGTTTTCAAGTCTTGATATCATTTTTTTAGTAATTACTTTCAGGCATGAATCTTATTGATTTTTTTGTTTCAATTTTGTTTAAAGTTGGTTTAAGCTATTATTGTAAGTTCAATTTATCCCTACTTAAAAATAATGTACATGATGAAATATTGCTTTATTTATTTCAAGTTTCGTCCTTTGAAGGGTCATAAACCGATAGGTTTCTAAAACAGAATATATGGATGAAGCTCTTTATTGAGTGATAAGAGACACGTAGGCAGGAATTCATTATCAAATAAATCATTTCTGATCTGATAAAAAAGGGCTCTCTCTGATATGTTTGACGTCACAATATTAAGTAAACAACATAGGGACACACCCCACCCCACCTCGCATGTGGGTATATGCACATGTGGACATTCACACCCCAACCCACCCCCACACCACCACGGACCCTACTACTAACTCACGCCCAAATTTATTATTACATGCTTTTCAACGGCATACGTCTCAAGCTTTTAATCTTTCACTTTAACAACACGGACACACAACTAACCACCCACATTTCGCACATTAACGCACACTCGCACTCGCACATTAGCACACATGATTTTCAAGCTCTTTTCTGTCTAAATCTATATTTCTACTTGCTTGCCTCTGTCACAGTGCAGTGGGTGCATGTTTTTTTTTTTTTTTTAATCAGACATTGGTTTGCTTTTTCTCTTTATCCCAACTCTTTGTATCAATCTCTCTCTCTCTCTCTCTCTCTCTCTAATCTTTTCTTTATAATCTCTCTCTCTCTCTCTCTCTCTTTCTTTCTTTTTTTTTTCTGTCTCCCTCTTCTCTTCTCAGCTTTTTTCCCCTTGGTTTTGTTTCTTTCTCTTTCCAGTTCAAAGTCTCCACTGCTATACATGTATATCTTTCTCCTAGCTCGGTCTCTCCATCCATCTCACGCCCTCTCCCGTTTCCTACCCTCCCCCACCTCTCCCGTTTCCTACCCTCCCCACCTCTCTCTCTCTCTCTCTCTCTCTCTCTCTCTCTCTCTTTTTCTCCTCCCACACCCACTTTGACTACATTACGTTAATCTCCAAGCATATCTGAGGACAATCTCTGCTGATAATGGAATGAGGAACGGATCTTGAGATGCTATCACAAGTGGTTTTACACGATCAAACAAGGAATACAAAATGAGGGGTCAAGGACGGTACATTAGCCATAATTGAATGCGCAGTTAAATGTCTGTTTATGAATTTTACTCCTCTTATCCGCCTAAAATGCATGTAACTCCACCGGTGGAGCATCCCTTGGATTCTAAATAAATCTTGACCTGCATTATAAAACCATTTGTAGATTTACAGAAAATCGCTGAAACCAACCTGTCCGGACACAACTGAATCAATAACAAATTTTCATTACTGAGTAAGCCCATGATGGTGAACGATATCGAAATAATTCAGTTTCAGCCACTGAGTCGTACATGATATATTATACGACAATGAATTGGTAATGAAAATGTATTACTACAAAATCTCGTGAAGAACTTCGGTCAAGTGGCTTCTTGACGCAAGTTATTGGTCAGGCCATATGGTAGACAACTCCAAAATGAATGGTAATCCAGCCCTGTCTACATTGTTATTGGACGGAATAACCATCTGCCTATCTTGTCTCCTTGCATTTTATTGATATGGAAAGTTACTTTCTTGATTCTTTTATCCTTTTTCGTTGAATCGGCCCTAAATCTGAAAATATCTGATAAACATAAAGGGTAATTCATACAATAAATCAACTTGTTTGACCTTATGTAAGGGGAAATAAAGCTACAGATAGACAAAAAGGAACGGATCAGCGATAAATGGTAAAATATAGAGCTGATAGGCATCTGTTTTTTCCCCTTATCAGTTCGTCGCTGTGCAGTTTTTGCTGTTAGTCAAGGAGATATCAAGATGAGACCGAAAAGATATATTTTGCACGGACTGAATGCTGAACTTGGGGCCGTCAGCACCATTTACTTCTAGTCGAGTCGTATTTCAACTTTATTTTTCAATTATCATTTTCATCACAACCGTAGGCTATTTCTCATAAGCATATGAATTGTTGGGAATTAGGACAGCTTGCTAAATTTACTGATACTACAGACCGCCTTAAGCTATTTTTGCAGTTAACGGGTATTAATTTTCTGCTAAGATTAAACTGAATTTATGACTGCATTTCCCCTTTGTTATTAAGAATTTGCTAAATAAATTTTAAAGAGAAAAAAATCACAGCTGACGCAAATTACCATGAAATTGCCGGCCTGTTACTACTCTCGTCTACGGTAGATATGAAACTTCTGCATTTAACTGCATGTTACAGTATAATCATGTCTCTGATAATAATTTCTTGCGAACTACCATACCAATCACCTTTCCTGTGTTCAATATGTACAATTATACCAAAGTAAAGCAGAAAATGAATGAGGCAGAGGAAGAATGATAAAGATATATCATTATATAGGGAGAGGAAAGACCAAATGTTGGCTGTCCTAGGATATTACTGACGATGACAAACTTGGAATTGATTTTATGAAGATATGAGCCTGGCAAGAAGAATTTCTAGAATATCAAAAGTATCAAGTCTCCCGTCTGTGTGTCTACAGAGCTTGAAACATCCTTAAACAGTCTTCCTCAAGGACGAAATTTTCTTGCTGCTGGCTTGAGCTGTAGCCAGTCGAAATCGAAATAAATTTCAAATTTGGAAGTGCATCCCGTCATTCTCGGTAGAAAAGGGAAATATTTAGCAACATGTTTGTGGGAACACTCCCCTTATTCCACGAGAAACCATGTTCTCTTGCAATGTAACAGTGAGATGGCTAGGATTACTGTCCCTCGCAACATGTTTGTGAAAATAGTCCCCTAGTTTCAGCACAAACCATGTTGTCTTGCTATGGTACAGTGAGATAGATGGCTGGGATTATTGTCTCCAATCCTGGACAGACTCAAATGCAATCAACCCTAAATCCTCTTCGAGGAAAACTCGGCTCTTCTGTTTGGCGACTTAGCGATTCACGGTTAAATCCCCTCGTGATGTTGTGACTTCATTGCTCATAGCGACAGAAAATTCAACGAGAACAGTCATTTATGATAAAGAATGCGAAGAAAGTCTATTTGTATGATCAAAGCCCGAACGGGAGGGTGCTAAAAGGAACTCTTAGGTTTTCTTAATTATTACTTCATTTTAATGTAAAAGATTTAAGATTTACGAATTGTAGAGACAGTACAGGGGTAGATGGCGGGGTTAAAGGCTATGGGGTACGAATCCGAAGGAAATATATTTGAACGAAAGGCAAAATTAAACAGTTTATAACTGCAGTCATTTAAACAACATGCCTGATACTCTTTACATTTTCCAGTTGCAAGATTTGTAGAATAAATCTGAGACCTTCCAAAACTTCCATTTGGCACTGGAGAATGTTAAAGGCATTGGTTAACATTGTTATGATTTTTAAAAATCTTGTTTTGTTACTTGAAAATGGGACAAACATAAGAATTATAGTGTAAAAATACCAGTCTGAAAGTTTCAAAGTATAATATCCACAGGAAGTATTTTTAAATATCAAAAATGTGAACCAATGTTTGAAAACTATACGAGGGTCGGTTGCACAGAATAGACATTAGGAGTGCGCATGCGCGTATGACTCACCTTACCTTACTGTGTGTATTGGCGAATCACGCGGCGGGAGGCACATAACGGCATTTTCAAATTCAAGCAAAGTGGTCCTCGTGAGACGAAGGATAATAAAATCGCCGTTTGCGTCTAACTTACACTTTTTCATTCCAAATTATGGTTGGTTTCATGGTTTTTTAATACAAATACAAGTACTCATACACATGTTTCATTTTAGTTTGAGAATTTTTTAAATCAGCTACTCACAAAGTTAGCCAATGCCTTTAAGTGTACCTTTAATTGTGCTTTTGGGTGTAGAACACTATACAAACGAAGTAATGTTTACAGGTAGAATGGGGAAATCTCTGATCTCGGCCACGAGTGAACCGGCCTTGATTCTAAACATTTATTCGCAAGGGCTCAGGAGGCACACTCTTGTGGTCATCTAAAGTGAAGTACGTGGTAGAGAGAGAGAGAGAGAGAGAGAGAGAGGGAGAGGGAGCGAAAAGGGAGAGAGATGGCAAAAGTGGATTATAGAGCATTTTGAAAAGAAAGAAGAAAAAGGAGAGAGGTTGGGAGGGTCAAGGAAGTAAAGAGTTTTGGTTTAGGAAGAGACAGAAATGGGAAGAAATGGGAAGAAACAGGGACAGTGGGAGAGAGTAGACGGGGAACTGGAGAGGGAGAAATTCTCGGTCGACTTTCAGAATAAAGCGGTGCATGAAGGGGAGAGACTCGGACGATGAGAAACAAAGAGAGGTGCAGAGAGGAATGGACAGGGGGTGAGAAAGTAAAATTGGGACGGTGATAAACAGAGAGGGGAAAGATAATGGGAAGGGAAAGAAGTATTAAGAGCATGAGAGAGATGATAACGTATTAAGTGGAAATGATGGGATGGGGAAAGGAGGGAAATAAGAAAGATAGGGTAAAATGAGAGTGACAGTGGTGGAGGAAGGAGAAGGAGGAGGAGGATGGATTGAGAATTGAGTCACGAAACGCCAAAACTAAACATCAAACCCAAAAGGGCATTTAAAAATGTTATTTACCCGCGGCTCCCTCGGGATGCAACCAGCTGTGTAAGCAAGATAAAAAGTAAAAACCTGATTCTATATATGTACATGTATTAGTTTAGAGGCTTTTGATGGACTTTAGTGTGCGTGTGCTGTTTTATGTAGGCTAACCACAGGACATCCAATCAATTACATGAATTTTTATGGATTCTGTTCTTTTAAGAGCTATTTGAGTAAAAATTTTCAAGAGAGAAGAAATGTGGAGGAGAGGCAATTTCAAGCTTTAACCGTCCACTTCATTTTATCTTGATTTTTATCCGCTGGCCTTTTTGCATTTTGCGCACTCCCACATGCTTATTTTGTAAGGCTGCAATGATCTTCTTAAAGTTTTGAGAGATATTTGCAAAGAATACTTTTTGAAAGGTCAAAAAACTCAAAATTAGTCTTGTGCCAAAAATCACGATCGTATTATTTCAGTCACATTATGATATATTTCGTTGCAATTTCAGTCATTTTATAACTTAATAAGAAATTTGAGCTTTTACAGAATAAGAATTCGCCATTGGCAATTCCGTTTTGATCAGAATACTCTAAATTGAGCCATGGAGTAATTTTTGCCGCTGATGAAATTGAGCGATTCAAACAGAAAGTGAAAACACATCATTTCGATAATGTCCATTCCTCAGAATTATCGCTGTAGTTTGTAATTTCAATAATTATGATAATATACACGAATTTTCTCGTCATTTTTCAATATTCCATCTACTCCCTTCGTCTTTCTTCAAGTTTGCTACCACTTCTCCCATTTTTCATCCCTTTTCTTCTCTCCAATCTCGTATCCTTTTGAAATTTCTGAGACAGCGTCTCGATATTGATCTGATACTGAAGGAGGAATAGTCCGTTTCTTTCAGGATATCCTTTCGTGTGTTGCCATTTGGCGAGCAAAGCGTCTTTCCAGTGGGACTATCGAATTCCCTATTAAGCCAACGAACGTGTACTAACGGCCCTGGAATAGCATAAACGAGCAGGTTATCACATGACTCAGCACCAGTGGGTTATTCATGAGTTATTCACCCCTTCCCATATCCCGATGTTAATCCCCCCCCCCCCCCCAGCTTCTCGAGATTATTTGATTTCATTCTTATATGTTTTATAAGCTGATGTTTTGTTGATATAGAGTATGGGAGCACATATCATTAAAAGCCGATATAAGACGTATAAAAGACTTTAAACGGTCACCAATACCGAAAGGAAATTCTTTATTATAACCAAGATAACTGCGAAAGATAGCACTGATAGAACTTAAACTGTATTTCAACTCTAGAAATCTATCTTGAATCATTCCATAGAGCTTTGGAATATTTCTATTAAATGGATTCCACGGACTTGAGAGGTTAAGAAAAATCGGTCCAGGCATGGGCGTAGATAGCGGGGGTGGGGGGGGGGATGCATCCCCCCCCCCCCTCATTTTGAGGTGGGCTCATAGTGTGTGTACAAATTATCCCCCCCCCCCCCAAAGGTAAGAGGACCTGTCTACACTAATGGGTCCAGGGCAATATAGTCAGAGATAATCTTGACACGTACATGACATAACATTGTCCGTTGTACCTTATGAAAGAATTGCGAGTGCCACTACATCTTTCACTTCAAGTTCGTCGAGGCGGACTGCCGGGTCACCTCCACTTGACTTTGGGCAATCCTATCAACAGTTTCATGCACGTCTTGTTATGCACCGCGACGACACGTCAGTGTCCATCTCTCGACATTTAGCCTATACCGGTGATAGTAAGATATCTTTATGTGCCCGGTCACGACCATCGTGTAGAGTGTTTGATTTTCATGGCTATTTTAAGCATTATGTGGTCTGAATTGAGACCCTGCATGCCCGTGGTCCTAGATCAATGTGGAAGATGTCATAGGCCCGTATTCATATAGCTAGACCTAGTAAAACGTATTTTAAATGTCCTAGATGCTTTGTATTCATGTTGTCTGTGCTCTGCGGGTGGTCCATGATCAATTTGGAAAATGTCATGGGCCCGGACGGACTAAGCTAAACCTTTGTACAACATAAACGGGGTTGCATCCAGTGATCTATGGAACGTCGATTGTCAAGATCTTTTATATGTGCGAATGACTAAATTTCTGCAACAAAATGAGGGGATAACTATAATCTGTTTTGTTTTGTTTTTGTTTTGTTTTTGGTTCCTTCAGTTCAAGAAATATGGTGATTTTTAATGAAATAAGGCAGCTGACATTTGGCGCGCCATAAATCAGTGAAGTCAACCCGGTCATTTATACCCGGCTTAAGTAAGTTAACTGACGCAAACCTGTCAGTCAGCATAGTCACACCTATCACGTTGAAAATGAGAATGTTCACCGTGTTTACGCCACAGACATGGTAGACAATAACTCTGGATGTGTACAGCGACTGTTCCCTAGTTATTTAGGAGGAATGCCTGGAGGCATACGTCGTGATAAATGAAATTGCTGTTATTTTTAGAGTTTCTACATAGGCAGTTAATTATTTACGTTCAATTTGCCGATGGATGATATCAATGAAATTAATGTCTATTTTGGGAATTATACATAGAACATTGATTGTTTTACGTGTAACATGTGTAATTTAATTGTTAATTTCCTCTCACCTCTTTCTCCCCCCCCCCCATTCTCTCTCTATCTCTCTGTCTCTGTCTCTTTCTCTTTTTCTTTCTCTCTCTCTCTTTCTCTCTATCTTTGTCTTTCTCCCTCCTATTTCCTCTCCCTCTTCTCCTTTTCTCGCTCCTCAAGCTCCATCCAATTTCCCAGTCCGCTCCTTACTCCTCTCTCCCCTCTCTCTCTCTCTCTCTCTGTATCCCCCTCCCTCCCCCTCTCCATCTAATATAAGGAAGACGTACTTGACCTGAAACCCGAGCGATATGTGTACATTCGTCATCATGACAGTAATCTCACTGATTAGGCTCTGCAAATAGCTCCTCCTTCCTATAACTAAAGACAACAACGCTTCCCCTCTTCTCCACCGAGACCGACTGGAATTTGTTGTTTGTGCCACCGTGCAGTCTCCTCTCTTATATCTTGTTTTTTGCATGATGCCTGTTAAAGGGGGGCTCTTTCAGATTTCAGATTTCAAAAGTCAAAACACATTTATTTCCGTTTCATAATCAAATACAAATAGGAAATTTGCCTTGTCAGGATTAAGTTGGGGTCGCTGTAATACTTGTTCAAATAAGTGATATTTAACAATCATAACATACGGCTACTTTATTTTGCTATCCATTTTTAACCAAGAAATTTCACTTTATTCATTTTTTTTTCTTCTTACATCGTTTTCATCAATATAATGATGGTTCGTAATCTATTCTGAAAACGCGATGATAAATAATGATCTATATCGCTTTATATTTCGTCTTGAAGTCCCAGAGACTCGCCATAACAGCACTCTGATAGATATTTTTCATGTGACTCTGCACTTTCCAAGCTTACGCTGCGCCGCCCTTCGCTACCCATGTATCATCAAAAGCTCATTGGGGCAATGGCATCTGCACTATTGTGTAACAAACCTAATCCAACATGTCCCAGGGCATGAAACACGAATGTGTTGAGCTTTATCGGGAGGGGGGCATGTTAAAAATAAAGTTGAGTAGTTATTGTTGAAAATAATACATTTTGTTTTAGCTTTCCCTTTCTCTCTCTCTCTCTCTCTTCTTGGGGGGGGGGGGGATTGCGTAAGAATATCAGAGTATCACCGTTATATAAAAAGAGTTGAGCCTGAAATGACCCCACATGCACATCCAAATGCACATGTAACTAAAAAATATGTTAAAACTGTGTTCAAAATGTCATGCGATTTGCCACCTGCGTCATCTTCCATACAACCATATCTTTGTGTTTAGCGATTTTTAATCTATGGATTTTTCAGCAAAGTTTAATACGTCAGTTGCTATCATTTTGATAGTTTTAAGACTCTAAATACACAACTTATGTGCACAACGTACTCAACATTTTTATATATATATATAACTTACTCAGCTTTATCCTGCAAGGCGTTCTGGCAGGAGGAGGCGTAGTGAAAGAGGGTACATAAAATGGCGGTAGAGGTGTGATTGCCATTTCAAACTGTCCATTATCTTTGCGACTAACCAGTTTTATTCATTATTATGCATATTTAGCGTTTATTCATTAATTATGCGGATTTAGCATGCGGTGCTCCTCTGTAGGAAATATCCGCCGTGTTAAATCTTAATTAGTGTTTAGAGCATGAATCATACATCTAAGGGGAACATTGATTGGAACTATTAGCATTTTTGCGAAACTTTCTGATTTTGCAGTGGACCCCTTTTAATTTCTTTTTACTGTGATCAAAAGTACAATTGTAAATAGGATGTAAGAAATTGATATTCATTTAAATGTTTTTTTTTTTTGTAGTTCCTTTACGTAAAATTCTGTAAAATAAATATGTTTGATATCATTAGAAATGGCATTAATTTTCTTAATTCTTTCCATATATTATTTTGCTGCTAAATGCATGTCTTGATAGAGTACAAGAGGTTGCGCAATAACGATAGTTTACTTTTTGATAAAATATTAAAACAGTCAGAATTAATATCATGCCGCCTGCTTTTTTAGCTAGAGACTGCTTTGCAAGACAGCCTTGTAAATGCACTATCAAAGTGACGACTACGGATAATTAGATAAACACATACGGTCGGCATCACCAAAGTGACGTAATAACATGTCTAGCACTCATTATTCCCACTTGAGCAATTATTATTGAGCAGAAGGTCATTAATTACAGTAATTCTAACGCAATTAATGTGTTTAATGATTTATGCCCTTTGCATGATCACACACCTTGTACATGTTGTACATATTATTATATATTCTTTGTGGATTACCATTGTTGTCTGCTGTCAAATTAATTTGTGCCCCAGTCGACCTTCCCGATGATGAACTGAGGATTGGCAGTGTATAGTTAGGCGCTCGTGTGCGTGTGTGTGTGGGTGTGTGTGTGCTATATTGAATTGAATGGCTTCTCATTGGTTTTTTTTAATAGTAAAAGTGATACCTTTAGAAACATTTATATCACCATTTGTATCTCACCTTCCATTCTTATACATGTGTGTGTGGATTTGCGTGCGCATGTGTGGGCGTGTGCGAGCATGTGTTTGAGAAGATTTATTTCAGTCGTCTTTCATTTTATAAGGCATTTCATTCAATTATTTCTTTGCTCATTAATTGGATATATATTTAAGCTATTAATGAAATATATATTCAAGTTATAACAATTATGTTATGAAATCAAAAAGAGGATTTGTATTTATATTCATTTTGATTTAATGTGTATTTTTAATGAAATCTCTTACAAAAAAAAGAAAGTTATGGAAAAAAATCTCGTCACCCTTGTTTGATGCACCCGTCCCAAAGTAATTATGGTAACTACAGAAGGCAATCAACTCATTATTTTCCCATGAAAATTTCTTGCAGATGGCTTTAAATGTTTTAAACGCACAAAATGTCAAATTCTGGTTTAAAGGAAAAGTTAGACATATATATTTCATGCAGATAAATAATGACAAGTCGGTAGAATGTTTTGAGTTTCATTTCCTTAATTTCCATTCTTCATTCATTTCCATTTCGCTCCCACCTACCCCCTTCCACCCCCCTTTCTCTCTCTCTCTCTCTCTGTCTGTCTGTCTCTCTCTCTCTCTCTATCAGAATTATTCCTGACTACTACAGTCACTCCACCACCCTATATCCCCGTATCTTTTTTGTGGTGTATGGCCGGTGCCATGGAAAATTTGTTCCGGCCAGGCGATTGGATCCTTTGGAAGAAATCGTCTGAATTTTCACCCGCCGATTGGATCCGCCTCAGTCCGGTCGTTGCCATAGTCATAGCCATTTCAACCTACTCAAAGTCTCTGCAAAGTACATGCTTACTTTGCATATATAACAGTTAATTAAAACGTCTACGCGTTGTTGTAGGCCCCTACATTGAATTTGCAGCCAATCAAAATGAGTTTCCCTAAAGTTAAGGGGCCGTTAATCGTAATATGCATAGCGTATGTACTGTAGGGTCAGTTGTGTGTACGATAATTTTCTCCAAAAAATGATAATTTTGACTCTGTAGTACGATAATACAGCATTTTGAACCTGGCAACGCTGTTCCGGAGAACGAATCGACTAGTCGTTTCATTCCTCCAGAACCCGGAACAAATCTTTTATGACACCGGCCACTCTTTTACCCCTTTGCTCCTTTCCAGTAAACAACCAATGCGAGGTCGGCCATCAATATCCAACGGAAAGGCACCTAATTACAAGACCCGATCTTTACCAACAAAAGCTGGAAAACAAGGACCGGTTCCCTCGCATAAAATCGAAGTCTGTGGCCTTGACAGTAATACCTTCTTTGATATCAGGAAGCGACATGGTTCTCCTTCAAGAAAAGAAAATGTCAGGCGTATGATTTCAGAGCTATCAATATTTGATTTCAGACCACGTTTCATTAATTCATTATCAGTGAATTGACCCCCTTGGGGCTGGAATATTTCATTTGATCTACGTTGATTCGCCCGTGAGCTCAAATTTAGCACATTTACTCTTTCACTTATTTCGTTTTCTTATCCTTTGATAATGCTTGCTTTTCACAAATCGAAATCTGCAGGCAGTATTACTGGATATTTTATTAAAAATATATTAAGAAAAGAAAAATAAGTTAGTCACGCATGATAAGAAATACGAGGGATGGACAGCGATGAATTTGTAGTGATGAATCCCCCCGTTTCATGACCCCCTCCATAAAGGGATACAGAATTGAAATTGAATTAAGTGAATTTTATCATCAGTTTAGATCATGACCTAATATCTATCCTAATGAAATGACAAATAATTAAGAAGAAAGATGCAACAAATCACAAACTCTAAATTCATTTCCACCTTCTTGAGACATTTCTTCAAGCGACCACCTGTAATGCCATGAGATGTTATAAACACCAATTCTATACTATGTAAAGACTCTTTTAACAAATTACTTCCGAAATAGCTATATAGAAATCCTAAATGTTGTTTAATGTTGTTTATAGATGACACTCCATGCACCACATTCTGTATCGGAACACATGGAGACGTGTCTAAAGGGTGACTGAACACAAAGTTAAAACCCGTAAGGGTGTGAATGAAAAACAAACAGATAAGTTTACTGCATGACCTTGAATGCCTTTTGCTGCTAACCTTCTGGTATTTCTACAGTTTATGTTCTTAAGTGGTTATTTAAAACGCAAGAACGTCGATGGTATTGCAAGAACAGCTACCTAATTTGCATGCTGTGTGGTTTTTGATAATTATGATCTGAAATCGCAGATCTGCATCTCGGGATTTCTCAATATATGAAATCGAAAGTTTGAAAGTGTTATTTCAGGCGAATTGTGCACTCCCTCTGTTACTGCGTTGGTACCCATGGACTTATGACCTTCCCCATAATGGTAGTCACTTCAGATATACTTCAATTATGCAATTTTAGTTAGGATGTTCGTCAAAAGCATTATCTCTGCCTATTTCTATGTTTTATCATTTGAATATCCATTTAATTTGGAAATCCATTTTCGCTATCCTGTATATTCCTTTGACAGGAGGACCCTTGGCAAAGTCTTCCCACCTAATCAAATATATTCGCTGTACGTTGCTACATTCCTTTTCAGTTTTGCGACTACAACATTTGCCGCTTTTCAAGCAACTTTTTTTCTGAATGCAAAAAATAGGTTAACTGGTAATTTAATTTAGTCATTCGAAGAAAATCTGATTGATCTTTCAAGCATTTCAGATTTGGATGCAGTGGACTTACGGCAACAATGACTTGGGCAAGACTTTGTCATACTGGAAAACAAGATTTTGATGTAAACGAATTATATCTCGTATGATCTGATTTTGCTGCCGAAGTAGCTCGTGTATGTCAAAAGCGATTAAAGAATTAAAAATAAAATTCCCTGAATACTGGAGTTGAGAGGATTTGAAATATTCTATCCCTTCCGCCAAATCTTGATACTTTTTTCATATATGAATGATTACAAACTGCACAATATCATGACAGATAATAGAGTTCGTCGATATTTGAATACATATATTCATGGGGGGGAAAAGACAGCCACTGAGGTAGATGAAGTTACGTCTGACGTGAATGATGTGTGAATAAGAACCTCTTATGAAAGTTTACGAAATGAGGTCAGAATTAAAGTCGGAAAACATAGCGAAAAGGAAGATTTTTAAATATCGCTTAACCTATGAAAAAGAATTGATCGTGTGGTCGTATGACATATACTCCGACGACAACTGTTCCACGTGAATTTCGTATATTAACAGAATAGTGAACTTTAAAGGAGAATGCAACCCAGGCATCAGTGTGCTATTAGTGAATGGAGATCACCAAGAAGAGTAAACAGTGAAAGTTTGAACAAAATCGGACAATCTATTCAAAAGTTATGAATTTGGAAAGTTTCAGTAAATCCCTTTTACATGGATCCTTGAGTTGGCAACTTTTCCAGCATCTGTGATGTCATCGTGGACAACTCCCCATTCATTTTGTGCATAAATATTCAAAAAAATAATATTCAAGAAATTGCAAGTCAAGAATCAACGTAATTCTTCCCAAAATGCTTGCAGAATTGATGTAGCCATGTCAAACACAAACAATAAATCAAACAAATTTCTATTTTTCTTGAAAATAAAGAAAATGTGAAATTCTGTATACAAAATGAATGAAGAGAGGTGTCCACAATGACATCACAGATACTGGTGGAGTTGCTAACTCAAGGATCCCCGTAATAAGGATTTATTTAAACTTTCAAAATTCATAACTCTTGAACACATTGTCTGATTTTGCTCAAACTTTCACTGTTTACTCTTCTTGTTCTTCTACATTCACTGGAAGCACACTGATGTCTCGGTTGCATTCTCCTTTAACCCTACACTGTATGAAGACAAGGTGCAATTTTGCACCCTACATGAAAAAGGTGCAAAGATGCACCCTTTTGTACTTGTTTGCACCGAAAATGGCCATCTGCACCTTTAAAGATGCAATCATGGCACCTTAAGGGGTGCAGAGAATTTTACATCCAAAAGAGTGCAAATTTACACCTTCCCTAAAGGGTAAATCTGCATCCTTAAGAGTGCAAAATAAAGCTCACTGCACCCTTAATTGTGCATGATACTTCTTTGGGTGCAAAGTATAGCACCCATAAAGGAGCTCCTAGTGTTGCATTTGAAAGGTGCAAAATCGAACCTTTCTTCTTACTATGTCGACCAACTATGTCAAACTCAAACCCTATGAAATACTAACACTAACCCCAGCTCTAACCCAAAATCTCCTTGCAACCCTGACCCTATATAAAACCGTGTAGCTTTGTCAAGCCAAGTCAAGCCAGGAGCAGTTGTCTACAGGGCATATGTCGGATCGCCGGTCGGTTTCATCAGTCGTGACAGAAGATTTTGTTTCACTTTTTATTCATTTGCAGGCCATCTTACGCTAGCAAAACAAGCGGTCTCCAGGAGCCCCCGTTGTAAAGGCTAACTGTTTGTTTGTATGACCTTGAGATATGTTTGTAAGTAGTACGAAAATAAGTTTTACGAGAGCAATGGAGGTCTAAGTCAGTGAAAGTATTTGCGTCTCTATTTCACAAAGGCGACGAGCTAACTATGGAAATACCAAGTTCTGGTTTGAGAACATAACGGTATACCTTACATCCTCAAGATATTAATAGAATATAATTAGACACCTAAGAAGCTTGACATCCTTCTATACTGTAAAATATAGATATATTCATATCAGTGTTGGATGATGATTTAAAATTCATCAGCACTTTTCATCAATTAATTAGATTGCTTCTCCCTCATGTCAAGTGCTCTTTTCCTCCTGGCCATCGAGTTAGGTTCCATAATCGGCTATAAATGAATCATTACCCACTTCAAATTAACCTACATCTTGTTATGACTTACGGCAAACAAGCTGGCAAAATACAAAGCATCGGTCCCGGTTCTATATACATGAATAGCGAGGTATGAGGGATGGCGATGTGCGAAGTGTTTAACCCTTTCGTGACAGTGGTACTACATTTTGTGTCTTGTGTGGAACGGCCAACACTGGCCAGTAACTTCTGACTCAAAGCCCTAAATACCATATTACACACATGAGCATAAAAAGCACGAATTTCTTCACGTACTGCGTCCATTTTTGTTGCGTCAGTCTTTTTCGTTTGATGCTAAATTTTTGAAGGAAAATAAGCATTAAAATCCTTAAATTGGTAATGCATTGGAAAGTTCAACGTCACTGTTTTCCATGCAGATTGGCACGTCTTTAACTTCTAAAAATATTCTCTGCCAATTCGAAAAAGAAAAGCTGGTCAAATAAGGCTTCAAATAATCCCTACTGTGAATAGGTTAATGTCTCAAAACCTTTTAAAGACCTAGCATATCAATTTCAAGTCCAAGTATGTTTGGGCAAAATTTAGAACCATGGTTTGAATACTTTCTAGCATATTTTTTTATTGCAAAATTATGACTCACGTCATGAATTTCATATGCAATGTAGGGACAGTATAACGAATCGTATGCTTGGTAGCAATCGGTACTTAATCGGATTTGTAAATGAGAATAGAATTTGATACAGAAAAATAACTATATTCCTCATGTAAGTTAATTGAAATAAATTGCTTTTAACAAGTATTTCTTCCTACCGGAAGTCATCAGAAAGTCTTTACAATTAACGAGAACTGTTATATAATGAGATGATTCTATCTATTTATCCTTTCTTCGGTTCCTGTTATAAACAGATATTCATCGATAGATGTCCGATAGATGTAAACCATGTTTTCCGTTTATTTCTGTTCTGTGCCTGTACTATCCTCTTCGTTTCGATAACCAAGTCCATAAAGGCATGCAACTGTAATTTGACGAAATATTTTTTTTACTGTTTATCAGTGGAAATATTTTTATTATCATTATCAAATCGGTTTATTAGTAAAAGCAAATCTTCCGCGACCGGGCGGCCGAGTTGCAGATTCATTTACAATGACACAATATAAAGTGCATATACATACATAATTAAAAATACACATTCAAAATTGCAATTAAAAAAATGCAATTTTTAAAAATGGCGTATGGCATATCCGGGCCCTCAGTATAGAATTCTTTAAGGCGTGACTCTCACTTGACGTTGAAAAGACCATGCCACTTGCTGAATCATTCCTGCCTCAAGAAATGACCCTTCTTGCACAACGAGCATGGCACTTTTTGTTATGATAAAATCTTATGTTGTAGAAGGGTACTACCAGGCGACTGAATGACAACTTACTTAATTTTTTCCCAAAAGGCCTTTTAAAAATGTGAAGGTGAACGGTTAAACCGTCCTATTCTTTATTTTAATTTGTATAAAATGTTTCAATTAAAATTTGATTTTGAGATAAACTTACTTGGTTCTCATGAAATAAAAATGGTTAATTTCATGCATGAATAATCAATGAACCAGTAGTAGGTCTAGATCATAATTCATTTTATGTAACTGAATGTGAAAATCCTCAGCTGTGAATTTTGCTTCTTTCTATTCCAGAGTAATCTTTGTATGCTTGCCTTTTACAGTCATCTTTTTCAGGTTGTACTGGCCGATATCACTACAGATAAAGAAGTTAAGAAAAAAGCACCCGCAACGGTCATTTCCAAGCTATCGGAAAGATTGACAGTGGGGAGATCTTTAAAAACCTCTTAGAGGTATAGGGTATAAAATTAAGAAGCCATCTTAGCGATTCATATCTCGAAGCTATCTCTCCCGCCTCGCAAACATCTTTTCTAATTGGGTCGGACGGAACGATGACATTGCTACGCATCTTAACTAGATTATCGACCAGAATAAAGATATTAGAATTCCTTTTAACGACGCACAGGACCGAATCTGCCTTCGGGCTCTCACGTCTCCGGGTAAGGACGTGCTTCTAGTACCTATTTACCATAAAACTCACGAATAATATTCACCAAGCGTTGGCCATTCCTACCGCCTTCCTGTCAGGGAGCTTCTAGAAAACTTTTTACAAAAGTTTGGTCATTTTCCATCCTGTTGTGTATTTGTTTTAGCTATCAACAAACAGTTTATTTCATGTTTTGTTGGTGAATTTCTTGTAAGCCAGCTTTAGAATCACTGATGCTGATGGAATAAAGGCTTAATGAATAGATAAATGAAATTAATAAATCAAATTAATTCAAGCATCAAATAAGAATACACTGCAAAAACGGTGGTGTAAAATTGGTGTTAAATTAACACCAATGGTGTTTATATAGGACAACTCCGATGGTGGTGTTGTCCTGTATAAACACCAGTAGTGTTGATTTAACACCAATTTAACACCACCGTTTTTGCAGTGTACCAACCATGGTCATTTTCTCTTCCGTCTCCTGAATCCCTTGTTTAACCCCAGTGATTCTCTCAGAAATAATTGCTACAGTAGAAACTGATGGCACCGGACAAGCTGGTCGTCCAATCCAAGGTTTGACAGGACTTTCTTTTAAATCATGTAAATGGAGCCTTTCTTTAAAGTTGATCCAGGGATGCAAAACACATTATTCATACTGTCTTAAAAGCTGTAATCTACGAAGCATAAAACATGTAAAAGATAATCTACCCACTGGGCACGTTAAACTCGCGCAGGCACAACATCAAAATCATCTCCCTCATGGGGATCGCTTCCGCAGACATCGCAAACCAATAACATCAATGTCACCAAGCAAAGTCAACATAATGAACTTCTGCAGACAGAAGAGGTAATTCGATCAACGACATTGGGGGAATCGTTCGGTAATCGGTAACGATAACGAGGCTTGCATAGTGTTTCTCTGAGGGACGATCGTTACAAGACAGTGTTTCAATATTATTGACAGAATATTGATCTTTATTCCATGATTAGTATCTATGTTGGTTCTCAGTGCTGTGAGAAGATGACGAGAGATTTAGCTCTCAGTCTTTGAGCACAATCTGAAGAGTGCGAATAGGGATTCTCGAAATCTCTACGGGCATTTGTTCATCGTCCTTAAGGAGACAAAATAACAGAGCCACATACTTAAAAACAAATTCCATCTATAATTGCTCTTTACAATTTCATTAGCTTTTCAATTGCTAGCATCTTCATATCTTTCAATATCTTGAGGAATGCGGTGAAGGTAAAGAGGAGGCGAAAGTCTGGAAGAAACTGCAGTTTTATGGACGTGATCACTTACCAGTTTAACCGTGTTTGTCTCTCTTACAATAAGATTAGGTCAGTGCCCGCTGTCTCTGGATGCTGTTCACCTCGTGGTAGTTCATTTACGTTGTAGGCCTATAGTATCGAAAGTATTCGTTTTTCGTTAGAATAGATGATTGTTTTTCCTCGGGTGCTCTTGCACGAAGGCGTGATTATAAGTTTACAGACAAGAAAGAATATTTTACAGAGTATGCTGCTGTTTTTCGTGGTAGCTTTAACAGGTTTTGTCAATGTGACATGCTTCATGGAGCATGCTAAAGTGTATGGTACCTAATTCACTCCCAAGTGTCAAAAGTCGTGTGTTAAAAGTCTTGTACGAACCATCTGCGCTCATTTGCACACATTGTACCCTTACGCATTGTTTCTAAATTCAGTTTGTATGTGAGGGTAGGCTGTGCTCTTCCAAGTGATTGTCATACTGTGGTTGTGGGGACAGTCTCGTCTCGCTAACGATCACACGAGTGAAAGACAAGACAGAATCTCGTCAAACAAATACGTGTGAAAAATGGGCTAGCACCTCGGTAAGTAGATTTGCAACCCACAGTCTCCAAGATGGACAGACAAGAAGCAAAAAAGAGGCATACATTTTGCACCGCGAGATATGTCTAAAGCAAGCCCTTTGTGGCTAAAACTTAAAATAATCGAATAACACGACACTCTAATCTGCCAAGAGTAGACGAGATATTGCTGGAGGGTTTGCCTGTTTAGGTTCAGATTCGCCTCAAAGAGAAGCTTGAGTTCTGGGAAAGGTGAAAAATTGAAAATGATTTGTGAGCTTTCTTTTTCATTCTTTCATGCACTTAGGAAGAATATCATTGTAAAAGAGGCCCATATGAAGGATCACTCTTCAAATGCCCTCATACTGCAAATATGCAAAGAAATAGCTGAAAAGTTTGGGTCGAACATTCATGCGAGATTTGTGAATGGTCCCATTATAATTGTTTCTGTAAGTACCTTTTGGGAAATTAGTGAATTTCTTTTCATTCGATAATCCCCATATCTCACAATAGACACTTGTGTCTGTGTTCAACCAATCTAATTTTCCTGATTAATTTGGATTAGTTTCTTTCACGTTAGAATTCCATAGCATAACTCCAATTAATCTTCACAGCAACAACCAAACGTCGTAATTCTGTCTACACATGATTCCTATTTTGATACGATTTTCTATATCCTCGAAAGACAGATTGACACATGCACAGTTTGAATATTGCTGACTTTCAAAATAAAACGAATCTGTGTCAACAGCATCTGAACGTTGATTTTCACTACTCAAGACAAATTTTCGACCTTCACATGGTTATTGGCACCGTAACGTCATGTTGTACTACTCATCATGTAGGTTATTTCCGTCTCGGCTGATTGCAGGGGGTTCCTTCCTGCCCTCTTTCCTTCTCGTTCCTTCACTTTATGACGTTCAAATTGAATGTCAAGCATTGTCTATCATGTAAAGGACGTCACCTACCATGAACATGTCGGGTGTATCCATTACATAGTGGCACGACCTATTTTGGAGTGTGCCTTTGAAAGCAATAAATGTCGCGTCGTGGTTATCGTTCTATGCCTTTTCTCTCAAACTACATCGTATTCCGTGACCAAGAAGCTTTGTATCCATTGCCTCTGTTGCTAGACCTAGTTTCCTTGGTGCATGTTTGCCCCATGGTGCGCATTTGGCCTAAGAAAAGATTGTGCACACACGCGATTGTTCTGCAATGCACATTCAAGGAAGAACGTAGAGAACCATCTAACGGATCTTTATTGGTTCTGTTTAAAGCAGGACTATATTCATCCTGAAATTCAGATTTTATGGGGTGTCTTTTCCAGAAAAGAAAGTGAGGATTTCTCTGCAAAACTATTTGAAGTCAAAAGAGAAATCATTTCTTCGTGAGGTTTTTTTTTTGTTATTATTAATTTTCAAAATCCATGACTTCACTATGTTCACCCGTTTTTGGACTTCAAGTAGAACAGGAATATAAGCCACATCACAATACCAAAGATTTTACTGCTCGGGCAGTCTTCTGACACCAAGTGAAAATTATGTCCGACATAAATCGAATACGCAGGAAGCTTTGAAGATCACATTTTGTCCATTTCATTAGGCATTCGAAAATTTTGGTCTGCAAGAACTATTCCGCAGTTACAGTCATCACGGATGGTGTACAGAGGGAAATAACCAAGAATTATGCTAAAAGAGTTCTCTGTTACAAGAGATAAATGCAAAGAAAGGTGATTTGAATTTAAAAACTTGCCGTGGTTTTTCTTCATGAACTGATTTTTTTCACAGGGGTGTTAGTTTCATCTTGATTGAATTACCCTAACGTTTAGCGCTCTTATGAATCGAGAAACCTGAATAGCGAATGTAATCCATCGGCTGTAGAA